>CM031375.1:32566977-33222737 GCA_018208015.1 Medicago ruthenica | reverse complement strand
TCACTGCTTAACATGAGTTTAAAAGCTTCAAGGGGATCACTTTCCTCAAGACTTGCTATGTCATCTAGACTTGGAGTGGTATTGGGGACAGGCATTTTCTTTGGTTGAGACTCGTCCATACTCTCAGGACTTCGCGGGTTATCTCCTCCGCTTTCAGCTTCCTCGTCCTCAGACCTCACTGCTCACATGTCACCAGGAGTGTCATCCTCATCTGATTTCAGACTGTCTCGACAGGATCTGGATTTGAAGTGGCTCAGTGATGGTGGTCTCTCCACCGACAGGAGAAGTAATTTGGACACCTGAAGTGGGAGTAAGAAGTTCTCCTTTTGGCGAATTTGCATGGTGTTCAGCGTTAGCTTCGGCCTGTTTGGGTTCGGAAGGAGTAGTGACAAACACATCTTCAAACCAGTCGTCAGACGCTTTCCCGCCACTGTTCTGATCTGTGGTTTTGTCCTCGTTCGTCTCTTCATTTATCTTGGAAATAGGACAATTATGAGGCGAAGTAGGCGTCGTCTATCCCCCAACCTCGACGTTACCAGTCTCTAACACCTGAAAAAGACAAATTATCATCATTACTCAAATTATCATCATAATTGGAGGAAATCAATCGACGAGTCAACTGGTGAGAAGTTAAGGTTTTGACATATACCTCGGTATTGACCTTCCCGACACCAGAACCTTCACTCGGGATCCTCTTTGTTGTAGGAAGTTTCTTCTTGAGAGGTTCGACATTTGGATCTGGCTCAGGTTTCTTGGTTCGCTCTTTCCCCGCCAGGGTCGACAGACCTTCAGCAGCGTCATCATGTGAGGAGGAACCATCATCCTAGAACATATATGTGCATATATGATGGTGAGGATGGTTAAATGAACTCAAAGGAAATAAGAAGAAATTTCTACCTACCTCTGAGTCATGGCTTGATACGCTGATGAATTTCCTGATTTTCTTAGAAGGGGTTGTGGTGCAAGAACTGCTGGTGCATTTTTGTTTCTGGAAAATCACTTTCATTAGAGAAATGGTCAGAGAAAATATATACTGCCATTGGGAGATGATAAGAGGTTACCTCAACAGCTTTGGACTTAGAAGGTCTTGCTTTTTTCTTGGCTTCCTCCTTGTCGGGCTCATCGTCTGAAGTGGGTTTGGAGCTAAGAGGTACAGCTGTAACACATATAAATTCGTTAGGTTTGAAAGCGGTTGAAACCATACGTTACCTGAGTGTGAAGGTTATCACCTGTTCTAATTTCTGAAGTAATTCGAACATGTCGAATATCAAGGTGTAAGCGACCTCCAAAACTATGTATATCATACTTAGTCGGAGTTACTCTATCAGGCTTTTTAGCTAAAAGGTTTTTGAAGGCTAATCTCGAACCACAAAAGAACCAATGAGGAAGAGGTGGTCGAAAAGCCAAAGCAAGTTTGCTAGTTGGCAAAGCCGGAAATCGTGTTTTGAAATGCAAAGCATAAGTGTATTTATCTTTTACATGAGGAGGGGCATATACCATGTAAAGTTTTTCACTTATCTTTTCTTTTAAAGTTTTCGCTGCCTCAGCAACAGTCCGACTAAGATTCCTGGTATCATACACAGTTTCTAAATATTTTTGAAATGCTTGAATTTCTCGAATATGCGTACCTTTGCTCTTCGCTTTTTTATTCTGCAAAGAAGGAAAAGTGGATATCAGCTGCTCGAGTAAAAAGTTTTCATTAATATCAGCACTTTGTGTTTTATAATATTCTCTCCATCAAGTGAAGAATTCTTGGGTACATAAGAAAGATGTTTTGAAAGCTATAGGCTCGAAGCTGGGGGCAGCTTGGTAGAATTTGGCAAGACGCTCTCGCCATTCTCTATCGGTCTTGGGGTGTCGCAGATATTTCTTGTTGGAGAAGAGGATCTGGGTCGAAGTTGGCAAAGGCCAAATTGTCTGGCTACCAGGTTTGGTTGGTACCACTTACTCCGAAAAGTTCTTTCCCTTTTCCAGTCGAAATTCTAAATGAAAGCAATTTGGGTGTCAAATTAGCTTTCCAGATCTCGAAGTGTTCTCCTTTGCGGTCGGATGAAGGCTCTGGAAACCCTTTGGTAAACCACTCTGGTCTGTGAGTTCTCTTTGTTGGAACAAAATGTATGAACAACTCTCTTCTGAGTTTTGATGATAACAAAGTGTTAAAAAGAAAATTGGATATGCTAATGCTTGATTCTAGTATGCAGAACCAGATACTTAAAGATTGGTATCTAACAATGGTTATGAAATAACAAGTTAAGAGCAAGAAGGAAAATATAGAAGCTTGTGTTGCAAGGCTGAAGAAAATCTGCGTCTGAAGGCAGCTTCTGAAGGGTGCGTCTAAAGACCAGCTTCTGAAGGGTGCGTCTGATGAACAGTGCGTCTGAAGGGTGCGTCTGAGACCAGCTTCTGAAGACTGCGTTTGATGAACAGTGCGTCTGATGCCAGCTTCTGAAGAACTACGTCTGAAAACAACTTCTGATTAACAGTGGTTGAAGCCAGTTCTGAAGAGAAGCTTCTGAAGTCTGAGTTTTAAGGAAAAGCAACTGTCACTATCAACAGTAAAGCACTGTACAGTTAGAACAGATCAATGCAACAGTTGCCTCCTTGGATGAAACACGCAGCCAGCTTTTAAGGAAAAAATTTAAAATTGTTGTGCTCTGTTTTATGGTTTGCGCACACAATGACAGGGATGAATTAAATGTTGGATGTAGCTTCTAGTGCAACGGCTCTTTTGCTAAAACTGGTTCTTCTCAACAGCTCTTAATTCCTCTATAAAGGATTGAAGTTTTGAAGAAGAACAACAAGACTCATTGACTGAAAACGTGATACTCTATTTTCTGAAACAAAGTTCTGCCAAATCTGAAAGTCATAAAAACAACTTAGAAATTCTTACAAACTTCTATCTTAGAATTTCTTAAGTTTAGAGTCTTAAATCTGTGTTGTATTTTGTGAACACCACTGATTGTATATCAAGTGTTCAACTCAAACTTATTTCTTTTGTAAAATCTGTTTGATTCAAAGTCTTAGACTGTGTGTCTAAGAAAAGAAGTCTCTTACTTTGTGTTTGAGCATAAGAAGTCTCTTACTTAGTGTTTGAGAAATTGGAAGTCTCTTACTTGTTTTGAGCATAGGAAGTCTCTTTGCTTTGTGCTTGAGCAATTGTAATCTTTGTGATTATAGTAAAAATCTCTTGTACAGTAACAAGGTGGGAACTGGACTACTTTCCGGGTTGTGGAAGGAACCAGGATAAACTGATGTGGTCTTCTCTCTCTCTCTCTCTCTCATTTAACTCTTTCACCCGCTGCAAACAACTCTAAAAATAGTTTCAGACTGTGAATCAACATCTGATTATGAACTAAACATAGTTTTTGAGAAAGAAAAGAAAAAGCCAACACAATTCAACCCCCTTCTTGTGTTTTTCTCACCTTCAGTTGGTATCAGAGCTCCGGTTCTGATATTCACTCACCTAACAGTGAGTCAGTAAAGATCCTGAGGAAAAACATGGCTTCCAGAAGTTCCCCTCCACCCTCTCCTAGAAATCATGCTTCTGTATCACATGACTCTGGTACAGATGAAAGGAATCTCGTTCACACCATAAACCTCCTATGTTTACTAGTGATCCTGAGAAATTCTCATGGTGGAAAGCAAGATGTACAGTCACATATTGGAATTGATGACTCCTTATGGGATATCATAGAAGATGGAATATCTATTCCAGTTGATGAAGAAGGAGTGGCTACTAACAGAAGAGGTCTTTCTGATGCTTAAAGAAAGATCTACAGAAAGCATCACAATGTTAGAGGTATCATTGTGGATTCTCTACCTCACAGTGAGTATCAAAAGCTGAGAGATAAATCAACATCTAAAGCCATCTTCACCTCTCTCTGCTCTAACTATGAAGGTAACAAGAAGGTCAGAGAAGCAAAAGCAAATATTCTGGTTCAGCAGTATGAGCTGTTCAGAATGAAAGAGGATGAAAATATTGAGACTATGTTCTCAAGATTTCAGACTCTGGTTTCTGGACTTCAGATTATGAAGAAAAGCTATACTACTGTTGATCATGTGAATAAAATCCTCAGAAGTCTGCCATCTAAATGGAGACCTAAAGTGACTGCTATTGAGGAAGCTAAAGATCTAAATACTCTAAGTATTGAAGATCTTATAAGCTCACTCAAAGTGCATGAACTGGGACTCAATGAAGATGAATCTGTTAGAGAGTCTAAGTCTATAGCACTGAAATCCAAAAGAAAGTCTGTGAGAGTTCTAAAAGCTGTAGAATCTGATGATGAATCTCCTGAGGGAAATTCTGAAGAAGATTCAGACGTTGAGGAGCTTGCAATGCTTTCTAAAAGATTTCAGTACTTAATGAAAAGACAAAAGAAATTTTCTAACAGAAGCAGCAACTTTAAAGGATCTGGTTCCAAGAGGGAAGATCAGAAAGGTTGCTACAACTGAGAGAAGACTGGTCATTTCATTGTTGATTGTCCTGAACTATAGAAGGACAAGTCAAAGGAGAAATCTAAGAAGACCAGCTCTAAATCAAGCAACTTCAGAAACAAACTCAAGAAAAGTCTTATGGCAACATGGGATGATCTTGACAATGAATCTGAATCTGATAAAGATGATGAAGAGGAAGCTAACCTGGCTTTAATGGCTACAAAATTCTCTGATACAGAGTCAGCTTCAGACTCTGAAGATGAAGATGAGGTATATTCTGAACTTACTCGTTCTGAACTTATTGAAACAGTTAAAGATCTTATGAACCACCTCAAAAGCAAGTTAAGTCAACTAAAATCTTTGAAAAATAAACATAACTTGCTGACTGATGAGAATCTCCAACTTCAGAATCACATCAATGAGATTGATGAAGAAGTTAGAGAACTTAGAGAAATGGCTCATAAGAAACCTGAAGAAATTCCTAGTGAACAAGAAATTGATCTTCAGGATTTTATCTTAACTGGAATCAACAGAAGTAAGCTTGCCTCTATGATTTATAATATTAGCAGAAACAGAGGAGAAGCTATTGGTTTCAAAAATGATCCATTTAATCATTCAAAAGAAACTAATACACCATCTTGTTCTGGAAATATTATGAAAGGCACTAAGGTGTGCTTTGTACCTGCATCTGACAGTTCTGAGAAACTAAATCCATTAGAAAATGAAACTGCTAAACCTAAGGTTCTGAACAACTCAGAATCTAAAACTTCTGAACCTAAGGGAAAGTGAAGGCAGATTCTAAAACATTGCCAAAGTCTAAACCAAAAGGTTCTAAGTCTAAGACAATGAGGAAAACAAACTTTAAATCTGAAAAGGTTCAAAGTCTGAAGAGTTCAGAACCTAAGACAAGCAAGTCTCAGTGTCTGAAAACTTCAAACTCACATTTTGAAAAGACTGTGTTTGTAAAACCTTCAAGGAATACTAAACCAGTTTATACAAAACCTTTCAAACCTCAAAATGTTAGACCAAAGGTACAAAAGAAGCCTTATCCTTTCAGAACTAACCTAAGAGGACCCATAAAGATATGGGTACCTAAGTCTGAAATAATTTATGTTGCAGATATGCTTAACATCCAAAGAAAAGGAAAGGTCGTGGTACCTGGACAGTGGCTGCTCGCGTCACATGACAGGAGAAAGGTCTATGTTCCTAACCCTGACCATGAAAGAGGGAGGAACTGTGGGTTTTGGAGGAAATCAGAAAGGCAAGATCATTGGTACTGGTAAGATAGGTAATTCTTCCCTTTCCATTGATCATGTCTGGTTGGTAGATGGACTGAAACATAACCTACTTAGCATAAGTCAATTATGTGACAGTGGTTATGATTTCCTGTTTAATAAGAACACTTGCACTGTAATCAACAACAAAGATAAATATGTTGTGTTCAAAGGAAAGAGGAAGAACAATGTTTACAAAATTAATTTTTCAGAACTGGTTGATCAGAAGGTAGTTTGCCTTTTGTCAGTGAGTGATGAGAAATGGGTATGGCACAAAAGGTTAGGACATGCTAACTGGAGACTCATCTCTAAGCTTAGCAAGTTGCAACTGGTCAGAGGCTTACCAAACATTAACTATCACTCAGATGTTCTCTGTGGAGCATGGGGGATAGGAAAAATTGCTAAAACTTCTTTTAAATCCAAAAACATTGTTTCTACCTCCAGACCCTTAGAACTGCTTCACATTGATCTGTTTGGTCCCGTTGGAACAGCTTCAATCAATGGGAAGAAGTATGGGCTAGTAATTGTTGATGATTACAGTAGGTGGACTTGGGTTAAACTCCTAAGAACCAAAAATGAAACATATGATGTGTTCAACAAATTCTGCAAACAAGTACAAACAGAAAATGATTTGAAAGTTTTAAAAGTTAGAAGTGATCATGGTGGTGAATTTGAAAATGAACCATTTGAAACTTTTTGTGAAGATCATGGAATTCTCCATGAGTTCTCTTCTCCTAGATCTCCACAACAAAATGGAGTTGTAGAGAGAAAGAACATATCTTTGCAAGAAATGGCCAGAACCATGATTCATGAATCTAAAATTGCAAAGTACTTCTAGGAAGAAGCTGTTAACACAGCATGTTATATTCAGAACAGAATCTATTTAAGACCAATTCTGAATAAAACAACATATGAATTATTTAAAGGAAGAAAGCCAAGCATTTCTTATTTTCATCAGTTTGGATGTACATGTTACATTCTGAACAATAAAGTCTACCTAAAGAAATTTGATGCTAAGGCTCACAAGGGTATCTTTTTAGGATACTCAGAGAGATCTAAAGCATACAGAGTGTACAATTCGGAAACACATGTTGTTGAAGAATCAATACACATTAGGTTTGATGACAAGAAGCATGATAATAAAATATCAGAGCTAGTTGAGAGTTTTGCAGATATAAGGCTCTCAGTGGACCCTTCAGAACCTAAACAGAGTTCTGAGTCTGAAGAAAGTCCAGAAGCTGAAAATCCTGCTGAAGCAGAAAAACTCTCAGCTTGTATCTGACTATTCTTCTGATGTTACAACATCTGGTTCCACATCAGACACCTTTTCAACAGGTAAATCATATATCACAACATTGATAGATTCCATTACTACTTTGGTTCTGGAGTTAAAAACTCTATATGCTCTAGCTGACACTCCTCCTGAAGCCAATCAAGATCAAAATGGTTCTGAACAAGCTCTTAATGATTCTTCAGAAGCTAATCCACCCAGAACTTCATTCAAGTACAAGTCTTCTCATCCTGAGGAGCTAATCATTGGAAATAAGGACAGTCCAAGAAAGACCAGATCAGTATTCTGTCAGAATGATTCTTTAATTGGACTACTGTCAATGATTGAACCTACAACAGCTGATGAAGCACTTGCAGATGATGGATGGATTGTAGCTATGCAAGAACAACTCAATCAGTTTCAAAGAAATGATGTTTGGGATTTAGTTGCAAAACTAAATCACAAGAACATTATTGGAACAAAATGGGTGTTCAGAAACAAGCTGAATGAACAAGGAGAAGTGAACAGAAACAAAGCTAGACTGGTTGCTCAAGGCTACAGTCAGCAGGAAGGAATAGACTACACTGAAACATTTACTCCAGTTGCAAGACTGGAAGCAATCAGGTTACTTCTTTCCTATGCAGTTAATCATAATATCATCTTATATCAAATGGATGTTAAGAGTGCTTTTTTAAATGGAGTTATTTCTGAAGAAGTGTATGTCAAACAACCTCCTGGTTTTGAAGATTTAAAAAATCCAGATTTTGTTTTTAAACTTAAGAAATCACTGTATGGTTTGAAACAAGCTCCCAGAGCTTGGTATGAGAGACCAAGTAATTTCTTACTTAAAAATGATTTTGTAAGAGGACAAGTTGACAATACACTTTTCAGAAAGACACTTAAGAAAGACATCTTAAATGTGCAAATCTATGTTGATGATATTATATTTGGTTCTATTAATGCCATTCTTTGCAAAGAATTTTCTAAGTTAATGCAGGATGAATTTGAAATGAGCATGATGGGAGAATTGAAGTTCTTTCTTGGAATTCAAATCAACCAATGCAAAGATGGAGTGTATGTTCATCAATCTAAATATACAAAGGAGCTTCTGAAGAAGTTCCAGCTTGAAGATTGTAAATTGATGACAACACCAATGCATCCAACCTGCAATTTAAGCAAAGAAGACTCTGGCTCAAAGGTAGATCAGAAGCTCTACAGAGGTATGATTGGTTCTCTGTTATACTTAACAGCTTCTAGACCAGATATTTTGTTTAGTGTATGCTTGTGTGCAAGATTCCAATCAGATCCTCGAGAATCTCATATGACTGCTGTTAAGAGAATCTTCAGGTATCTAAAGGGAACAGCTAATCTTGGACTTCTGTATAAGAAATCCTTAGATTATAAGCTGGTTGGATTCTGTGATGCTGATTATGCTGGGGACAGGATTGAAAGAAAATCCACCAGTGGAAATTGTCAATTCCTTGGTGACAATCTGATATCCTGGGCCAGCAAAAGACAATCAACTATTGCATTGTCAACAGCAGAAGCAGAATACATCTCAGCTGCAAGTTGTTGCACACAACTGCTCTGGATGAAACATCAGTTAGAAGACTATCAGATTCATGAAAACAGCATTCCTATTTTCTGTGATAATACTGCTGCAATATGTTTGTCTAAAAATCCAATTCTGCATTCAAGAGCCAAGCATATTGAAATTAAACATCATTTTATTAGAGATTATGTTCAGAAGGGAGTTTTGGATATTCAATTCATTGATATTGATCATCAATGGGCTGATATATTTACAAAACCCCTCACAGAAGACAGATTTAATTCTATTAAAAAGAATCTGAACATGCATTTCATCTCTTAAAAATTGCTTGACTCTGAATAAGAAACTGAGAATCTGAAGTTCATCAGAAGCTAAGACTTAACAGAAACTCACTTTGAGAATCTGAAGATAGTTCAGCTTCTGAAAACATCAGAATCTGAGTTTCATAATCTGAATTTTTGTGACTTCTGATAAAACTCATTATAAGTGGACACTTAACATGTGGCCCACTAATGAGAGTGAATCTGTACGGTTGTCTAACACTTGGTCAGAATCTGATAAGTTATAACTGCTGAGCAGTGATGAATTAAGCTTTGAAAGTTGTACTTTGCACCCTCCTAAAGTCATCAATGTGCAGTGTGTTTAAATGTTTTTCAGTTTTTGAAAAGTTTAAACAAACACACTCAAAACATAGTTTTCAATTTCTCATCTTATGTGTTCAGTTTTCAGACCCAGTTTAAAAACTCTCAAACAATTCTATCTGAAAGAGTTCAGCAGTACTGAACAAAATGTTCTGAACAATTGTTTCTGTAACAGTTCAGCAGTACTGAACAAAATGTTCTGAACAATTGTGTCTGTAACAGTTCAGTGGCACTGAACAAAAATGCTCTGAACTTTTTTATCTCACATTTTAACTCTCTTAAAATTCTGGAGTTTTCTTTTTGTTGATGACAAAAGGGGAAGTAAAAGTAACAAGTATTTCAGGCTCTGAGCTCAGAACATAAGTTAATTTCTGATAGTTAATTAACTTATGAGAACAGCTTTTAATCTCTTAGCCTCTGAATTAAATTCTGTGAGATAAACTGAATTTTCAATTCTGTGAATTAAACTGAATTTAAATAACTTGGATAAAACTCAAGGGGAGCTTACAAACCTCAAACCCTGAAGTCAGTTTGTTATTTAAATTCTGAATGTATTTACACTTTGATTTTTCTTCTGTTTGATAAAAATGGAATTTAATTAACCTGGATAAGACTCAGGGGGAACTTACAAACCTCACCTTGTGGATTATCAGACTCAGAGGGAGCTTACAAACCTCAGACCCTGAAGTCAACTTGTTAATTAAATTAACAACAATTTTCTATTAATGCTTATGTTTGTCATCATCAAAAAGGGGGAGATTGTTGGAACAAAATGTATGAACAACTCTCTTCTGAGTTTTGATGATAACAAAGTGTTAAAAAGAAAATTGGATATGTTAATGCTTGATTCTAGTGTGCAGAACCAGATACTTAAAGATTGGTATCTAACAATGGTTATGAAAGAACAAGTTAAGAGCAAGAAGGAAAATATAGAAGCTTGTGTTGCAAGGCTGAAGAAAATCTGCGTCTGAAGGCAGCTTCTGAAGACCAGCTTCTGAAGGGTGTGTCTGAAGGGTGCGTCTGAGACCAGCTTCTGAAGACTGCGTTTGATGAACAGTGTGTCTGATGCCAGCTTCTGAAGAACTGCGTCTGAAGACAACTTCTGATGAACAGTGTCTGAAGCCAGTTCTGAAGAGAAGCTTCTGAAGTCTGAGTTTTAAGGAAAAGCAACTGTCACTGTCAACAGTAAAGCACTGTACAGTCAGAACAGCTCAATGCAACAGTTGCCTCCTTGGATGAAACACGCAGCCAACTTTTAAGGAAACAATTCAAAATTGTTGTGCTCTGTTTTCTGGTTTGCGCACACAATGACAGGGATGAATTAAATGCAGGATGTAGCTTCTAGTGCAACGCCTCTTTTGCTAAAATTGGTTCTTCTCAACAGCTCTTAATTCCTCTATAAAGGATTGAAGTTTTGAAGAAGAACAACAAGACTCATTGACTGAAAACGTGATACTCTGTTTTCTGAAACAAAGTTCTGCCAAATCTGAAAGTCATAAAAACAACTTAGAAATTCTTACAAACTTCTATCTTAGAATTTCTTAAGTTTAGAGTCTTAAATCTGTGTTGTATTTTGTGAACACCACTGATTGTATATCAAGTGTTCAACTCAAACTTATTTCTTTTGTAAAATCTGTTTGATTCAAAGTCTTAGACTGTGTGTCTAAGCAAAGAAGTCTCTTACTTTGTGTTTGCATAGGATGTCTCTTACTTAGTGTTTGAGCAATTGGAAGTCTCTTACTTTGTGTTTGAGCATAGGAAGTTTCTTGCTTTGTGCTTGAGCAATTGTAATCTTTGTGATTATAGTGAAAATCTCTTGTAAGTAACAAGGGGACTGGACTACTTCCGGGTTGTGGAAGGAACCAGGATAAACTGTTGTGTCTTTCTCTCTCTCTCTCTCTCTCTCTCTCTCTCTCTCTCATTTACTCTTTACCCGCTGCAAACAACTCTGAAAATAGTTTCAGAATCTGATCAACATCTGATTCTGAACTAAACATAGTTTTTGAGAAAGAAAATAAAAAGCCAACACAATTCAACCCCCCTTCTTGTGTTTTTATCACCTTCACTCTTTACAAATGGGACCATCGAAGGTACAAAGGTGTTACAGTTTAGGAACACATTGAAAACAGTCAAAAATAAGGCTTCAATGGTTTGACCTACTTCTCTGAGCTTCAATGCGGCAAGGCGGGTGCCTTCGATCCTTCTTTGTTCTACCATGCTCTGATGTTCATCTGGAATGAAGAGTTGGAACCTTGATTCGAATGTGGCCAATAGCCACAGTTGGAAAAGCCAAATGGGTCCAGATACGGACAAAGTTTTTCTTATCTCATTGGCATTCCTTAGGTCAAAAGATCCATTGCCAAGGCCATCATAGAGAGCACCTAGAATGAGTCGGCTCAAGCTAACATCCTTACCTTCATGTATTTGGATGGCGAGTTTAATGTACATCTTCGCCACCTGCAGCGACGGGGTGCAGAACACGTAGAGAGATAGCCAAAGGGTCAGGAACGCGACATGTTCCATATCAGAAACTTCATCGCTACTGGTGTCATAATGGTCTTCAATATAAGACGAGAAAGCAGTGTAGTACCCTAATTTTGTCCTAAGCATTTTAAAACAAAAATCAAAAAAAATCTAAGAGGGGAAAAAGTCAAAAGTCAACAAAAGTCAACAGAAAAGTCAACATTTTAAAAATGCTGACTTCGCACTGCGAAGCTCACTTCGCACTGCGAAGTCTGCGATTTTTCTGCAGATTTTTGGTTTCTTTGATTTAATTCCAGAATTTGTTGCATATCATTTCCATATTTATTTTAAGTAGCATTCATGGCTAATTGGGCCAAGCAAAACCAGAATTAAAGGATTTGCCATTAATGCCAAGGTTGGAAGCTTTTTCTTCCAACCTAGCATGTGACAAGCAAGTGGGCTTGCCCTTGGGCAGCTCTAGTCCCTCCCAGGTGACCTGCTAACCACCACAAGGTTGCCAGCCACCTGCTTGAGGACTTTCCTCCTGCTTGCTCCCCCCAAAACCAGTCAAACCAGCTGGATTTCTCACTTGAAAAGCCATGAGTGCCTACTCTGTTTTTGCAGCAGCTTTTCACCCCTCACACCAGCCATAAGTAGCCTTTTTCATCCCTCAATCTCTGCACATTACAGTGCACGTTTTTATTGACCAACCATTGAGATTGCAAGGATTGATCCCCAAGCATTAGCCAATTGCAAATCAGCTTTGTTCTTCATCATTACCTTCTAGAATTGGTTGAATTTATGGCTGAAGTCAGGCTGAATCTTGCCCCTTGGTACAAGGCAAGGTTGCCTCTATCCATTAGCATTTAATGCAAAGGGATTCAGCTGGATCTTAGCCACAAATCAGCTGAATTTTAGGATTTTGTAATGATGACAAAGATTTGGTTTTGGCCTATAAATAGAAGGCAATGCCCAAGGATTCAAACACAATTAACACAGCATTTTCAAGAGCAGAAACTCTACTCATTTTAGCCTACAAAACCCCCACAAACAACCAGAAAAAATCAATCCAATACAAAGCTTTCCAAAGTTCCAAAACCATCACCAAATATCAAACCTTTGTGAAAGCCTTCAACCAAATCAAATCAAGTGCAGCTGGAGCTTTGCTAAGGAGTTCTGTAAGTTTCTAAGGCTTTATCTTGCATTTACAATTGTGTTTGCATAGCTATTTTGGTTCAAAACCATTTGATTCTAAAAAACCCCTTTTGAATTTCAAAGAAATCCCAAGGTTTTCAAAACATCAAAACTGGTTTGTCCAGCCTTTTTCACCCCAAAAACTCAAAGCTTTTCACTCATCTATAAGGTCCTGAGGGTGTTCAGAAGTTGTTACTGAACAAAAGTTCAGAAACAGCTTCTGAACCCAAAATTTCGCATGCTTCGCAGTGCGAAGTCATGGTCGCAGTGCGACCATGACAGAACTCAGAATCTGAGTTTTTGTGTCAAAATGACCAATTTTTGAGGTTCTAGCCCCAGAGCTCAGAACCTAAGAGTTTTTAAACCCATGTCTTTCAAACCATAACAAGGATTTAGCATAATTTTGGCAAAATCACAAGTTCGTATGACCATTATGTGGATAACTTGTAAAACAAGTTATGTTCCCAAACTTTCAAAACCACATGAACAAACAAGCTATGTTCATCATTTCAATCAAAACTTGAACAATAAATATTGTTCATGATTTTCAAAACTCAAACATGAACATACGCCGAATACGTTCGCATTTTCGCAAAATGAGACGAACTTGTGCGTTTTCTAGCAAAATTTGCTAAACCTTCCCATTTTGGGTTTTCAAACCAAATGTTTTGACATACCTTGGGATTTCTAAAAGATTCAACCCAAAAACATGAATGAAAAAGGGATGGTGTGACGTATGTCTCTCCATCACCCCGATTGTACGAATGCGTGACGTATGTCTCGTCGTTCGGACAATCGTCATTCCTTTTTTCAATGTACAACCCTAACCAAACCAAAACTTGGCCCCTTGTGGTCAATCCAAACCTTTTGGTCCCCCTTGTGGCCATTAAACTCAACCCCTCGACTCGTTTGAGTCCACTCGGTCAATGTTCGACTCGTCCGAGTCCATTGTACCCGTTCTTGATCTCAGTGGATCAATCGAACAATCGCCCGACTCTTTAGAGTCCACTCGGTCAATGATTGACTTGTATGAGTCCATTGCACCTCTCTTGGTCCCATAGCGACCAATTCAACCCTTTACCCTAACGGACGTACCTTTTAACAATTCTAATGCGATTCACGAACAAACGCTTAATAAGTCTCCAAGAGCGAGCATACAAGCTACGTTTTAATCGCAAGAATTCGGTTAAAACATCGTCCAATTAAAATCAACCAACACATGTACGTTTTTCTACAAAGAACTACGTACGCTTTGAATTCTCCGACTACCGGGAGATACGTAGGAGCAAGATCGACATCTTGTCAAGCGCAATAATAAAAAAACTTTTTCTTTCTTTCCTTTCGTTTGTTTTTATCTCTTTCCCCCCTTTTTATTATGTTTTTAACATAAATGAACATGCACGCAAATATTAAAAAACAATTCAAGCTTAAACCAAATAGAAGGTTCCCGTTGAGTACAACGGACATGAGGGGTGCTAATACCTTCCCCTCGCGTAACCGACTCCCGAACCCGACAATGGTTGCGATGACCAAATCCTTATCCTCATCGTCAAAGGGTTTTATTATCGTTTCCCTTTAAACAAAAAAAAAACTTAAGGGTTTATCAACGTTCCCTTTACACAAAAACTTTGGTGGCGGCTTCACAAAGGCCCTCCGAGCGTTCGAGGACGTCCTCGGAGGATTTGCGCGTCTTTTTCCCGAGGAAAAAAACGAGGTGCGCACAGCTGGCGACTTCACTGGGGACCCTGTTCCCACTAGCGAGTCAAGCCTAACCTATTTGGTTTAAAGCCAATTGTTTTATTTTCTTTGCGTGCCATGTTTGTTTATTTTATTCATGCATATTATATTTATGCTTTATGTTTATATTTGCTTTATCTGCTTTATATTCATATCATATATATCAAATGCGGGGGTTACTTGAGTGTTGTTACTCCACATTGTTCGGGTTAATGCCGGACGTGTGAGGCTCTCTACCCGAGCTTGAGAAAAAAACTAAGTTAGAAGGAGGTTGTGTGCGGAAGCCCGCGTTGACGTATGTCCGTGAGGTAGGATGTCCAACCCCGCTTAGATGAGATTTTCACGTGGAATTAATTGAAGTCATGTCGACGTATGTCCATAGACAACCCTAATTCCATGTGAGATCTATGACTCTAAGGACCTCTTCTTAGGAGATTTCACAACTTAGAGCCTACATGTGAGGATGGGGGGAAGTTCCGAACCTTCATAAACCATACCCTTGCATATCATTTGCATTCATGAAAGTAATTTTCGCATCATTTTGCTTTATAGGAGTTTAAAAAGAATGAACAAATATTAGCAAAAAAAAGAAATATGGATTCCGGGAACAAGAATACGCTCGCCTTCAAAATTAAAGCTCCTAGGGTGGAAAGTTTATTAGCTCTAAGCAAGAGGCTCTCTTCGGTCCACAAGAACATCTTCGAGGCAAGCTATGGGCTAATCCTTGATCTTTTACCCGTAAGAATAGATTCAACCGCCTTGACCACTTTGGCGCAATTCTTCGACCCACCTCTACGGTGCTTCACATTTCAAGACTTCCAACTAGCGCCAACTTTGGAAGAGTTTGAGAAGATTTTGGGTTGTAGCATGAAAGGTCATGAACTCTATCTCGGTCCGGGAAAGGATCCTACATTTGAAGCCATCGCCGAATCCTTATACCTCGACACCCAAGAAGTGGCATCTAACTTGGAAGTTAGAGGAAACCTTAAGGGATTTTCAAGAAAGTTTTTGGAAGCCAAAGCTCGGGATTTACTAGCCAACAAAGAGGTAATGGCCTTCAACGCCATCTTAGCCCTCTTAGTCTACGGGATTGTTTTATTCCCCAACATGGATGATTTCGTAGACTTTCCGGCTCTAGAGGTGTTTATGACTAAAAATCCTGTTCCTACAATCTTAGCGGATTTTTATCATACCCTCTACTCTAGGCATGAACAAGCAAGGGGACGCAAAATTACTTGTTGCACTCCCGTGGTGCAAATTTGGATGATGTCCCACATGCCAAGAAACCGAGACTTTGTGGAAAACCGGGCCAAGCTCAAATGGTCGCAACGGATGACAACCCTCGCCGAGAAGGACATCCATTGGTTTTCACCAAACTTAGAGGACCCGGAAATTATCCTCAGCTGCGGGGACTTCCCTAACGTACCCCTCATTGGTACTAAGGGATGTATTAATTACAATCCGGTCCTCTCTCTCCGACAACTAGGTTTTTCAATGGAGGATAAACCTAATGACCTTTTGTTGGAAGCTTTCTACTTAAGGGAAGGCGATCAAGACCCGGCATTGCTAGAGAGAATCCGGGGAGCATGGAGCCAAGTACGCAAGGGAAGGGTCGGCAGGAGAAACTGTGTCGCCAAACCCCTTTATACTCAATGGGTGAAGGAGAGGGTCAAAGCAATCAAGTTACCCTTCGTGGTCATAAACCCTCCAAAACCTCCTACACCTAAACCTATTGCAATCATTCCCAACAAAGAAGTGGATGACCTCAAGGCTAAAATTCAAGAACTCCAAAACAAAAACGGAGACTTAGAATTGAAGCACCTCCAAGCTTTAGGAGAAATTACTAGGACGAAGAGAGATCGTGATGAAGTATCGCATTCTCTCCTAGTATGCCAAAAGCGGCTAAGGATCTCCGAAGGGAAGAGGGATTGGATAGGAGGCGGCTTGGTTAGTGCGGATGCCAACCTTGTGGCCAAGGACGAAGAGTTGGAAAGAATCTTACATTCCAACCAAGAGCTCAAGAAGTTTGGCGAACTAGCCATCGAAGCTCAACGGAAATGGAGGTTGAAATTTCAAGAGAAAAATCAACAGCTCCAAGAAGTAGTTAAAGACTACAAAGAGCAGCTTCAAGCCGAGCGCGTCCAGCGGCAAAGACATGAGAGTCTCTCTCATCAAGGGAGGATAAAGTGCAATCATCTCGAAGAAGACATCAAGAAATTCGAAGAGTACTTCGACAAGATTGCAAGAGCTCATGGGGACCACATTGCACAACTACACGATGAAATTAGAAGTGCAAGAGTCAAGCTAGACCAGCGCAAGGAAGTGATTGAGTATGTATGGCAAGACGCCACCCGATTAAGTGAGGATTTCACTAAATTGGTTGCATTCTCAAATTTGGTAATCACCCAACTTCCAAAGAAGCTAGCGGAGGCCGAGATGGTCATGCCCTACTTTGTTATCCCTATGGAGATCCAGAAGTTTATGAAGTTCTGCAAGGACACCATAGATTTCTATAGGGAGGAGATGAGCAAAGCCGAGAAGCGAGCGGCCATTTGATTTGTAATAGCATTAGTTACACTTTGTAAACAAATGTTATTTAATCAAATATATTTTGAAGTATAATCAATTTCCCGGTCTTTAATATTTCGAATTTGCTAATATTAATCGTGCACCTTTAAACTCCATAAAGCAAAATAAAAAAAAAAACGCATATTTTGCATACTCATAAGCATACATACATCCACATGCATCTTCATGCATTTTTCAAAAAAAAAACTCATTCATTTCCCTAAAAACAGTTCAAAGCAATCATAGCCCGAAAACCCCGAAAGCCCTCGGTCCAAGAACCAGATATTCAACACTCGTACGGAACACGAGCTAACAAACAAAGGATCATGGACAATTTGGAACAAACTCAAGCGGCTTTGAGAGAAGAGGTTGATGGAATGAAAGGAAAGATGGATCAGATGCTAGAATTAATGCAAGCTCTATCGGCCCGAGAAAGCCACCCTCACCCAACAACGGATGCATCCAATGTGCAATGGCCTCCTTATGGTTTACCTGTGAACTATACCCCACCCTTCGAAAATGAGGGTCAAGGACCACTTCCACCACCACTCACAATCCCCGTAAGGAATGAAGAGCGTCGTCCTCAAGGAACTTCCACTACTCAGCATGAAGTAATTCCCCATGATGTGGAAAATAGCCAGTTAAGGCAATCTGCTCCCGACACCACCCACCAAGACAATGATACCACCCAAATGTATCGAGTTTTGGAAGAAAGGTTGAAAGCTGTCGAAGGGTTCAGCTCATATGGTGCCCACAACGCCTTGGATATGTGCCTAGTGCCCGACGTGGTAATTCCTCCGAAGTTCAAAGCACCAGACTTCGAGAAATACAAAGGAATTCAATGCCCTCGGAACCATCTAAGGATGTTCTGTAGGAAGATGGCAGCTTACGCAATGAACGAGAAACTCATGGTACATGTGTTTCAAGATAGTTTAAGCGGAGCGTCCTTGGATTGGTACATGCAGCTTGAGCGTACCCATGTCCAAACTTGGAAGGATCTAGCCGATGCCTTCCTAAAGCAATACAAATATAATTTGGACATGGCTCCAAATAGGATGCAACTACAAAACCTCCTACAAAGAAGCAACGAGTCCTTCAAGGAGTACGCTCAGCGGTGGAGAGAATTAGCTTCTCGTGTACAACCACCACTATTGGAAAGAGAACTTGTCGACACCTTTATGGGCACACTTCAAGGCCCATATTACGACAAGATGATTGAAAGCACGTCTGCCGGTTTCTCCGATCTAGTCATGGTCGGTGAAAGAATAGAAGACGGAGTGAAGAGAGGAAAAATCCAAGGCTCTTCAGAAGCTCAAGGTGGAGCTAGAAAGCCCCCCAGCAACTTTCACAAAAAGAAAGAGGGGGAGACAAATGTCGTTCTAATGGGACCATCCTACCCACCACCGAATCAAATGCCTCACTACCACTATCCTTATGTGGCAGCAGCAACGGCTCAAGGGCGTTACTCACCTCAAGTGATTCCCGCAACTCCACCTCGACAACCAGTAGTGTTGCCACAGCAAAATCAACAGCAACAGCAACAAGGCGGGTACCCATCAAAGAATCAAGCGAGCTCAAGGAACAGTTATTTTAATAGGCAGTTTGATCCTGTACCTATGTCTTATGGTCAAATCTTGCCATACCTAATCCAAAAGGGTATGGTCGAGACAAGACTACTACCACCAATGTCGCCACCATATCCACAGTGGTACGACGCAAATGCCAAATGTGATTTCCACGAAGGATCCGTGGGGCACAATGTCGAAAACTGTAGAGTTTTCAAACACAAGGTGCAGGATCTTATTGACAAGAAGCTGTTATCCTTCAAAGAGGAAAGCCCCAATGTGAAGAACAACCCATTGCCGGGGCATGCGGGTCCCTCTGTAAATGCGGTGGAGGAACAAAAGGACTTTGGACCAGTCAAAAGGGTATCCAATGTTAAGACTCCCCTGTCGACTATAAGGGAGCGTTTAACCGGCTTTGGATTATTCGAGGAAATGCACGCCAACTGTGAAGCCTGCAAGGTCAACCCGAATGAGTGTGAAGAGTTGAAGAGCTGTCTTCAAGAGTTAATGGACCAAGGTTGGATCCAAATTGGTTATATAAAGGATGGCACGGACGTTGCTACCTTAGAGTCTAACGGCCCAAAACCTCTCGAGATCCCATACCAAAGGAGAGAGGTACCAATGCCTATACAACCCATAACATTCCACGTACCTGCACCCTTCTCTTTTGAAAGCACGAAGAGGGTACCATGGAATTACCAACCTGTGGCCTATGTGGAAGGAAAACCACTAGCCAAAATTGAGCCCAGCATCACTAACATTACCGGTGTTGGAGGAATGACTAGAAGTGGTAGAGTCTTCGCTCCGAAAGAACTCGGGAAGACGCCAGCCGTACTACCAAGAGAACCGCTCAAAGAAAAGAGCGTGGAGGAAGAAGAGAACCAAGCGGGGCCTTCTCAAAAGACAATCCCGCAAAAAGAGGCCGAAGAGTTCCTAAGGGATAATCCAAAAGAGCGAGTACAAGATCATTGACCAGCTAGGTCAAACTCCCTCCAAGATCTCCATGTTATCCTTACTACTAAGCTCGGAAGCACACCGAGAAGCACTACTGCGGATCCTCAGTGAGGCACATGTCACCAAAGGACATTCCGGTGGACCAATTCGACGGGATAGTCGGAAATATTACCTCAAGTAGGTACTTGGGTTTCAATGGCGATGAGCTACCCGACGAGGGGCACATTCATAACCGCGCCTTACATATCTCCGTGAAATGCATGGACCACATCCTCTCAAGAGTGCTAGTGGACACGGGGTCGTCATTGAATGTCATGCCCAAGACTACTCTCCTCAAACTATCATGTGAAGGGACCGTAATGAAGCCCAGCGCCTTGGTCGTGAAAGCTTTCGATGGGTCAAGAAGAGCCGTTATAGGGGAGATCGACTTACCAGTCCAAATCGGACCTAAGGTTTTCACCATAACCTTCCAAGTCATGGATATTAATCCAACATACAGTTGTCTTCTCGGACGACCATGGATCCATGCGGCCGGAGCTATTACCTCTACCCTGCACCAGAAGCTGAAATTCATCATTGATAACCAAATGATTGTAGTTTCCGGGCAAGAGGACATGATGGTAAGCCATCTCTCATCTTTCCGTTATATAGAAACGGATGAAGAAGCTGTGGACGTCCCATTCCAATCTTTGGAAGTGGCGAATGTCGTGACATTGAGCTCGAAGCCCAAGGAAGAGGCTAGGACAGCCATGTCATCATGGAGGGCGATAAGAGAGGCCCTAGAAGAAAGCCGACCCACCGGATGGGGAAAATTAGTGGACATACCGGAGAAGAAAAATCGCTTCGGGTTGGGGTATCATCCATCAGCCGAAACTTTCTCAAAGCCTTCAAAGCAAGGGATCCTCCCCATTTCGGAAACATTCATCAGTGCGGGTTTATCCATGAAGAGCAAGTGGCTCTACTCGAAGACGTAGACGAAGACGTGCCTGATTTGGTGTACCGTTGCGCTTCGGATGAAGTTTTGAACAATTGGAGGGCTATCGCAATTCCCGAGATTATTACCAGGATCAAGTAATGAACCATGTTTGTTTGCTTTTTACTTTTAAAAAAAAAAGATCATTTAGCTCTGCCCAAGGCAAATGATTAGTCGTGTGGGGCCCCCATGTTTTAAAGTTATTTACAATCATGAATAAAAACACTCTTTTATGTTCATTTGAGTCTTTTTCTTTTTACATTTGTTTTAAAAAAAAAATTCTACAAAAAAGCCTAAAAAAAATCATACTCATGCAGATCTACAAATCCACCCTCCAAAAACAACACTGCCTTAAACCCTTATGACTTCGATTTCCCGATTAATCAAACGGAAGATGATGAAGAGGACGATTATGAACCGCCTGAAGAATTGTCTAGACTTGCAAATCAAGGGGATAGGGTAATACAACCTCACCAAGAATCAGTTGAAAAGGTCAACTTGGGGACCGAAGAGGATAAGAAAGAGGTCAAGATAGGAGCCTCCCTGCACGAGGATGTGAAAGGAAAGTTGATCAAGCTTCTACAAGAGTACGTGGATGTATTCGCTTGGTCGTATCAAGACATGCCGGGTTTAGACCCTAACATCGTTGTACACAAGCTGCCACTCAAGCCGGAATGCCCGCCAATGAAGCAGAAATTGAGAAGAACTCGACCCGATATGGCTCTCAAGATCAGAGAGGAGGTCAAAAAGCAATTCGATGCCGGTTTCTTAGCCGTAACCAAGTATCCAACATGGGTTGCCAACATTGTGCCAGTTCCGAAGAAGGATGGCAAGGTGAGAATGTGTGTGGATTATCGGGACTTGAATAGAGCAAGCCCAAAGGATGATTTCCCGCTACCACACATCGACATATTGGTGGACAACACAGCCCAATTCTCAGTCTTTTCCTTTATGGATGGCTTCTCGGGATATAACCAAATCAAGATGGCTCCAGAGGACATGGAGAAAACTACGTTCATCACTCCATGGGGGACATTCTGCTATAAGGTAATGCCTTTCGGATTAACAAATGCCGGGGGCAACATACCAAAGAGCAATGGTGACTCTTTTCCACGACATGATCCATAAGGAAATTGAGGTCTACGTCGACGATATGATTGCCAAATCCCAAACGGAGGAGGATCATCTAGTCCATCTACAAAAGCTTTTCGAACGCCTAAGAAAATTCAAGCTGCGCTTAAATCCTAACAAGTGCACATTTGGCGTTAGATCCGGGAAGTTATTGGGCTTCATCATCAGCCAGAGAGGCATTGAAGTGGATCCCGATAAGGTGAAGGCCATCCAAGAAATGCCAGCGCCAAATACCGAGAAAGAAGTCCGGGGTTTCTTAGGAAGATTGAACTACATCGCCAGGTTCATCTCACACATGACAGCTACCTGCGAACCAATCTTCAAACTACTAAGGAAAAACCAAGCCGTTCATTGGAATGAAGATTGCCAAGAAGCGTTTGACAAGATCAAACAATACCTGCAAGAACCACCAATTTTAATACCTCCGGTTCCGGGTAAACCCCTCATCTTATACCTAACCGTACTTGAAGGATCAATGGGTTGTGTGTTAGGACAACAAGATGAAACGGGAAGAAAAGAGCACGCAATCTACTACCTAAGCAAGAAGTTTACTGACTGTGAAACAAGGTATACTTCACTTGAAAAGACTTGCTGCGCTTTAGCATGGGCTGCTCGACGTCTAAGGCCATACATGTTGACCCATACAACTTGGTTGATATCGAAGATGGATCCCATCAAGTACATCTTCGAAAAGCCTGCCCTCACAGGGAAGATAGCCCGTTGGCAAATGTTGCTGTCTGAGTACGACATCCAATATGTTGCTCAAAAAGCCATCAAAGGGAGTGTTTTATCCGAGCACCTTGCTCACCAACCATTGGAGGATTATCAGCCCATAAAATTCGACTTCCCGGACGAAGATGTCATAGCTTTGAATGACGAAGAAGTCACAAGCGATGATGAAGGGCCAGAACCAGGAGCTCAGTGGAAGCTCGCTTTCGACGGCGCCTCAAATGCCATGGGACACGGTATCGGAGCAGTTTTAATCTCCCCAAGAAATGGATACCAGCCCTTCACAGCAAGGTTATGCTTTGACTGCACCAATAACATGGCAGAATATGAAGCATGTATCCTAGGCCTCGAAGCAGCAATTGATCTAAGGATCAAAAACCTTGAAGTATACGGTGACTCAGCCTTAGTCATCTATCAAGTCAAAGGAGAATGGGAAACAAAACATCCCAATTTAATTCCCTACCGAGCCTGGGTTGTAGAATTGATCAAGCATTTTGATGAAATCAACTTCCACCACATCCCTCGAGAAGAAAATCAGGTAGCAGATGCTTTGGCTACATTATCATCAATGTACCAAGTAAATTTCTACAACGAAGCACCAATCATAAGGATGGATCGTAGAGACAAACCAGTTGTATGCGCATCAGTCGAAGAAGGACTTGACGACAAACCTTGGTTCTACGACATCAAGCGATACCTCGAAGAGCAAGAGTATCCAGAAAATGTCTCGCACACCGACAAGAGGACCCTCAGAAGATTGGCATCTCAATTCTTCCTCAGTGGAAATACCCTCTACAAAAGAAATTATGACATGGTCCTGCTCAGATGTGTGGATAAACATGAAGCGGACATGCTCATCAAAGAAATCCACGAGGGATCTTTTGGAACCCATGCTAATGGGCATGCAATGGCAAAGAAAATCCTAAGGGCGGGCTACTATTGGTTAACCATGGAAGCTGACTGTTTCCACTATGCCAAGACTTGTCACAAGTGCCAGATTTACGCCGACAAGGTGCATGTACCACCAACTCCACTGAACGTCATGACTTCACCTTGGCCTTTCTCTCTGTGGGGCATAGACATGATTGGAATGATTGAGCCCAAAGCGTCAAATGGACATCGCTTCATCCTCGTTGCCATCGACTACTTCACCAAATGGGTAGAAGCAGCTTCGTATGCAAACGTGACCAAACAAGTGGTAGCCCGATTCATCAAGAAGGAAATCATTTGCCGTTATGGTACTCCCCACAAAATCATCACCGATAATGGGGCAAACCTGAACAACAAGACAATGAAGGAGTTGTGCAAAGATTTCAAGATTGAGCACCATAATTCCTCCCCTTACCGACCAAAGATGAACGGTGCGGTAGAAGCAGCCAATAAGAACATAAAGAAGATCATCCAAAAGATGGTGACAACATATAAGGATTGGCATGAGATGCTTCCCTTTGCGCTACATGGCTACAGAACAGCCATTCGCACTTCAACTGGGGCAACCCCCTTTTCCTTAGTATACGGTATGGAAGCTGTTCTCCCCGTAGAGGTGGAAATTCCTTCGTTAAGGGTCTTGATGGAAACCAAGCTAGAAGAAGTTGAATGGGTCCAAACAAGGTTCGACCAACTGAATCTCATAGAGGAGAAGCGTCTGACGGCAATATGTCACGGACAACTCTATCAAAGGAGGCTCAAGAGAGCATTCGACAAGAAGGTCCGTCCTCGAGAGTTCAAAGAAGGAGACCTAGGGCTCAAGAAGATATTACCTATCCACAAAGATCCCCGAGGGAAGTGGACTCCCAGCTATGATGGGCCGTACGTGGTAAAGAAAGCTTTCTCAGGCGGAGCCCTGATCATCACCACTATGGACGGAGAAGAGTTCCCACTCTCAATAAACTCCGATGCAGTCAAGAGGTATTATGCCTAAAAAAGAAAAAAAAAAAGAGAAAGAAGCTCGCTAAATCGAAAACCTGAAAGGGCGGTTTAGGCAATAGAGAGCGTCCTGCTAGATTGAAAACCTGAAAAAGGCGGTCTAGGCAAAAATTAAGGACATCAAAAAAGGAAATACACCCCGGTGGATTGAAAACTCGAAAGAGCAGTCCAGGCAAAAGTTAGGGGTTAACAAAAAAAAAAGAAAGGCAATGACTGCAGCATCCAAGCTCCGGACAAGATTCAAGAGGAGAAGAATCGGTCTCTTCAGCATCTTCCAACAAACAAAAATCTCGAAGTCATAAGGAAATAGCATGTGTTGTGCCAAAGCCAACAATTTTCTTTTTGCTTTTTTCTTGTCTTTCTCTATCTCACTTCCCACTTTGTGTATTTTTTTACCCATTCAAGAGGTCAAATCTGCATTGAATAAATTTCCTTTTTGTTATTTTATGTTCTCAGTAGCGCATAAAATTTTGTTTTATTCATGATGAAAATGCTTTAAAACATGGGAAATAAACAAAAGAATTTTCTTCCAAAAAGAGAACAAAACAAAACAAACAAACATTGCTTTATTTTGAATCTTCGTGAGTTCTGAAAGAATTGCGGTAATTCCCACCAAAATATTGCACCAAAGGACTTATGCTCCTTAGCAAAGGCAAGTGTGTAGCTCGTGGCACGCGGAGCGCAAAAAAGCCCCAAAGGTTTAGGAGGAGCAAAATCCCCAGTAAACACCCTAAACATCCAAACACCAACCAAGGCTGGATATCGATCATGCTTCCAAAATGATCCTTATATCCCCATAAGCCAAACCTCATTGATATTCCCCAGGGAGTCTCAACCCCAAACAAAAGCCCAATCATTATTGGCAAACCCACACAAATCTTCGGGCTTAGGCTCGAACTACACCGGTTTTGATCCCATTTGGGTATGTAGGCAAAGGACCTTGTCCTTCCAAACCGACCAACCAAAAAACACAAAAAGAGAGCCCAATCGTCATTGGCACAACCACAACCAAGACCGACTTTGCTCGGCACCCCACCAACATCCCACACATCATGCATAACATAATTCATGCATGCATATACAAATTATTCATACACATGCATTTCATTTCATAAATCATGCATCCTCAACAAGGATTCTCCAGTGAGTATCACATATTCACCAACATCCATCAACATTCAACCAGGGGCACCTATTTAGGGTAAGACCGCAGCTCGTTAGGAATCGACATTCAGTGACAGTGCCTGAATAAGATCACCTAGCTTAGGTATCGACCTCTAGAAGCAGTACCTAGAGTAGATCACCTCCCCCAGTGTATCGACCTTCAGTGTTAGCGGCTGAATAAGATCACAGCTCGTTAGGAATCGACATTCAGTGACAGTGCCTGAATAAGATCACCTAGCTTAGGTATCGACCTCTAAAAGCAGTACCTAGAGTAGATCACCTCCCCCAGTGTATCGACCTTCAGTGTTAGCGGCTGAATAAGATCACAGCTCGTTAGGAATCGACATTCAGTGACAGTGCCTGAATAAGATCACCTAGCTTAGGTATCGACCTCTAGAAGCAGTACCTAGATAAGATCACCTACCTCAATGTTCCACCTCTAGTGACATCCTAGAGTAGATCACTTCCATCTTAGGTATCAACCTCTAGTGACATCCTAGAGTAGATCACCTCCATCTTAGGTATCAACCTCTAGTGACATCCTAGAGTAGATCACCTCCATCTTAGGTATCGACCTCTAGTGACATCCTAGAGTAGATCACCTCCATCAACGTTCCACCTCTAGTGACAGTGCCTAGAGTAAATCACCATCCTCAGGAATCGACCTCTAGTGACAGTGCCTAGATAAGATTACCTTCATCCCCCCAATGGATCTACCTCCAGTGTTAGCGGCTGGATACGATCAACCTTTACCAACCATTGCATTTGCATTTCGCGAAGGACAAAATTCGGGTCCTTCTTTTTACTTAATTGATCTTCGCAAAGAGTTCATGAGATGCCCTCGGCACTCACGCACTCTATGCGAAGACACAATTAAGTAGGGGCAGCTGTAGTACCCTAATTTTGTCCTAAGCATTTTAAAACAAAAATAAAAAAAAAATCAAAGAGGGGAAAAAGTCAAAAGTCAACAAAAAAGTCAACATTTCAAAAATGCTGACTTCGCACTGCGAAGGTCACTTCGCACTGCGAAGTCTGCGATTTTTCTGCAGATTTTTGGTTTCTTTGATTTAATTCCAGAATTTGCTGCATATCATTTCCATAATTATTTTAAGTAGCATTCATGGCTAATTGGGCCGAGCAAAACCAGAATTGAAGGACTTGCCATTAATGCCAAGGTTGGAAGCTTTTTCTTCCAACCTAGCATGTGACAAGCAAGTGGGCTTGCCCTTGGGCAGCTCTAGTCCCTCCCATGTGACCTGCTAACCACCACAAGGTTGCCAGCCACCTGCTTGAGGACTTTCCTCCTGCTTGCTCCCCCCAAAACCAGTCAAACCAGCTGGATTTTTCACTTGAAAAGCCATGAGTGCCTACTCTGTTTTGCAGCAGCTTTTCACCCTCTCACACCAGCCAATTATAGCCTTTTTCATCCCTCAATCTCTGCACATTACAGTGCACGTTTTCATTGATCAACCATTGAGATTGCAAGGATTGATCCCCAAGCATTAGCCAATTGCAATTCAGCTTTGTTCTTCATCATTACCTTCTAGAATGGGTTGAATTTGTGGCTGAAATCAGGCTGAGTCTTGCCCCTTGGTACAAGGCAAGGTTGCCTCTATCCATTAGCATTTAATGCAAAAGGATCCAGCTTGATCTTAGCCACAAATCAGCTGAATTTTGGGATTGTGTAATGATGAAAAAGATTTGGTTTTGGCCTATAAATAGAAGGCAATGCCCAAGGTTTCAAACACAATTAACACAGCATTTCAAGAGCAGAAACTCTACTCATTTTAGCTTACAAACCCTCACAAACAACCAGAAAAAATCAATCCAACACCAAGCATTACAAAGTTCCAAAACCATCACCAAATATTCAAACCTCTTGCAAAAGCCTTCAACCAAATCAAGTCAATTGCAGCTGGAGCTTTGCTAAGGAGTTCTGTAAGTTTCTAAGGCTTTGTATTGCATTTACAATTGTGTTTGCATAGCTATTTTGGTTCAAAACCATTTGATTCTAAAAAACCCCTTTTGAATTTCAAAGAAATCCCAAGGTTTTTCAAAACATCAAAACTGGTTTGTCCAGCCTTTTTCACCCCAAAAACTCAAAGTTTTTCACCCACCTATAAGGTCCTGAGTGTGTTCAGAAGTTGTTTCTGAACAAAAGTTCAGAAACAGCTTCTGAACTCAAAATTTCGCATGCTTCGCAGTGCGAAGTCATGGTCGCAGTGCGACCATGACAGAACTCAGAATCTGAGTTTTTGTGTCAAAATGACCAATTTTTGAGGTTCTAGCCCCAGAGCTCAGAACCTAAGAGTTTTTAAACCCATGTTCTTCAAACCATAACAAGGATTTTGCATAATTTTGACAAAATCACAAGTTCGTATGACCATTATGTGGATAACTTGCAAAACAAGTTATGTTCTCAAACTTTCAAAACCACATGAACAAACAAGCTATGTTCATCATTTCAATCTAAACTTGAACAATAAATATTGTTCATGATTTTCAAAACTCAAACATGAACATACGCCGTTTACGTTCGCATTTTCGCAAAATGAGACGAACTTGCGCTTTTTTCTAGCAAATTTGCTAAACCTTCCCATTTTGGGTTTTCAAACCAAATGTTTTGACATACCTTGGGATTTCTAAAGGATTCAACCCAAAAACATGAATGAAAAAGGGATGGTGTGACGTATGTCTCTCCATCGCCCCGATTGTACGAATGTGTGACGTATGTCTCGTCGTTCGGATAATCGTCATTCCCTTTTCAAAATGTACAACCATAACCAAACCAAACCTTGGCCCCTTGTGGTCAATCCAAACCTTTTGGTCCCCCGTGGCCATTAGACTCGATCCCTCGACTCGTTTGAGTCCACTCGGTCAATGTTCGACTCGTCCGAGTCCATTGTACCTGTTCTTGATCTCAGTGGATCAATCGAACAATCGCCCGACTCGTTTTGAGTCCACTCGGTCAATGATTGACTTATATGAGTCCATTGCACCTCTCTTGGTCCCATAGCGACCAATTAACCCTTTACCCTAACGGACGTACTTTTTAACAATTCTAATGCGATTCACGAACAAACGCTTAATAAGTCTCCAAGCGCGAGCATACAAGCTACGTTTTAATCGCAAGAATTCGGTTAAAACATCGTCCAATTAAAATCAACCAACACATGTACGTTTTTCTACAAAGAACTACGTACGCTTTGAATTCTCCGACTACCGGGAGATACGTAGGAGCAAGATCGACATCTTGTCAAGCGCAATAATAAAACTTTTTTCTTTCTTTTCTTTCGTTTGTTTTTATCTCTTTTCCCCCCCTTTTATTATATTGACATAAATGAACATGCGCGCAAAGTATTTAAAAAAACAATTCAAGCTTTAACCAAATAGAAGGTTCCCGTTGAGTACAACGGACGTGAGGGGTGCTAATACCTTCCCCTTGCGTAATCGACTCCCGAACCCGACAATGGTTGCGATGACCAAATCCTTATCCTCATCGTCAAAGGGTTTTATTACCGTTTCCCTTTAAACAAAAAAAAACTTAAGGGTTTATCAACGTTCCCTTTACACAAAAACTTTGGTGGCGGCTTCACAAAGGCCCTCCGAGCGTTTGCGAACGACCTCGGAGGATTTGCGCGTCTTTTTCCCGAGGAAAAAAACGAGGTGCGCACAGCTGGCGACTTCACTGGGGACCCTGTTCCCACTAGTGAGTCAAGCCTAACCTATTTGGTTTAAAGCCAATTGTTTTATTTTCTTTGCGTGCCATGTTTATTTATTTTATTCATACATGTTATATTTATGCTTTATGTTTATATTTGCTTTATCTGCTTTATATTCATATCATATATATCAAATGCGGGGGTTACTTGAGTGATGTTACTCCACATTGTTCGGGTTAATGCCGGACGTGTGAGGCTCTCTACCCGAGCTTGAGAAAAAAACTAAGTTAGAAGGAGGTTGTGTGCGGAAGCCCGCGTTGACGTATGTCCGTGAGGTAGGATGTCCAACCCCGCTTAGATGAGATTTTCACGTGGAATTAATTGAAGTCATGTCGACGTATGTCCATAGACAACCCTAATTCCATGTGAGGTCTATGACTCTAAGGACCTCTTCTTAGGAGATTTCACAACTTAGAGCCTACATGTGAGGATGGGGGGAAGTTCCGAACCTTCATAAACCATACCCTTGCATATCATTTGCATTCATGAAAGTGATTTTCACATCATTTTGCTTTATAGGAGTTTAAAAAGAACAAACAAATATTAGCAAAAAAGGAAATATGGATTCCGGGAACAAGAATACGCTCGCCTTCAAAATTAAAGCTCCTAGGGTGGAAAGTTTGTTAGCTCTAAGCAAGAGGCTCTCTTCGGTCAACAAGAACTTTTTCGAGGCAAGCTATGGGCTAATCCTTGATCTCCTACCCGTGAGAATAGATTCAACGGCCTTAACCACTTTGGCGCAATTCTTCGACCCACCTCTACGGTGCTTCACATTTCAAGACTTCCAACTAGCGCCAACTTTGGAAGAGTTTGAGAAGATTTTGGGCTGTAGCATTAAAGGTCATGAACTCTATCTCGGTCCGGGAAAGGATCCCACATTTGAAGCCATCGCCGAATCCTTATACCTCGACACCCAAGAAGTGGCATCTAACTTGGAAGTTAGAGGAAACCTTAAGGGATTTTCAAGAAAGTTTTTGGAAGCCAAAGCTCGGGATTTACTAGCCAACAAAGAGGTAATGGCATTCAACGCCATCTTAGCCCTCTTAGTCTACGGGATTGTTTTATTCCCCAACATGGATGATTTCGTAGACTTTCCGGCTCTAGAGGTGTTTATGACTAAAAATCCAGTTCCTACAATTTTAGCGGATTTTTATCATACCCTCTATTCTAGGCATGAACAAGCAAGGGGACGCAAAATTACTTGTTGCACTCCCGTGGTGCAAATCTGGATGATGTCCCACATGCCGAGAAACCGAGACTTTGTGGAAAACCGGGCCAAGCTCAAATGGTCGCAACGGATGACAACCCTCGCCGAGAAGGACATCCATTGGTTTTCACCAAATTTAGAGGACCCGGAAATTATCCTCAGTTGCGGGGACTTCCCTAACGTACCCCTCATTGGTACTAAGGGATGTATTAATTACAATCCGGTCCTCTCTCTCCGACAACTAGGTTTTTCAATGGAGGATAAACCTAATGACCTTTTGTTGGAAGCTTTCTACTTAAGGGAAGGCGATCAAGACCCGGCATTGCTAGAGAGAATCCGGGGAGCATGGAGCCAAGTACGCAAGGGAAGGGTCGGCAAGAGAAACTGTGTCGCCAAACCCCTTTATACTCAATGGGTGAAGGAGAGGGTCAAAGCAATCAAGTTACCCTTCGTGGTCATAAACCCTCCAAAATCTCCTACACCTAAACCTATTGCAATCATTCCCAACAAAGAAGTGGAGGACCTCAAGGCTAAAATTCAAGAACTCCAAAACAAAAACGGAGACTTAGAATTGAAGCACCTCCAAGCTTTAGGAGAAATTACTAGGACGAAGAGAGATCGTGATGAAGTATCACATTCTCTCCTAGTATGCCAAAAACGGCTAAGAACCTCCGAAGGAAAAAGGGATTGGATATGAGGCGGCTTGGTTAGTGCGGATGCCAACCTTGTGGCCAAGGACGAAGAGTTGGAAAGAATCTTACATTCCAACCAAGAGCTCAAGAAGTTTGGCGAACTGGCCATCGAAGCTCAACGGAAATGGAGGTTGAAATTTCAAGAGAAAAATCAACAGCTCCAAGAAGTAGTGAAAGGAGTCAAATGGAGTAGGAAATGAATATTCAACATTTATATCGTGAAGCTAACCGTTGTGTCATGTGTGAATTCTTTAGCAAATATTGAGTGAAATATGGGGAAGGATCGATAATTAAAGACTCATATCCGGCTCAAGTTTGTCACGTAATAGCTTTTTTTCAACGTAGTCACTTATTAAGATTTTTAGTTTTTTACAACCTCACCTACCAAAGCAGCTTTCATCAATGATTTAACCAAAACATCCAACTCTTGCTTTCTAATAGGACCAAACATCTCAACTTTTGAAGCACTAAGAAGTTTCAAAGTGCAAAGTTCTCTCACGCTATGCCAATAAGGACCATACTCAGAAAAAGCCAACCCTTTAGTACCATTTGACATGAGCTCAGATCCTTGAGTCTTTGGTCGGCTTGCAAAATTGATGTCATGAGTTTTGAGGAATGATTCTGTAGCTTTTGAAGATGAAATGATAATAGTTGGAACTTGACCAAGTTGTAAAGACATGATTGGACCATATTTGTTGGAGAGTGATTGAAGTGTTCTATGTGGAAGGGTGCCTAATATGTGAAGGTTTCCTATTATTGGTAGTGCTGGTGGACTTGGTGGTTTTTTATGGATAGTGGTTTTTTGTTTTGGATGTAAGAAGAGTTTGAATAAAAGGTATGTGAAAGTGAAGAGAAGGAAATAAAGTATAGTGACTATTGCTGCAGAAGACATGTCTACAATGAATGGCTTGGTTTGGATCAAGCAGAAAAAAGCTGAGGGTTATCAAGAACTCCAAGTTCGTCTTTATCTTTAAACCAGTGGTGTGTTTGTTTGTGGATAGTATAAGCGGTGATTGATGAGATATTTGTTGCAACATACTAGTACTTTCCTATTTTTTATATGAAATTTATAGCCAAAAAACTTATATTTCTCTTGATTAAGACCATTTTGTTTTGGTTAATTTATATTTGAGGTATGTTATTTGAAATTTTGAACAACCATTTTAAAACAATTTATAGAACAACCAAGATATACAAAACAAGGTATTGTCATATAAATCAAAGTAACAAAGAAAGAGTAAGAACACATTGAGAACATGAGAGAAAGTTGTTCCAAAAATTGTCTCAAATCAGTTGTAATTTCTCTTATATTTTGCTCCGCATGGGTTGTGCTGATTGTGAGTGTGGTTTAGATTCACGGAATCATGGGTTGGTTTGTGATCGGTCTAACTTTTTATATATATTAGGCCAAATTAGACACGTTAAGGTATGTTCCATTTAGGTAATGCTCCATTTAATTTATTTAGAATCATGGATGAAAGATATGTGACAAAATAATATCTAAGGATTGAGATTTAAAATTAAAAAGTAACTATTTCGTTAATAACATAAAATCACAAATTACATCCCTCGTCATCTCATAGCAGATTCACGTTCTTATTCCCTCCTCTGTTGGCTTCTTCCTTTTACAGGTTATGACACATACGGGGATTAAAGACAAACCCCGCCATGCCAAAAGGCATATTGGCGGGTTAACGAGCTGGCCCATCTAACAAATTTTTGTTTTTCAAAATCTTTTTTATATAATTGTTATTAAAAAACATATGCAACTGTTATTAAAAAAAACCTTTTTTATTGTTGTCATGACAAAAACAAATATTATGTTGCAAAAAAAAAATTACACATTCCATTCTATACAAATAATTCGCCTCCAAAGACATTGACGATTTAGTCCCCCTCCAAAGAAACATTAGAGAAATACAGCTATTCAATTACCTCTAAAAAACAATTATGCATCTATGATAGGAATATTATGTCGCCTCTTTTTATTTTATTTTTAAGAAATCAATTATAGCTGGTGTTCTTTCGAACTTAAATTGAGTTATAATTTTTGTCAAAGAATAAAATCTCTAACTTATTAGTTATTTACACGAAATATGTAAATATTTAACTATAAAGGAACATGATTAAACAAAATATGTTTCTTGTCTTAAATTCTATTGTATGAATAAAACAAAGATCCACCGACTATTTTTAAGGGTAAAAACAGTTGTTCAATAAAAAATGATCCAATTATTTTTAGGGAAAAAAATCTTTAAAAATTTGGTCACTTGTTATTGACTAGTACAATAAAAATAAAGAAACAATTTTTCATAAGTCCGTAAGTCAAAACCCGTTATTTCAGCTGGCTAAATAGGGCGGACAAACTAGGGGTGAGTTCAAAATGCCAACTCAATCCGTCTAAAATGGTAGGTTAAACAGACCAATTCGACGGATGAGGTCCGTTTTGCCACTCCTAAACTTGGACAATGATGGGGAGGAGAAAATTCCCCTACATGGCTACAACTAATTCAGAGACATATACGGCGATCATTGGCATTTAGTTCATAAACATTTAACTATTAGGTTGTTTAGCCCAAATACATTGTAGTTCATAAGTTAGCTCACATATGTGTGTAGAATCAGCCATCAACAGCATTCATGAACATATTTTATACAAACACCATTAGACCAAATCCAATTAAACATAAAGCATCTTTACTAGTAATAACCATGTTGAATGCAAACATAATATTGTCCTTCTTGGAACTACTATTCAAGCTTGTCATCACCTGCCAAGCGATAACTTGGTATTGCGTGCAAGTGTTGAGCTCTATGTATAGATTGTCCAAATTTCTCATCCATGTTCAAATTGGAAGGACTAATATTATATGAAAGTTTCCAATTAAAGCAATGCACCAATTGAGCTATAACCAACCTAACAGTCCTCAAAGCCAATTGAATCCCAGGACAACGCCTACGACCAAATCCAAATGGTATACTTTCAAATTCTTGTCCTTCATAATTCATTTTCTTGTTAATAAACCTCTCTGGATAAAATTCTTCAGCATTTTCTGACCAAACATTAGGATCTCTTCCTATTGTGAATGCATATACTATAACTCGTGTCTTTTCTTTTATAAAATAACCATCAACTGTTATGTCCTCTCTACATTCACGAGGGAGTAAGAAGGGTGAAACTGGATGAAGTCTTCAGGTTTCATCAACCACCATATCTAAGTAATTCAACTTCTTCAAATCCTTCTCTTCAACCATTCTCTTATTTCCTACTTCATTTTGTATTTCATCTTGAAGATTTTTCATCACTCTTGGATGTCTTAAAAGTTCGGATAAAGCCCACTCAATCGTGGTAGCAGATGTATTAAATCAAGGGCGGAGCCAGGGGGTGCCCAGGGTGTGCACCTGCACACCCTCAAATTTTGAAAAGAACACTAATTTTCATGTATTGTATGCACTTTGCACACCCTCAATATTAAGTTTTGCACCACTCTCTCACTCACCTTTTATTTTCGGGCTTGCAGGTACGCTTCCTTTTGGAGTGGCACTGTGTCTTCATTTACTTTACTTTAATTAATTCATTAATATATATATATATATATATATATATATATATATATATATATATATATGCAATTAAAATTTTAGGGTGAATATAACTGAGTCTCCACCCCTAAAACAAAGAATAACTTTGATCCTCCAAAATTGATAAACTTCGATCTCTCGTTTCAATTATAATGTATTAACATCTCCAATTTTTGAAATTTGTATTTTTTTAGTAACAAAATCATTTTTTATCCAAAAGTCCTAGCTCAACTGACAAAGATGTCGAAATTGTTAGGTCTGACACCGTGACCGAAGTTCGAATCTCAATTCTTCTAATCATGTGTGAGTTTTCAATGACAATTGTCAATTCCTCACTTTACCCAAAAAAATGGAAAATTTTAAAAATTCAGAGAAAAAAGATAAACTAAAAGCGAACTTAATAAATTTTTAGTGACTAAAAACTTATACATCCAATATATATGTGTGTGTGTGTGTGTGTGTGTATATATATATATATATACTCATTGAAGTTTATAATCCGCACCCCCTGACCCAGGGTCCTGGATCCGCCACTGTATTAAATGATGCCACAACCATGTCTAGTAGAATAGCTTTGATGTTAGTTCGATCAATGACATGATTTTGTTCACTCCCATGATCAATGTTTTGGTGCAGAAAAGTGAGAAGTATGTCTACAAAATCTTCATGACGAGTTTTGTCTATATTAGTGGTTTGTTCATGCTCTGTTATTATCATCTCCAACACCTCATCATGGTGCTTTGTTGGTTCTTTTGCAGGCTCGTGTTAATCCCTAACAAATAGTTAAATTGATAACGTTAATTTGTAATTGAATATTTTCAGTGAACTTAATCGAACCATAAAAGTATAGGAAAATCAATTTTTGCTTTTAATTATTGTCAAATGTTTTATTTGTTTTTAGTTCTGAAAACATTAAATATATGGTGTATTGGTTTTAGTCTTTATAATATAATTCATTTTGATTCTAGTAATGCAAATATGTTTTTTTTAGAGGAGTCATGCAAATATGTTAATCATATTGATTTTACTCCTTAAAATATAGCCCTCATAATGATTAGTTAGATCATTTAAAATATTTCAAAGACAAAACTTAAAATACAAAGACCAAAATAAAAAATTTCTACATTTTAAAGGCGAAAACACACCCTATTTTCTGATGATGCTAATATCCATAATTAATATATTTGCTAGCACGAAAAAAACATTTAGTACTTATTTCAATTTTTCGTCCCTAAGTTCTGGTAAAAAAAACACTTTTAATCTCTTAGTTATTATGAGTTGTGACCATGACATTTTTCTCTTGTGCAACAAAGTGATCACTTGATTTCTTTTTAATTTTTTTCGTTATTTAGTACTCAAATATCGAGATTGGACAATTATGACACTACAAGAAAACAGTGCTTTAGTGTCGGCAAAAAACTGGAGACTAAACAAATGTTAGTAGCATCAGAAATCTAACACTAAAAAAATTTAAGCTAAATTGCAGTTTTATTCCCACTTTTCAATTGTGCAAATAAAAAGCGAGCCACCTAAATTTTCCAATGCAGATACTTTGAATACTTGAAAAAAGAAATTACCTGAAGATCAAATGTGCCTAACCAAGGAACATAATCAGCCATATTAAAAGCTCCAATCAAAGCCATTACGTCTTGAACCAACCTCTTTAAGTCAATATGATCATACTTACTCCAACCAAACACCATCTTAGACACAATATCTTCTATAAGATTCTCTACAAGCTCACTAACATTCACAACCTCACCTACCAAAGAAGCTTTCTTCAAAGTGTTAACCAAAACACCCAACTCCTCTTTTCTAATAGGACCAGACACCTCAACTTTCGAGGCACTAAGAAGTTTTGAAGTGCAAAGTTTCCTCACACTACGCCAATAAGGGTCATACGTAGAAAATGCCAAGCCTTTGCAACCGTAAGACATGATCTACGCCAAGCCTTTGGATGTCGTGGGTTTTGACGAATGACTCTGCTACTTTTGAAAATGAAATGACAATAGCTGGGACTTGACCTAGCTGTAAGGACATGATTGGACCATATTGTTTGGAGAGTGATTGAAATGTTCTATGTGGAAGTTTGCCTAATATGTGGAGGTTTCCGATTATTAGTAGTATTGGTGGACCTGGTGGCTTTTTATGATTAGTGGTTTTTTGTTTTGGATGCAAGAATAGTTTGGATAAAAAGTATGTGAAAGTGAAGAGAAGGAAAGCAAATATTATTGTTGTTCCTGCAAAAGACATGTCTACAATGAATGGTTTGGTTTGGATCAAGTACTAAGGTTGAGGACTATCAAGAACTCCTTTTTGGTCTGACTCTAAACTAGTGATGTGTTTGATTGTAGATTTGTGGATGAGTAAGAGAGAGATATTCGGTAACCATACAGAAGTTATTATTATTATTATTAGGACGGACCGAACAATTAGGGGGCCAAATCTCTCACATTAGACATTCATAAATGTCATTTGCTTACTATACAGATTTTTCCACAACATGAATGCTATGTACAGATCAAATTGAAAATGATAAATGCCAAAACCAATATTTTGAGATCACTTTTTAAATTACTTGTTAAATCAGTTTAACCGATTTAAAAAGTATATGAACGATAGTTAACTGCTGTTCGACGTAATTTAGGTGTCTGAGAAATTTTCAGGTGCCTAGAGAACAATCTTCATCATATGAAGGGTTTAGATGAGCTCTATGGCGTTGTTTACGGTATTTAGATTGGAACTGGAGTAATTTTATAGTCTGCTGTATGCATGTGAATCTTTGGATAAAAGTGATGGTTGTCATTATATTGAGTTGATTAAATTTTAATTAATATAAATACCTCAACAGAATCTTATATCAACATAATTCAGGTTTTCTTTACTTCAAAAAATTAAAACATAATTGAGGCTTTTATTTTGCTACCTGTGCAGTTTTGGTATAATCATTTGTAGATTTGTATTCAGTTTTTGCAGTTTGTTACACGTCAATAGTCTGTTAAACATAAGTTTTCAGTTCTCTGCCTGGTTGTGAGTAGGTTTGGCTTCTCTGCCTGGTTGTGACTTGTGAGTAGGTTTGGTTTGGTTTGGTTTGGTTTGAAGATCACTCGATGACATAAACTTCGACGGCGACAAAAACAGATAGAGGAATTTGGTCAATAACCACGCTAAGATAAATTAGAGACGAGGGAAGGAAGAGCGCAGTGACAGAGATAATAGTAGAAACTGAGCACTAAATAGAAATGTTGTCAAAATCATAGAAATCAATTTCAGGTTTCTATGTAGGCTGTACAATATGATGGAATGTGATGCATTATTCAATTATAAGTTAAACACAAGGTTTTCAAACTTGGATTTTTACATAAACTCGTTTTGCCAAGATGGAATCGACTTGTAAACTAAAATAATATTAAAATTATTATATACATGACACATATACTTATAATGCATTACTAAAAAAACTATATAAATGCATCAATAATCCAAAATTTCAACTTAATTATAAAACAAAAACATACCAAATCACCATAATGAAGTGTCAAGCTCGTAAACTTGTATCAAACAACATAAATTATCCACCAAATCATAAAAATATCCACAAAAAAAAAAAAACTATCCAAAAGAGAAGTTTAATAAGTTTCTAAAGTTATTAACAGTTAAAAGTTAAAACAAACCCAAAAAAAAAAAAAAGTTAATGTCTTCAAAATTGGGTAAAAACGAGTAAAATCAAAATAAATTAACTCAGGTGTACCTCGATTTTACCCAATTTCACCGCGAGTCAAATCACCCAAAATCAGATTGTATTCCGATTTCACGCAAAATCGGGCGATTTTACGTTTTAACACGCAGTTTTGACAACATTGGCTAAACAATATCGGGCAGATTCTTTTTAATATAATTTTGTTTGATCACAAACCTAATCTAAGTCACCTAGAGATACAGAAGACACTAACTAAAGCACATTCATATATCTAAATCATCATCTGGGTCTTCATCAGAATCTGGCATCTCATCATCTGAATCACGAAAATATATAATCTCACCTAGGGCTGAGCCCTCCTTTTTACCCTTTGAAAGAGGTGCCCCCTCACTGCTGCTCTCTTCAAGGGATCTTCTACCATCATAAATTTGAATCGGTGTACCATTTCCTAAAAGAGAAGAGCTTAAGCATAAGAGGACATATATGATTGAAACACCGTAAGAAATGGATCAAATACAAATCTATATCATACCTTGGTGTTCAAAAGGAAGCACAACCTTTGCCCTATCAACTTGCTCCTTCTCTGACAGCTGGAGATTGAATTGTACCTGTTAAAAACATAAAGTTTCAGCCTATTATTTATTTGCGGTCAATGAAAAGTATTCAGCTTCATATCACACACCATATCTTGTTTGGTCTCGGTCACTCTCCTTACAACTGTTTGTGACTGTGTTTACGATGCATATACGTGTATAATCTGTAAACAAAAGTATTGTCATGTGTATACAAGAAGGTGAACAAACTAAGTGCTTAGCATGTGTAGGCATGGCATCAGCACATGAGATGTTTCTTCAAGACAGATTATACCAATTGCAAATTACATATAACAAATTGATAGATTTTATCATATAAACTGTACCGTACAATCAACTAGGTTGTGGTGCTCTATGCAACTACATCTGATTGTGAGGGCAAATTACATCTGTTGTAATGATCCAAATCGGCCCACAATTTAAAATCCTAAATTTAATGTTAGAAGCACTCAGCATTTCAATCAAAGCATCAAATAGGCACGCCTAGCATCTAAATTTTCATTTCCTTAGAAAAAATATCATTGAATGATATGCTCTCTTTTATAAAGGGGGACTCAACAAAAATAAGATCTCTTTAATGGATATTTTTTTATCTGAAAACTAATAATAAATATCTAATAATAACAAGGCTGTTAGGAATTGGGCCATTGCTTCTAGTAAAAGAGACATGACTTCACAGGAAACTAAAGACTGACCTTTGGCAGTAAGCCTGCAATGGTTGTTCCATCTTCTGCTGAAACAGAAGTAAAGCTGATTTCTCCTGCTTCAAGTTTAAACTTTTCACACTGAATACAAGAGATATTACATCAGTGCACCAGTTTTGAAGATTAGCAATTCCAAATATGTTCACAATAAGGAATAAAGAGATCACCGTCACTCTAACTCGTCCATTTCTGCGTTTGAGTCTGACATTAAATTTTCCTTGGGTAAAGTTTTTCTCCGATAAGGAGTTGTCGGAAGAATGATGATCTGATTCTACACTGGCCACCATGGAGGACATGTACTCAAGAGCAGCTGCAGCCCTCTCCTCATGAAGGTCAGAATGCAACAATCCAAATATACTTGAAATTTGATCTGCAATCATACAACAGCAATGATTTAAGAGAAGACAATGTTAGCGTCAAGCCAACCCGTGCCACAAATATTATCTACTGAAATAATCAACTAACTCACACATTCTAGACTTCTGGTACTCCAAAATATTTACTCAATCAAATAACAACAAACTAGACATACTGACATACTATACAAGAAACCGTATTCAAAATAGGACAAGAGCAAATACCATGGCTACGCAGATTGCTTAGAAGGCCTGCAACTGACTGCAAAGATGCATGTCTCAACAGTTCACTTAGCTGATAATATCCAAAAAGAATCCATTAGGATAATATATATACACAAACAGATAATACAAGAAAAACAAAGAAACCGAACACAGTCTTAATTAGAATAGTAATGGAATTGAAAGTTATTGTAAAACTTCTTGCTCAGGAATTCTAGTGTAAAAGGAATTTTGGAAACTTGCAGTTGCAGGCACATAAAAATTCTTTTTCTTTTTTGACAAAGGGCACAAGAAAGTTAGATAGATAGTCCGATACATATATATACACAAAAAAAAAGTTTCCAATTCCATCATTAAACTGACATATTCCAACCATACTTTCCAGTTTTTTCCCAAGCTTTAGGGAAACCAGCTTTAGAATGTACATCATTTGGTAGTTAAGGTTCCCATGCTAAGTGATAGGAATTGGATTTTTATTAGAAAAAAAATAGAGATAAACTGTCCAATTACAAAGATATTATAGAACTTTGGGGGTCTGCACCATCTTAGCCAAAGGCCCCAATTCTATCACAAATGACAAGATACCATACCTCTACTCCCATCCTAACTGTCTAACCAACTCAACCTAATCATTTTCAACTCAGTAACAACAAATTGGGTGGGGTTACCTATCAGAACAGAAGTGAACTGAAAAGTGTAAAGATAGAACAACATCAAAGAGCTCAATTCTCCACCACCTTTTTAGCAAAATTTATAAAATACAAAATAAATTAACAACTAAAGCAGCATGAATCCCCTACAATGTAAACACACAGACTCCATAAAATACTTTCTTATGATGAGAGTCTATTATTCAAGTTTGTGGCTGTACTGCTGCTAATCATAGATAAGATGAAAATCTCAGAAACTGATGGGAAACATCATAAAAAGATTATTGTATCAAGGTTATTTTATTTATCTTAGAAAATAAAAGACAAAAATACCCTTCTTACAATTTTCATAATCATTAAAATTTCAGCATATAAAGAAACCAATCACCATATTAATTACAAAGCCACAAAGAACATTGGCTAGAATAGACCAACAGAGTAAATTCAACTTCATTCAAAGCTATTTCAAGTCAATGGTATTACCGAGTCTATGGCAACACAAACGCGGACTTTATTTTCTCCAACTAAACCTGCAAGTATATGAATTGAAAAAAAAAAAAAATCATGTCAAAGAAAGCAAAAAAATGGAACAATTCTTTTCAAAGCATTAAAACCAATAAGTAACATAAAAATGTTTCATGAAACGAAAAAAGATCACAATTCACAACCCAATAGCAATCAATACCTCTTCCCAATTCAGTAATCGCCAAAAACAACTTATCCATATCCTTGACTGATTTATAAGAAGTAGTAGCAAGTGAAATTTGGCCAGAAGGAATCGTAACATTTCCAGATTTCCTTGTCTTATCCTTCCAACCAAGAGGATCTGTATAACAATCCAAAACATGAACCCTGCAATGTAACACATTAGAAAAGACAATATACAAGTTTTCGAAAATAAAAGTCTAAAAGAGTTTAATGGTTGTATACTGCTAGGGTAAAACAAGTTTACACTGACATTCAACGAGATGCCACCATTTGTCAATGTCACACTCAGTATCCAAATAACTATTTGAAAAGTGGGGTGACATGACAAAATAATGGATTCATATTGGATTTCAGTGTAAAACTGTTTTACATTGATAATGTAAACCCTAAAATTCTTTTCAAAAATATATTCAATATTTTTTAAAATTCTGAAGAAAAAAAAAATCAAAATAATGTTTTCAACATTTCCAAAAACGCATTCAATCTTATATCACAATTTTTTTTTTGAAACTGCAAATATTATTAACGACAAGCTCGGGCAAGACGCACTAATAAGCTCGAGAAAAAACGGAACTAATACAAAAGGGCCACTAAAAAGCGCAGCACAAAAAACCAACAACCAAAAGAAATAAAAGTACCGAGTAGCATCCAGCCCCTTTGAAATAAATAACAGCTTATATCACAATCAAAAAGGAGAATCCATAACTAAGGCTTCTGCTTGACAAGATGAATTTTTACAGCTTATAAGCTCCTAGGACCAAAATAGACCAATTTGGTAACAATTTTTCTTGCAAGCTCATAATGTTTGTTTATAAGCTACTTCAAGTAACATTAATAAAAAAAATAAAAAATTGATGTCATTTCATATTTATCTGCTAGTTCAACCGCTTGCCTGAACTAGCTTTATCAATTACTAAAAATTCAATTCACTAGCTTATCCGCTATATGTTATAAGTTCATTCACTATCAGCTATTTGTTATAAGCTCATAGGACCAAAAAATACCTGTTCGGTAAGAATTTTCTTGCGAGCTTATAACGTTTTTTATAAGCTACTACAGGTAACATTTGAGCTTATATATTGTAATTTTTTTCTATTAATTTCACTCTGATTACCTTAATTGGAAAAAAATATATTATTTTATGTCATTTCATATTTATCAGCTAGTTTATGACATATTCAACCCACTGGTTTATCCACTATCAGCTAGCTTACTGGCTACAAGTTCATCCACTGTCAACTGCTAGCTTTACCAAACACTACAAATTCAATTTGCTATCTACTATCAGCTATCTTATTAGCAATCCATAATTTGTACTAAACAGAGCCTAAATGTCATTCCAGATTCACATTGAAAATGTTATTAGAAAGTAAACAGTGAAAACCAGAAGTTAAAAATTGAAAATAATTACCATTTGTTAGAGGAAGAAAGTTGGAGTCCCTTATTGTTGAAGAAATGAGCATAAAACGAAGGACTCCGAGAAAGCGCAACAATGAGAATAGCAGTGTGGGAGTGAGATTTTGGTGAGGAGAGTTGAAGAAGAATGTGAGAGAAAACGTTGAAGGCGAAAGGTGAAGAGAGAGTGTCTTTGATTGTGAGAGTGGGAGAGAGTTCTCCTTCTAACGCGCCGTCACGTAAGGATCTGCAAATTGATTCGGACATCGTTGGTGACGGGTGGGAAGAATTGGAAGATTCTAGAATCGACGGAGAGACGGTATGGAAGTGGTAGAGGAAGTTCGTGTGAATTTGAGTGCTCTGCTCTGCCGGCTGGGTATTGGGCGGAAGGGATTTAAAGATAATCTAGGAAAAACTATACATCATAGAGTAAAATCACCAAATTAGGTTGATAATTTTTTTTAATTTAACAAATAAAGTTTAGGTGGACTAGGATGGGGTTCATGAGGCTTACGACGGACCTCCAAGCTCGCATATATACTCATATATCATTATTAAAGATGTATTTACGCTGACAGCGAAAGTTGAATCAACAAAATTATAGATGAATTAACATATTATCAAATGAATTAACATTTATCTGTAATTACAATGAGAAGTTAACCTAATTAGAACGAATGAGTTCATAGTTGATAATAGGATACTCTTGTAGTCAAGAATCAGTTGGCAGAGACCAGAGTACGAACGTAGATTCCTCACTTATTTCACGTAAAATTCTAGCTATAAGGCATGTGACAAAAAAAATGTGTTTAGCTCTCGTAAAAAACAATGGAAATTGTCCTTCCCCCAACGAAAATTGTTCACTCTCGTACCAAATGACGAAAATATATGCAGTGTGACTTAAGTCACGCTGGTTATACACCAACTTGACTTAAGTCACACCGAGTAGTTGCAAAAACAAAATAATTACAAATTACAAAACAGAAATATTATTACACAATAGATTTATTATTACACTACATTGCAATTCATTACATTCAACAAAGATTTATTATTACATTACATTGCAATTCATTACATTGAACAAAAATTTATTATTACATTACATTGCAATTCATTACATAAATTAAACGAATTTTTTTAAAAAAATAATCGATTAATCATAATGACCAGTCTTCTTGGGGGAGGAGGGACCGCTAGACGAACCCGCCATAACCACATCTACCGCTAGCGGTAAAATCGATTAATCATAATGATCCTAACAGGACTCAAAAATTCCCTCGTCGATTAATATAATGATCTCAATCGCCGTCATTAAAAACAACATAAGATCATTATGATTAATCGACGAAAGACATTGAGGCCGTTTACGCCTATAGTAACAAAACTAAAAAAAAATGAAAGATGAGATGGGAGATGGGAGAATGAATGAGACGAAATGAGAATGAGAAAAAATAAAAGAAAATGTTTCAATTTATAGGTTTTTTGCTTGAATTCTATTGGTCGAAGTAAGTAACTGCTCCTCCCTGATTGGCCACCGTCTAAACCACTACCCAACCTACGTGAGTTAACTCACGCTGGCCCTTAACCTGCGTGAGTTAACTCACGTTGTCCCCCGTCCACCAGTGTGACTTAAGTCACGCAGGTTACCGGCCACGCCCATTACAGGTCAACGTGACTTAAGTCACACTGGCTTCTGGTGTAGCAGGAAACAACATTCAATGTTGTCAAAGAAGCCATTAATGACCCCAAACCAATACACACTCATAATTGATCCAAATTACACCATTTCAACGACATAATCACACATAACCACATAATCACACATTATCGATCCAAATTACACAAATTTGTCGTTAATCACACAATAACACAATCGATCCAAATTACAAACAATCGATCCAAATTACACATAATCGATCCAAATTACACAAATTCGTCGTTAATCACACATAATCACTTAATCACACATAATTGATCCAAATTACACATAAACGATCCAAATTCGTCGTTAACGATCCAAATTACACATAAACGATCCAAATTCTTCGTTAAATACACAAATTCATTAAAATGCAACATTACAGACACAAATTCGAACACATTACACTATTACACGTTAATACATATTACACTTCAATAGAGCGGACACAAAGATGTAAAATGTTATTTTGAACTAATAACCTAAAGGCTTAAATGCAGTTTTAGCCCCCTAACTATCACGAACTTGCGATTTTAGCCCCCTATAAAAAACAATAACAAACCAGCCCCCTATGTTTAGCCCCTTTTGCAGTTTTGGCCCCCCAGGCCAATTTTGACCAATTCAACGCTGACGTGGCACCCACATCACTTAAGTGAGGTGCCACGTGTTAGTGAGGTGCCACATGTTGATTCTCCATTGGTCACGTCAGCGTTGAATTGGTCAAAATTGGCCGGGGGGCCAAAACTGCAAAAGGGGCTAAACATAGGGGGCTGGTTTGTTATTGTTTTTTATAGGGGGCTAAAATCGCAAGTTCGTAATAGTTAGGGGGCTAAAACTGCATTTAAGCCTAACCTAAACATGTAAAAATCATCACGTATAATATCTGGATAATAAACCGTCTTCCAAACGTCTTCCTACTTATCCTCCCCTAAGTCCACTCATGGCACATGTACAAATACATTTGATGTTCTTTGATTTTCACCTAGATGGACAAGGTATGTGTCAAGTTGTGCTTATAAATCATCCAACTTGTCGGTTGGGGTTAAATAGACCCTAAATGTCGTCTTCACGTGGGAGTATTGGACATGAGTTTCGACTTTGTCTTGGGATATGTTTCACTTTACAAAATAAATAAAAATAGTTAAATAATTAGAGACATAATTTTATAAAATGCGAGCAATAAAAATAACGAATAAAAATGTTTTATACAAAAAATGTTATATATTTATATAATCTTATTTACATATTGGCCACAAAAATTGGCATTACATAATCGACCGACCACAAAAAAAATATGTCGGTGTAATATCGACAAAAAAGGACGAACACCGACTAAAAAGTGTCGTAGCCTATCTAACTATCTAGTGATATTGCATAATCTTCATCTTCTTCAATTACATCAAATTCTCCTTTTGGTTTTTTCGGAGTGGGAGTATCGCAATATATTGGATTGAGTTGATTTGTTGGTTTTTTCGGTGGCTTCGGCTCCTTAGACATGAGGTCTTTGAACAAAGCTTGTCTATCCATAAATGCAAACTCCCATTGCTTCGTCACACCAATCTTGTGAATCTTCCACTCCATACAAGACGGTGGTAATGGACAACCGTCTTTCAAATAAACATGAAGAAAGTGGTCGGGAATTAAGCCAAGACACAAGATGTGGGAATGTGGGTTAAGTGGTGGAGCACCTCGGATTGGGAAATATGTCCCGCATATACCTCTTTCGTTCGAAACCAATTGAACAACGACTCTATTGTAGCAAGTTGCAACAATGTGATCCATATCCGGTAATCTCAACCGCTTATCTTCGTATACAATTCCACCACTATTTGTTGGAGGGTGTAAACCATCCAAGATGTATTGAAAACGCTTCTCCAAACCAAATATCGGCAAATAGTCACTCTTATTGTTTTTTAACTCTTGAATAAGTGCACTACGAACCAATACATGATTTTCCTCATCCATACCCACGTGTAGCTATGACCCGGAATCCACAATTACCATCTCCTTTAACATTCACAATATGTTTGATGAAAGTTTTCATGATCTTTGGGAAATGTGTTATGTATGGTAATCCGAAATATACGGATTCGGGTGTCTAGTTGAGGTTGAAGCTTGTGAACGGGATCAATTTCCTAAACGTGCACTTTTCCTCTTTGGAAATGTTGTCTTGGCATGTGAAGATTGACTATCGGGATTTTGAGAATCAACACGCACCCATGTAGAGAAGATTCGACCTGTGGATGATTCTTTCGGTGTAGACCTCGCCCTTTTAGGTGCTCCCTTGGTTACCACCTTTCTTGGAGGTGGAGACAACATTGTGTCTTCCGGAAATGCAAGTTGACGCATCACCTCTTTGATGTGGAGTTTCATCTTTTAAGGGGTTTTTTTGAGCCTTTCTTGAATGTCATTCCACTCCTCCATCACCGAAAAGTCATCATCAATCACTTCTCTGCATACACTTAAACTTTGCCAATGAAGCTCTATTTCATTCAATCGAATAGGCAGTTTTTCTTTTCTCTTCATGGCAATAATACATGCACAAGGCAACCCCGTACGATGTCTTTTGAACACAACCACAATCTTTCTTGGCAAAGCCGAATGTCTTGGAACGGGTTGCTTCGTCAAAGATAAAGAACAATGCGGATCTAGATACATAACCCTCTAACTTGGAGTATAAAAAGTCTCCTTTGTATCTATGTTCTAAGAAGATATGGCTCCTCCCAAAACTTGCTTGTATCTCGGACAATTGGATAGCCAACATCTTGTTTATTTCATCCCAACATGATGTCAAATCTTTCACACTACTCCTCAAATATTTTTTCAATTTTCCATGAGCCGATTCAATAATGTTGGTGGTTCTAAAACTAAGATGCAAGAATTTATTCATCCATGCCCTCACAAAAAATTTTCTTAACGGTGTTCAATATTGTGGTTTGAACATAGTCAAGGAATTTTGGATATGGTTTGCATACATCTTTAGTCAAGGAATTTTGGATATGGTTTGCATACATCTTTGAATCGCATTACCGCACTTGCATATGCATCCTCCGTAGGAAATTCAACCAAATCTTTCCAAGCATCCATGATTTTGTCAACAATTTCACTTCCTTCACTTCGTTGCCATCAACTTTGACATCCTTCCGCTTTGCTTTGACTCTACAATCTGTGATGCACTTAGCCCTTACATTCTTCCCAATATGAAAATAACAAAGTAAAGTGGTGGTTTCGGGGAGAACTTTGGCAACGACATTCATCAAAGCATTGTCCCGATCTGTGACAACCACCTTAAACATGTTGAGTTTTGACGATAAAAGGCTAACCAACATCTCAAGTGTCCAAGTAAAGTTGTCCTCTTTTTCGGAGGCAAGAAAGGCAAAACCAACCGAATATGTCATGGTGGTAGAGGTGACACCAACAATCTTAAATAATGGCATTCTATACAAGTTGGTTTTGTAAGTAGAATTCATGACCAAAACGGTCAGAAAAGTGTTAAGCATATTAATTGACCCCGAATGAGAAAAAAATATGTCTTCAAGATTTGTTTCCTCACTATTTACTCTTGTGAAATAAATGTATTTATGCTCCTCCAACTTCGATATCAAGAATTACATCTTCGTCTTGTCACCTCTTGTTCCATTTCGCCATCTTGTACGCGCATTGTACACTTGTTTGATAGTCATCACACTTTCTTTGTTTTTACCTTTAAATCTGTTAAAATATTCCTAGGCAACGCCAAGCTCTTTGTCATATCGATTATCCTCTTCTTCTCATCCTCTTTAAGTCTTCCCGCAAGAAGGTGACCGCCTAATTTTGTCTCCAACTCATGGTTGTGAATTCCAAAAAGCATGGCCAGCCACCAATCACTTGAATTCTTCTCAAAGTAACCATGCAATCTAATGGACAATCACATTTTCTTGAGCCCGTGCCTTCAAGCTTCAACTTCTTCTTCGTCTTCGGTGGTTTGTATACACCACTCCTTTCACATTGCAACGTCACCATTGTCTTATTTAGACTAGATTTATCTATAGATATAATAAATCCAGCTCTTGCCACTTGTCGACAAACCCAACCAAGCAACTCATCTCGCTCTCGCCATCTTTCGTTTGTAAAAAAAAATGAGGCGGTGTTTACTTCATAATCGCGAGGCTCGCAACACCGATAGGTGCCCGTTTAGGTTTTTCTTCAATGTGAACTTGAAATGGAATTTAACTTTAAATTTCACATCAACGGTTGGTTTGACATCAACGGAAGCTTTGCCGGAAGCTTCAATTATGCCCGGTTTCGACTCAACGTCATCATCCACCATATTATCAACCATCACTATGTCTTTTGAATAGAAAAATAACAAGGAAAAAAATATAAATAACTTGGGCAACAAGCTAAGAAAGAAAAATAAAATTGGCGCAAAATTTGAAATACTGGGCACCAGCGTGAGTTAAGTCACGCCCAGGTCATGTACTAGACTGCTAAACGTAGCTCAGAACCCAGCAAAATCAAGAGAGGTTAGATGGTACATTACCTGGACTTTGACGTTTGATAAGCGTAGAAACTTGTTTCCTGTTGATTTGCAATGATTTTGGCTCAAGATTATGCTTCAAAAATTCTCACTTTATGTTTTTTTTAGTGGTGAAGAGGGAAAGAAATGGTGTTTTGAAGTTGGAACTGCTGGGTTTTGTCCCAAAACAGTAATTCACGCAGCGTGAGTTAACTCACGCTGGAAAGAAACGTGACTTAACTCTCGCTGCCTTCAGCGTGACTTAAGTCACGCAGAAGATTCCGAACGTGACTTAAGTCACGCAGGGGTATTTTCGTCTTTTTCTTTGGGAGGGAGCAAATTTGTTTGTGGGAAGAGCAATTTTCAAAAAGAATTGTGTTTAACCCAACATGGAAGCCCAAAATAAGGTATGGTGTGAAATTTGAGAGGTTTTTCCACACCAAGCTTATTAAAAACTCTCTTCTGTTCCATAATTATCCATGACACAAAAAAAAAATAACGTTTTTCTTTTTCAATTTTATCCATGAGGTAAAAATAATGTTTTTTATGCATAAATTTAGAAAGTATGAATAAACAAATATCTTTTTTTCAGATTCATTAAGTAATTGATGCATGTATATTTTATTACTAACCAAATCCATCAATTAACATAAAAAAGAAATATTTACTTATATTCATAATAATAACAGAATGGATGGAATAGAGAATAAAAGTAAAAAAATTAGTCAACTAAGTCCAGGTTCAAGCCCACAAGTAATATGTTTGGTGATAAACCGATGATAATGCACATTTTAGTTTAGGCTTTTATTTTTTTTCCATCTTAAGGCCTTCTCGTGTGTCATATTTTTTTTAAAATTACCCTTGGTTCGGATTTTATAACCTGAACTCAGTTTGGATTATAAAATCCTAAATGCGTAAAAAAATGAGGAAAATTGAAGACATGTATGACTGAGAGTCATCCTGGACAAAAATAGGGTGAAACAACTTTCGAGTTTTATAATTGGAATAATATTTACATGTTTCGGTAAATATAATCTGAAATATCAACTTTTAAAAAAGCGGGAAAAAAATCGGAAGTTTTTGGATTATAAAATCCGAAATGTTCTGATATATAAGGTTCACCCAGAACCTAGTAGAACTTCACCACTTTTATCACCAAGCACTCCATACACCTCCAAAAACACACCATTTTGGGGGAAAACATGATTTGGAGTAGCAATCCGGTCATCAAGGGGCGTTTACAACATCATTTTCGTTTGAATGCAAAAGGTAATGTTTATATAAAACCTCCCTCATTCGATATCTCGGCGCATTCATTTTGATCATTTCAATGAATCTGTACCGGCACGGTTCAGAATTTATAATCCGGAACCCAACAATCTGGTTCGTATTAAAAAATCTGAACAACACCAGTACAGAAACTGCTTGCATTTTATGACCATGCTTTCACATTGTTTCAGTAATGGATGTTCTTGTTGATGCCTCCAATGAATTGCCACCTGAGATTGAACCACCTAATGTGTTACTAATGACTGTCTGTCATATCATACTTTTAGAGTACCTTTAATTAAGTTTTTATCTATTTTTATTAGTTTAATATTTAACTTAAAGTCATTTTAAATAAATTGCCGCTTTTATTTATTGAGTCAAACAATGCATTAATACTAATATATGGTGGACAAACTGAGAATTAAATGAAAGGAAAGAAAAGGAATGCCACAAGGTGGCAGGTGTGAAAAGAAGAAACAAGTAGGCTTGGTGTTATCATGTGTTATTGGACCAAAAAAAAAAAGTGGTTTGAGCAAATAAAGGAAAGAAAAAAACGTAACATGTTGCTGGCTTGGAAGAAAATTGCTCTTTTTCCAACCAAAATTGCTCACTCCCATACAAATTGACGAAAATACCCCCAGCGTGACTTAACTCATGCAGATTATATACCAGCGTGACTTAACTCACGTTGAGGGTATTTTCGTCAGTTTGTATGGGAGTGAGCAATTTTGGTTGGGAAAAGAGCAATTTTCGGCTTGGAATTGGAAAGAAAACTAAAGTTAGATGAGGCTATATAAGGAGAAAGCAACATAGTAACTGGGGACATAACATTTTGGAGTATATCACGTTGTGGCACATAAAGAATCACGTTTTTATTAGATAATGAATTCAGTTAGTTAGAGGTTAACTGTTTTAGTTAACTTGTTAGTTAAGTAAGCTTGTTTGAGGGTTAAGTAACCTTAGTTTGCTACAAAGAGTTTGTTACAAGTCTTATTGTATATATACTCTTTGATACTTTGTAAATAATATGCAAGTGATTTATTACTCAATCAATTGAGTCTGTTTTCTATTTTCAGTTTTCTATCATTCTCTCTAAGACCTTAAACTCCCATACACAAGTTTCATCACTTTCTTCTAGTTTTGTTCTATCAAATTGGTACCAAGAGCCCGGTTCCGATCATCATTATTGGAGAATATGTGAAGGATGACAACTTACAACAACGGAAACTTCCCTGCGCACCTACCAGTTTTTGATGGCAATAATTATGATCAATGGATTGTGAAGATGAAGGTAATCTTCAGGTATCAAGATGTTCTTGAAATGGTTAATGATGGTATACCAACATTAGCAAGAAACGCAATTGATGTTCAACAAGCTGCAAACAGAGATGCAAAGAAGAAGGATGGGAAAGCTATGTTCCTTATTCATCAGTGTGTGAGCAGTGAAATTTTTGAGAAGATTATGTGTTATGAGAATACCAAGGAAACATGGGATACATTGGAAAGGTTGTATTCTGGAGATGGAAATTGAAGAAAGTAAGGCTTCAAGCATTAAGGAGACAATATGAGATGTTAACTATGGAAGAAGGAGAGTCCATAGGTCAATACTTTGACAAGTTGGTGAATCTTGAAAATCAGATGACAAGGAATGGAGATAACATCACTGATTTGATGAAGATTGAGAAGGTTCTTATAACCTTGACACCAAGGTTTGATCATATTGTTGTGGCATTGGAAGAATCCAAGGATTTGGATACAGTGAAGAACTGCAAGCAAGTCTTGAAGCACATGAATTGAGAAAAATGATAGGCTCAAAGAAAAGGGTAAAGGTTCTGCAACTGATCATGCTTTGCAAGCTCAGTATGTGAAGAAAGGAAAATACAAGAAAGGGAAGAAACCCTGGATTGATCCATCTTACAAGAATGGTGAAGGTTCAAGTAAGAATCAAGAAAGTAACAAGAAAGAAGAAACAAAGTTTGCGTCAAATCAGAAGAAGAAAGATAAGAAGGAAACTCAGTGTTACAACTGTCAGAAGTGGGGACACTATGCTTTTGAGTGCAGATCCAAGAGAGTCCCAAGGAACAAAGGTGATGAGGCACAATTTGCTCTGGATGAAGATTCAGACTCTGATGAAGTACTTTTGATGGCCACAATCAAAGGTGAAGAAGAAAAGAATGATGAATGGTATTTTGATACTGGATGTTCAAATCATATGACTGGTAAAAAGTCTTGGTTCTCTGAGTTAGATGATTCAGTGCATATAAAGATTAGATTTGCAAACAATAGCATAGTGTGTGCTGAAGGAATTGACAAGGTATAGATTCATAGAAGAGATGGGAAGAGAGCCTGTATTACTGATGTGTTGTATGTGCCAGGCATGAAGAGTGCTATCATCAGTATAGGTCAGCAGAAAGGTTATTCTAAGAAGATGGAAGCACAAACTATGAGAGTTTTTGATTGTAAGGATAGATTGATCCTGAAAGCTCCTTTGTCAAAGCAGAGAAAATTTAAGATAAAATTAATGTGATTGAAGATCAATGCCTGTTAATGAAAATTGGCCATGGCATCAAAGATATAGGCATATCAATTTCAGAAACTTAAGTATGCTAAGTGAGAAAAAGATGGTGCAGGGATTACCACAAATCAAGCAACCTGGCAAAGTATGTGATATGTGCTGCACTGGAAAACATGCAAGAAATTCATACAAAGCTAAGGTACCATTTACGACAACAAGGAAACTTGAAGCAATTCATTCAGATGTGTGTGGACCTTTTGAGGTAAAATCATTATGAGCAAACAACTATTTTGTAACATTCATAAATGAATTTACTAGAAAGTTGTGGATTTACGTGTTGGCAAAGAAAAGTGATGTGTTTGAAGTCTTTAAGAAGTTCAGATTGCTAGTTCAAAATGAAAGTGGTGAGGTGATTAGCAGAATAAGAACAGATGTAGTAGGTGAGTACACATCTAGTGAGTTCAATGATTTTTGCTCATCAAATGGCATAAATCATGAGATCACTGCACCCTACACACCACAACATAATGGTATATCAAGAGGAAGAATATAACCTTGGTAAATATGATGAGAAGCATGCTGAAGCAGAATTAAATACCTCATTACTTGTGGGGAGAAGCAGCAGCTACTGCAATCTACCTCATAAATAGGAATCCTACAAAGAAGTTGCATGATAAGACACCAGAAGAAGCATGGTATGGAGTTAAACCAAGTGTTCAACACCTCAGAGTGTTTGGCCATTGTGTTTCAGGCATATCCCTGATCAGCTGAGAAGAAAATTAGATGATAAATCTCAAGCAATGATTTTGGTTGCTTATCACTCAACTGGTGCCTATAAGCTCTATGATCCAAAGAATAAGAAGGTTGTATTCAGCAAAGATGTGAAGGTTGATGAGTCAAGAAGTTGGCACTAGAAATGCAAGGCATTAGATAAAACTGATAGTCAATTTTATCTATCTGAATCTGAATCATATGAGCATGAAGTTGAAGAACAAGTGGAGAATGTTGAAACTCCAGAGGAAGGAGGTGTAAACAGGCCAACAAGGAAAGGTTGAATGATTATGTGAAATTTCCTGATACAACTATAGGTGATGATGGTGATGTAACTCAGTTTGCAATGTTTGTTGAAACTGAACCAGTCACAGTTGAGCAAGCACTCAAGCAAAAGCACTTGAAAGAAGCTATGATTGATGAATTGAAATCAATAGAGAAGAATAACACTTGGAGATTAGTTCAGTTACCTTCTAAGAAGAAGTGTGTTGATGTAAAGTGGGTCTTTAAGACCAAACTGAAGTCAGATGGCCAGATAGCAAAGTATAAGGCCAGATTAGTTGCAAGAGGTTTCCTGCAGAAGTATGGTTAAGATTATTAAGAAGTATATGCTCCAGTTGCCAGGATGGAAACAATCAGGTTGATTGTTGCAGTAGCAATTAGCAATAATTGGTCAACGTATCAACTAGATGTTAAGTCAGCATTTCTCAATGGTGAGTTGGAAGAAGAAGTGTATGTAAGCCAACCACCAGGTTTTGAGATAAAAGGGAAAGAAGAATTTATGTATAGACTAAATAACGCTTTATATGGTTTGAAGTAAGCTCCCAGAGCTTGGAATAAGAAGATGGATGGCTTTCTTCTTCAGCAAGGTTTTGAGAAATGTGTGAATGAGCATGGCATATACTGCGGGAATACCACTAATAGGCTTATTGTATGCTTATATGTGGACGATATGATTGTAACTAGGAATAATGAAGCTAAGATGGAATGCTTTAAAAGGAATATGATGAATCAGTTTTGAGATGTATGACTTAGGCAAGCTCACATACTTCCTGGGAATTGAATTTGAGATGTGTGACACCTCGAGAAACCTCATTTATAGTAATAAGATACCTCAAGAAATCACAGTTATCGATAACTCAAAATTATTACTAATAGTACTTTTCTTAAAAATAAAATAAATGAGAGTAACTAATGTACATAAAAGTTAAGTTATATGTATTATAACTTTAATACATAAACTTTAGACAGAAGTTGCACTCATTACAGTTAAGATGCTCTAGTCAACATAAGTTCTACCTCCAAACTTTACTACTACCAGCCATACTATACGCATCTAATACATGTACATATATTACATTAATGATCCATTTATCTAACTAGACCCTCTAGGGGTTAGGAGTACGGTTAGGCTCTGCATACACTAAAGCGGTTCACATTTCAGCAAGGGGTAAGTAAAGAGACAAACTCACAGCACGGTGACGAGTCCTAGTAATAAAGTTGGGGTATTCACCGGAAGTGATATCAATAGAAATTACACCGTCATAAGTTACAGTAAAATTAGGGTAGTCAGTGATCCATGTTCCGTCGACAAACTCCAGACGAACTGCAGGGCGGGGATCGTGGTTCTCCATCTTTAAGTGATTAAAATATAAAACCAAAACAACAAACAAGGGAGAGTTCACATCAACAAATTTCACAAGTAGTAGAATCTTCAACAATTATTATTATTATTAGTAAAATAACAATATTCACAGTGTGATTATGCAATGAAATGCACATGCATTATATTTATCATGTATGTGACTCTTTCCTACTCCTTGGAGGTTCTATATGAGAGGAGCAATCGGGAGTACATGTTCTGTCTCAATTCTCATTGGTACATTTCTCTTCTCTTTTTATACATGTTTACCAGAACACTCTTCACCGATCATGAGTTCTTGCAATGTCACGTCAAATTCGTCACTGTGAGGCATCGAATACCACGACACAGGGGAGCTACCACCTGGTCACTTGTGAGGTTTCGCACCGTGACACCCTCAAGGTCTCTTAACCTGCACTTACGCACTCTCGCTTGTACCAAAGTGTGACTCACTCTTGGACTCATGTGAATTTATTTTAAAATCTCAGCATTATTTCTTGGTACAACATGTAGATTTATTCTACTTCTTTGATTCATTTCTTATAACTAAGAATGATCATTTTTAAGAAAATGCTTCACCTGCATAATTAGAGTAAATGAAATACCTTCCGTCACACTTTAAAATACATTAATAAGGTTAGTACCTTCAACCTAATCCAAGTATATAAATTTTATTTATTATTAGTACCTTCAGATTCTGAAGATCAAAGTCTGAAGAACAGCGTCTAAAGATTAGAGTCTGAAGACCGGAGTCTGAAGGTCAGAGTCTGAAGGTCAGAGTCTGAAGATCAGAGTCCGAACTGAAGATCAGAGTCTGAAATACTGGTTTACTTGCAGACAAATCTATTTCATTTCTGTTAAGTTTCTGGATACTGATTCTTAAGCTAATCAATCCTACCACCCCATTTATTATTAATTATTATTACTAATATTTTTAGTTTTCATTCTAAAGAGTTGTTATATCCTGTTGTTATTCAATTGAAAAGAGTATAATCGTACAAAACCTTTTCTCAATACCATATACTAGTTATTGCTGCACATTTCCAGATACTAGTTATTGCTGCACATTTCCAGAAAATATTATGTTATTATGTCTATACTACAACTACAAGAAATTTAACCTTAACTACACACATTTTTGTTAACCTGGTTAGAATATATAGTTTTTTGCAGTAGGTACTATACACACTCATACATAGCAGAGCACATCTATAAATATCATAGGTAAAATTAATTCATGATTAGTGCAGATTGTAAAAGCCTTTTAAAACTAAAAAGAGTTAGGGCCACTCTTGACTCAATTGATTCTACCATACTATCATTGTTGAGATTCCTCACCCCCTACCTTGATAGTTTCTCTTCTTGTTGAAAATTATTAGAATCATCTCAAATCTAAACAAAAACAGAATTTCATCAAAATTTGTTTTTTTACCTAAAGAAAAGAAAATCATAAACAAAATGTGTAGTAGAAATGAATATGAGATAATCTCACCTTTAGGATCTACTAGTGAGATGCACAACTCCAACTCTGATGTTTTTACTTTAAAGTGATGAGATGAAAGCTTGAAGATGATATTAGTTAAGGAGGCTAAAGAAGGTGACTAATTCGTATTTAGCTTGTATAGTGGAATATTGTTGGTTTGTTGTGTGAGTAACTTAAACCAAGGGTGTAGGTATTTATAGTGAAAGTGGAAGAGTAAAAAGTTCATCTCATGATTAAAATTAGTGCAAAGTGTCATTCAATTAAGTTAGCCATGTAATTACTAAGATAAGGTCAAATTTACCATTGGATAGATTCCAAGCACATGTGCTTAATTACTATTTTTTTATTCTAGTTCCATGCATCTAGTTACTATATTATTAGTACATAAATGTATATAGTTACTACTATTAATTCATTTGTAAGAGAATTCCATGCATCTAGTTACTGTATTATTTCGAAATTAATTAATAAGTTTTAGTTACTAAATGTTCCATATATATATATATATATAAATTGTATGACTAATGAAATCTCATATTTTGAGTTGCTAAATATATACTACATGCAATATATTTTCTCAAGCTAATACTAATTGATGCTATAATGCAAAAATATAATATTTTAAAATGGGATGTTACAATTCTCCCCCACTTAATAAAATTCCGTCCTCGAAATTTGCCTACCTTAAAACAGGTACGGGTATTTCTCTCATATGTTCTCTTCTAATTCCCACGTAATATCTCCACTCGTTTCATTCCATATTACTTTTACCAAGGGAATCTGCCTACCCCTGAGCTGCTTCATTTCCTGTCTGCGACTTTAACAGGTAAAGTCTCATGTTAAGTTTTCTTTTAACTGTACTGTATCAGGCTCAATGACATGAGAAGGGTCTGGAATATATTTTCTTAACTGTGAAACATGGAAAACATTATGAAGGTTTGAAAGAAATGGAGGCAAAGCAACTTGGTAGGCTACAGGGCCGACTCGTCGAAGAAATTGATAAGGTCCAATAAATCTCGGTGTAAGTTTCCTAGATTTCATAACTCTACCAACCCCAGTCATCGGTGTGACTTTCAAGAATATGTGATCACCTGCTTGGAATTAAAGGGGTCTTCTCCTTTTGTCAGCATAACTTTTCTGTCTGTTTTGTGATGTTTTCATTTTCTCCTGAACCATCTTTATTTTCTCTGTGGTTTGTTGTACTACCTCTGGTCCTAAGACAAGATTTTCTCCTATCTCATACCAGCATAAGGGTGTTTTGCACCTACGTCCATATAGAGCTTCATAAGGAGCCATGCCTATACTAGAATGAAAACTATTGTTATAAGTAAATTCAATTAGTGGCAATAGTTCATCCCAGTTTCCTGAATGTTCTAAGACACAAGCTCTCAATAAATCTTCTAAGGATTCAATTGTGCGCTCTGTTTGTCCATCCGTCTGCGGATGATATGCGGAACTCATTCTTATATTGTACCCAATGCTTGATGAAGACTTCACCAAAATTTTGAGGTAAACCTCGGGTCTCTATCTGAAATTATGCTTGAGGGTACTCCATGCAATCTGACTATTTCCTTGATGTATAGTTGAGTCAATCTTTCCAATGAATATTTTATACCAATTGGCAGAAAATGTGCTGACTTGGTTAACCTATCGATTATCACCCAAATTGATCATGCCCCTTAGGCGTCTTTGTTAATCCTACCACAAAATCCATAGCTATACCATCCCATTTCCATTCTGGAATGTCCAGTGGTTGTAGCATTCATGTTGGTCTTTGATGTTCAATTTTTGCTTTCTGACAAGTTAGACAGGTTGTCACATAACATTCTATTTCCTTCTTCATCTTTGGCCACCAATACATCCTCTTAAGATCTTGGTACATTTTTGTTGTTCCTAGGTGTATGCTTAGTTTACTCTTATGTGCCTCTTCTAAAATTAACTTCTTTATCTCGCTATCATCGGGGACACATATTCTATCTTGAAATTTAATAACTCCATCAGCGTCCTTCTTAAACTCTACAATCTTTCCTTGTTCTTTTAATCTCATTCTTTCTTGAAGGTATTCATCCACTTCTTGTTTGACTTTGATTTGTTCTAATAAACTACAAGTAACAGTAATCATGTTCATCTGAAGTCGGTTATTTACCACATTCATACCTAAATTCAAATCCCTAAGTTTTTCAATAAGTTCCATCTCTCGCACCATCATGGCGGAAACATGTAGGGTTTTTCTACTTAATGCATCTGCTACAACATTTGCTTTTCCCGGATGATATTGGAGTTCAAAATCATAATCTTTAATGAACTTCATCCATCTCCTTTGCCTCATATTTAGTTCTTTTTTATCAAAGAGATACTTCAGACTTTTATGATCACTGAAAACATCAAATTGTGGTCCATACAAATGATGTCTCCAGATTTTCAAAGCAAATACAACTGAAGCTAACTCTAAATCATGAGTTGGATAATTCTTTTCATGTGGTCTTAACTGCCTAGAAGCATAAGCTACTACTTTCCTATCTTGCATAAGAACACATCCCAACCCGTGTTGTGAGGCATCACAATATACCTCAAAACATTTACTTGGACCGGGAAGGATCAAAATAGGTGACATTGTTAGTCTCTGTTTTAATTCCTGAAAACTTTGTTCACAACTATTCGTCCACACGAATGCTTGTCTTTTTGAGTAAGTTGGGTTAAAGGTAAGGCAATTTTAGAAAATCCTTCAATAAATCTTCGGTAGTATCCAGCTAAACCAAGAAAGCTACGAATTTCAGTGACAGTTTTTGGTCTTTCCCATTGTAAAACAGCTTCTACTTTAGCTAGATCTACAGCAATTCCTGCTTTCGAGATCACATGCCCTAAAAATTTCATTTCCTCCAACCAAAAATCACATTTGGACAACTTTGCAAACATTTGCTTTTCTTTAAGATCTGAAGAACAATTCGAAGATGTTCTACATGTTCTTTCGGATCTCGCGAGTAGATAAGAATGTCGTCAATAAAAACAACAACAAACTTATCTAGGTAAGGGTGGAATATCCTATTCATGTAATCCATAAAAATCGCAGGAGCATTAGTCACTCCAAACGGCATCACCTGATATTCATAGTGGCCGTATCGCGTTCGAAAAGCAGTCTTTGGTATATCTTTATATTTTACTCGTATTTGGTGGTATCCTGATTGTAAATCAATCTTTGAAAATATTGTCGCTCCTTTAAGTTGATCCATCAAATCATCTATCCTAGGTAGAGGATATTTATTTTTGACGGTTACTTTATTCAACTGGCGGTAATCGACACACAATCTCATGGTTCCATCCTTTTTCTTGACCAATAGTACAGGAGCTCCCCAAGGTGACACACTTGGTCAGATAAATTCTTCTCTAGCAATGCCTCTAATTGTTTCTTCAACTCAGCCAATTCGGATGGTGACATCTGATAGGGTGCAATGGAAATTGGTCCTGTTCCAGGCAACAGATCGATAGAAAATTCTATCTCTCTTTCCGGGAGTAAGCCTGGAATTTCTTTGAATATTTCAGGAAAATTGTTGACGATAGGAATATCTTCTAAATTCACATCCTTTTTAACTTCCATTGAAGATAATGACACATATCCTTGTGCTCCTTCTCTTAGAGAAGCAATCGGTTGGTTGGAAGGTGGAATCCTAGGACACTTTGGATCATGAAAAATCAAGGTTTTGGCTGAACAATCTAATAAGACATGATTAGCAGTCAACCAATCCATGCCTATTATTACATCTATTTGGGTTAAAGGTAGACAAACTAAAGTTATAGAAAAATTGATATTTTCAATAGTGACCTGACAATCCAAACAAACTAAACTAGTTGTTACAGGGTCATTGGTAGGGTTGAAACAATTAAATCAAAAGGAAGTGAAGAAATAGGTAAGTCCAATTGTTGAGTACAATCAAAAGATATGAAAGAATGAGTAGCGCCCGAATCATACAGTACATTTAAAATTCTACTTCCTATGAGACACTTACCATGTATAAGATCGTCAGACAGAGAAGCTTCAGCTCCACTCAGTGTGTATACTCTTCCTTTCGTCTTTGGCCTGGAGTTTTGTTCCTTGTCGGCCACAGCTCCAACTTTAGATTGGTCACAATCTCGTGCGAAATGACCTGGCTGTCCGCATTTAAAGCAAATCACTTCCTTATTCAAACAATCCTTTGTATTATGCGCTCCTCCAAATTTGAAACATTTAAGGAGAGTTGGATACACCTGATTGAATCCCCCTTTTCGTCCATTGTTCTGATTATTGTATTGATTTCCTTGTGGGCGGTCATATGGTTTCTTCTTGAATTTATTGTTTCCTTTAAATCGTGAGGGTCCTACATTATGAAACTTTCTATCTCTGGTTTTCTTGAGATCCTCAATAACCCTACACTTATTTACTAATTCGGGAAATTCTTGGACATTCAATGAAACTACAACTTCCCGAATTTCATATCGCAACCCTTCTTCAAATTTTCGACATTTCCAGCTTTCATCTGGATGATGCTGGAAATACATTGAGAATTTTGACAATGTTTCAAATTTCGCTGCATATTCTCCTACAGACATTCCTCCTTGTTTCAATTGTAAAAATTCCCTTTCCCTAGCATGTCTAACATCTAGCGGAAAATATTTCTCTAAAAACTTGCTACGAAATAGTTCCCAAGTCATTTCTCGACCTTCTGCTTCCAGTAGTTGACGTGTTGCTTTCCACCATTATTCAGCTTCACCGATGAGCATAAAGGTTGCATAAACAACTCTTCTCTCTAGTGGACACATCATTGCTTCAAATATCTTTTCCATTTCTTGGATCCATAATTCAGCTTTGTCTGGATCATACTCACCATTAAATTGAGAGGGTTTGTTACGGCGAAATTCCGTCAAGCCTTGATATTCATTTGTTCCCTCATTTCGTAGGTTATTATTTTGATTTTGCAACAATGCTGCCGTCATATCCCTAATAGCTTGAATAGCTTCAACCATTTCTCCGTTACTCCCACCATTACTTCCACGTGTCATGTCTTCCTACATAATTAAATAAGTTAGTCTTACCAGGACTTTAACTCAATCTCTCATCAACCCTATTTATCTTATAGTCGTCACATAAACATCCACAGCACAAACGTAGTTAGTCCACACCCGGTTCCTATAAATCTAAACCGTGCTCTGATACCACTAATGTGACACCTCAAGAAACCTCATTTATAGTAATGAGATACCTCAAGAAATCACAGTTATCGATAACTCAAAATTATTACTAATAGTTCTTTTCTTAAAAATAAAATAAATGAGAGTAACTAATGTACATAAACTTTAGACAGAAGCTGCATTCATTACAGTTAAGATATTGTAGTCAACATAAGTTCTACCTCCAAACTTTACTATTACCAGCCATACTATATGCATCTAATACATGTGCATATATTACATTAGTGATCCATTTATCTAACTAGACCCTCTAGAGGTTAGGAGTACGGATAGGCTCTACATAGACTGAAGCGGTCCACATTTCAGAAGGGGGTAAGTAAAAAGACAAAGTTACAGCACGGTGACGAGTCCTAGTAATAAAGTTGGGGTATTCGCCGGAAGTGATGTGAATAGCAATTACACCGTCATAAGTCACAGTAAAATTAGGGTAGTCAGTGATCCATGTTCCGTCGACAAACTCCAGACGAACTGCAGGGCGGGGATCGTGGTTCTCCATCTTTAAGTGATTAAAATATAAAACCAAAACAACAAACAAGGGTGAGTTCACATCAAAAAATTTCACAAGTAGTAGAATCTTCAACAATTATTATTATTATTAATAAAATAACAATATTCACAGTGTGATTATGCAATGAAATGCACATGCATTATATTTATCATGTATGTGACTCTTTCCCAATCCATGGAGGTTCTATATGATAGGAGCAATCGGGAGTACATGTTCTGTCTCAATAATCATTGGTACATTTCTCTTCTCTTTTTATACATGTTTACCAGAACACTCTCCACCGATCATGAGTTCTTGTAGTGTCACGTCAAGTTCGTCACTGTGAGGCATCGAATAGCATGACACAAGGGAGCTACCACCTGGTCACTTGTGGGGTTTCGCACCATGACGCCCTCAAGGTCTCTTAACCTTCACTTACGCACTCTCGCTTGTACCAAAGCGTGACTCACTCTTGGACTCATGTGAATTTATTTTAAAATCTCAGCATTACTTCTTGGTACAACATGTAGATTTATTCTACTTCTTCGATTCATTTCTTATCACTTACATATAAATGTTAAGTAGTCTGATTACATGAATCCCTAACCCTAATGCAACCCTAACACCCAAAATGACACATTTCTCCCTAACTTTTCTTTTGAAAGAAATTTATGAAAAAAATCCTTGCTGAGAGTTGAACCACAGACCAACTTCTAATAGGTCACAGCTGTAACCACTGGATCACTAATGGTTTTTGTGACTTATAATTGCTTTTATTTTATATATATCTACGGCAATTATAAAAAGATATATAAATGTTAGGTAGTCTTGACAACCCTAATGACTAACCCTAACTTTTCTTTTGAAAGAAATTTATGAAAAATATTTTGATCTTTATATTTTTATGCACAATCTAATATATTTTGGTTTGTGATATGAAATATATTTTAATACTCAATAATATATTTTTATACTGAATATGATATATTTTGGTCTTGACAACCCTAATGACTAACCCTAACTTTTCTTTTGAAAGAAATTTATGAAAAATATTTTGATCTTTATATTTTTATGCACAATCTAATATATTTTGGTTTGTGATATGAAATATATTTTAATACTCAATAATATATTTTTATACTGAATATGATATATTTTGGTACTCAATTTGAGATATTTTTGAATTAAATCTAATATACTATTTTTATATTGAATATGATATATTTTGGTACTCAATTTGAGATATTTTTTTGAATTAAATCTAATATACTATTTTTATATTGAATATGATATATTTTGGTACTCAATTTGAGATATTTTTGTACTAAATCTAATATATTTTTGTACTTAATAATATATTTTAAAATTGAAGAGTAAACCCGTTAAATAGTTATGAGAGAAACCTAGCTCAGTTAAAAGGTTATAAATAGAGGAGAGCATTAGAGAATTAGGGTTACAACAAACAAGAAAAGATTAGAGATCAAAGGAAAACTAGGGTTGTGGAGAGAAGAAGCAAGGAGACAAGTGAGAAGAACCTGGAGAGAGATTTTACCGTAGGAATATCAAATTCCACCCAATTGTGATTTCTCTTTCACTTTTCCATCAATAAAATTCATAATTTTCAATGGTTTGAAAATACTTTTTTTTTGTGGATCCCATTGTGTCTTTTGTTTTCTTAGTTTGAACTTGCAGGTTGTGTTTATAAAAGCCTCAAAGTGAATATGAAATATTTTAGCGGCGCCTCAGTGTGATATTGTAAGATTATTCCTTTTTTTTTACTCTTTTTCTTTTAACATATTTGTTGTTTTTGGAAATCAGATTCTTAATATTGACAGTATATATGAAAGCTCGAAAAGGTGAAACTTATTATGATGGCAATATATCGGATGCTGGAGCACACCTTTAATAATTTTGATTACCAAAGTGACCAGTTTTGTGATGTTAGATTGTTTTAGATTTCGGTTGTAATACGTTTGTACAATACCCATTTATTTCATCTATTATTTTTGAGTTAATCATTGTATTTTTTTAATTGGATTGATTAAGTGTAACTAACTTTTGTATATATATATATATATATATATATATATATATATATATATATTTTTTTTTTTTTTTTTCTTTGATTTGACATTTTTATTGCAGTCCATCTTTTGTTTTTGTTGCTTTTTGAAGTAGTTTGATAACATAATATTGAATGTAACTATAAAAATAATAATATAACCAATTTGATAGTTATATAAGAAACTCTACAAAAACTCATGCATCGCATGGGTTAGAGTCTAGTAACTAAGAATGATCATTTTTAAGAAAATGCTTCACCTGCATAATTAGAGTAAATGAAATACCTTCCGTGACACTTTAAAATACATTAATAAGGTTAGTACCTTCAACCTAATCCAAGTATATAAATTTTATTTATTATTAGTACCTTCAGATTCTGAAGATCAGAGTCTGAAGAACAACGTCTGAAGATTAGAGTCTGAAGACCAGAGTCTGAAGGTCAGAGTCTGAAGATCAGAGTCTGAAGATCAGAGTCCGAACTGAAGATCAGAGTCTGAAATACTGGTTTACTTGCATACTAATCTATTTCATTTCTGTTAAGTTTCTGGATACTGATTCTTAAGCTAATCAATCCTACCACCCCATTTATTATTAATTATTATTACTACTATTTTTAGTTTTCATTCTAAAGAGTTGTTATATCCTGTTGTTATTCAATTGAAAAGAGTATAATCGTATAAAACCTTTTCTCAATACCATATACTAGTTATTGCTGCACATTTCCAGATACTAGTTATTGCTGCACATTTCCAGAAAATATTATGCTATTATGTCTATACTACAACTACAAGAAATTTAACCTTAACTACACACATTTTTGTTAACCTGGTTAGAATATATAGTTTTTTGCAGTAGGTATTATACACACTCATACATAGCAGAGCACATCTATAAATATCATAGGTAAAATTAATTCATGATTAGTGCAGATTATAAAAGCCTTTTAAAACTAAAAAGAGTTAGGGCCACTCTTGACTCAATTTATTCTACCATACTTTCATTGTTGAGATTCCTCACCCCCTACCTTGATAGTTTCTCTTCTTGTTGAAAATTATTAGAATCTTCTCAAATCTAAACAAAAACAGAATTTCATCAAAATGAGTTTTTTTTTTACCTAAAGAAAAGAAAATCATAAACAAAATGTGTAGTAGAAATGAATATGAGATAATCTCACCTTTAGGATCTACTAGTGAGATGCACAACTCCAACTCTAATGTTTTTACTTTAAAGTGATGAGATGAAAGCTTGAAGATGATATTAGTTAAGGAGGCTAAAGAAGGTGACTAATTCGTATTTAGCTTGTATAGTGGAATATTGTTGGTTTGTTGTGTGAGTAACTTAAGCCAAGGGTGTAGGTATTTATAGTGAAAGTGGAAGAGTAAAAAGTTCATCCCATGGTTAAAATTAGTGCAAAGTGTCATTCAATTAAGTTAGCCATGTAATTACTAAGATAAGGTTAAATTTACCATTGGATAGATTCAATGCACATGTGCTTAATTACTATTTTTTTATTCTAGTTCCATGCATCTAGTTACTATATTATTAGTACATGAATGTATATAGTTACTACTATTAGTTCATTTGTAAGAGATCCATGCATCTAGTTACTATATTATTTCGAAATTAATTAATAAGTTTTAGTTACTAAATGTTCCATATATATATATATATATATATATATATATATATATATATATATATATATATATTTAAATTGTATGACTAATGAAATCTCATATTTTGAGTTGCTAAATATACTACATGCAATATATTTTCTCAAGCTAATAATAATTCATGCTATAATGCAAAAATATAATATTTTAAAATGGGATGTTACAAGATGAATGCACAAGGTGTTGTGATTCATCAGAGGAAGTATGCATTAGACATTTTGAAAAGATTCAAAATGCTAAACTGCAAACCATTCTCAACTCCAATAGACATAGGAGTCAAGCTAACTCAAATCAGTGATGAGAAGGGAGTTGACACAACATTGTACAAGCAGATTGTGGGATCCTTGAGATATTTGTGCCATACAAAACCTGATATAGCTTATGGAGTAGGCTTAATCGGTAGGTACATGGAGAAACCTACTACTTCACACCTAATTGCAGCAAAGAGGATACTCAGATATGTGAATGGACCTTGTAGGTATGGCATACAATACACAAGGAGTCAGAATAATCAAACTTATGAGTTATTTGGATATTCTAACTCTGACTGGAGTGGGGACAAATATGACAGGAAAAACATTGAGTCTATGTGTTCATGTATGGAAATGCAGCAGTTTCATGGAGTTCTAAGAAAGAGTCAATGGTTGCATTATCTTCATGTGAGGTTGAGTACATTGCAGCATCTATGGCGGCATGTCAAGCACAATGGATCAACATCCTCATGGTTGAAATGAAGTTAAAGGAAGATGAGTAAATGGAACTAGTGATTGATAAAAAGTATGCTATTGATTTGGCTAAGTATCCAGTGGCTTATGGAAGAAGCAAACATTGAGACACGTTTCCATTTCTTAAGAGATCAAGTGAACAAAGGCAAGTTGAAGATTGAACATTGCAAGACAGAAGAGCAAGTTGCAGACTTGCTTACCAAACCATTGAAGACTAGCAACTTTGAATGCTTAAGGAACAAGTTAGGAATGGCTGAGATTTCTAACTAATGAAATAGGAGGTGTATTAGATAATGAATTCAGTTAGTTAGAGGTTAACTGTTTTAGTTAACTTGTTAGTCAAGTAAGCTTGCTTAATGGTTAAGTAACTTTAGTTTGTTACAAAGAGTTTGTTACAAGTCTTATTGTATATATACTATTTGATACTTTGTAAATAATATGCAAGTGATTCATTACTCAATCAATTGAGTTTGTTTTCAATTTTCAGTTTTCTATCATTCTCTCTAAAACCTTAAACTCTCATACACAAGTTTCATCACTTTCTTCTAGTTTTGTTCTATCAGTTTTTGGAGGCCAGGGAGTATCACAGTTTAGAGATGGGAGAGTACACATGAGGAAGAACGTTTTGGAATGGGCTACACGAGAAGGAGTAACACCGGAACGACGAATTCTTTCGGGTTCTTTTTCTCCATGTTGTTTTTTCCTTTGATTATGTGTAACTAACTTTCTTTGATTAGGTCTTAGATGATTTTAATTTGAGTTGTTTGAATCATGTGATTGTATAAACTCTATTCAATACAATTACAATCCTAGTATTATTCAGTATATTTGTTCTTAATGCTTTTCATATGTTGACGAATGTATGAATTGATCGATATTATCAATTAACTACTAGCCCTAGTTGTTGATTTAGACCTAGTATGCTGGTTAATCTAACGGGTTAGTTTAGGGATAGATGATTGTTAGGTTATGACATAGAAATTAACGTTCATAAAACCTTCAACGGTTACGGACTCGCCTATGGGATTAGGGTGTTGTAGCTTTAGAGGAGGGTTCTAATTCAAGGGATTGATTAGAGCTATTTTGTTAATTTGTCGTGAAATTAGGAGAATAATTGTAGAGACTATGTGTAATTTACTAAATAGCGAGAATTAATTGATTCGAAAGACCTGGTCACTTTAATCTCTGATATTTTCCAAAACAATTTATTTTTATTTTTATTTTCCGTTAAACTTCAATATATCCCCAATTGTTAAATCCTATAAATAATTAAATTGTCGAGTTGATACTGAAACAATCCCTGTGGAGACGCATTAATTTTATTACTTCAATGCATTTTTAGTACACTTGCTAAAAGTTTATCAGTTACCGGTTGTTGAACTTGAGGTTATAGATGATTTAGAAAATGCCAAACCCGAGGATCCTCCACCGAAAGTTGACATTCCTTCCGGCAATGCGAAAGTAGAGGATGCTCCTCTAGTTGTTGTACCTCAAGATTTTGTTGTTTCTATTGATCATCGAGAACATTTTAGCACCAAACAAAAATTTTCTACACGGAACAATTTGTTTGAGTGGGTTCGAGAGGAAGCAATGCAGCTTGGATTTTCAACCGTTATCGGTAAATCAGATAAAGGTGGCAATGGGATCTTGAGAAGTATCGTGGTCTGTTGCATTCTAAAGATATTTCACCCAAAGTAGTTGTCACTGATCGGGACCATGCTTTGATGAATGTTGTGGATACTGTTTTCCCAGAGGCTACTGCTTTGTTGTACGAGTATCACATTGAAAGAAATGTTAGAGCAAAGTGTAAGATGGATTGCAAAGTTAAGGATCTCAAAGGCAAGGATGGAAAAGAGATTAAATCAAGTGAAGTAGTGAAGACGGTGATGCTTGAATGGGAGGATATTGTGAATTTCGATACAGAGCAAGCATATATTAATAATTGCAACCAGTTCGAAGTTGTATGCGACAAGTTTCCTAAGCTTTTGGAATATGTTGAAAATACAATTTTGGAAAATATCTTTGATTAAGTTTTATAAAATAAAAAGCATCTTGGGATTATTGGTATATCTAATGATAGAATCTTAAATAGTCAAGCTTATATCTCTATTCTATATTGAATCCATTTTCCAAAGACAAGATTCACTAAGGTAATTCATGTTTCCTTTCGAAATACATGAATGTATCCCAATAACAACTAAACCTAGTCGGTTATTATTGAGACCCATTAAGCACGAATCTTATGGCCTCAAGACATTGCAACGCTACTCATTTGGGGTGTTCCCATCAGGCTTTGAGATGCCTTGTCTAATCTCATTTGTTCCAATATCAAGCTTCATCGTTCGATACTTCACTTCATATTTGAAATGATGAAATAGTAGTTGTTGAACTTCTCCGTTCGGTACTTCGTTCAACACTTGCTATTGAGTTTAAAAATGATGAGATTAAATAGGAAAATAGTTTTGATAGAAATAGAGTCTAGGCTTGGTTTGATTAGGATCTAGTCATTAGATTTTTCCAACAATACCAGGACTAGACTAGTATACTCACAAGAGTTCATTGTAGACACTTGACAAATTATAAATTGCATAAATTATAAAAGCAAGAAAGTAAAAGACAAGAATAGTAAATGTGTAGAAAAGTAAAGAGCAGGAATATAAAGAACAAGAATGTAAATTGCAAGGAATTATAAAAGTGCAAAAATTTTATAAGAAAGTGAACTTAGAACAAGATGGAGTTACAATCTCACTATAGTAACTTTACACTCATTCCAAGATCAGAAACAAGTCTGATTAGAGCTCTATTTATAGCCTAAAGCCACAGACAAAGCATTAAACACGGATTACAAGGCAATAATTGGTCAATTCCAAGAGTTTTCAATCATAAAATCTGACTGCATAATGCGCACGGCCGTGCCATATGGGCGCACGGTCGTGCCATGTTTCAAAACCGCAGAATCTAAAGAATTGGAAAGGCGCACGACCATGCCACATGGACGCACGGCCGTACATGATCTCACTGCCTAGCTTGGCACGGTCTGCTCAGTATGGGGCGCACGACCAGTGTAAATGGTGGCACGACCGTGCCATCTGAAATTTGTCTTGAAACTTGTCTTTTCTTGCTTGGCTCTTTATGATTTTGCTCCAAAGTGCTTGTTCTTCATTATTTTTACCTAGAAACAAAAACAAATACTTTGAAGTAAAATAGTTGAAAAAAATAAAGAAAAATGACTAAAACTTGCATGAAAAGAAACCCTTAAAAACATATAATTTACTACTTATCAAACTCCCCCAAGCTTGAATCTTTGCTTGTTCTCAAGCAAAAGAAAAAGTATTTCAGCAACACAAGTCAAAGTAAAAACAATTTTTGCAAGTTTTTGTTCTTTTAATGGCTTTGTTCTCATAGTGCTCATTATTTCTACCCTAATGCTCAATTAAGATTTTTCAACCCAACAACAAGCTTCATGTGAGTGTGTGTGTGCGTGTGGAGTCCAGCTTTTTATTGCTCTTTCGCAACGAGGTATTATGAGGAAAACAGGTTCTAACTCTAAACTAGGTGGGAATTTTCTAGGTCACTTTGTTACTTTGGTGTTTATTTGTTTATGGGGAACTGCAGAGGCATTTTTATTTGTTTTGAGGATAACCATATCATTCCCGGGAAGTTAGTGATGGTGAGTCATACCAACCCAAGTCAATGTCTCTTATTTTTGTGCTCTTTGACCCCTTTTTATTTATTTACACCTTATTTTTGACATTTTTATTCCCCACACCAGCTTATACTACTTTTTGTTTGAAACATTGAGGACAAATTTACCGTTAAAGTTAGACAATGTTCCTTAAAATATCACTTCGCACACATACTCAAAGACTGCAACTTTGTGCGTTTCTCAAAGAGAAAATTTTCACAATGAAACAAGTATGGGTTTAGTGGATGATTTTGAAGCAAAAAGGGTTTATTTACAAACACAACACAAGAACTTTAGCCTTTTTAAAACGAAAAATAATAATTACACACACTAAGACTTTGTTGCTTAAATGCCTTTCCCTTAACAAGACAAACAACTATTCAAACCAGGGGAATTGAAAAACAAACTAAAAATAAACTAATTTATTCACCCCCCCATCCATGCTTGAAACGAGCATTGTCCTCAATGATTCAAAATTAAAGAAAACAATAGAGAAGGGGGTAGGAAAGCTCACATTGATACTTTTTGTTAAATCTGGAATTTTTGTTGGTTTTAGGGTTTGAGTTAGGGTTTGGTGGTTTTATGGTTGATGAATAATTTTTGAATTTTTGGTGTTTGGGATGTTTTGAGGATGATGAGAATTGGTGGAATTGGGTTGCAATTGGTTTATTTTCATGAAGTTTTTGATGGATTTAGGGAGGTTGGGAGTTTTCGGTTTTGAGAAGATGAAGGTCTGATGTTTAGAATGGGAGAAAACCTAAAAATTTCTGTTTTGTAATGGTTGGGCGTGCGCACGGTCGTGCGCTCATCTGGCACAGCTGTGCGTGTGCTTCTGTTTGGGAATGGATTTTTGTTCTGGTAGGGCGCACGGTTGTGCGCTTTTATGCCACGGTCGTGCGTGTTTTGCTGGTTATGGAAAGTGTAATTTTCTCAACTTTTTGCAATTACTCGTGGATCAGAACTTTCCCACACTATAGTCATATCTCTTTCAAGCATTTTCAGACCTTTATTCCCACCTTGACCTGCATGAAACAAAACTAACAAAGCATATAAAATTGTTGGTTGCCTCCCACACAACGCTCTTTTAACGTCATTAGCTTGACGATAAAAAATGGTTTGTTAATCTGGATCACGAAGACCATTGCATGCAGTTATTGCTATAGAGCATTCTTTCACGCAATGATCGACTACATCAACCATGAAACATGAATCCTCAATCGAGGGACTTTTCATTAACTTTGAGATTTCAAATTCGACTTTCTCATCACCTACATGGAAAGCTAATTTTCCACTTTTTACATCAATCACAACACTAGCAGTGGCCAAGAAAGGCCTTCCTAAAACGATAGGAACTTGCGAGTCTTCCTCCATTCCCATCACAACAAAATCTGCCGGGATATAAATTTTTCCTACTTTAATAGGTATATCCTCAAGAATTCTGGCAGGATGTATGATGGATCGGTCTGCCAACTACAAGGTTATCCTAGTGGGCTTTAGTTCTCCTATGCCAAACTTTTTAAAGAGGGACAAGGGAATTAAGCTTACACTAGCCCCTAGGTCACATAAGGCTCTCTCAATCGTCTCATTTCTGATCACACAAGGAATAGAAAAGTTGCCATGATCCTTTAGCTTTGGCAGCAGTTTGTTTTGAAGAACCGCACTACATCTGTTTGTCAATGTTACTGTCTCATCGTCCTCAATTTTTATCTTTTTAGACAAAATATCTTTTAAATTGTTTGTATAAAGAGGCATTTGAGACAGAGCATCAACAAAAGGAATGTTAATGTAGATCTTTTTTAACAAATCGAGAAACTTCTTAAACTGCACATCCAAGTTAGGGTTGACAAGCCTTTGTGGGAAAGGAATTTTAGGCTTATTTGGCACAACTGGTTTTTCAACTACTCCCTCAATTCTAGAGTTCTCACTATCTTTCTCAACCTCATTGGTCTTGCTTTGAGGTTCCTCTAACTGCCTACCATTCCTAAGGGTAATAGCATTAACTTGGGCTTTGGGATTGGTTTATGGCTGGCCTGGAAATATTCCGGGCGTTTTCGAGGAAGAAGCCACTTGCTGGGCTATTTGAGAAATCTGAGCTTCTAGCATTTTACTATGGGTAGCAATCAAATCAACTTTTGTGGACAGTTTCATGAGAGAGTCGTTCAAAAATCATGTTTGATTTTTCAGCTCTTGGTTTTGCTTAGTTTGTGATAAGACGAAATTTTCCAGCAAAAGTTCCAAGTTGGATTTTTTAGGAACTCTATTATTGTTTGCGAAGCCAGGTGTTGCTTGTTGTCCAAAAGGATTTTTAAAAGCAAAGTTTTGGTTGTTCCTTTGGTTATATTGAGCAAAATTAACTTGCTCTGAACTTTCAGCAGCCACACCTAGTTGGCATTCAACACCAGCATGACCCATGACACCACATATTTCACACGGAGGACTAGAAGGGGAAGGTGTGACAGCACTTACATTTAACTTATCAAACTTATTAAAAAGTGCGTCCACCTTAGCAACTAAATGTTCAAGGGCGGAGACTTCGTACATACCTGCCTCTTTCTTAGAGGGAGACGGAGCAACAACTGTGATGGCTCTTTCACTCGTCCACTGATAGAGGTTTTGATCATGTCCTCTATGAGGTTGTATGCTTTCGTGTAGTTCATTTTCATAAGTGCTCCCCCTGCAGCTGCATCAACAGTCAATTTGGTTGCATACAATAGAGCGTTATAAAAAGTATGGACTATCAACCATTTCTCCAAACCATGGTGGGGGCAAAGCCTGAGCATTTCTTTGAAATGCTCCCACGCATCGTATAGAGATTCCCCATCTTTTTGAGTGAATCTAGTAATCTGATCCCTCAGTTGAGTTGTTTTGCTCGGGGGGGGGGGGGGGGGGGATTGAAGCCAGACGCTTGCTCGATCCCTTAGCGAAAAAGGAAAGAGATGCAACCTTATGGCTTCATGGCTCACTCCATTGTTTTTTTAAAGTTCCACTGAGTCTCAGAAAGTTTGAAAGATGTAGATTCAGATCCTCAGTGGGTGATCCGTAAAAATGATTATGATGCACCAAGTTAAGTAGTGCATGTTTTATTTCAAAGTTATTTGCTGCAACGGTTGGATACACGATGACAACATGGGGCTCATCCGTAGATGGCATAGCATACTCTTTAAGAGTACGTTCCGCAGCCATGGCGTTACCGTGTGCTTCTTTTCTTCTTTGGTGGATGAACCTTTCGATCTCGGGAATGAATTCACCAAGACTTCTGGTTCTTCACATTCAAAGAACAAGAGAATCCGAACAGTTGAAAGTTAAAAAGAAAAGGAAAAAGAAAAAGAAAAAGTTCAGTCTAGCTGTTACTGAAAAATCAATCAATATTACAAAAACTCCCCGGCACCGGCGCAAAAAACTTGATACGTCACCGCAAGTGCACGGTTATTATCGAGTAGTAAAAATATCGATCCACAGGGAGTTTAGTAAGTACCGACTGAGTTTTTCAGAGTATGTTAGCTGAACGAATTAAGTTTTAGATTTGGAAAATATTTTTGATTAAGTTTTATAAAATAAAAAGCATCTTGGGATTATTGGTATATCTAATGACAGAATCTTAAATTGTCAAGCCTGTATCTCTATTCTATATTGAATCCATTTTCCAAAGACAAGATTCACAAAGGTAATTCATGTTTCCTTTCGAAATACATGAATGTATCCCAATAACAACTAAACCTGGTCGGTAATTATTGAGACCCATTAAGCACGAATCATATGGCCTCAAGACATCGCAAAGCTACTCATTTGGGGTGTTCCCATCAAGCTTTGAGATGCCTTGTCTAATCTCATTTGTTCCAATATCAAGCTTCTTCGTTCGATACTTCACTTGATATTTGAAATGATGAAATAGTAGTTGTTGAACTTCTCCGTTTGGTACTTCGTTCAACACTTGCTATTGAGTTTAAAAACGATGAGATTAGATAGGAAAATAGTTTTGATATAAATAGAGTCTAGGCTTGGTTTGATTAGGATCTAGTCATTAGACTTTTCCAACAATCTCAAAACTAGACTAGTCTACTCACAAGAGTTCATTGTAGACACTTGACAAATTATAAATTGCATAAATTATAAAAGCAAGAGAGTAAAAGACAAGAATTGTAAATGTGCAGAAAAGTAAAGAGCAAGAATATAAGGAACAAGAATGTAAATTGCAAAGAATTATAAAAGTGCAGAAATTTTATAAGAAAGTGAACTTAGAACAAGATGGAGTTACAATCTCATTATAGTAACTTTACACTCATTCCAAGATCAGAAACAAGTCTGATTAGAGCTCTATTTATAGCCTAAAGCCACACACAAAGCATTAAACACGGATTACAAGGCAATAATTGGCCAATTCCAAGAGTTTTCAATCATAAAATCTGACTGCATAACGCGCATGACCGTGGGGCGCACGGTCGTGCCATGTTTCAAAACCGCAGAATCTGAGGAATTGGAAAGGCGCACAACCGTGCCACATGGACGCACGGCCGTGCGTGATCTCATTGCCTAGCTTGGCATAGTCTGCTCAGTATGGGGCGCACGACCAGTGTAAATGGTGGCACGACCGTGCCATCTGAAATTTGTCTTGAAACTTGTCTTTTCTTGCTTGAATCTTTATGATTTTGCTCCAAAGCGCTTGCTCTTCATTATTTTTACCTAGAAACAAAAACAAATACTACCTCCGTTCCTTTTTAATTGTCACTTTTTGACATTTTACACAAACCAATACAATTAATAAATGTCACTACTTTTGATACAATAATTTATACTTTTACTATAATAACCTTATTCATTTAATATATCATCTCATATATTTCTCTCTCCGTAATAAATAACTAAGGATAAAATTGGTAAAACATTATTTAAAGTTGCATTGAACTTTGAAAGTGACAGTTAAAAAGGAACAAATTTTTTCTTCAAAAGTGACAATTAAAAAGGAACGGAGGGAGTACTTTGAAGTAAAATAGTTCAAGAAAATAAAGGAAAACGACTAAAACTTGCATGAAAAGAAACCCTTAAAAACCTATAATTTACTATTTATCAATGTGTAATGATATAAATTTAACTTTTTTGGTATAATGATATATCTATACTATATATAAAGAAAATAACATGTTTCGGCTTTTATGGGCTGACTTTTTCTCTTTCCAAATTTACCCTCAATTTTCAATACAAATAGCGCATATAACAAATAGATAAAAAATAAATTCAAATATTATAATAAAAGTGTAACAAACATGAAACGAGTATATATATGTCCATTTTTTTCCTTTATCTTTTAAAACGTGTAACAAACTAGATGAGTATATCTATGCTTACTTTTTCATTATCCCAATTATACCCTTAAACAATTTTTCTATAATAAAGATTGTTGTTGGTGTCATTAAAAAAATAAGAATTTATATTATATTTTTTTGTTATATTGTTGGTGTCATTGAAATAGATAATCATGGTTAGGTTGATTTGTTATAATTTTAAAACAACAAACATTTATATTTTTAGTTTTAATCAAAATCTAAATTTCATAAAAAAAAACCGTTCATAATTTTCAAACGTTAGCACAATAAAAAGAGCGGAAAGACAGGCACGTAAGTGCCAGTCTTTTCGCTAGTATATATAATGGTTTTTTGGTATAAATATATCCTCATTGTCCTTTACATTATTTTATATATTACAAAAAATTGTTGAATCCACAAAACATGCAGTGTTGTTGTAAACACAGTAAACTGCATGGGTTCGAATTTTAAAATCGGAAGGATTTTCGTATTTTAAAATCCGAGGGGTATTTTTGAAAAAAAAAAAATAGCGCGTGTGAGAAACGCATAGGGTAGAAAAAGTACTAACCTTTAGTTTATTCCAAAATGAAACCAAAAATACATATTTTGTACAATATCCCATAAATGGACCACCTAGCTGAAGTTCTAAGAAAATAGTGGCATATTTTTTTTTATCAATTTATAGTGGCACATTAAATAACATATTCATCAACTTATTCACCAAGGTTAGTAGATATGTTTAACTGCCTTTATAGAGATATATTAATAAAAAACAAATATGTATATTGAACTTTTTTTTTTGAGCAAATGTATAATGAATTTAGTATCAAATCAAATAAACACAAAAATAAAGAACAAATTGTGTGTCGGATTTTAGAGTAGTTAATTAATGATTGTAGACGTTTATTAGCTATTGATTTAGTGACCTCATTAGGTGAATTTGGAGACAAACATATGCAGTCGCTCAAAGTTTAGTTAGGGTGCCTCAATATTATGTTAGTCTCTATATTTTTAACGAAATTCCATCATATATTGATACTCTTATTATTAATGAAATGTATTAAGTTAATTCTTGTAAAAAAAAATGCACAAATTACCCTAAAAGAAACAATACAAAGCCATCTTTGCCAAGAAAAATACAAACACATATTTAAGTACTGCAAACACATAACAAATAATGTTGTTTCAACTTGGTTAGTAATTCTCTTGAAATTGTCCTTTGATAAATTTTCCTTTGAAGTTAAAAGAAAGAACAGCCTGTAGACTATTCCTAAGACTCTAGTTCCTTCTTCCTTGGGGATATTGCGTTGCATCACGCTAAAGAAAGTAACCATTGAATTGAATTGAACAAATAATAATAGTACTGTAGTAGTAATAATCTAGTCAAAAAGAAAATAGTTATATAATACTACCTCCGTTCCTTTTTAATTGTCACTTTTTGACATTTTACACAAACCAAGACAATTAATAAATGTCACTACTTTTGATACAATAATTTATACTTTTACTATACGCCTTATTCATATAATATATCATCTCATATATTTCTCTCTCCGTAATAAATAACTAAGGATAATATTGGTAAAACAATATTTAAAGTTACATTGAACTTTGAAAGTGACAGTTAAAAAGGAACAAAATTTTTCTTCAAAAGTGACAATTAAAAAGGAACGGAGGGAGTAATAATCAAAGGAGGATACTTCAAAAAAAAATCAAAGAAGGTGAAAAGTCCACAAAAGCCTCGGTGGCGGCGCTGACCGAATATATTCAATTCCAACTTTGTGGCAACCAATCAACCACCGATGCAAATTCAATAATTTAACAAACATAATTAAACATTTAAAGTAACAAAACCACAGGAAACCTTCCTCGACCTTTCTTCTTGGTGTTACCTTGTTATTGTGGCGAATACAAAGTTGAATACGAAAGCTATATGTTAAATTATTAATACACACTCCTAAATTCGTTGCATGTATAAATATATATAAGTCTCCAATTCTGTTTTCATCTAAAAAGTCATAAAACATTCAACATGAGAAACATTTTACTAAGGTCAACTGCACGAGCTTTGTTCCGCAGTGGTGGGAACTACCACCGCAGTTTTTCAACTGCGGTGATAGTTCAGCCGAGACACCACCAGCATGGCGGCGGCACTTGTGGAAGCTTGTACTGGCAGAGGATGTCAACTTTGCCAGAGAAAAAGGATCAGCAGACAGAGGAAAACAAGAATGATGCCAACAACGCCGTGGTTTCGAGTTACTGGGGGATTAGTAGGCCTAAGATTCTTAAGGAGGATGGAACTGAGTGGCCATGGAACTGCTTCATGGTAAGAATATGTATATAAATAGAGGTATTAACTCTAAATTGATTTAGATATAAATAAGTTATTTGCAACTTCATAAATGTTTATGTATAAGTTATTTCTTTAGCAAAAAGTAAAATATAGTAAAATTATTTTCGCGTGAGCTATAAACTATTTTCATTAACAACTTTATAGAACTTGTAAAAATAAGTTAAACTACTTATAAATAATTCATGAGTTTTTTTTTTTTGAAAAAAAACAATGTCATGAGTTGTTTTTATAAATTCTTTTAAATATTATCTCAAAGTTAACGTCAGTAGGTAAATTTAAATAAATCAGTCCAAATAGACACTTACTCTGCTTGGTTTCATTATATATATATAAAATTTTATAAATCCAACCATCGCTGACTTTCATATTATATTAATAATCAACACATGAATTTTTTTTATATAAATTTAAAATCCCATGTAATCTTTGATATTTATTTATACTTTTAAAAAGTTTATTATGTTGATTTGAATTTGTTTAAAAGGTCTAATAATTTTAAAGTTGTTTTGAAATTTATGAGTTCTTGATCTACTCAATAAAAAAATGATTTGATAGTTGGATTGATAAAATTTATTATTTATAATGAAATATTAAGCAGAGTAACTCAATTCAAAGTTAATTCAAAGTTAATTCTAGAGCATGGGTAACTTGATCTTGCATGATGTTGTATTTCGATGATTTCTCATAGGACATGTTTTCTATATATTATGTCTATTTGCAGCCATGGGAAAGTTACAGCTCAGATGTGTCAATAGATGTGACCAAGCATCATGTACCAAAAACATTTGGAGACAAGCTTGCTTTCAGATCTGTCAAGTTTCTAAGGGTGCTCTCTGATTTGTATTTCAAGGTATGTGGGCTATCTACTGCTACATAAAATATAATTATATCCATTACTATATGTAAAAAATATAAATGAAACATAAAAATTACTTAGGTCAGGACTTTTTCCGTGAAAAAATTGGATTGTCTAGACCAAAAAAACAATGTAATGTGTTGTGGTAAAGTTTAAAACTTGGGTATATATAGAAGAATTTTGATTGATGGGTTTGATTAATAGATTTAATTCATATACACCGTGAGTTGTGGGTGTAAAAAATTTCTGTATTTTTTGCATAATATTGTGAATGTAAAAATATTTCTCTTTAACCATAATTACTTTACTTCTAAAATCACACGTATGATTGATTGTGATTTGTTGGTATTGTGCAACTTTTTACAATTTTTTGGTCTTAACCATTTGGTTCACATGAAAAGAACAGACTAGGTTACTCCAAGTTCGGCCTCTGAAACTTTTTTACAGTGACAATGTATCAAAATTACATCAATTATTGATTAATTGAATTATAATTGCTGCAGGAACGATATGGTTGCCATGCAATGATGCTAGAAACAATAGCAGCTGTCCCAGGAATGGTGGGAGGGATGCTTTTACACTTAAAATCTCTAAGAAAATTTCAACACGCTGGTGGTTGGATCAAAGCACTACTTGAAGAAGCAGAGAATGAAAGGATGCATTTGATGACAATGGTTGAGCTTGTGAAACCAAGTTGGCATGAGAGGCTTTTGGTTATTACCGCACAAGGTGTTTTCTTCAATGCATTCTTTGTGTTTTACATCCTCTCACCAAAAATAGCACACAGGTTTGTTGGTTATTTGGAGGAGGAAGCTGTGATTTCATACACACAACATTTAAATGCAATTGAGAGTGGTAAAGTTGAAAATGTACCTGCTCCTGCTATTGCTATTGATTATTGGAGACTTCCAAAAGATGCAACTCTTAAAGATGTTATCACTGTCATTCGTGCTGATGAAGCTCATCATAGGGATGTCAATCACTTTGCTTCTGTGAGTGCCAAATTTTCATTATAATTGTGTTAAATATGTTTTTATGTTCCTCTATAAATATAGAATTTGAATTAACTGTGATAGGTAATCGCCGCATTCACACAATCAGTCCATTTGTGGATGTTGGATCGAGATTGGACATTTCAAATGTTAAGATTTATATTTTAGGTTTTAAAAATGTTAAAATCTTCAACGAATTTTGGACTGTCCTATCTCGATTCAACGACCATATATGTGCCAATTTTGTGAATGCAGAGGATTGCAGTTGCTGGCAATTCGTATTCATAAATATATCAGCTTTTGTTTTTAGTCCTACAAAATTTCTTCAAAAATAAAGATTGAGTGGTTAAATTATTAAGTTAACGATATCTTAAGATCTCGACAATGTCTCATTATAAAAAAGTCATGTGGCACTTTTCATGTGGATTTCGTTAGATAGGTGTGGTTATAGTCGAAAAGCAATGACTAAAATTGATAATTGAAAATACTTGAGCATGAAAATTTGAAGGAAAATTTTGTAGACTAAAGTTTGCCCTTAAAAAAAACTAAGTTTGAATATTTATAGTACTTAAAAAAATATTTGACCCATTCCCCTAAAAAAAAATATTTGACCCATTATAATTTTTTAGACACTCTTGATTTTTTATTTATTTCCTCTTCGTTTGTTCTGAATGTTTTCTTCTTCATTTTGTAGGATATTCACCATCAAGGAAAGGAATTGAAAGAGGCTCCAGCTCCTGTTGGTTATCATTGAGTTATTGTTTTTGTCAGATTTTTTTTATCAAAATATAGTAATTTCTATTTTCTAGCCTTTGTTGTCTCTAAACAGTCAATTTGTGCCTGAATTGTTCAATAAATAAAATGTATTTTCAGTGTGCATTTCCTAACCTGAAAGTTTATCAATACACAATATCTCACCCAATCAAGGAATTGTTTGGTGGCGTTGGTGATGATCATATATCAACAGGGTCGATGCTTCACATAGATTAGTAAAATCAATAATAGTTTGGCTTTGGAGAGAGATTAATGGAATCAATTATCGGAAATGTCTTAATTTATTGTACTCAAAATAAGGGTAGTGAGAATTTTGGTGTTAAGATATCAAATTGTTTCGATGTACATGTACTAGTCGATGGTCTTATATTTAAGAACAAACAAATCTTTTAAAGAATCTTAAAATTAGGAATGGGATCAAGGAGGAGAAAATTCCAAAAAGATTAAGTGGCTGCTAACTTTCTCAATTCCAACTTTGTAGTAAGTACTAATCAATCACTAATTTAACGAATAATTAAACATGGAAAGTAACAAAACCACATTGTTGAGACCTTCCACGACCTTTCTTCTTCCCATTGTGGGAAATACAAAATTTAATACAAAAACTATATATTAAAGTATCAACACACACTCCACTCCTTGTTATTGTATATGAATATAGATCTCCACTTATGAGCTACTATTTTCATCCAAGAACACATTAAAAAATATTCTACATGAAAAACTCTTTACTAAGGTCAATGGCACGAGCTCTGTTCCACAGTAGCCGAAACTATCACCGCAGCTTCTCAACTGTGGTGATTGTTCAGCCGAGACACCAGAATGGTGGTGGCGCTCGTGGAAGCTTCTACTGACAGAGGATGTCAACTCTGTAAGAGAAAAAGGATCAGCAGTCAGAGCAGAACAGTAATGACAGCAACACCGTAGTTTCGGGTTACTGGGAGGATGGAGTTTGTGATCATCTATCAACAGGATTGATGCTTGGCAGAATGGAGTTGATATTAGTTTATCAGAAATGCCTTAACTTGTTGTATTCGAAATAGGGCTAGTGGAGTGTTTTAAGTGTTGAGATATCAAACTTTGTTGATGTACTAATATGACTTATTTTGCTGTCCGATATGGCACATCTTGGCATGATTGTATTACTTTTATTCATTATTTAATGGAGTAGCTTGCAAGTGGGATACATTCTAATTCTATCTACCGATACTTCCATACCCACCAAAAGTTTTGATTCCTCTGTCCTTTCTCAATTTCCAACAAGTAACTAGTGTTGGGAAAAGTTTTTGTCAGTTGTGGGTCTTGCTAATGATTGTCCTTTGGGCATTGTTTAATGCATCAAAGGTCAAGGGAAAGGCACAATGTAGTACTAGTATTTCAAAAAGAAAATATGATCTCAATTAAGTTTCAATCAACAAAATGCCTCGTCAAAAGAGATCAGGTAAACAATTAATGCAAATGAAAAAAATAAAATAGTCTAGATAGATCTTCCCATGTACAAAACTCTGTTTACCACATTGAAATAGGGGATTCTACACATCCACAAAATGTTTGCATAGCCATTTGCAGGTTCTTTTTTCTTTTGATAATATAATTTTACATATATCTTTTTGTTGTCCAAATTCTACATGTATCTGTCTATTTCTGTTCTCGGCCTATTTCAATTCCATATATCCGCAGCGGATGCTCATACTCATAAGGAAAGTTGAAACAATTTCCAAAGGTAGAGCTGGAAAGATGTTCAATGTGGGGATCCAAATAATGATGATCAAGTTAAGCGCGTTCGAAAATGAGACTTTCCAAGATGTGAATATTCCGATTTACATGACACTTGTTTTATTGGGTCGGAAAATTGATGGTCAAAGTGTCAAACCATGTAAGTCATTCCAACCTGCATTAGATGTGAATGCGGTACGCTTAAATTTGTGACCCCCCTTCTGCAGTTCTTTCTCAGGAAGGCGTAAAAATAGTTTATAACTAGCTTCTTAATAAACCAAGAGTCTTTCCTTGCCCTTATATCTCCATGACCAAGAAGATAAACCAATCCAGAATCTTTACCATTGCGTATAAAAGATAACTCTCTTTCCAGAAGCTGCTCCGCATCGAGCACAGAAGGTTTGGGAGACGGAGGGCCTGCCTCTTCTGATGTGCTGGGTTCAAAACTGGGCATGAATGATTCATTAAAATCAGCCAGAAGAGGAACACCAAGTGAGTAAACACTCCCATTGGGAGCTATGAGAACTCTAGAACCAGCGTACTCGTCCTCTAAATCAGTATCCTCATCCCCATCACTTTCAAGTGATCTCTCCTGTGCCTCACGACGTATAAACTTCTCTAAGCTCTCCATTAGAAGCTGTTCAAAAGCCTGGTGGTTTTCTTTGCGAGCATCTTTGTAACCATACCTGTTGAGAAATAAATGTTCAGATCAGACATGTAAGATAAAGAAACATTTTAATGACACGGACAAAATTACAAAACACGGTACAACAACAACAACAACAACAACCAACCTTATCCCACTAAGTGCGGTCGGCACAAAATTACAAAACACGGTGTCTCAGATAAAAATATTGCATCCTCATGAACTAACAAACTACCCCAAAGAGCTGCTAATATCTTTGTTAAATTTTCCCAAATTGTTTCCTAACCTATTCCAGAGAGAGGGATTTGAATCTATAGCTCTATTAGCATGTTTCTAAAAACTAATATGCACTTATTACCTGGCAATACAACGAAATAAATGATAGCTTCTCTGGCAGACTCGCCGAAATAGAAACCTTTCACTTTGAGGCACCGTAGCAACTGGAACGTACTTGATACTCACGAATATAATCATGGAGTGTATTGCTGGAAGTGTGGTTAGAAAATGCCCAAAAATTCCTGGAATTCCTTTGACCAACTCATTATAAAGTAGACCTATTCCAGGAGCTCGTATTGTCCCAAGATTGCAGCCCAGTTCTCGCATTAAATCCGGTGACAACTTTTGCTTGACTTCAGTTTCATACTTGAGCTTGCTTCCATAGTTCCATACGAACATTATAAAAAACATAATTGCAGCAAAGACCAATATAATCCAACTTCCATCTGTTATGCTCCACAAAACCGATGAAAAGAAAACCAACTCCAAACCCAAGAAGACTCCCAGGAAACTCAGCACTATGATGATGTGCATCTGCCATATAAGAAGCATAACAAGAGTAACTAAAATGGTGGTCATCATCATCACCCCCAGCTCAGCAATGCCTGAAAGACAACAAAGGAACAAGCTAAAAACAAATACATTTTCATATATAATATATTACAACAATACTGAAGGAATTCAGTGTCTTAGTTCGAACCAAAGAAAAAACTCCCTTCCCCTATCTAAGATTGCATAATCTAATTATTATCGACATATTCATTTTACAAGCTCAAACCTCGAGGTTAAAGCTTTTCCATCGAATAGCATACACATAAAATGTCTTGGGTTTTGATTGGTATCAGAGCCTAACACTTGTTAAAGCATGCTGCATGTTCTGACCAAAGTTTTGAATTGCGGCTGCGGTCGTTGCGATTGCGGTCATTGTTGTTGCTGCGACATTCTTTGTGGCGTGAAATAATTTTAAATTTTCACCCACTACACTATTTACCCACCATAGCAGAGACTCAATTTTCTGTGTAAATACTAGTTGGGAGGTCATTGAAATACACAGTTGAGAGATTGTTAAGGGTAAGATTTTCATTAGATCTAAAGCAGAATGCGATTCGGGGTTCTAAAATTTAATTTTTAGTCAGAAGATTTGAACGAACATGGCCAAAATATATTATAGTGATTGAACTTTATGTGATGCAGTTACGATGCGGGTGTACATGTGATTGGAGATCACACTGCAATTGCGGTGCGATGCCGTTGCAGAGGATACCACCACAGCAATATTGCGGCCGCAATTGTAGATACTGGCCGCAATTTGAAACCATAGTCTTAACCTTGGAATTGGGAAACCTCTCTTCCTCCTGAACCATTATGAAATATTGGAGAGGGGGGAAATGCTTGATCTCGTCCATTTGGAATAGAATTGTTGGATGAAACCATTTATACCTATATTTACATCATGTTTTCTGAGGATACAACCAGTGTTTGAAAAACTGCTAAATGAACGTTTTCACACACTCAGCAGATTTCTATGGTATCTAAGCTAGGTAAATTTATGATACTTGTGTAAATTCAGGTCAACTGGCAAAAGCTAATTGGGTCCTCTTAAACAAGGCTCCACCAACACTATTAGTATTCTTAGACTATATTCAAGAACGTCCAAAGAGAAATATCAAGAAAGAAGCTCAGTGCCTTTCCAATTAATTGCAGCAACATACGCTTCTCAAGCAATCTATTCTGCATAGTCGATCCCACTAAACTTACAATTTGATGAGTATTTAATGTGTGTGGCTGATAAATTTGAAAAACTCATCAAGATAAAATAAATATTTTGAAATAAAAGAATTACCATATGCATTTCCAATCTCATCAATGCTGGATATAGTGCAGACAAACACCAGAGAAACAGCCAACAGGAACCAGTTTATGACAGGGATATAGATTTGACCCATAAATTTCCGAGAGGTATGAATAATTTTAAGTCGAGGGAAACAACCAAGAGCAGTTGACTGTTTTATGCAAGAAAATGTAGCTGTTGTCATAGTCCGACTTGCAATTAGTGCAGCAATGTTGGCGATGAGAAAAGTTGGCCAAAATGCACCACCTGCAAATAAAGAATAGTATTACACCGAAGTTTATGGGAAGTGCAGAGACGAGCCAATGTAAAGCATGCAAACATTATACACACACACACATAGTGACACCTACTTGGAACAGAAGAAAAAAAGGCTTCACCAGCATCAGCATGGTGTTCCATAAGGTATGCTGCTTGACCCAAATAACCCAATAATAGGCACGGCAAAACAAGAAATAAAAATGTAATCTGCAAATGAACCACCATCAGTTTCATCAATATATAAGTTGATATGACAAAAGATGTGAAAGAATTCCAACCAGAAGCCATGATAGATAGAACATAGACATGATTCATTACCTGAACTGATCGAACAGAGAAGTAGCAAAGATCTGCAAACATGGCTTCAGAGCCTGTAACATGATCCAATAACAATGTTAATTCATAGTGGAAGGGATCTGTGCATGCCAGCAAAAGTTAAATAAAAAATGCATATTTACCACATCTCAACATCAATATAATGGGGAGGATAATGTAATAGCTTTTTCGTTTGGCGTACAAAAATCAGACTATGTTAGGATATTTAATGATGGGGTAGAATGGAATAGACTAGAGTGGAGTTGAATGAAATAATTTTTCACACCATTGTCTGGATATATTTTTATGATAAACAGATTAAAATTTTCATACCATTGTTTAAAAAGTAGACGGGTAGACAACAAGATTAATGAATATAATTTTTTTTCAATTACATACCCCAAGAAGAGCAGAGAAAGATAGAGGGTCTGTGTGTATGAAATAGAATACGATATGTCCCATAAGATTTTATTACAGTTCATCTTATTTCAAACAATCCAAAACACAGCCTTAAAGGGGGTTAGTCTCGCTACAAGGTCTGGATGCCCATAAGCCTCATCAAAAGCTTATACTCACAAATGACCTATCAACGAAATACCACTGGCTAGAATCAAAACTACCATTTTTCGACACTATCTAATAGTACTAATTCATCCAACTCTCATGGGAATAATATATGTTTCTCAAACAATAGTATAATTTTCCCATGAATTTCACAGCCTGTTTGGATTGGCTTATTTGGGCTTATCTACTAGAAAAGTTTTGTGAGACTGTTTGGGAGAACTTATGAAAACAGCTTATGACAATTTTCATTAGTTTTCTTCAAAAAAAATAAAAAATTTAATGTTACTTTATCTTTTGCTATAAAAATAGCTTATGCAAGCTTATACATAAGTGTTTATCATGATAACAGGGTAAGCTACTTATCCAAACAGGTAATCAAAGAAAAAAACTAACCAACCCACAAATCAATACTCCTACTTTTTTATATAAGATATGTCATCACTATCCCTTGAAAACAGGGTATTTTATTCAGAACCATGAATCATCTATGGCACACAATAGCAACACTATAGCCTACACATTGCATCACTAGGGTGCTCATATGCATCACATTTGGGTAGCAGCTGGTGTCTGCATGCTCAGACTGCTATAACAGAAATATGCAGTCCCTCCTAGATAGTAAACCGGCTCCCACCCACCCCAATATAAATACTAACTATACAAAAATTTGTCATTCAAAAAAAAAAAAAGTAAACCAGCTAAAAAAACACATTTCCTATTGATTTTTTTGCTTTCAAACTTTTTGTTGTATGGTCTGGTGATTTCTTTTGTGTTTTATGCTTCAAAGACAATATATGGTTTGAAACCTATATTCCTTGATCATTCATGCAAGACATGTTACCAAGTTGACCAGTGGTACTATTAACTATCAATACTTAAGCACCACAAAAAAGAAAGACTCAGGTCCCAAACTCCATTGAATCTCAAAATCATGATAGATGTCAGTAGGCATTTCATTAAATTTCAGATAGTAAATGGAAACATCAATATTAGCCATTGTAATTGCTACCAGCGCATTCGTTTAAAAATAGAGAAAAACAGAGGCATCGATAGAATCAAAATATACACGACAAGAGAGAATATATATTATCACTTCTACCATATCAATGATTCTGCATATATGTGTTTACCAGTTGCACACAGAAGACATCCCCCAAGAGAATACCATGCTTTAGTTGAATTCCTTGCAAAGAAATAATAGATGTGAATAGGATTAAAAGCCCTAAAGACACTGCTGTCATATTTGACAAGATTGTATACACCATTGCCCGCAAGAGAACAAAACCATATAAACAGTGCAGGTCCTACAGCAAGCCCAACTTTACTTGTTCCATACTTCTGTACACTGAACAAAACGACAAGGCAGGCAACAGAAATCATAACCACTTCATCTGCATAATCAATCAAAAAGTAGAAAAAATTAATCCAGCTACATAAGTAATTCTAAAATAGAAATATTTAACCAATTTTTCCCAGTTTCCATCAGATTTGCCTAAACTATACGAATGACATCCTGTACACACTTAGGTTGAATTAATGTACAAAGCATAGGCACCCTATCAACACATGATTGAATTTGCTCTCCAATAGGACCAAAGCATAGTTCAGGAAACTTTACCAAAACAATACCTCGAAAGCAAGTACTATCAATGGAGAAGCGACAATTATTTATTTCTAAGCAGAAAGAAAGATAAAAGCTATGCTCTGATAATGTGTCTGTAGGTAATATCAAATGCAGGTATTAAGGCACAAGAGCTTGTTAATAGGTTAACACAATACCTTGTTGAATTGCATCTACCCCAACCTTCAAGCCATTAACAGATGATAGTACTGCAAGAAGAAAAATTTGTAAAGTAAGAATCAATATGAAGTAAACAAGAGCTTCTTGAAAACAACAGCTGGCCATGAACACAAGCGGCAAGATGTCATTACAATTTACAAGCATGATATTATTATCAATCCAAATTCCAAAATACTATGACAAAAGCAATTGCGTAGAAGTTATGATACTAGAGCAGTAAGTAACCTGACATTGCTGGGGTAACAACCCCATTAGCTATAACCATAGAAGTACCAGCAAGAACTAATAATAGTAGAATCTTCTTCAGAGTGAGTGAAGACTCTAGCCTTTCCTTGATTTTTAAAGACCTTTCAAGCTCAGCAGACGGAACCTTTAGCCTAAAGCCGGATATACGGGCATCTGACGGCAACTGATTGGGAAGAAGATTCACCTTAGCATTTCGACAAATCAAGGAATACAATGCAAATGTACCACCTGCAGTGGTTTCAAAACAACTATAAACAAAACCGAAGACAGAGTATATAAGAGGAAATGAGAAAGAAATGTTTCTTTAAAAGACTAAATTCACCACCAAACCTTCGCCGTCATCATTGGCCCAGAGAACGACAAGAACATACTTGAGGAAAGGAATCAAGATTAAAGTGTACAAGACAAGTGATAATGCCCCAAGAATGTCTTCATTGTCATTAATAGGAGCCTTTCTAAACATAACACTGAAGGTATATAATGGGCTTGTTCCAACATCACCAAAGACAACACCAAGAGTTTGAAAAGCCAGCACAATTTTCTTTCCCGTGGTCATATCCTGCAACAACAAAACACGATGAAGAAAACCGATACAAAAACATACTAAAATTGACAAAAATTGAATTTGAATAAATTGATTTTGTAAACTTTATTTCAATTAAAAATGAATTGAATGTGAAGTGGTTAATGTTTAGATATATTCGCGTAAAAGTGAGTTAAACAATAAATTTGAGTGTAAAAATCATGTTTTGAGTAAAAAACTACAAATCCTAGCTTCAAGTTAGAATCAATTATAGGGAAAAATTAATTCCAATCGACATCGCCCAAGCATGTTGAAATGAATTTTATGTGTTAGGACTCACTTTTGGCTCTCTCTACTGTAAAACCATACACCCTCTAACGGAATTCACATCACAGCTACATAACAAATCTTATGAGCAGAGTGTGTGTTTGGTTTTGCAATGACACAATGATTATGAATGAATTGATTATGTAAAATTGATTTTGACTAAAAGTGAATTGAATGTTCAGTGATTTATGTTTGGTTACATTCATTCATGCAAAAGTGAGTTGAAAAGTAAGCTCAAGGCAAAAAATCAATTGTAGAAGCCAAAAGCTACAAATTCTAGCTACAAGTTAAAATCAACTCTTGAGGCAAAATCAATTCTATTGAGAACAACGAAACATGTCAAAATCAATTCTACACCAACAACGACAACAACCAAGACTTATCCCACTAGGTGAGGTTGGCTACATGGATCAAATTACGCCATAATGTCCTATTGTAAACCAGATTTCGGTCCAACTCATTAATCTCTAAATCTTTCTTAATAGTTTCTCTTATAGCTTTTCTAGGTCTTGCCTCTGGTGATCTGGTTATCTTTCATCTGATCTACTCTCCTTACGTGTGTTTGGTTCTGTGGTGGCGAGAATTGATTTTGAATAAATTGATTTAGTAGAATTGATTCCGACTAAAAGTGAGTTGAATGTAAAATGGTTTATGTTTGGATTGACTTATTTTTGAGTTTATGCAAAACAGCTTAAGCTTTTACGTATTATTCATAAGCTTGTCAAGGTAGTTTATGAAAAAGCAGCTTATGAAGATACAATTCTCGTTAGTGAGAACTTATGAATTAACATAAAAGCTTATTTATTTGCATAAGCTATTTTTCATAAGCTCAAAAATAAGTCAATCCAAAGGACCGTAGAACCCTAAAGCTACAAATTCTAGCTTCAAGTAGAATCAATTCTACATGCCAAATCAATTCTACTTTAAAACATCCAAACATGTCAAAATCAATTCTACTCCTCTAAAATCAGATTTGGCCCTTCCTAAATCAATCCTACTACTCTAGATTTATAGGTCTTCTCTCAATAACAATTCTACATCACTTAAATCAATTTCGACTCCTCAAAAAATGGAACCAAACATAATATAGTACAAATACTACTTGAGAAACAATTTAATTAAATACCTAATCACTAATAATTACTAAAATCAACCCATTAATACAAAAACCAAGCATTAAAAAACTACTAAAAAAAACCACCACACCTCATAGTGATGAGTATGAGCACCAGGAACCTCAAGAGCTTCAACATCAAACGAATCAATTCTTGGACCAGTACGAATAAGCTTCATTTCAGCATTATCTTCATCTTCAGAATCGAACATAGATTGATGGCGCATATCAGAAGCATCGTAATCCTCGATCTCAGATGGATCCTCGTCTTCTTGAAAAACCCATCTTGATTCGGTTGAGTCGAAGGATAATGCACTTCCTGGATCGTCTTCTTCTTCCGTCATTGAATTGTTGTTTCTAGGGTTTTCCATTGGAACCAAAATGATTCAAGAAGATGAAGATAGTTGTAACTGAAAAATTGTTTCAAATGGAATATTTGTATGAATTCAACAATTGCACCATTTTTTAATGTTTAAAAAAACCAGGACCAAAACTATGTGCTTGTTATGATGATGGCAAGTGTGGATTTTTCACGTGGCAAAGCATGAGATTTGCCTAGGAATCATTTTGAAAAAAATAATAAAAGGAAAATGTGTATTTTTTTTTACATATAAAATTGCAATAAATAATATCATTTTTTTGGTAAAAGTATAAGATAGTGGATAAAGGATAAATTAGTCAATGTTTTTTTTTAAGAAAAAATAGTCAATGTTTTTATTATCATTAAATTTTTTTATTAGGAAAAAAAAAGATAAAGTCCTCCAACAATTTTTTGAGAGGAAGATCCTCCAACAATATTCATAGGTATAAAGAAAAATAATTTTAGTGAAAAATTTATCATGTTTGTAAATATGTATTATTATTTGCTAACTTTAAACTAATTAGACATTGTCTTGTATGAGCTTGTTCTTATTAAACTCGTGCCTCATTGGGGTTTATCGATCTAAATGTTGAATTTTGGTCTAAAGAATGTGGTATGTGCTATTGCATGGACGAATACTTTTATACCCCCAAACACTCGCTTGACTTTTAAAAGACATCCTTTTAGTTTTACCCATGGATAATATAAGTTGGAATGAATTTGATGGCAATATATCTTTGTAATATGAGGGTTTTTAAGACCAAAGACTCAACAAAGGTTGGTAAATTTAAGGTTGTCATACACAAGAAATAGATGAGCAGAGTTAGGGGAAGAGAAATGTCTGATCCACGAACAAGCATGAAGTACCTCCATAAATAGAGGCGAACTCAAGGAGCGTCCCTCCTAGCGATTACCTATTATGAGAGAGCCGCGACATCGATCATCTTGGGACCCTTTATCCAACGAGACGGAAAATCAGACCCCCCATCAGAATCGCAAAAGAAGCAACCACCAAAAGAGTTAGAAGGTCAACAAACCTCTTTCTACTACAAGTTATTTGGCCAGAGAGGGAAAATTATCATCTAGAGTGGACCGTAAAGCCCTTAGAATGAGAAAATCGAAACCCAACTCCAAGAATAGCTTGGATGCACCTATTGAGGTCCGAAAACGGTGTCGTCCATGACCAGTCACAAAGCCATGGAAACGGAGAAACTACGAACCTTTAAGGGTCGTCCCAAGCATGTTCGGTAAAAACCAACAAGATATGAGTTTTTGAGTTCAAAGGAGCCCCAAATTTCAAAGACAACCCCCTGAAGACTTCTATCAAGCTACAACCCGACTTCCTCAGCTTTGGGGGCAATTGTTCCGGACTGGGTTAATACCCATTTCGACAATACTCGAGTCCGATCCAGGACCTGAAAAGCAGGCAAGACCATATGATGTACACGCCTTAAATCCCACTTGATAGTAGTCCGGACCAACAAATCATGACCGTCCAATCTGGATCCAATGATAGACGAACACCTAGATGGTTACACCTGTTCCTTAGGGACAACTGTCTAATTAAGTGAAGGCTTGACAACCAAAAATCGTATTTATCCTCTTTATATATCGATGCTTAGCATTGGGTAAGGTAACACACTTCTTACGATATTTTAGCTGCACTCTCTCTAGAACCCTCACTGACTTAGGTACACCACCCCCCTTCGGTGGAGAAGGACTCATGACGGGCGAAGAAAAGTTCAATCCCTTACACAACAGATCTCAAGGTAGAGTTGTTGATTGATATAGAGGGGGTGTTGAGAAAATTGTTTAGACACTCAGTTCCAAAGAGAGAAGAGTTATCAGTGTTGAAGATTGGGATTGGAGTAATGATGGAATTTTGAACCGGCAGAGTAGTTTGAGGAAGAAGTTCTTGCTCGTCAGCTTTCATATGTTGTGGATTTTGAATTTCGATTTCATGAGACAGATTTAGATCAAAGGGTAAAGATTTTGAGAAGGGTTTTGGAGGAGCTGAGGTATGAGTTTGAACAGAGGCATCAGCAGTGCGATGGCTTTCAATGATCATTGCATTTACAAGACTGTGTAGGGGATTTTCTTCTGGTCCAACAACAATGTCTGGAGCAGGTTGATGGTGTAGTTCCAGAGTTCCAGGTGGGTTTCTCCTTTTCATATGAGAGATGTTTTTGCATGTGAATAAGGCAGTGTTTTTTCTTATTTCTTCTCCTTCTAGAGGAATGTTAAATGCTTTGAAAATTTTTGTCAAGACCATGGCATAGGGGAGTCCACCCGTGCTTTTGTTGGCTTATATTGCACTTATCATGTGTTGAATGATGAGGAAAGGGAGATTGATCATGATACCTTCAAAGATATGATACAAGATTATCACATCTGTATCAGTAACTCTGTATTTTCCTCCACTCCTAGGAAGTAAACAGTGTACACATAAACTATGCAGAATTTCGAACTCATCTTTGAGAGCTATTGTTGGAAGATCTTTGTCAGGTTTAAAAGTGCGAAAAAGTTTTGACAGGATGGTGTTGCGGTTTAGACCAGCATCCTTGTACCAGTTACTTCCAAAAAACTTTACACCTTGGTTTGGTATTTTCAGGATTTTTGGCAGTATGTCAACAGTGAGTATTATCTCATGATTTCCTAGGTTAGAGATGAGAATGCTATCTTCTTTAAAAACTTCTGAAGTGAAGTAGAAGCTTCTCACGACAGAGGGGTAAGAGATCTCATCAATCTGCAGGAACTCTTTCCAACTGAATGGCTGAATAAGTTATCCTATTTTGATTCTTTTCTTTTGGAGATCCTGGTAATCTACAACCTTACTTTCAGCCAGAGGCCGTTTAGACCATTTGTAAGTGAATTCTTCTTGAAGGGAAGGATCGAACAAAGGTGGTTTAGTGAGGAGGGATTTTGGATTAGGATTGATGATATCTTCAATCGTTTTTTCTTTTTGAGTAATGTTTTGTTTGAGAGGTGTGACAAAGATTTTGGAGAGTTTTTTCTTTGAAAGATAGAGAGAACCTTGATTGTGCATGCAAAGTTCTGGTTCAGCATCGAGGTTAATGTAGGAGGTTCTTGAGTTTTTTGAAGAAATGCGTGCAGATTTTCTAATGAGTGAGATTCCATGAGAAGAGGTTTTACGAGGTCTGAAAAACTGGGCAAAGGTTTCGGCTTTGGTTGGAGCGCTGGTGGTGATGCTTTTAGGTGGTGAGTAAGAGAGTAGGTCAAGAATTGGTTTCTTGTTGTCAACAGAGAGTGAGTTTTCTGATATGTTGAAAGAAGAGGAAAATGGAGGAGAAATGGTTTGGTTGAGTGATGATGATGAGGGTTGAGTTTTCATTTGTTTGTTTGGAGAAGCATCTGTTTTTGATTTTACCTATTTTCGGTTTGTTTCAGAATATTGAATGCATGAGAGAGTGGTGAGTTTATGGACAAGATTAAGATGAAGGACGATGATGAGAGTGATGGTTTGAAAGGTTGAGTTGATGTTTGTAGGAAGGATTGAAGTGAAGCAGGAAGAGTGAATGATGGTAGCCGATTTTGTGATGTCATGGAGAAGATCAAGAGTTCAAGGGTTGAGATTGAGGCAGAAGGTTTTCTTGAAAAAGCAACACCTGCTTTGCTGAGTTGTTAGGCGCATGAATTAGGGAGAAGAGGGATAGCATCAGTTAGGGTTAATGATGACACAAAAAAAAATTATTTATTATTTTTTTATTTCTAGAAGAAAACAAGAGTAATTAATTTAATTAATAGGTAATTAAAGAATATGAAAAGACTTGGGAGAAGAAAGACGGTTTTAGGAGAAAAAAAGAGGAAAATTAATTGATTTAATTAATGAAAAGCAAGAAAAAAAGAAAACAAGATTCCCCCTTTTTAAGAGAGGATTTCGTATAAGTAGGAATAAATAGAAAAAAATTTCTATTAATTAAAATAAGGATTTTTAATTATTTTTAGTTTTTCTTTTATGAATAAAAAACGATCTTCTGTTAATGGTTTTGTAAAGATATCTGCTAATTGATTATCAGTGTCAATAAATAAAAGTTCAACTTCCTTTTTGTTTACATGATCTCGAATAAAATGATGTTTTATTTCGATGTGTTTTGATCTGGAATGTTGAATGGGGTTTTTTGACAAATTTATAGCACTAGTATTATCGCATAATATTTGAATGTTTGCGTACCTTAGAGAGAAATCATCTAATTGATTTCTTATCCACAATACCTGAGAGCAGCAGTTAGCAGCGGATATATATTCAGCTTCTGTTGTGGATAGTGCTATAGTATTTTGTTTACGACAACACCAACTAACCAAGGCTTCTCCGAGAAGTTGACATGCGCCACTTGTACTTTTTCTTTCTATTTTGTCTCCGGCGTAGTCAGCATCACAATATGCCATAAGATTAAAATGTGATCTCTTTTTATACCATAGGCCAATATATGTGGTCCCTACAAGATATCTGAAAATTCTTTTTACTGCAGTGTAGTGTGATTCTTTTGGAGCAGTTTGAAATCTTGCACACAAACCTACTGCAAAAACAATATCTGGTCTACTAGCAGTCAAATATAAGAGAGATCCAATCATTCCTCTATATTCCTTTTCAGGAAAATCACTTCCATTTTCATCTTTGTCCAAGCTTGATGAAAGATGCATGGGAGTGGACATAATTTTGGCTTCATTCATTTCATATTTTTTAAGCAAATCTTTGATGTATTTTTCTTGACAAATAAAAATGCCATCTTTGTGTTGTTTGATTTGTAATCCCAAAAAGAATTTAAGTTCTCCCATCATGCTCATCTCAAATTCACTTTCCATGAGTTTTGAAAAATCATCACACATATTTTCATTTGTGGCTCCAAAAATGATGTCATCAACGTACACTTGTACAATTAATAAATCATTTTTATCAATTTTTCTAAAAAGTGTGGTGTCAATTTTTCCTCGTGAAAAACCATTTTTAATTAAGAAAGTGCTTAACCTTTCATACCAGGCTCTTGGAGCTTGTTTAAGTCCATATAGAGCTTTGGTTAGTTTAAACACATGATTTGGCTTTTCTAAGTTTTCGAAACCTGGAGGTTGATGCACATAGACTTCTTCATTCAAGAAGCCATTTAAAAATGCACTTTTAACGTCCATTTGAAAAAGTTTTATGCTTTTATGAGATGCATATGCAAGTAAAATTCTTATAGCCTCCAATCTTGCAACTGGGGCATAAGTTTCATCATAATCAATGCCTTCTTGTTGATTGTAGCCTTGTGCTACTAATCTAGCCTTGTTTCGAGACACTTTTCCTTCTTCATCTAGTTTGTTTCTAAAAACCCATCTAGTACCAATAATGGATTGATTTTGAGGTTTAGGTACTAAGTTCCAGACTTTATTTTTCTCAAACTGAAGTAATTCTTCTTTCATAGCTTCAACCCATGACTGATCAGTGATTGCAACTTTTATGGATTTGGGTTCAATTTGTGAGATCATTGCCATATCGCTGTTTTGAAAAGATCTTCTTGTTCTTATTCCATCAGATGTTTCTCCGATGATTTGATCTTGTGGATGATAGTCAACTGTTCTCCATGATCTTGGAGGACTTTGATGTGGTTCTTCATTTGAAGATTTTTGGATGGAATTTTCAGGATTTGAGTTGTTTTGAATTTCATCTTCTTCTTCTTCAATGATTTTTCTTTGATTTTCTAGTTCCTCAAATTCGTCAAACTTTATATGCATGCTTTCTTCCAGAATTTTTGTTCTTAGATTAAATACCCTGTATGTTTTTGAAGTGGTGGAGTAACCGAGAAATATAGCTTTGTCTGATTTTGAATCAAACTTTGCTAAGTTGTCTTTGTTGTTTAAAATGTAACAATAACATCCAAAGATGTGAAAATAAGAAATGTTTGGCTTTCTTCCTTTCCAGAGTTCATACGGGGTTTTGTTTAAAACTTTTCTTATTGGAACTCTATTTAAAATATAGCAAGACGTATTTATGGCTTCTGCCCAAAAATATTTCTCAACATTTGATTCGTTTAAAATAGTTCTTGCCATTTCTTGTAAAGTTCAATTTTTCCTTTCTACAACACCGTTTTGTTGAGGTGTTTGATGTTAGCGGAAAGCAAGTATCGTTTTTATATCGTTCCACAGGGATTAATGTGATATCATAAACCGTTCAACGTCGATTATCGTCTTAAGTTAGGGTTTAACCTTTTTTTATACTACACTACTCAACATTTAAAAAAACTTAATAAATAAATAGTAGAGTAATAGGACATAGAAGGTGTTAGGATTAACATTCATCAATCAAACATCGTTTATATATTCGATTGATCATAAATACGGATTCTAGCTTTTTCTTATATATGACATTATTACATATTGCTCAACAACGTCATTGATTTCCCAAATGACGTCGTGAGATCGATTGTATCGTTTAATCGATGATTTCTCAATCTATTAAATGATTCAAAAGCTTTACGATCCAATACTATAATGTAATTATCAAAACCAAATCCCATTTCTAGAATTTCTTATCTTGATAGAAAATCATTCTAAACCTAGATTCAAAAGTCTTTTTCAACAACATTTAAATCAAACATAAGAGTGAAAAGCAAGAAGAAATTCAATGGTATATAAAAATGCTAGAATCATATATTTAATAATCAAAAGTTTACAACATGGAATGATTGATTACCTATTAATCCCAACAAAGGAGATTAGTTGATCATTGTCATGACAACTATTGCAAAACAAGAAAGGAAGATGAAGATATATTAAGGCTTGATGTCTCAAAGCTTCTTAATGTATTCTTCAATCCAAATCACTTTGCTATTTGAAGTTTTCCTCCTTCTATGCCTATTCTCTCTCTTAGATAACTAATATTTTGAGCTCTGGAAAATGAAAATTCTGATAAAAAACTAACTGTCTTAAAAAAATGAGCTTCAAAATACATTTATATGCTGAGAAAATGCACGCTCGCTACAAGCGACCAGCCTGTCGCTTGTAGCGAGGAAGTCAACTGGCCAATCCAAGAGCTCCACGTCATCCATCAGCATTAAACCGCCCTCTGGTCGCTGTAGCGACAAGGTCTGTCGCTACAAGCGATGGATCTTTGAAATTCCCTGCCTAGGCTCGCTTCAAGCGTCCAGTTCATCGCTTCAAGCGATGAACCCTGGAAAATCCCTGCCTAAGCTCGCTTCTAGCGATGGAGTCTGCGCTTCAAGCGATGAAAACCTGGAAATCCCTGCCTATCCTCGCTACTAGCGATGGCTTCTGCGCTTGTAGCGATGGCATCAATAAAAACTTCATTTCTTTGCATCAATCAGGTCCAAGCATGTATTTCCTGCATAATCACATGGGGTAAGGCTTAGGATCACAAATATTGCATTTTTAACACAAATATGCTCTAATCCTAAGGTAACTTGTATAACAAGTAATCATAAGTGCCCTAAAATGTATCAAAAGATAACAACTTTTAGGCACTTATCAAACTCTCCCCAACTTACTTTTTGGTTTGTCCTCAAACCAAAGAATCAAAAGGAAATTTTCATAGCTTTTTAAACCACAGTATTGAGCAATTAGCAAAGGATTCAAAAGTGCGAAGAAATAAACATCAAATGAGTGATTCAAATGTGATTGCGCAAGCTAAAGTTCAGTTTCTCATTAAACAAGATACATACTATAAATGTGAACTAGTTCTAAACACAAAGAATCAAATCACACAATCCTAAACAAGCAACATGTTTAAATTTGAACCAAACCTAACACACTTCTATATAAAGTATATGAGCAAATTGAAATCTATTGTGAGGGTATGAACACTCATCCAACAAACATGTTAACATTCCAATTAAATTATGTGTCCATCTAATTATCATTTCCAAAAGCATAAAAGGCATTGATCAAAAGGTCTTTAAGGGTTGTAATTGGGCTAGGTTACAAAAGAATTGTCATATGTGGGATATTTGAATTCAAATGGCCAAGCAAAAGGAACATTCAATCTAATTACAAACTTCCTTCTTTTTCCAATACAACACTTGGTGAATTTCTTACATTTCTATTCTTGATTGATCTTGACAACTTTTTCTTTGAATTATTGCAAACCTTTTCATTTTTTTCTCTTTTCTTTTTCTTGGTTTGCTTTTCTTTCTTTTTTTTCTCTTTTCTTTTCTTTTTCTTGTTGTCAAGATCAATTATCACATTCACCATTACATTGACATAAACATAACCTCCCTTTCTCCCCAACTTATTTCAATGACACCCTAATCGAATGTTCCTTTATCATTATGGCAAAGGTCAATAAAAACGATGGATAAGGGTTCACAAGAAAACAACTATCAGAATTCAATAAAGAGTTAACTATGAACTGAATTTTTTTACAAACTCCGGCAATTTAAATAAGCAATTGAGCTTATTAAAATTGACAGTTCACAGTTAACAATTCTGATTCAATAGGCTCAGATGGGTTAACAGATACTCACACTTCTCACAGGGTAGGTTTATTTGGTCAAGTATTTCACTCAATTTCAAAAAATTGCCTTGATCACTTCAATGCTTTTATACAAATTAAAACAACAACAGATTTAACATAAAATAACTGAGTTAAACATGAAATGTTGGTCTCCTGCATATATATACAATGGTTGAGGATTCCTCACATTTTGGCTAGTTCTATATTGGTTCAAAACTAAACAAATGCTTGCTTAAAACTGAATAAATTAACTTGTGTGTAAAGAACTTATTCACATTCAAGAATATACCTAGAAAAACAAGAAAACGAGTACCTTAGCTGCGCGCTTTAACACTCATTCTATCATTATCACTCAATTGATTCTAAGCTCAAGCACTGGCTTTTGAATCTTTCATCTTTCTTTCAACATTGTTGGGATAATTTCAAAAAATTTTAAACATAAATAAATAACAAAACATAAATAAAATATAAACTATACTAAACATGTTATAACCAAATTAAATAACATAAACCAAAAGGTCATATCATCCATGGTACATAAAACATAAACAAAACAAAGTACAAAACATAATAAACTGTTATAAAAGTACAAAGCTTTAATAAATAAAATGAAAGGGATGACAAAACAAAAGTCTGCAGGTCAGTCTGAATCATAGTCCTCAGAATCCATCAGGTCTGCTGCCATATGTTGGAACAAAATGTGTTTAACAAGTCTCTCATAAAATAAGGGGGAGATTGTTGAAACATTTATGTGTAAACATATCTCTCTTTATGGTTTTGATGATAACAAAGTATTAAAGAGAAAATTGGTTATTTGCTAATGCTTTGTTCAAGTGTTTCAGAACCACATGCTTAATTAGTATTGATTTTCAAACGTTGCCATGTAAATGTTTTGGCAATACTCAATAAACGTCCCCTTACATACTTTTGGGGACACTTTTGAATTGTCACATTAAAAATATATAAATATAAATAAATTACTGTAAAGATCATTTTTGTTTTTAACAAAAAACTCTCTCAGAAACCCAACACCACACTATTGTGAAACGCGTTCTCAATTCCGTCGTCGTCACTCGCACAACCTCCGCCGTGGCGCCGATCATCACCGTCTCTCGCACCACCATCTCCATCGCATCTTCGATCTACTAAGCTTCATCTCTTTCTTATCGATCTACACCGCCATGGCCAAGAACTCAAAATTCTCGTTGATGCTCAATCTGGTGAGTTTATACTTCGTTTTTCACAGATTCACGCGATTTGTTCTTTCTCTGTTACAATCAATTGTGCGATCTGTGTTTCTTCAGTAAGAACCCTAATTTTTATACTTTCATCTTCTATGTGTTTTTCCTCGAATCTTTTCACCTGTAACCAAGCTTGTAGTCAAACTTATTTGAATTACGTTGAATAATCACTTTTGTTATATATGCTGCATCAAACCTTAGAAAACTATCTACTGAGCTAGATCTGTTTAGATAAATAGCTTATTTGGAGCTTATAGCACAATCACTTCTCATGTTTAGCGCTTATGCATAAGCTTACATAAGCTATTTTTATAGCAAATGATAAGATAAAGTTAAACTGTTTTTGTATATTCTATAAGCTATTTTTTGTAATTTAGCTTGGAGAACTTATAAAAATAAGCTGAAAAAAGCTTATGAATAATGTCATAAGCTGTTTCCAAAACTTCTCCCAAACAGTCTTATGAAAATTATGCCAGTATATAAGCTCAGATAAGCTAATCCAAACATGTCCTTAGTTTCATATAGAATAATTCTTCTACTGGTTGTTGCTATTGGAAGTTTCGGGTTAAAAAAACCAGAGTTCCATATGTCACTTTCCATTTCCTCTACATACCTTAGGTAATATGAGTTTTTAAACCAGAGTATCACCGTGAACGAAACATGAAACCTGTACCACCGTGTCCACCATCGCCCCTCCCAAAGTCTATAATAAAGCAAAATTCAACTGCCACACACAAACAAACTCCGAGAGAATGTCTTCAATATTACTAGAAGTGACTCGAGCAGCACACGAGGAAGTGGAGCAGCTAGAGAGGGTAATAGTGAAGGATCTCCAGAATGAACCTACATCGAACAAGGACCGTTTGTTTCACAGCCACCGTGTTCGAAATATGATTGATACTATCCCTTCCACCACTGAACGACTTGTAAGATTCTTTATTAGGTTATGGTTTATCATTTCGTCATCACTTTCTATCGTAATTCATAACGTAACGCGTTTCTTCATTTTGTTTGTTTCAGATTGAGATATATGATGACAGAGACAATGCAAGGAAGGATGAGATTGCTGCACTTGGTGGACAAACTGCTACTGGAATCAATGTTTTTAGTGCAGTCTATGATAGACTCAAAGAGGTTAAGTTTTACTCTTTTTCAATTTCAATTTTTATTTTTCTTATTATTATTTTAGTTTCAAGAGGTAAAGGAAAAATTAGGACTTTGGACCATCTAAATTGTTGTGTATTTTAGGATAAATAATTGGATGTGGTTAATTTAAGTTCTCTCATTTATTTGTTTGAATCGATTGCGTATGGATAACAGATTTTGGTTATTTTGTGGTATGTTTAGATACGAGAGTATCATAGGAAGCACCCAGCTGCACGTGTTGTTGACGCTAATGACGGTTTTGAAGCTCTTCTTAAAGAGGAACCTCAAATTGAGTTCAGCGGAGAGGTATCTCTCTCTCTCTCTCTCTCTCTCTCTCTCTCTCTCTCTCTCTCTCTCTCCGTATGTGTGTGTGTCTGGTGAACATGAGAGAAACCTCAAATTGTCGATATTGGTCGAGATAAATGGGATATCTGAAGTTGTCACAGATGATATTTAAGAAAATGATGTCATTGGTACTGTTTAATTGTGATATTCATAGCGATGTTTATGTTTTATGATGTTGATTGTTGAAAAACTTTCGTATTGTAATTTCATTGGGAGGTGTTTTGTTGTCATGTTGAATATGTTAAGCTCTTTTTTTTTTTAATATATATAAGGCTTGATTGTGTTTTTTATAATCTTTTATGCAATTTAGATGTTAATACAGAATTCAATTTTCTTATATATATATATTAATTCACCCATATCTTAGACTTTTAAGAACTTTATCACTACCATACCCTTATCCATGCAACATTAGTATATTAAAATACAAGGATGTTGTTCATAGCCGATGCTGTACTATACAAGGATTCACCCTCTCTTTTTATAAACTTGAAATTCCTTCAATATTCATGAAGTACAAACATTAAGCTTCTTTTCTTGCTAGCCATTAATTTTTGTGGAACTCTATTTATTGATAACTGAGTTATTCTTCTACCTTTCGTCTTGATTTTTCATCCCTATTTTCTTGGAGCTAATGTACCAATCTCTATATGTTTTATAGCATACATAATTTTAGATCAAGTTTAGTTTGAAGAATGCTAGTACGTCATATTAATTATCATTATTATTTTTGTTTGTGAAGGAGGCACAAGATCTTGGCATCACAATTGAACTTCTTCCCTTGAGTTGCCCTGATCAAACGTTTGACATATCTATATTCTATGTTGTATGTACTCATCTTTTACATGTATTCACTAATCTATTCTCTTAACTGATACTGATTAGATAAACTTTTTGTCCTAATTTGTTAATTGCATGTCTTCCAGGATTTGATTGGCTTGGAAGGCGATGAGCTTGTTAACTTCATGGCATCAGCAGGAAACAAGTACTTAACCTATCTATGTATTTCTTCAACTTGTATCTTTTCTTTTAATTTTTAAAATATTTGAGATATAATTATGTACTCGATCAACTAAGGCAACTAGTTGTGTCCTTCAATGTTTGACTTGCGCTGCTCGAATTGAAGTTTCTGACACATACATTGTTGTCTAGTAGGGATTGTAGCAAGCTTCAACTTGCTTACATTGTCTGGTCGTGTATGCTTTAGGATTTAAATTAGATACCATTGTAAATTAAGAACCGTCTATGCGAGTTCAAATTTGAAAAGTTATAATTGGTATTAATTTATAATGCAGAGATGTCGGTGAATGATGGTTTGGATCTGTTATGAATTAAACACATATCTGTTGGATAGTCATAGTGTAGATACTTATACTTATTAAGCTTAAAGCCAAGCATAACCTTTAATTTGATCCCCTAAAAAAACCCCTATAATTTTATGCATTCTAAGAGTTCCTGAATGGAATCAAAGCAACATCAAGATTGGTGCAGTTCCTAGATATTGTTGTGTTGTTTTCAGTAAGTATTATAAAACCTGAAAATGTTATTTTCAAGTTGTCTTTTGGGTTAGGGCTTAGGATTTAGCCATAGTGGTTTAGGTTTCAGATAAAGCCCATGGATATTGGGTCTGAACCCACAATCTTCAACATGTCGTCCGTTGATGCGTATGTGCTTGTAGTTAATGATCTTATATCCTGAACCTTTGTTAAGAATGTCGCACTTAATCCAAAAGTATTAGAAGCTTTTTCATTTTAAAATTAGGAGAACTAATACAATATCCTGCTCATTTCTAATAGTTGGATTAATAACAATGATATACTTAAGATAATGAAAGGTGTGATTTTCTAATGCATGAGGATTATTATGTTGCACAAGAGCAACTATGATTAAGAGGTCTAAATCAGGACTCGGATTGATATTTCAAAACAATAAATATGAAGGTCTTCAACAATATCACAAACTTGTTATTTATTACTTTCATGTTAGTGACATGTACTGATGCTTGTGATAATAATATATTTTATGCTCGTATTAGTCAATAACACTCATGTTTATATTGTTTTTGTATGAGCATATCTTAGCACGTGTGATTCTCTTTGAGCGAGCTTATGAAAACAATATACGGCGTGCCCATAAGTTGTTTATGAAAGAGCTTATAACCATTAAATTTGTAAAGACCTACTGTCAGAAAAACTGTCGTAAATACTTATGCAGGCATCATTTTTGAGTGGGAATTGAACCATTGGAAAATAGACAAAATTTAACACGAAATGGGCTCTGGAAGAACTTAATTTCGTTATGCTATGACTGAGAAAATTGAGTTAGAAGTTTCAGTACTGAATTGAAAATCTGCACTATTGTTGCTGGTACGTTTCTGTTATATCTCTCTGTACATACATCATTTTGGAATGGGACTTGGACCATTTGAAAGTAGATAAGATTTAACATGAAATAGACTTTGGAATGGCTTAATTAACTTATGTTATGATGGAGAAAACTGCATTACAAGTTTCAGTTGTTGAATAAAAAAATCTGCACTAATGTGGTTGTAATGTTCATGTTATAATATTCGGTACAGTGATCGGATTGGACGGACAAGTACTAGATTTCATTAGGAACAAATACAAGAAGCAATTGAAGAAGGGATCAGAAGTTAAGCTTGGGTATATGTACTTGGAGCAAAGTTGGTTAAAGTTGGTGGCCTCGCTTTGAATTGATTTCTTCTCATTTTGGATTTTTTGTTTTTATTACTATAAGCTTATTATCTTTCATGAGTTTTCTCTTTTTTACAAGTTGAAGTGTTAGATATCTCTGTTCAAATAAATATGTTACCAATGATAAGAAACCAAACCCAAGACATTTTATCTTAGGGGCACCTACAAAATACAGAACACATTCTAATAATGTCTTATACAAGGTAGATGCCATTTGTAAGATCATCATATGATAGTTTCTTAATAATGACTAACCCTTTTTGTTGGAATACCAAAAAGAAATTATATTGATGTATTTATATGTGAAAACAAATGTTTACTAATATGTTACATACAAGTATATGAAACATGGCCCTTAGTGAGTTTGAGCTACTACTTGTGATCATAAACAAGCCTAATCGTATCAACTATGAGACTCGCTCTAAAAGACAGCACCAGGGTCCCAAAGGACTCCGGCTAACCAAGCTCCAATTCACTAGAACATGACTCGCAACAACCTATTTGCGGTTCTGTTTTGAGTGTGTTTTACTTGTTTTGGTTTTTATTCATGCGAGGTATAACTCTTGTTGATGTCTTGATTGTCCTTTGAATCAACAATATCTACGGTTGATATATTTTGTTTTATTTTCTTATGCAGCAAGATATCAATGACGATGTTGAAAATGATGACATAGATGAGGAATTTCAAGAGGAAGACGTAGATGATGAATTTCTTGAGGACATCGTAGGTGATGAATTTCAAGATGATGATATAGATGATGACCTAGATGATGAAATTCAAGAGGATGACATCAGTGATGAATTTCAAATGGAGGATTTGGATGATGAATTCCAAGACCAACTTGAATGAGTTGGATGGTGTTTTATTTTGGATTGTAGTTGAAACCATTAAACTTGACCGAACTATGGTTTTGTTATTTTGCTAGGCTCATGCTTCGAAACATTAAACTTATTAAGTAATGTTCGACATTTTGATTACTATTATGTGTTGAATTAATGTTTGAACTATTTTGGTATAATACAGCTTTTGAGAATGTATTGCTAAATTCGATCTTTTTTTAGTTATAATTGACAATTTTAATATTGCCTTTAAGCCATAACTACGTTTCTAAAATAATTGAAAAATTGTAATATTTTAAGAGGACACTCTAAAAATGTTGCTTATAAGCTATGGCAACGTTTATTAGTTGTAGCCACCTATGGCAACATTTAAAAACGTCCCCTCAAAATTCCCAGGAAAAACGTCCCCTATTCCTATGGTTTAGGCAACGTTTTCAAAAAGTGTGCCCAAAGATCATGAAAAAACGTCCCCTTAGACAATAGGCAACGCTGGAACAGGAGACGCCTGGAAAACGTCCCCTATACTTTTAGGCAACGTTTTTCATAGTTCTGGCAACATTTTTTAATTGTTGCTAGAGAGGATAAATGGTGTAGTGCCAGTTCTTCAGTAAGCATCTTGATATGTGATTATGTAAGACCTACTATTTAAGGCGGTAAGACCCCTGCGGCGCTAAGACCTACTATTTAAGGCGGTAAGACCCCTGCGGCGCTAAGACCTACTATTTAAGGCGGTAAGACCCCTGCGGCGCTAAGACCTACTATTTAAGGCGGTAGGACCTCGTAAAGTCCTCGGAACACAACATGTTGCCCTCACAGGGCTCAGCCGGGGCGCTCACGTCTGAGCTGTAAAACCCTCGATGTGATGGCGTGTCCTACAGGAGTACAACTAGATTTACGCAGAAACAATTCACAAAACATGAAGAAAACGCGGCAAAGTCTAAAATTATAACACAGGATACTCGAAAGAATAAGAACAACACCCAAGTTGAAAGACGAACATTTGATAAGTTAAAATAAAGTGCAAGTTAAGGGCGCAAAGCGCACGCTACAGTTAAAACAAAATCATAACATCAAGAGGCGTTACATGAATAGCATTAGGGGTTTACAAACCAAAAAGAAATAAAACCTAAGCTACTCCTCATCCACGATCTTCCCGTCCACAACAGTCCGGAACAGGCCGATTTCTTCCAGGGAGGCTTCTGGGTATAGGCAGGCCACTTGCGCCTTCGCCCGCTCAAAGCCCTTCTCCTCGGCCAGGACGCTCTCTTCCTCAGATGCCTCCAGTTGCGCCCTCAGATCCGACATCGCCGCTTGGTGTGCCTCGGTCAATGCTGTCTTCTCTTCAGACATCACCTTGGCCGCTTCCTCTGCTTTGGCCTTGGCAGACTCAGCCTTCTCCAGGTCTTGGCGCACTGAAGCGAGCTTCTCCTCCGCCGCCTTCCTAGCCTCCTCAGACGCATTGAGGGCGCTTTGCATCTGCGCCAGTGCGCTCTTGTGCTCCGCCCTATGCGCCTTCTCCTTCCGCTCGAGGGCGAAGAAATCCTCCGTCATCACCTGGCCCAGCAGGGCGCCCTTTAGGAGGTGGACGCCCATCATCTTCTGTACCTGGGAGAACTCCATGGTCTTAAGTCTTTTCCTGTCGTATTCAAAGGTGAAGTTCTCCCGCATAAAACCTTCATAGTCAAAGCTGGCGTCCCACAGCGAAGGAGGGGTATCTGTCACAAGGCGGATAGCAACATGTTAGTTCACAGTAGAAGTACAAAGAGAGTTATAAGTAAAAGGACAGGAGTTCGGTTTACCAGCTTCCATTTCTTGAGAGGTCTGGGGTTGAGGTGGTTGGCCCTCATCCGCCCGTTTCCTTTTCCCTTTGGGCGACACCGCGGCGTCTGCTGCGGCCACGACCCGGGTTGGGATGGCGTCGACGGCGCTCGCCTCCCCTGGTACTGCGGTTTCACCGGCGTCCACGGCTCTGCGTTTTTCCCGCGTCATCAGGCCGGCGGGGTCACTCCTCCCGTGAGCATCTCCTTCTTCAGCCCTTTTCTTTCTCGCCCGCTCCAGGGCCAGCTTCTTCTCCGCTGCGGACTTCGGCGCCATCGAATCTGCTTAAAAGTCAAAGAACTCATGTCAGCTAAAACACAAACTTAATTACTGAATGACATCGCCCATAACGGGAACGAGTGCTACCTATGTATTCGCCAAGAGCCACGGGGTCATGTTCTCTGTGGATAAGCTCCTTTACGCTCAGAACCTCCATGTGCTCCAGGAAGTCGACTACGTCTTTCTCCGCGTCGCTTAGCCTGTCGTAGTCGTAGCCCGATACAGACAGGGGGTCGCCGGACCAGTATAACGGGAACCCCTCACCGCCGCCTTGGCCCATGAGAACGGGAACAGAGGCGTCCAGCCCCCTCACTTTAAAGAATTTTCTCTTCCAATTTTTGTAGTTGTTTGCAAAGAGGGCGAACAGACCCCGTCCTTGCTGCGAGTTGATGGACACCCACGAACCTTTCCCCACTCCCTTGGTACAGTAGAAGGAGAGAAATGCGCCCACTGTGGGCGCCAAACCCAACCCTTGGCATAAGACTTCGAAGCCTCTGACGTATGCCCAGCCGTTAGGGTGAAGTTGAGATGGCGCTACGTTTATGGCCTTGAGGAGCGCGGCTTCGAAGGGCGTGAAGGGAATCCTTACTCCCAAATCTGTGATGGCACAGGCGTACATGTAGAACGCCTCGTCTGGCACCCCTCGTGGACGACGCATGTAGACCTTTTCCCCTTGGACGCAGGGTTCGGTGATAACATCCGCTTCATCTCCCGTGGAGGACACCGCCTGGCTCTCCCGGAACTCCGCCACCCTCTTCTCGGTGCTGAACAAGGAGGACTGGGCGGCCACATTCTCATCCACCCACTCGACGCCCATTTCAGATCTCGCCATTTCCCCCTCTCGCTCACCAGGTCCTGAAGAAAAGAGAATAACTACGTCACTATCATGGCTACTGCTACTGGAATCACTTAACTCTGAGAAGAGGGGGGCGGCACCGTCGTCGCTGTCAGAGCTCACCTCAGCAGCGACGAGGGGGTGTCCAAAGTATTGTCGATCCACGAGCGCCCAGTCTACTGTCCCATCCGCCCTTCGGGCGGCCCGAATGGCCGCATTCCACACTTTGCGTCGCTCCTCCAAGAGGGGAGAACCCACTGAGTTACCCTCACTATCACACTCCCGTATCACTACCATTTTTCCTCTTTACAAATGTACTAAGAAGCGTAAGCGTAAAATGAGAGGAGTAAGGAGGTTACCTGTTCTTACAAATAGGAAGTAGGTTGTAGAGTTCGCCGGCGTGCTAGCAGGAGGCAGTTGCAGGTGATAAGTTCGAAAGGAACGGATAGTCTCGAAAGGAATGGAGAGTTGCGAAAGGAATGGATAGTTTCGAAAGGAACGGATGAGTTCGAAGGAACAAGACAAGCCCTATTTATAAGCAGAGGGCCTCGAATTGCGAGCGCGGTCTGAAACGACGCGAGATCGAACGGTGCCAAGGGCCCGTCCTTTCAGTGCTGTGCGGCTTGATTTGCATCGAAGCAAGGGAAAGCAGGCGAAACCCTAGCCGTCCAGATGTTAGCACGAACGGTCATTGCCCATCCACCGTTGGATTTCATTTAAATAACCCACGCGCGGATAGGGTGCAGTCACCCGCAGGACACTAGGGTGGGGAGTAACCACTGAAGCAGTTAGCGGACCGCCAGCTCTCACTACGGGCCGGTATCTCATAACGCCACATGTCAGACGCTCACTCGGCCCCATCGAACGATTCTGCAGTCGCCCACTAAGCTAGAACCGAGCATACTATTAATCACTTCGCCTCTTCGAGACTTGTGCTTGGGGGGCTGTGTACCGTCATCTTATTCCTCTCACGACGCGTGGCAGTCCACCCCGGCCAGCTGGACCTCATTGCCCACGTACCCGCCACGTGGGCGAGATCGGGCACCCGCAGAAACAGCTCGGGTATGGAGCAGGCCCCCGAACCACATCCGTAGCGAGCTGACCTTGTCAAGATCCGAGCTAACGGCCACATTTTGGACCCATCTACCAAGTCCTTCCCACGTTCCCATCGTAGACCGGGCTTCTCGGACGAGGACCAGGTCACCGTTCCAGGTGGCTGGGGAATCCCGAAAAAGCCGGCCTCATTTCCCTAGGATGGGGGGACGTATAAGTGGAGGGCTGCAACGGTTCACAGATCAGGACATTCATTATCACAAAGAAAAACCCTAGCCAAGCTCTTGAGTCATAACATAGCTCAGGGGGTTGGTACCGTTGTTCACCCAGCAGGAACAGGTCAATAGTTGAAAATGGAAACTACATTCCATATGATGATGATCTAAACATAAAAAAACAAGAAGATTGGTCAGAAGAGGAAGGTAAACGTATTTTATTAAATTCTAAAGCTAAATTGTTTCTAACCATGGCTTTGAGCAGGGAAGAATATGATAGAACACAGGAATACAAAACTGCCAAAGAAATTTGGGATACCTTAAAAACCCATCATGAAGGAACCAGCCACGTGAAAGAAACAAGAATTGATATAGGTGTAAGAAAATTCGAATTATTTGAAATGAAAGAAACCGAAACCATAGATGAAATGTATGGAAGGTTTACTATCATTATGAATGAATTAAGATCTCTTGAAAAGAATTTTACTACTCATGAAAGAGTAAGAAAAATTTTAAGATGTCTTCCAAAATCTTGGAGACATATTGTAACTGCAATAACAGAAGCAAAAGATCTCACCAAACTCAGATTGGAAGATCTAATTGGATCTTTAAAAGCTCATGAAGTTCTTTTACAAGAAGACAAACCCTCGAGCAAAAGCAAGATGATTGCTTTAAAAACAAATCAAGAAGAAGAAACAAATCTTGATGATCAACAACAGGAAATTGATGATGAAGAAAGTCAAGATCAAATCATTCTGCTCACTCGAAAACTACAAAGAATGATACAAAGAAGAGATCAACACAAAAGAAATATCCCAACTAGAAGAGAAAAATCAGAAATTGACAAAAGTCAAATTATCTGCTATGGATGCTACAAACTTGGACATTACAAATCCGAATGTCCGTTGAACAAAAGAAAATCAAACAACTCCCAGTTCAAACAAAAATCGCTACTTACTTGGGATGATCAAGAAGAACCAACAAGTGAAGATGAACAAGCAAGTCTATGCCTAATGACAAAATCAGATAATGAAGAGGTAAATTTTGAACCATGTTCATCTTGTGAAAAAACTGAATACTTGTTTGACAATCTTTTTTATAACTCTCAAATTCTAGAACAAACTTGTGAAAAATTGAGAAATGAAAATCTTGAACTAAAAAGGGAAAAAGAAGATTTAAAAAAATTAAATGAAGATCTTCTAAAGAAAATTCAATCAAAGGAAATTCCTGAAATTAAAAATGAACCTCTTGAAGAAAACATTGCTCTAAAGAAAAATGTTCTACAATTAAAAAATGACATTTCAAACTTTGTTAAATCAACTGAAACTTTTCAAAAGATTATGGGATCACAAGTAAGTGTTTTTGATAGAGCTTGCATAGGTTTTAAAACTATTCAAAAACAAAAACTTTATGAAAATTTTTTTATTCCTGAAAAAATTACAAAAAAGAATGAAAGATACAAATGTACATATTGTGAAAAATATGGGCATCTTGAAGCATTTTGCTTTAGAAAGAAGAAAGAATATGCCTTGAAAAAATCAAGATTTACTCGTAAATCAAATTCTGTCAAATTTCACAAAGAAGGATCTTCTAAAAATAACACTAACCATCAAGGACCCAAAAAAATATGGGTACCCAAATCACTACTAACTACTACTGCATGAATGCCTAATGACAGTCAAGAAAAAGCCTTGGTACTTGGACAGTGGATGCTCAAGACATATGACTGGAGATAAACAAAGCTTTCTCTCCTTCTCAAAAAAGGAAGGAGGACTGGTGACCTTTGGTAATAATGAAAAAGCTCAAATCAAAGGTATATGTATTATTGGTAAGTTAAATTTGGCAAAAATTGAAAATGTTCAATTTGTAGAAGGTTTAAAACACAATTTGATTAGCATCAGTCAATTGTGTGACAGTGGCTTTGAAGTAACATTCAAACCTCACACATGCGAAGTAAGACAAAAATCTTCAGGAAAGATCTTATTTTCAGGATCAAGAAACAAAAATGTTTATGTTTTATACTTAGATGAACTTCCTGCTGAATCATGTTTTATGTCTCTTGAAAAAGACAAATGGATTTGGCACAAAAGGGCTGGACATGTAAGTATGGAAACTATTTCTAAAATATCAAAACTTGATCTAGTAAAAGGACTTCCTAAGATTAATTTTGAGAAAGATAAGATATGTGAAGCATGTATCAAGGGAAAACAAGTCAAAAGTAGTTTTCACTCAAAAGATTTTATTTCAACAAAAAGACCCCTTGAAATGTTACACATAGATTTATTTGGACCTATCTCAATAGAAAGTCTTGGTGGAAAACGATATGGCTTTGTAATCGTTGATGATTTTTCCAGATTCACTTGGGTTTTATTTTTAAAACACAAAAACGATTCTTTTGAAGCCTTTCAAACTTTTTGCAAGAAAGTTCAAAATGAGAAAGAAACCAATATCATCTCTGTAAGAAGTGACCATGGGGGAGAATTTGAAAACTCTTCTTTTGAACACTTCTTTAATGAGAATGGGATATCTCATAATTTTTCTTGTCCTAGAACACTGATAAGTGCCTAAAAGTTATTATCTTTTGATACATTTTAGGGCACTTATGATTACTTGTTATACAAGTTACCTTAGGATTAGAGCATATTTGTGTTAAAAATGCAATATTTGTGATCCTAAGCCTTACCCCATGTGATTATGCAGGAAATACATGCTTGGACCTGATTGATGCAAAGAAATGAAGTTTTTATTGATGCCATCGCTACAAGCGCAGAAGCCATCGCTAGTAGCGAGGATAGGCAGGGATTTCCAGGTTTTCATCGCTTGAAGCGCAGACTCCATCGCTAGAAGCGAGCTTAGGCAGGGATTTTCCAGGGTTCATCGCTTGAAGCGATGAACTGGACGCTTGAAGCGAGCCTAGGCAGGGAATTTCAAAGATCCATCGCTTGTAGCGACAGACCTTGTCGCTACAGCGACCAGAGGGCGGTTTAATGCTGATGGATGACGTGGAGCTCTTGGATTGGCCAGTTGACTTCCTCGCTACAAGCGACAGGCTGGTCGCTTGTAGCGAGCGTGCATTTTCTCAGCATATAAATGTATTTTGAAGCTCATTTTTTTTAGACAGTTAGTTTTTTATCAGAATTTTCATTTTCCAGAGCTCAAAATATTAGTTATCTAAGAGAGAGAATAGGCATAGAAGGAGGAAAACTTCAAATAGCAAAGTGATTTGGATTGAAGAATACATTAAGAAGCTTTGAGACATCAAGCCTTAATATATCTTCATCTTCCTTTCTTGTTTTGCAATAGTTGTCATGACAATGATCAACTAATCTCCTTTGTTGGGATTAATAGGTAATCAATCATTCCATGTTGTAAACTTTTGATTATTAAATATATGATTCTAGCATTTTTATATACCATTGAATTTCTTCTTGCTTTTCACTCTTATGTTTGATTTAAATGTTGTTGAAAAAGACTTTTGAATCTAGGTTTAGAATGATTTTCTATCAAGATAAGAAATTCTAGAAATGGGATTTGGTTTTGATAATTACATTATAGTATTGGATCGTAAAGCTTTTGAATCATTTAATAGATTGAGAAATCATCGATTAAACGATACAATCGATCTCACGACGTCATTTGGGAAATCAATGACGTTGTTGAGCAATACGTAATAATGTCATATATAAGAAAAAGCTAGAATCCGTATTTATGATCAATCGAATATATAAACGATGTTTGATTGATGAATGTTAATCCTAACACCTTCTATGTCCTATTACTCTACTATTTATTTATTAAGTTTTTTAAAATGTTGAGTAGTGTAGTATAAAAAAAGGTTAAACCCTAACTTAAGACGATAATCGACGTTGAACGGTTTATGATATCACATTAATCCCTGTGGAACGATATAAAAACGATACTTGCTTTCCGCTAACATCAAAATGGCGCCGTTGCCGGGGACTAAAGTTATGATATTATAATCATTGCAACTTTAATTATGGTTTTAAGCAATTTTGCACAAAATTCTTTTATGTATATAACTATTATTCCTTATCCATCTTGTTTGCTAATTCTTTGTGGTCAGATTGTTGAAATTGTATATGCGAGGTCAAGTTTCGGAGGACCAACTTCTTTTTGATTCCGAGATAGAGAGAACAGCTCGTAGAAACAATAGCAAGAATCGGAAAAAGAAGCAGCAAGCAAAGAAAAGGCAACAAGAGGAAGCTTCTGTTTCTAGTTCTTCACTTAGTCCAAGTCCAAGCCAAGAGTTACAAATGGCTGCAGCAGGAGATCCTGGAGGTTCAGGCGGTCGTGGGATGCCATGTCATAATAGTCCACGCCGTTTCGCACAATTGGGGAAAACGCCACGGACTGCCAAGCAAACCGAGATGAAGACGGGGATCTTACAAATTTTATATGTTAATCCCTTCTCAGGATTAGACCATGAAGACCCGTTCCAACATCTCACAAAATTTTACGAGATTGCGGGTACCCTTGGTGAGACGGAGAACAACGAGGAGGCTATGTGGATGAGGATGTTTCCTCATTCATTGATTGGCAAAGCTAAGGAGTGGTATTTGGACCAGCCACCGACGGTAATGACGAATTGGAACACGCTTGAGGAGAAATTCCTTGAGAGGTTCTTCCCTCAGAATCGTTTCATGGAGGCGAAGACAACTATTGCTGTGTTCTCACAAGGTTCTAATGAGACGTTATGTGAAGCGTGGGAGCGTTTCAAGTCAATGCTCAGAAGATGTCCCAATCATGGATTTGATGACTTAACACAAATTCATCTATTCCGGAACGGGATGCAACAACAATCCAAGCTATTGCTTGACGCTGCAGCTGGTGGTTCTTTGATGGCCAAGAGCGCCGAGGATGTTGTTGCTATTATAGAGAGAATGGCATTGAATGATCACCAAGCTCATCATAACCGAAGCCAAAGCCAAAGGAAGGCGGGGATCCTAGATTTGGGGACAAACGATGCAATCCTTGCACAAAACAAATTGCTCACGCAACAAGTGGAAGAGTTGACAAGAAAGATGGCCAACCTTCCTCAACAAATGAAGGATATCCAGAACGAACAAAGAAGACAACACCAAGTCGCATCATGCGAGCTTTGTTCGGGAGACCACCCAACCGGATTTTGTCCGCCACCTACAGAAGAGGTAAGCTATGTTGGTAATCAACCAAGGCCTCAACAGTTTCCAAACCAATTCCAAAGCCATCCAAACAACTTCCCAAGAGGGAATAATCCGAATTATGGCCAAGGTTGGAGGCAAGAAGCTGGGCAACATAACCGACAACCTTACCAAAACTATAACCAATATCAACCTCCACAACAAAACCGCAACCAAACCACCGATGAAACCCTCAATCAATTCATGCAGATGTCAATGGCTAACCAGAAGAACACTGATGCATCCATCAAAAATCTGGAGACGCAAGTGGGCCAGTTGGCACAACAACTATCTCAAGCTACTCAACAAGGCGGAACCTTTACCGCCAACACACAAACCAACCCTAAGGATCATGCATCATCATCAAAATGACAATTAAGTCATTTTGATGAGGAAGTCCTTGCATCAAGAGACAACGAAAATTGCAAGGCAATTGCTACTCGGAGCGGGAAGGTCATTGGTAGAGGTATAGGGGACAACCTTGAAGTAGAGAGAAGGATTGTTGAGAATGAGGAGAAGGTTGATGATGAAGGACATGAGGAAGAAACAGGAGGTGTACATAGAGAGGAAGAAGTTGAAAAAAATAATAAGGATGTAGTTGAAAATGAGAACATAGTGTGGAAGAAGGATGAGGTGAAGGAGAAGGGCAAGAAGCATGAAGTAGTGAAGAATGCACCAACACCACACCTACCTTACCCAACTACACCAACCAAAAAAGAGAAAGAAAGGCAGTTTGCTAGGTTCCTTGACATATTCAAGCGTTTACAAATCAACATACCGTTCTCGGAAGCCCTAGAGCAAATGCCGACCTATGCCAAGTTTATGAAAGAAATTCTCTCCAAGAAGAGGAGGTTTATTGAAGAAGAAACAATTCAGCTAGACGCGAATTGTAGTGAAATCATCCAGAGAACATTGCTAAGAAAGAGGAGAGATCCGGGCAAAGTTACACTACCGGTGTCCATTGGCAATGTTAATGTCGGCAAGGCACTCATTGATTTGGGTTCAAGTATCAACCTAATCCCATTATCCGTTGTCAAAAGGATTGGTGATATAGTTGTGAAAAGAACCAACTTAACCTTGCAATTGGCCGACAAATCCTACACTCGTCCATTGGGAATTGCTGAAGACGTGTTGGTGAAAGTCGACAAGTTCTTGTTCCCCATCGACTTTGTAGTGATGGACATACCGGAGGATGATGATGTGCCGCTACTTCTTGGGAGAACTTTCATGCAAACGGCACGGATGATGATTGATCTTGACGGAGGCTTAATGAAAGTCTGTGTGGACGATGAAGAAGTCAATTTCAACATCCACGAAGCAATGAAGTTTCCTAGTGATAAAGCTGCTTGCTTCAAAATGATGCAACGGAAGAATTGATAGTTGATACGAGAAACCAGTTGCATCACTTGACACATCTTGAAAGAGTATTGACAAACGCACTAAGTATCTTAGGAGAAGAAGATGAGAAGGAGCTTGAAGAGTGTTTGAAGGAGCTCGATTCGTTTAAGGAAATTCCTCCTCACAAAGTCAAAATCGAGGAATTGACGAATGAAGCTAAAGTGGAAGAATTGAAGCCGGAGATGAAGATCTTGCCCTCACATTTGAAGTATGTGTTTCTTGATAATGAGGGTACCAAACCGGTAATCATTAGTAGCTCCTTGTCAAACCATGAAGAAACAAAATTGGTCGAAGTTTTGAAGTCCAACAAAGAAGCAATAGGTTGGACACTATCCGACTTAAAAGGGATAAGTCCATCCTATTGCATGCATAAGATCATGATGGAAGAGGATTATAAGCCGGTAGCACAACCTCAAAGACGGCTAAACCCAAACATGAAGGAAGTAGTCCGGAAGGAAGTAGTTAAGCTACTTGAAGCCGGCATGATATATCCGATCTCGGATAGCACTTGGGTTAGTCCGGTTCAAGTTGTCCCTAAGAAGGGAGGTATGACGGTTATCACGAACGAGAAGAATGAGCTCATACCGACAAGAACCGTAACCGGTTGGAGGATGTGTATCGACTACCGGAGGCTAAACAAAGCAACTAGAAAGGATCATTTTCCTCTACCATTTATGGATCAAATGCTAGAGAGGCTGTCAGGACAAGCTTTTTACTGTTTCCTTGACGGGTATTCGGGTTACAATCAAATTTCGGTGAATCCAGACGATCACGAGAAGACTGCATTCACATGTCCATTTGGGGTATTTGCATATCGACGCATGCCGTTCGGATTATGTAACGCTCCAGCAACATTTCAACGATGCATGCAAGCCATCTTTGCAGACTTGATAGAGAAAAGCATTGAAGTGTTTATGGACGACTTCTCAGTTTTCGGGTCATCATATGATTTGTGCTTGAAGAATCTGGACACGGTACTGAAACGGTGCAAGGAAACCAACTTGGTGCTCAATTGGGAGAAGTGTCACTTCATGGTAACCGAGGGTATAGTCCTTGGTCACAAGATCTCCTCCAAGGGTATTGAAGTTGATAAAGCTAAGATCGACGTGATAGGAAAGCTTCCACCACCAGTCAACGTCAAAGGAGTCCGAAGTTTCCTAGGCCATGCCGGGTTTTATCGGAGATTCATCAAAGACTTCTCAAAAATCGCAAAGCCATTGAGCAACTTGCTCAACAAAGATAAGTCTTTTGATTTTGATATTGATTGTTTACATGCTTTTAATAGTTTAAAGGATAGCTTAACATCCGCACCCATAATCACCGCACCAAACTGGACATATGATTTTGAACTTATGTGCGATGCAAGTGATTATGCGGTAGGCGCGGTGTTAGGTCAACGCAAAAACAAAATTTTTCATGTTATACACTATGCAAGTAAAGTTTTAAATGACGCACAAGTCAATTATGCTACCACTGAAAAAGAATTACTTGCCATAGTGTTCGCATTAGAAAAATTTCGTTCGTATCTCATTGGTTCAAAAATTGTTATCTGGACTGACCATGCAGCTATCAAGTACTTAATTACCAAACCCGACTCAAAGCCGAGACTCATCCGTTGGATGTTGCTACTCCAAGAGTTTGATTTGGAGATTAAGGACAAGAAGGGGACTGAGAACCTAGTAGCTGATCATCTGTCAAGATTGGTGAACGATGAGATAACGAAGAATGAAAGGGACATCCTTGAAGAGTTCCCGGATGAGAAGTTGCTTATGGTGCAAGAAAGACCATGGTTCGCTGACATGGCTAACTACAAAGCAACGGGTTTCATACCGGAGGATTACACTTGGCAAATGAAGAAGAGGTTGTTGAGAGACGCAACTCAATTCATTTGGGATGACCCGTATCTCTTCAAGATTGGAGCAGACCACTTGTTAAGAAGATGTGTTGCAAGAGAAGAAGCCAAGGACATCATGTGGCATTGTCACAACTCGCCATATGGTGGTCATTATAGTGGAGAAAGAACTGGAGCAAAAGTTCTTCAAGCAGGCTTTTATTGGCCCACTTTGTTCAAAGACGCATACGAACATGTGAAGGAATGCGAGAGTTGCCAGAAAACCGGAGGGATTTCAAAAAGGAATGAAATGCCTCTACAAAGTATCCTTGAAGTCGAAGTCTTCGACTGTTGGGGTATTGACTTTGTAGGGCCATTTCCATCCTCCATGAACAACGAGTATATTCTGGTGGCTGTTGACTATGTGTCAAAGTGGGTAGAAGCAATAGCATCTCAGAAAGCCGATAGCAAGACGGTGGTCAAGTTTCTGAAAAGAAACATCTTTTCCCGATTTGGAACTCCAAGAGTGCTAATAAGTGATGGAGGTTCTCACTTCTACAATCAACAGTTAGCAAAAGCACTTGAGCACTATGGAGTAAAGCACAAGGTAGCTTCACCATACCATCCACAGACCAACGGTCAAGCCGAGGTATCCAACCGTGAAATCAAACGGATACTTGAGAAGACCGTGTCATCATCAAGAAAGGATTGGGCGATGAAACTGGACGAAGCATTGTGGGCCTATAGGACCGCATACAAAGCTCCTACGGGTTTCACACCATTCCAGTTGGTATATGGGAAAGCATGCCACTTGCCGGTCGAGTTAGAGCACAAAGCGTTTTGGGCGCTCAAGTTTTTGAACTTTGATCAAGAGCAAGCTGGGGAGAAGAGAAAGCTTCAGATGCATGAGTTAGAAGAAATGCGTGACCAAGCCTATCCGTCAAGCAAGCTTTATAAGGAAAAGGTCAAACGGTATCATGACAAGAAGATCATGAAGAGGGAATTCAGGCCTGGTCAAATGGTGTTGCTGTTCAATGCAAGGCTAAGACTATTTCCGGGTAAATTGAAGTCCAAATGGTCCGGTCCGTTTATGATCAAGGAAGTAAAACCTTATGGAGCTGTGGAGCTAGAAGATCCTATCACTAAGTCAACATGGACAGTGAATGGACAGAGGCTGAAGCCATATTTTGGAGGTGAAGTTGTTCGGCACACGACGACGATTTCACTCATCGATTCTTAAGCATAAGCGAATCAGGCGTCGATCTAATGACGTTAAACAAGAGCTTGTTGGGAGGCACCCCAATTTTGTAAGTATGTTGCATTTTTAGTGTTATTTTAGTTCTGTACAGTTATTTATGCATGTAGGGATAGTGGCAAGAACTCAAAATTTTATTTTTCTGTTTCCTGTCATGGTCGCTACAGCGACGGATTCATCGCTGTAGCGATGAACTTTGCACTACGTCGCTGTAGCGACGCACTTGTCGCTTGTAGCGATGGATTTCAAACCTTGCGCTTGTAGCGCCACACCACACTTGTAGCGATGGGCTTAAAGCTGTCGCTGTAGCGACAGGTCGCGCGCTTGTAGCGACCGTAGCAGAAATCAGTTTTATATTTCCCAGGCCACTACTGACTCTTTCCCTACCTCCCAACCACCTAATTTAATGTCCTAGCCGTTTTATCTTATATTTTCGCATCCTATCATCTGTACACATTCCATTCCAATTTACTTTCATTCCTGCACTTTGTCATTTCAAATTTCTGCAAAATTTCTGCAAAATCACTCTGTGCCTGTGCAATCTTTCATCTTAACAACCTCCAGGTATGTTAATTGTCAATCTCTGTTACTGTTTATTTGCTTCTTACATGATTATTTGGTGCTTGCATGCTGATTTGGAATTTAGGGTTTAGGGTTTTAAAATTTTGTTACCCATGATTATGCCCTGTTGTTACCCAAAGGCGGACTATCCCCTCCTCTTCAATCTTTGTCAAGGCCGTACTCCTGGGCGTACTCCTCTCGTGGATCCAAATCTACAAAATTGACATCCTGGGCGTTTGAGGGGCTGGGGCCTCGCCCAGATGACGAGTGGTCTGGTTTCCGAACTCTTAGGCTGTCCTGGTAGCATTTCTTGGCCGTCCTCTGATCTCCTTTGACCACTCCCACCTTACCATTGGGCAGCGGGTACTTCATGGTGAGGTGGAGCGTTGAAATTGCCGCTGACAACTGGTTGAGTGAAGGACGCCCTATGATTATGTTATAGGATGAGGGAGCATTCACCACCAGGTATCTGACTGAGACGGGCCTGGCACTTTCTTCCTCGCCGAATACTGTCCTCATGGTTATATAACCCCGTACCTGCACCTGCTCTCCCACAAATCCCACTAAAGACCCGTTGAAAGGCTGCAACAACTCCGCGCCCAAGTTCAACTTCTCGAAGGCGTCGTAGTACAGGATGTCCGCCGAGCTTCCCGGATCAATTAACACCCTTCTCACCACACAGTTCAAAAGCTGTAAGCTGATCACCAAAGGGTCGTCCTCGTGAGGGAGAATTCCCGCAAAATCTTTACTGGTGAAAGTGAGTTCAGGATCAGCTTCTGGGATGGGCATTCCCATGCCTTCCAAATGGTCGATGTGCATCACGTGGCGAGCATACCTTTTCCTGGATGAGTTAGTCTCGCCTCCCCCAGCAAATCCTCCTGAAATGGTGTTGATGGTCACGCGGGCGTGTTGATTGCTATTGTCGCTGCCTGACCCGGGGTCCTCGCCACCCCTTGATGGGGGATCCTGTGGCCCGCGCTGGTTCCCTCTCTGGCTGGAACCCTGCCCTCCTCTGACGTAGCCCTTCAAATGTCCTTCCTGTATTAGCTTCTCGATCTCCCGCTTTAAGACTCTACAGTCGTCGGTGTGATGTCCCCTGGCTTTATGGTACTTGCACCACCTCTCAGGATCATTTCCCATTACTTCAGATCGCGAGGCCGGTGGTTGAGGAATCAAACCCGTATGAAGGACCTCCTGCAGAATGCGCTCTCTCCTCTGATTCAAAGGCGTAAAGTTTTCTATCGGCCTTCTGGCCGGTGACTTGAAAGATCCCCGCATCGGCTGAAGATAGCTATTCTTCCTGGGGCTATGAAATTCATTCCCCCCGGAACTCCTTTCGCGTGCGTCCCGGGCCTTCTTCTCAGCATTGCTCTCTTCGCCCTTGATGTAACACTCCGCCCGGGCTAAGATTTCCTCCATAGAATCCGCTGGTTTCTGGGCCAAGGATTCATTGAACTGGCCGGCTCTCAATCCATTCTGGAAAGCTCCGACGAAAATTTCCTGGTTGGGGCTAGCGACCTTGATAGTAGCTTCGTTGAACCTGGCGAGGTACTCCCTCAACGGCTCGTGGGGTCCCTGTCGGACGTTGAAAAGGCTGGTGGTCGAGACCTTTCTATGCTTGCTAGCTGTGAACTGGTGTACCATCCGCCTGGCGAAATCGGGATAGCTGGTTATGGAAAAGCGAGGCACACCCATGTACCACCTGAGGGCTGCTTCCTTGAGGGTTCCTGCAAGCAATTTGCACTTCAAAGAGTCCGCCGCTCCTATGATCGCCATTTGAGTGTTGAACGCCGTCAGGTGTTCGGTGGGATCTGATTTCCCATCGAATGAAGCGAGGTGTGGGGATTTGAAATTCTCTGGGACCGGTGCGTTCCAGATCTCTGCGGATAAGGGCTGGGGATCCTCTAGCTCCGGGCCCTCTTGGTCATCTTGCTGCTCCTGATGTTGCTGTTGTTGAAGAGTTTGAACGGAGGCTTGCAGTGCCTCATTCTGTTGGCGCAGTTCCTCTAGCTGGAGCTGCATGGCGGTAACGGCGTCCGGATCGGCGTTGTTGTTTCGGGATCCGGCCATTACGAGCTGGATGATTCGGCTTGTTTGAGTGTTTGGTTAAGGAAAACTGAGGCCTGGGAAAGTTTTACCTGGCCCCACGGTGGGCGCCAACTGTTCCTGCTGGGTGAACAACGGTACCAACCCCCTGAGCTATGTTATGACTCAAGAGCTTGGCTAGGGTTTTTCTTTGTGATAATGAATGTCCTGATCTGTGAACCGTTGCAGCCCTCCACTTATACGTCCCCCCATCCTAGGGAAATGAGGCCGGCTTTTTCGGGATTCCCCAGCCACCTGGAACGGTGACCTGGTCCTCGTCCGAGAAGCCCGGTCTACGATGGGAACGTGGGAAGGACTTGGTAGATGGGTCCAAAATGTGGCCGTTAGCTCGGATCTTGACAAGGTCAGCTCGCTACGGATGTGGTTCGGGGGCCTGCTCCGTACCCGAGCTGTTTCTGCGGGTGCCCGATCTCGCCCACGTGGCGGGTACGTGGGCAATGAGGTCCAGCTGGCCGGGGTGGACTGCCACGCGTCGTGAGAGGAATAAGATGACGGTACATGACCACATGTGATTATCTTGAGATTGTAAAAATAGTTCCATTTTGCCTTTCCAAAAGTAGTAATCGGCCCCTTCAAAGAGAGGTGGTCGTGTGACCGAGCCTCCTTCAGACATGAATTTTACTTTAGACATTTTCCTTCTTTTCTGAATCTTTTTTCTCTTACACTGTTAAGTGCAGAAGTCTCAGAGCCAAGCTCTGATACCAATTGAAGTAAAATATTTTCACAAGAAAGGGGGGTTTGAATTGTGAACTGTTAAAAATTTCCTTTTTAAAATTTCAAGCTAGTAATTTAAATATGGTTAGTAAATGAAAGATAATAATAATAATAATAAATACGTGTAATGAGTGTGTGAAATTTGTGAAACAAATAAATGAGATGAAAGAAATAACACAGAGAGTTATCCTGGTTCGCCAAAACTAGGCTACGTCCAGTCCCCACACGAATGTGAGATTATCCACTAGGTAGTTGAGTTATAACTTAACCACAACTCCTCTTTTGTCTTGATCTTCTTGATCTTTCTTTACACTGAGCTTTTCTCACTCTTGAATTTACACACTTGTTTACAACAAGCCTTTTTCTTTACAATCCAATAAGAAACAAAATCTTATTTGGACAAAATAAAATATTTGTGTTGTACTAAACAAAGCTCAAAACAAAAGAGCAATTTTAGTAAACTTATAATTGAAGAATAAAAAGCGGGCTTTGAGTATTATGAGTAGTTTTTGCTTGTTGCTTCTCAAAAATCCGGTGCAAATAACTTCAGCATGGCTTGGTATTTATAGGAGAAACACAATATGTTCCTGTTGCTCATCCGCTCCCATTCTCACGTGCCTTCACTATTCTTTTGAGTTTTGTTCCCACGTGTGATAGAGACATTGGCTGGCAAGGCTTTAACTTGTGTAGGTTGCATATGTAGCTTCTTTCATTCTTTTTGCAGCAACCGGACCGATCCTATGTGGGAAAAACCTTATGCAAGCTAGCACCTTTTGCTTTGTTCCTTTTGCAGCTTAAAAGTACTTATTTGTTTGTACTTGTGTACTTCATTGATTGGACAATGGATGGTTTTAAAGACAAGCCAAAACCGTGTTCCTCACATATACATTAAGCATTGCATTTTTGTCCAAAACGGTGTGTCACTTGATTTGTTATTTGGTGCTTCAATATTCATATCTCAAAAGAATTATGTTTGATATATTTAGAGATATCATTAGAAGTATTTCTAGCGGATTTGATGTGTTCTTTAGATGCTTTTCCTGTAACTTAATAAGACACTCAAAAATATATTTTAAATGACAGATAAATAGTGATATTGTCAAAATATAATTTATAATAAATTTATCATCTTTAAAACTAAAATAGAGGAAATGATTTTCATCTCAACAATAAGGTTTATAGTTTCTTTTTCCCTTACTAACAACCTTTTTTCTATTTTTAGGGTTACTAGGAGCTCTTAAAGGCGTAGCCCCATATTGCTCACAAAATGAACCTAGTTCGCGTTTATTACTTAATTTTTCATTTTTAATTTTATTTTGTAGTTTATAGTCTGTACAAATTTGTATTCTTGTTTCTATAACATAATTAGATAATTCTCCTATAGATAAATCTTGATAAGGAATTTCACCACCAAAGGTGTTTCTAATGTTAGTTTTTACCTTTTCAGCAAATAGTCTAGGTAATCCACTAAGGAATCTCTCTTTCCAATAGTTAGCATAACCATCTTGCCTGAGGCAAAGCTTTGAAAGAAACATATCTTTATACCATCTGTAATATGATAAAGTTGGGCAATAAAGATTTGATAATTGATCTCCTGCTCTTTGCTGAAACTTAATTAATAGGTTCTCCAACAAAGAACTTAGTAATAGAGTAAAGTAGAGTAGTGGTACAAATGGGTTCATTAGTTTCAGTTTTTACTGCTGTATCTATAATATTTTTTTCTTCTATATTTATAATATTATCCCACCAACCTTTTAATTGACCTGTAAAACCCATGACTAACATATCTTTAGTTTGTTTATCGCTGTTTCCTTTTAGTTTATGTGCGGTAGCAGCCATGGTCATATTTTGAATAGTATCTAATATTTGCTGTTCAGCAGCGCCATCTATATTCCATTCATATATGGCATCTCCTGAGTAAACGTCCCCTATAAAGTTACTTCTTTCTTCAAATTGCACATCCGCAAATGAAGGTCTATTATAATAATTTCTGGTTCTAGGTCTTGGTGTTTTTCCTAGACGATTAATAATATTTTCAAACTCTTCTTCTCTAGAAAGAGTGTTTACGTTGGAGGGTTGTCCTAAGCTAAAACCACTAAGTTTTTTAACTAATTCTTCTATTTTGTCTGTAGGAGTTTTTCCTAAACTAAACCCTTGTAATTCTTTTGTAGACGGAGTATCATAATTATATATTGGTTTAGTAGGGTTTATTTTATAATTCTTTTCATCTTTACTTTGGGTATTTTGTGGAGCTGACAACTCAATTCGTTCTAGTTGTTGAGCCATAGTGTATAATGTTTGGTTTGTATAATTTAGTTGGGCGTGCATATTACTCACGTCCATCTTATCACAAATTTTTTCTAATTTTTTTGTTACAGCTCTAAAGGGTGCTGCTTCTATAACTACTTTCTCCTTATGAGGAGTAAACTTAAAAGCTTCTAATGGGGGATGTACTGAGTCTATTGTTTCCCCTTTTGAAGTTTTCCATTGAGTATTTAGTCTGACATTAATATCTATAGTCATCTTGGAAATAAAAGGATTTTTAATCTGGTTTTGTTTACGGTATGGTTCAAACCAAGCAAAGAAATAAATATTAATTTTATAGTGTTCTAAATAATCATAGAATTCCTGACGATAATAAGAAGTTTCTTTTTCAGAGAAAGTTTTAAAATACCATTCTCTTTTATTATTATTATAATCAGCATAAAAATCTTCTTTAATCCAATCCTTATCCATCGCAAAAGATTCTTCTAAAGTAAGAGTTCTTATCATTTGTGATTCTGTGGGTGAAGGAGATCTAGATGATCTCTCACTAAAGATTGGTCTAGGTATAGATGGAGCAAAATCCACACCTGATAAGTTTGTTCTAAAAGGTATATCAACAGAGGATCTAGCATCAGAAGTTGATCCTAAACTGCTTAATCTGTCAAATCTCATCGATTGACTTTTATTCATAGCGATGGAAATGGTTCCATCTGTATCTTGTATAATATGTCTAATAGTTCGTGCTTCTATCTTTTGAGGTGTTACTATATCTTTTAATATCCACTCATGCAGTAATCTTGCTAAAATTTCAGATGCTTTAAGAATTTTAGGAGTTGTAATATCAACTTTTTTAAGATTAGCTTCAATAATACATGTTTCATTTCTCGAAGTAGATCTTAGAGATTTAAAATTATAATTTACTGTAGAGACTTTATAGGTCATTCTACTAATAACATCTAAATTAGACACACCTGGGTTGAAGGTATCTTCAAGCCCTTGTACATGAACAAGTAATGAATTTTTAGTATTTTCATCCCCTAAACTCATAGAAAAATTAGGATGACAATTAAAATAAACTGGTCCATCATTAAGATTTGATTCTATAATAGCTATAATAGACTCTTCAAATTTAGCAATTCTATTATCTCTGAGAATTAATAATATAGGAGTATTAAGTCCTAATTTATGTAAAGGTTTAATCGCAACTTGTATCAATCCTAGATGTATATATCTATGTCCTTCATTATGATGTTCTTCTAGTAATTTACTATCAAGAATATTAATAGTTTCCATTTTACTACTAATAGATTTAGCCATTTCTGTGGTTTTAATAATCTTTTTACTTTTATAATCAAATTTTCCAATCTGGTAAACTCTATTATAATTAATTTCTGGCATAGACCAGTTCATTAATCTGTTTTTCGTTTCTTGAATTTCTAATTCACTATTTTGGTAATTATCTTGATCTATAGTAGACTGATCGTTGGAAGGTAAGGTATTAAAGGTTGATTTCTAGAACTACTACCTAATATGTCTAGAGTTCGGCTAAAAAGAAACATGATATCTTAATCTACGAAACAAATTATAAAGTTTTACTAAAATTCTCGTTTGCCTTATTTTTCTATTATAAATTACAAGAAGTCTCTTCCTCCATCTCTGATGCCGGAAGCTCTTTGGAAAATAATAATGAAGATGACTGTTACGGAGTTGATTTGGAAGACTGTTAAAATATTACTTATTTTGAAGACATTATTGAAGAAAGAATTATTAGAAGACTATTGTAGAATTATTGGTGCAAGATTATTGTCCCGCAATTATGGTGCCTTTTGTCAAATCTCAGGCCCCTCCACTCTCTTTTAAAGTTTTGTTTTTAGTAAAGCATTATTATGCTTTTGTTTTTACCTTAGTGGCGCATTATTGTTTGTCTGCCACTTGTTTGTACAGTATTAAATTATGTTGTAATTTTATTTCAAGTCCGCTTGTGTAGTCCCTCTATAAAAGGGATTGTAAGTCTTAGTGTAAGACATTCGAAACATCAGCCTCATATACCTCTTGAGCAATTCGAAGCCTTTGTGAAAATATTGTAAGTTTTATAAATAAAATCTGTCTTTATTCAATTATGTCTCTAAACACAACTTATATTTTTGTTGATTTTAATTTTGATTATATATTTAAACTCCTCTCCTTTCTTTTCCTTTCATTCCCTTTTTGTTGAACCAATCAAAACCTATCAGAACCAAACTTTGATTATTGATCTTTGAATAAAATTTTAGAGGGACTAAAACAAAAAAATTGAAATTTTTTTAAGGATAAAAAACATATTCAACGTTTTTTTATTATAAAAAAGATTTTTGTATTATTATATTATATAAACAATAAACAAATTATTATATAAACAAATATTTTGCGTGTATATGTAAAAAAGAAAATTAGCAAAAAAAAAAAAAAAGAAGAAGAAGAAGAAAGAAATAGATAATTCACGAACCTTCTTTGCTTCCAGCGATCCACACCAAAAACCCTTATTCACTTGTCACCTTTCTCTTCTTCTTCTCTCTCTGCGATTTTCAATTGAGAATCAAACAACCATGTCGCACTTCGGAAGACAAGGTCCTCCCGACATCGCCGACACCTACTCTCTCCTCGTTCTCAACATCACTTTCCGTAATCTCTCTCTCTCTCTCTCTCTCTCTCTATTTTCAATAATTTTTCAATTCAATTGTTTCTCTCAACCTCAATTCAACACCGTACATTGCTGTTTCCTTCAGGTACAACCGCTGATGATCTATTTCCTCTGTTCGATAAATACGGAAAAGTTGTTGACATTTTCATCCCCAGAGATCGAAGGTACTTTTCAATTTTGTTTCAATTTCCCTTTTTATTCATCAATTAATCTATTTCTTTCATTTGCTGAATTTTTCTATTGTTTTTAAGGACCGGTGAATCGAGGGGATTCGCTTTTGTGCGTTATAAGTATGCCGATGAAGCTTCAAAGGCTGTTGATAGGCTTGATGGTATGCTTTTAAATTTCATCATTAACGGTTTTCTTAGGCTCTGTTTGGATAAGCAGTTTATTTGTGGCTTACAGCGTAAGAGCTTATCATGATAAGCACTTATGTATAAGCTATTTCTATTGCAAAAGATAAATAAAGTTAAATTGGTTTGATATAAGTTATAAGCTGTTTTTGCAAGCTATCTTGGAGAAGTTATGACAATAAGATGAAAACAGATTATAAACATGTCACAAGCTGTTTTCGTAAGTTCTCCCAGACAGATAAGCTCAAATAAGCTAATCCACACAGGCTTTTATTTTCATTTTTCATTGTATATGGAATTTGAAATAATTAATATTTCAGGAAGAATGGTTGATGGTCGTGAAATAACTGTCCAGTTTGCAAAGTATGGCCCTAATGCTGAGAGAATGTAAGTTCTATAAATTTTTTTTGTTATAAATTTAAAAAATTTACGTTTTTTTTAATCCTTTTGTTTATATAATTAGGGAACTGAGTAACCTTGTTGAATAGATTATGGCCCTGTTTGGATAAACAACTTAATTTGCAATTTATAGCACAAGCACTTATGAATAGTCTATAACACAAGATAAAATAAAGTCAAATTGTTTTTGTATAATCTATTAGCTGTTTTAACTAGCTATCCTGGAGAGCTTGTGGAAATAAGCTGAAAACAACTTATAAACATGTCATAAGCTGTTTTCACAAGTTCAGCCAAATAATGGCACAAACGCTTACACCAGTAGATAAGCTCAAATAAGTCAATCCAAACAGACCCTGTGTTTGAACACAATAGCTTTCTTCTATTGTTAGTCAACTGCATACTCGGATGCTGGTTATTATTTTCCTCATGGCTTGTTCTTTTTACTCTCACACTTGTACGTATCTAAGTTTAGTTTCTTCAATTTACAGTCACAAAGGAAGGATTATTGAAACATCCCCGAGATCAAAGAGCTCAAGGAGCCGCAGTCCCAGCAGGAGAAGGTGTGTGCCACTTCTTAATGACCTTGCTGTTTCCATAGTGTTGTGGAAGTAGAAGTTTTAGTGTCTGCTTTTGTGTCTGGAGAGCTTTGAAATTACCATTTTGGCATTGCTTTTTGTTTTTATGCTGCAAGCAGGATGATATTTGTTGGCTTTTGACTGCTTGTGATAAATTGAATGTGATATTTCTTTTCTAATTACATGCAATTTCTTAGCCCTTGTTTTTATGCATGGAGTGACCATTTAATTTTATAGCCGAAACCGTTACTGGAATTTTAATGATACAGTTGTTTACTATTTATTTGATGTTCAATCAAGATGTATCATGCATTTTAAGGAGGGGATAATGTGAGCATTCAAATGATCTACTGGTTGATGTGCTCAAGAGATCCTATGTGTTCATTTTGAAGTTTTCTTATGGTTATTAAAATGTATTTCTTGTAGGCAGTGGTGTTTCCATGTTCTTGATTGACTTTGATAGAATATTTTGTCGACTAATGTCCAACTGTTTGTAGGCATCACGATGATTACAGAGACAAGGGTTACAGGAGGAGAAGTCGTAGCAGAAGTTATGATAGGTATGAACGTGACAGGTACCGTGGTGGGAGAGACAGGGACTATCGTCGCCGAAGCAGAAGCCGTAGTGCCAGTCCTGATTACAAGCGCCGTGGAAGGGGGCACTATGATGACGAGCGTCGTAGTAGAAGCAGAAGCAGATCAGTAGACAGGTCTTCATTCATTGATACTTGGCCTTTTCAGTTTTGATATTTTACCATCATAATTATTCTTATTGGAGCCTTTTTTGTTATTCTCCACAGCCGCTCCCCTGCAAGACACAGTCCTAGTCCAAAAAGGAGCCCTTCTCCTAAAAAGAGTATTTCTCCTAAGAAAAGTCCTAGTCCTAGTCCACGTCGTGAAAGTCCTGATAATCGTAGCCGTGATGGAAGGTCTCCTATTTCTCGCAGTGTCTCACCGCGAGGTCGTCCTGATGCTTCCCGAAGCCCTTCTCGAAATTCGAACGGTGATGTATGTAATGTTATTCTTGGTTTTAAAAATCAAACAAAAAGTCAATTTCGATATCAAAAGGTATTTTTTAACTTTTGTTGACTGTTCAATTCTATTTACATTTTGCAGGAATGAGCTGTTTTTCATGAAGTATTCCAGAGATGCCTTGACTACTGTACCTGTTGCTGTGTTGATAATATTGGATGATTTTGTCAATGTGAATGGTCTTATCAAAGTCATTGAAGGTTTTTTGATCTAAGTGCAGTTTGGTAGGACCAGACTTCCTTGGGTTTGAATGTTAAATATATCTTGACCTATATCATGTCTACTTTAGAGTTGGTAACTTTTGGACCTTGAAGTTGCTAGGTTAATATTTTAGTATGAGGGATTTTGCTTTTGTAGCTTTATTCTATCGTCTTTGCATTTATCCCTCTTTTTCTGCATTTCCATTTCCGTTGTTATAAGCAGAATGGTTTGATCTTGTTAAAGCTCAGTTAATTTATAATTAACAACTTATTGGGTTTTATAGTTATGATCGGGAAAAGTGATGGGGGCCTGATAGGCGAATGTTGACATTGTTGCCGTTGATGCTGTGTCTGTGTCATTGATGATTGTTCGTGAGTTTGGTGACGGTTGCTAGAGTGCTGATATTAGGACTGATTGTTTTATCACTTTGCTGGTTAGAAAGACACTTAGTTGACTTTATTTTTTCACTAATGATCTGATTTTCGGTAAGCTTTTTTGTTCACTTTCTATTTTATTAAATCCCACGCGTTCTGAGTATTCTATTTTTTGATCTGGTTACGTGTGATTGGTCTTCGTCAAATAAATTGTCTTGAGGCGAATTCGTGATACCGTGATGGACACAAGTTGAACGTATTTTGTCATGTGGCTGATGCCTCATAGGAGTAGGAGTCGGACCTGTCATTTGTTGATTCAGACGCAGATACTAAACATAAACTGTGGTACAAAATACGAACCCTAGTTTGTTGGTGTGCTGTTTCAAATCACAGTGAAGGGGTCGATGGTAAAATAAAAAAGTATATTTTATAGGGTATTTTACTGGATACTTGTTTAACATTGACCTTTTCAAGTTTATAATATCTGCTACTTGATGTAGTGAGATGGTTGTTGTAGCACTGATCCATGACTGTAGCTGTGAGGTGGTTGCTGATCCATCTTTAATATGAATGTGTTCGTGAGTAATTTGAAGAGTTAGCAAATTAGTGTAGCGGACCGTTGCTGCCCTTATTGCCGGGGTCGGGTTTGCAATGTTATTAGCAGTTGGTAGTTGATACTGATGATGGTTGTCTAGCTGTGCTGCTTGTTTCTGTTGATTCCAAAGCTGCCTGCCAGAATTCTTTTCACTATTAAGGTTGTGGTTGGTTTTCGTAGCTTCGTCTTTGATCATTGGTTCATTCATTTGTATGGCATAGTATTTGTATTTTTGTATTGCTCATCACTTGTTACCTAACATTGTGTTCCTTATTACGGTATTGTGGTGTCGTTATTGTAATGCAACTGAAATAAACAAGCAAAGTTTTAGAGATGTTGAAGGTTTCGTTAGGCTTATGAATTGGTTGGTTGAGAGCAGCTGTTGTCATCTGTCGAAAATAGGATTAATTGTTTATAACTAATAATAACCACAGGCTAATCAAACCAGAATGTCAAGCTGGGGTTTGCCATTATGCTACCTTTTGGTGCCAAGTTGACTAGATTTTAGTTTCCCATTTATAATCTTGTGCCATTAATATTGGAGGAACGGGAGCTGCTCTAGATTTCATCGATGTGATATTGGGGGCCATCATTTATTTAGCTATTTGATTCCAGGATCAGAGTGATCAGTGATGGATTTGCAGTAAATAGGTTAATATATTAGATGGATGAGCTGAGTTGTGTTAGGATATGTAATGATAGCCATGGGTCCTTGTTGGGTTAATTATTGTTATTACTCTCGAAGACAATTAAGTCCATGCAATAGGTCGAATAGTGTTATAAAACTTATAATGTGGATCGACCTGATCAAGGTCAATGGTTGGACAAGTTACTACAACTAGTTGAATAATAGTTAACTGCCCATGACGGTTAATAACTAACTACAAGGTTTTTCCTTAACTGCTCATGACAGTTTATAACTAACTACCAAGCTTTTCCTTATGCTAGGAAAGAGGTAAGGCTTTAATGATGGCATCTTCATTAATAGTAAGTAATGAGATGAACAAGGTAGAACTCGATACCAAGAGAGAGCTGATCTGTGATTGCTTGAATCCATAACTTGGAATGGCCGTGGAAAACTTAGGCACCACTATCTCAAAGCTTGCTAGAGACTACGTTGAGTTCGTTTTAAGATCTAAATTGGTGATCGTTCCGATTGAGGTGCCGGGTCCAGCAACTAAATGAATAAATAGCAACTGTTAATGGCTGTTAATAACAAATTACGAAGTTTTTCCTTATGCTGGTATAGAGGTAAGGCTGTAATGATGGCGTCTATGCAAATATGTAATACGATGAATAAGGTAGAATTCAACGATGACTTCTACATAAATAAGTAATAAGATGAACAAGGTAGGACTTCGATATCATGGTGAATGTAGAAAACTGATCCATGGATTGCTTGAATCCATAACTGGAAAATTTAGGCACCACTATCTCAAAGCTTGCTTAAGACAAAAATAATTTTTTTTAAGTAAATGAAGTACGAACCAAGTCCTCCAGCTCGAAGTTATACTTCATAAAACGGATTAATCATTCATTAATGTTTAATGGAGAACTTAAACAATCTCTGTGACTATGTGCAAAACAGATAAGTGAATTAGGATAGCAGTATTTAGTTTTGGCTATTATGAGAAGTGCAAAAATGAAGCCATTGCCTACTAGTTTTGTGCCACCTTTAGCTAAAGGTTTTGTCTCATATCTCTACCAAAGCTTTCCATTAACCTTGAAATATGTTTTGAAAATTCATCTAAAATACAGCCAATTTTCTGTTTACCACCTAGATGACGAACAACAGCTCAATGATCGTAGGTCTCAAGAACTACTATATGTTTCTCCAATATTCTTGAATTATACTAACATATGTATTGTCTATAATGATTAGAGAGTTTGGCATATATAAGAAGAGAAAGGCGGTAATTGGTAAGTGGTAAATGGTAAATTTCAAGGTGTTGGTCAATGTATTTTTTATTTTATTTTTGAAGGGAGGTCGACTCTTCGTAATAACTTCATAAGTATGGTTTGAAAATGAAGTTTGAGAAATGTTCTATGTAGAAGAGAAGAGTAATAGTAGAAGTAAAATAGCGAGATTAAGAGTTTTTTTAGGCAAGATTACAAACATTAAAAATAGAGATCAATAAACACTTTTTTTTTTATGCAAGATTAAAAAAAAATTAAAATATTCGGGAACATATTATAAAATACCATATAAAATATGCCTATAAAATATGACTTCTTTTCTTATTACTGAAGTGATTTTTTTTCGTAGAGTTTTTCAACTTAAGGTTTATTGGAGGCATGTTAGCGCTAAACACGTGGACATCTTTTGTAGAAAGGGATTCGAATATTGGTTCGTTGTGTTTTGGGATTATAGATCTTTACACACTCGTGAAAAAAAAGATCTTTACACACTAGATTCAATCTCTCGTTTTCATACTCATTTTTTTTACTAATATTTATTTTATTTTTCACTATATTGTCAAAAATAGGAGGAAAAACTCAAAAACACTTAAATAAGATGATAATGAATCTCTTCTGACTTAACCAAAGGTTTTGTATTCAATCTAGTCATGAAACCTTTGCAATTTCGCATAGTGGATATCCGGTTAAAATAACAAGGAGAAAAAAGTCTATATCCTTTTTATCTGTTTTGTTTGTTTCTTTGGCTTTGCGTGTCTTCCTCTAAATTCTATTTTTTTACACAATAAAGTTTAGGAAAGAGTCGAATCAAACTTTAAAGCTCAACGGACAAAGACATGTACCAATTACCCATTAAAAAGGTCTTCAAATTAATAACAGCAGTTGAATTTACATGTCTTCTTACCAACTGCGTCAACCATAGTTGAATTCTGAAGCATAGTGACTTGTTAGTTGTTACTAGTTATGCTAGTTTTTTTTTACCAATTATGCTAGTTGATCACCCATTATGTAGCCGATTATTGATTATTCTAATATATTAATAAATAATAAATAAACAACATATATATGTATAGAATGTGAAGGAAAACGGAAAATTTTTTTTTTGACCCTATTGCGAAAAAAAATGATTTTTTTGACCCCCTTTGAAAAGTATTTACCAAAATGACCCACTTTTAATTTTTGGGGTTTTTTTTTTGTCGTTTAGTGCCATTACCGCCATTCCAATTGGCGGTAATGACAGAATATGGTACTGTAGCGTGCAGTCATGTGAGATAGCTTGCAGGAAAAAGTAATTTTGGTACTGTAGCTAGCAGGTTTCCTTACTGTAGCGTGGCAGGGGGCAGTTTTGTTTTTAATTGTGATGGAACCCATTACCGCCAATTGGGCCGGCGGTAATGGTTATTTAATTTTTTTTTCGTTTTTTAATTCCCCCCCTATAAATACCCAACAACACCCCTTTTGTCCAAATTAACTCAAATTTTTTCATACTTTTTCTCGCTTTAATTTCAAAAAATAAAATATATACCGTCGTAGTTTGGTAATTTATACTGTCGTAGTTTGGTAATAAAATATATACTGTCGTAGTTTGATCAATATATACTGTCGTAGTTTGGTAATAAAATAAAAAAACCAAAAAAATAAAAAAATAAATATATTGATTTAAAAAAAATAATTACATCATTCAAAGATGATCCTAATTTTTTCTTTTAAACCAGTTACCCCAATGTAAATTATGACTTCCCGTAGCACAAAATTTATGTTTTTGAATTCGTACGGGTCGTTGGGGTTGCTGTTGGTCTTCCTCTTCCTCTTCCACTTCCTCGTCGTTTATTTCAGCTTCATTTGTTTCCAAATTCGCCTCATTTTGCACTTGTGGTGGGACAGAGTTTGTCCAAATATCATTTACAAAATCATCGTCGTTAAACCCCGCAGCCAGTGTTTCTATGGGATTGGTTTGTGTTTGTGGCCATTGTGGGGTGTAGTTTGTTTGTGGATAATTTACAATGGTTGGAGGGGTTGGTAGGTTGAAAGAGGGGTATTCAGGGTAACTGCTGTGGGGTGTGTTTTGGGTTGGAATAAAGTCATCGATGAAATAGTTTGATGTTCGGGAGCTTTCTCCATGATGACTCTGTTGGGAGTAGCTAGGGTATGGTATTGGGGAGTGTTGCGGGAACTGGTTTGTGGATTGTGGTGGGGATTGGTAGGTCTGGCTGTAGTTGTAGCTGGTGGATTGGTTGAAGCTTGGGTCAAAGTATGTGGGTGTAGGTGTGATGAATTGGCTAAAGGGTGGTGGGGTATCTGACCAGATGTTTGCATCTGGCACAAAGGAGGGGTCTGGTGGTGTTTGATAGGTTGCTGGTGCTGCGGGATATTCTGACGACAATTGTTATAAAATTCTGGAACATTCTTCCATTGGGTTTCGCAGCAGCGCTTCTCTAGAAATCCACAGATGATCTCTAAAAAAAGGTCCAATACCATGCAAAATATTGACGGTTTGGATAAACCAAGTGGTTATATTTAACTCCGTCAAGTGCTAATTGAAGACGATTGTTCCAATTTTGTATTTGAAACTGAAATTGATCTCCCCACGAGCCTTTTATTTTTTTTATTCGCCAAAGATATCTCGTGGAAATGTCTCATATCTTCTGGCACGGCGGGTGGAAGTTGAGGTAAGCCAAATTGTAGTCTGACTCTATCTGTATGATGCCTTTCGACTATCTCGAAACAGATGAGATATGTGTTTGCAGACCATATCTGACTTTCCTCTTCGTTGTTGTAATGGAAGTGGAGATAGGGCCTCCAGCAAAACTGTTTAAAAAAGAGGAATGTTAGTATTCTAATGTTGCTAAAAAATTAATCCTGGAAAAAAAAAAGTTAAGTTTCAAACCTGATCGTATGTCATATTGTCTATTTTTGAACGTGTTGAAAGGAGATTATGCCGAGGATTTTCCATATATTTACTCCCACGTTCTAGCCATCTAGTTAATATTATTAAAACGAGATAATTAATATACCTGATAATTGAATTTAAAAATTAATAATAAATAATATATTTATTTAACTTACATAGTTGCCAAAGGAGGTTGTCTTTCAGCTTGTGGTGGGTTCCTCGGCACGGGAGATATGCATGACATTCTTGACAAAGCCCATGCCTGTAGGAGTATTGTGCACCCAGTTGTGTCACTTACGCCATTTTTTGCGGCGTCACACATACCTCTGTAAAGCGTGGCCAAACAAGCAGAACCCCAACTGTACTGTCCAACCTCCTCTGGTGATTTATTCAACAATGGCAACCATTTTATATGTACAAGGTTGCCAGAAAAATTAGGCATTAAACGAGTGCCTATCAAGTATAAGACATATGCTATAAACAGGTGCTGAACTGTGGGGGGACCTACTTCCCCGTGACCTACAATATAAGATTCTAACCAACTTAATCTTATTTGCAGACCGTCACACCTTTTTTTATTAGGCATTGCGCCTAAAATTTCTTCAACTAATTCCCATTTTACGGTCGTAGGTCCGGTAACCGGTGCACCGTTTACCTTTAAACCAAGGAGCATATGAACGTCTTCTAACGTAATAGTACACTCGCCGGAAGGAAATAGAAATGTGTGTGTTTCTGGCCTCCATCGTTCTAATAAAGCGGTTATTAGACGATTATCGACCCTGTATTTATTAATCTTTGTAACCTCCCATAAACCAGCCACCTTTAACATATCAACAATGGACGGCGGCACGGCAAATTCCACTATATGACAGCGATTCCGAATATAATGTTTTTCCTCGTCCTACAATTAAAAATTAAAGAACGATTAATCAGCCACATTTGAGAGTTTTAATTGATTTTGTGAATTATATACTGTGTGAAATAAATAAATTGACGAACTTAACGGAATAAATAAACAGATAAAATTAATAAAATAAACTTACATTTAGTGTTTCTGAAATATGACGGGATCTATGTTGGTTGCCTAGATGAAGGAATTGTTCCATCTTGAATTGGTTTTAAAACTACGAGAACTTAAGAAATTTTTTTTTTGAAACTGCAAAATATGACAGGAAGAATTGCTACTTTGTGTGAGGAAAGGCATATGGCTTGCATCAATTTATACTGAGTATTGCCTTGGATTATTCACTTGCATGCCTGTGAATCATTATTCCACTCACGGACATCCTTATGCCATGCCTTGTTCAATTTTATTGCTTTACATTATTGGAATACGAAGCATAAGTTCCATCTACCTGCCATGCCTACTGTTCACACGTGTGGGAGAAGACTCATTACCGCCAAATGGAGTAGCGGTAATGAATTAGCCAACAAATTCTTGCCACGTGGCAGTACGCATGCATGGCTTTTGTTGTTTAAAATTTCAGCCGTCCGCGTGTTCTTTTCCATTTGTTTTTAGCCTGTATTGTACTGTAGAACCTGACCAAAAGTAACTCATTACCGCCATTTTATTTGGTTGTAATGAAGTAGCCAATCGTAACACTCCACATGTCATACTTGCTTGCCTATAAATGTATGTAATCGTAACAATTTATAACATGCAAATTGTTATAGCACACATAGAAAACAAACAACTATGACACACACACCAGAAAATGTATTTTTCATTGTTCATTACAATGGAAAAGTTTTAAGAAACCAGTTTGGTTCATTTTTTGAAAGTGAACGAAGAAAATGTTTTAACATGAGTATCAAAAGCACGTTTGATCACTTGAAAAAAAGAATAGAGCAAAAGCTACGCCTAAGTGATTCTCAGGTGATATCTAAAATTATTTACCGAGCACCACAGAGCTTTGCTGTAGGTCATGTCCAGTACAACGACGTAGAAATTTTTGATAACGATGACGTTGCAGATATGTTTGTCAGTTATAAATCTTTTCAGGTACTCGGTGCAGTTGAGTTATCAGTTACGGTAGAAAATCACGAGATTCCACAACCTCGTCAAACACCACAACCCCGTCAAGTACCACAACACACTCAAACACCACCGTATGAATATGAACCGGCACAAAATCAATATGATTTTCAACCGTCGTCTTCACAAAATTTACCGTACACCCAACCTTTCTCACACACACAATACGAATATCAACCATTTTCGGCACAAACTGTAACACCCATACTAAATTATCTAGAATATTTAGCATGTGTATTAATCTGATACTGGGTACATTAAAATTTACAATAATTAATATATACAAACCGCTGAATGAGTACAATTTGCTCGTTTATATAAATATCCAAATGTCATATAATACATGTTTATATACATATATAAGATCTGTCAACCTCCTGAGCTTGCCTTGACGAGCATCTGCACTCCATCCAGCGTCTTCCTGAAGATCTTCATCTGAAAACCACGTGGCTACCTGAAAAACCTGCACCAGAAGGATAGGGATGAGACATAATGTCTCAGTGAGTTCCTACCCTACCTACTGTTGGCAACCTCGGGGAACCTAGGGTCGCCGTGCCTACCTCGGCAATCTTGGGGATGCCTATGATCGCCAAGTCTTAACCTTACCCATAGTGGGCTATCTGACTGATCCTGCTAAAATGTGTAGTCATAATCTGGACTACATCCTGCTAAACTAGTGATCAAGGGGAAACCTAGGATCACTATCTGAGTCTGACACTGAATAGTCCTGAGATCTAGACTATATCCTGATAACTGGGTGATCGAGGGGAATCTAGGATCACCGCCTGATAACTGATTATCTGATACTTGTCTGATAACTATTCTCTGTCTGATAACATAATAAAATAATTAACTGATAAATGTCTTATGTTAGCTGTTAGCGTTGAACAAACATTATTATCTGGGTTCATTTTACGGAATGCCCCCGGGTGGAGTAACCCCGAAGCACATTCCCCTGATAACCGGTGAAAATTCCTATCATATCAGGCTAACACCGGACTCCTCTTGTCGTCGTGCGGTCATCCTTGCGGAATAACACGTCCCACTGACGTGAACCTCCTGTGTCCCACTGGCGTGAACAGCAGAAGACACGACTTAACTTACGCGTATACCCCCCGTGTCCCACTGGCGTGAACGACGGAAGACGCGAATTAATATACTTTCTTATTAATCTTAACTTATACATGAACCTTTCGTGTCCCACTGGCGTGAACAACGAAAGTCACAGCTTAACATTAGTCTTAACTGATGCGTATACCTCCCGTGTCCCACTGGCGTGAACGACGGAAGACGCGAACAAATATACTTTAAGCTTATGCATGAACCTTTCATGTTCCACTGGCGTGAACGATGAAAGTCACGACTTAAAGGTAATAATCTTAGCCTTTACTCTACGTGAACCATTCGTGTCCCACTGGCGTGAACATCGAAGGCCACGGCTTAATCTTACTAATTCTTGAACTCTTAACCTATATAAGGCTCTAGGCTTGAAGTCTATATCATTCTTGAGCTTGCTTATACTTAACTGTGTTTGATAAACTGCTTAGTAAGGGATAATTCCAAAACTAGCTCTTATATTTCTCTATAATGTCTTGAGGATCAAGTCATCCATCCTCTCAAGCTTATGCCTATCCTCACTCTATAATGTGGATTAAACATCTCTAGGATAGGTCTTTATATGCACTTTAACAATGCTTAATCATTACATGTCGATCCTTAAGTTCGGAGCAGTATTGGATAGCCGAAACGGTGCAAGAAAAGATGAAAAATCATGTGATCCTGTCCAACCCAAAATCGTGACACGATTGGGCAATCGTGACACGATTTGGCAATCGTGTCACGATTTCATACCTAGAAATCGTGTTGGTTTCTGCCTGTAAAATCGTGACACGCTGGTAAAATCGTGACACGATTTTACCTGCAGTTGGACAGCATAGGGCAAGTTTAAAACATGTTTTCCACCAATTTTGGTCTATCCAATCATGCCCAACATCAAAACAGTTTAAATGGCAAATTCAAAGGCTTAATAACATATTACAACATGTATGATCAAGGATTGCTATCAAAATGGAATTAGGGTTCAAATGATCATAATTTGTTCATAATGCTAAAACTCATGAAATACTCAAAAGGTGGGTTCTATAACCCCCTAGGGAACTCACCTTGATTACTAGCTTTACTCCTTGCCATGCTTCTAATCACTAAACTCAAGCTTGAAAACCAAAGCTCTAACTCTTCTCTTGATACTTTCTTGTTCTTCTTTCCTTTCCCTTGTTCTAAGCTTCCCACCAAGCTTGCCTTGCAAGATTTCTCACTAGATTTTGATTGAAGTTTGGATGGATGTTGGCTAGGTGAGGGAGGGCGTGTGAGATTGAGAGAAGGAAGGAGAGGGCTGAATTTTGGAAGAGTATGGAAGAATGTAGAAAGATGGTAAGATTATCTTACCTCTTATTTTTAAACAAATCTTCCATTTCAACTTAATTACCAAAATGCCATTTCACTTAATTACTAAATTGCCAAGCTTGCTTCACAAGGTTCCAATACTAATAATCGATACTTATAAGCGGGATATTACACTTGTCATATAAATAAACCCATTAACTGACAGTTTACCAAACTGTCCCTTGCTTACAACATTTCTGATACATCGTCTCAATATTAATAATATTCGAGTCTTAGGCGGGATGTTACACAAACTTTCTCACAACCACATGACGAATATGAACCATTTTCATCACAACCATTCTCACAGACACAGTGTGAATTTGAACCGTCGTCTTCACAACCGCCACCTCAAACCCAACCGCAACCACAAACACAAACACCACTACCAGAAATCTTCCGCCAACAATTTCAAGACATTCCAGATAACATTCAAGAAGAAGTATGTAGTAGTGAAAGTGACGAAGACGAATCACTTCAGCATGAGGATGACGAAGAAGACGATGGGGATGAAGACATCTTCGACAACATTTTTCCTGGTGCACAAGCACAACCAGCACAACCACCGCAAGAGGCAGTACCGATCAGAGCCGCTTATTGTCCACCGCTACATATGCGTAATGTTGATGTTCCTGCATATGATGCTATACCCACCGACGATCACTGGAATACGAATGTTGCCTTCGATGGGGCTATTGCGGTAGGAATGACGTTTCACACCAAAGAAGATTGTTTGCATGCCATCAAGTCATACCACATCAGACGTTCGCTGGATTACGTTGTTATACACTCCGATCCAGGAAGATATGTTATTCAATGTACACACGAGACATGTCAATTTAAGTTGAGAGCGTCCTACAGAAAAAGGAGTGGCAAATGGAAAATTGGGACCATGAACGGTCCACACAACTGCACATCGTCTTCAATGTCACAAGATCACCGCAAGCTCAACTACAAAATTATAAGTGACAGCATCAAAACCCTTGTGCATGCAGATGCCTCCACAAAGCCGAAGTTGATCATTGCGCATATAAGAGAAAAGTTTAACTACACAACCACCTACAGAAAGGCGTGGAAGGCAAAGAACGCGGCAATCGAATCGATTTACGGGAATTGGGAGGAATCTTATAATGTTCTTCCCCAATGGCTGAACGTGATGAAGGAGACAATGCCAGGAACAGTCTTCGATTTGAATACGCGAATTGCCGCGAACGGAGAGACACAGTTTCATCGTCTATTCTGGGCCTTCTATCCATGCATCAATGGGTTTAAGTATTGTAAACCAGTTGTCCATGTCGACGGAACGTGGTTGTATGGCAAGTATAAGGGAACGTTGTTGCTCGCAGTTGCGCAAGATGGTAACAACAAAACAATTCCAATCGCCTTTGCACTTGTCGAAGGTGAGACAAAGGAGGGATGGAGTTTTTTCCTTAAAAATCTTAAAAGGCATGTCACACGAGACCTAGCCGTCTGCATGATCTCCGACAGACATGAATCGATTAAAAGCGCATTCAACGATCTACGGAATGGTTGGCAAGAAACTGGTTCAACTCATGCGTACTGCATCAGACACATCAAGCAAAACTTCATGAGGACAATCAAGGATGGAGATTTAAAGGATGTAGTAAATAATATGGGTATAAATCTTTTCTTACAAATTTTTTAATCAATGTTTTTTTTTAAAAATTTATCTGACTGAATTTTTTTCCATCATATACAGGATATGCCCTAAACATACCCATGTTTGATTACTACCGCAGTATAATCCAGGAGGCAAATCAGCGTGCGTTGGATTGGGTGGACAATATCCCAAAAGAAAAATGGACTCAAGCATATGACGGGGGTCGACGATGGGGCCACATGACAAGCAATATCGTTGAGTCATGGAACTCTGTGTTTAAGGGAACTCGCAACCTCCCTATTACACCTATAGTCCAATCAACATACTATAGGTTGGCATGTCTTTTTGCCGAAAGGGCTCAAAGTGCGTTTGCAAGGGTGGGTTCTGGAGATGTGTTCAACGAATATTGCCAGAATGTGATTAAGGATGACATTGGTAAGTCCAACACCCATCAAGTCGAACAGTTTGACCGAGAGAGGTATACCTTCTCTGTCCGTGAGACAGTCAACTACAGGGAGGGAAGGCCAATGGGAACTTTCAAGGTGGACCTCCAAGCAGGGTGGTGTGATTGTGGGAAATATCAAGCTTTGCATTTGCCTTGTTCACATGTCATAGCCGCGTGTTCTTCATTTCACTATGACTACACAACCCTTATTCCAGATGTGTTCAAAAACAAGAGTGTTTATGCCATTTACAACACATCATTTAAGGTTGTCCACGACAAGAGTTATTGGCCCCCCTACAACGGTCCAAAGCTTTGCCATAATCCAGACATGCGAAGACTAAAGAAAGGTCGACCCAATAGTACTCGCATTAGGACTGAAATGGACGAGGAGGTTGAAGAAAGAAGACCGACACCGAGACTGTGTGGGTTGTGTCGGCATTCCGGACATATTAGGAGAACTTGTCCGACCTTAAATAACCAGTAGTTAATATCATTATCAATTACGTGTTCAACCGAGCTTTTATAAGTATTTGTGACTTTTTTTAATCTTTAATCAAATTTCGTCGTTTAAAAAATATCCACGTATTATGATTTTAATGTTTATTTTAATTATGTTAATTAAATAATATAATAGACGAGAAAAGACAAACACGAAATTATAATAATTAATCAAAACACTACTCAAACCAAATTACATTAACTTCAAAAAGCAAACAAACAACATTAAAACAATTGATTCTCCACGTATCGACTATTTTGACTTAACGTCAAGATACCATGGACCTTGTGCATTTTCTTCAGACGAAAACATATCTTAAACATCAGCATCATTCTTCAGAAGTTTGTATTCGTAATAATAATCAAAGTCTTTATGCGATCCCAAATCGATAAACCGCTCTCCGTAATAAATCTCACTGACTTTTCGTAAAGGCTCATTAGCTAGACGAAAAATATGATTGAGATAATTTTTCAACTCCACTAAAGTCATACATGGAGTTACTACCATTTCAAAAGGTCGTATATATTGATCAAATTTAACAGTGACCAATCTTAAAGGGGAAGGAGAAGGAGGAGGAGGAGAAGCAGGAGAAATTGTATCTGAGCCAGAGTCAGACATAATGCAGAAGAAGTGAGAAAAAAAGTATGAAAAAATTTGAGTTAATTAGGACAAAAGGGGTGTTGTTGGGTATTTATAGGGGGAATTAAAAAACGAAAAAAAAAATTAAATAACCATTACCGCTGGCCCAATTGGCGGTAATGGGTTCCATTACAATTAAAAACAAAACTGCCCCCTGCCACGCTACAGTAAGGAAACCTGCTAGCTACAGTACCAAAATTACTTTTTCCTGCAAGCTATCTCACATGATTGCAAACTACAGTACCATATTCTGTCATTACCGCCAATTGGAATGACGGTAATGGCACTAAACGACAAAAAAAAACCCCCAAAAATTGAAAGTGGGTCATTTTGGTAAATACTTTTCAAAGGGGGTCAAAAAAATTATTTTTTTTCGCAATAGGGTCAAAAAAAAAAATTTTCAAGGAAAACTGAATGAACTCATTTCACTTATTATTTGCAACAATGCAGTCTCGCCGGCGAAAGTGTGTCCGGACATCGGCGCCGGAGAAGGAATCAAAACATTTTATGAAAGCCATACTTCCCTCACCCATTCATTCCAAAGAAATAGTAAGCTTCAGTTTCTCTCCCTTGTTTTGTACTTTTATTATGCATGCATGTCAATCAACTATTATTATTCATTTTAAAATGATTGAATGCTCCAATGTATCTTTGCCATTGTTTTGTGAATATATTTGAGATCCTTTGTGACTCTTTTTTTTGGTGTGCATGTGTGTGTCTGCATGTTGATCACTCGTTTTGTTTAGTGTTTCTTTCATTCAAAAGTTGTAAAAATTGTTTTTGAATCTTTTATTTTGAGTTGGTGTGTGTTTGGTTTCACTTTTTGATGAGACAAAATTGATTTTAGAGGTGTAAAATTGATTTTGAAATATTTGAAATGAGATGAGGTAGAATTGATTTTGTATCCATAATTGTTTCCGATCTGAAGTTAGAATTTAATTTGGAGTTTTTGTCTATACATATTACAATAACTTGTGTTGAAATACATTCCGTTAGTTGAATTGAAAGTGATTACACAGTGGATACTTAGTTGTATGGAAGTGACTTATGTTTTGATCACACTCCCTTAAAAGTGAATTCAACTCTAAACGTAACTTAGAGTGGAAAACTTCAAATCCTAACTTCAAATTAGAATTTATTCTGGACTCAAAAGCAATTTTACCCAAAGCTGTCAAAATAAATTTTATGTATATGAAATCACTTTTGCCTACCCAAACAAAATAAATTCTGTTCAAGATGGCCGTGTCTGGGAAATGGAACTGAAGAAACGTGATGAGAACGTTTTCTTTTGCAACAAATGGCAAGTTTGTAGAATACTATTCTATAGGATTTGGTTACTTATGAAGGGAATTCAAAGTTTAGTGCTATTATATTCGATGAAGGGAATTCAAATATGAAGGGAGTCCAAACATGCACTAGTCGTAATAACCCTTTATTGACGAGAGTAACTGAAATTGTGAAAATCTCATAAGCATGTCAACCGTCTTTTGAAGTTTGGTCCTATAGTATAATGAATGGTGTGTTATCACTTTTCAATGCAGAGAATTCCAGATGAATTTATGACAAGATTTGGGAATGAACTCAAGAATACTGCTACAATTACTGTTCCAGATGGTCGTGTCTGGGAAATGGAACTGAAGAAACGTGCCGAGAACGTTTTCTTTTGCAACAAATGGCAAGAGTTTGTAGAATACTATTCCATAGGATATGGTTGCTTCCTTTCTTTCAAATATGAAGGGAATTCAAAGTTTAGTGCTATTATATTTGATGCAACTTCTGTTGAAATTTGCTATCCTTTCAAAACTCCAAGTACTAATGGAGAACCAAACACAAATTATCCTACTCTTAGAAAAAGGTCCAAGGTTGAAACATGTAAGAGTCATGGGAAAAAGGTCAAAAACATGTCTAAATATGCTTCTAAAAGAGTAGAGGATGCTGCCAAAGAACTCAACCCAAACAACCCTTATTTTCGTTCCAAAATCATTAAGGGAAAATATGCGGTGAGAATTTTACTTCAAAGTAAATGTTTAGTTATTTATGATTCCACTTAAATTGATCTCTCATCCATTGTGCAGTATGTTAATTCTGATTTTGCTACAAAGTATCTGAAGCCAAATGTTCCTATAAAGCTCCAAAATTCTCATGGAGAGCGGTGGGAAGTGTTTGGCATATTTCATGATGCCAGATCATCAGCAATGCAAATAACGAGGGGATTTTCTGTATTTCAAAAGGACAACAACCTGTCACATGGAGATTATTGTGTGTTTGAGCTGATCAAGAGGAAGCCGGTTGTGCTAAAAGTCACAATGTTTCGTGCAATTGACTATTGTGATTAACAACACTGTTGTGCATCCTCTCTAATGTGATGATGAATGAGGCATGTCGCTGCATGCTATATGCTGTTTTGGTAATTGATGATTTATATGGATTGTACCAACTAGTATAAACACTTGTGTATTTTGTGTTTGATTGCTTTGATGAGATGTTTTTGCTTTTTGGATTATGAAGCAGTGTAGAAGATTAGAAACCTATCAGCAGCTTGGGGAATTGTATGACTAGGAGTTTCTTCAAACTTAGATGACTGTTTGAAAAGCACATAGATAAGAAATTATGATGGGTTGTTGGCTAGATGGTGTAAAAAATATTATATTTTGCATGTTGCTAACTGTTATTGAGAATGTATATGTGAAGTTATAATGGAATCCTAATTTAGATGTTCCCTGATGAATCAACGCTCACTGAATTGCTAACTTATATTCAAAGGATAAGGTAAGTTGCTGGGTCAAGAGAAGTTCACTAGTGACTAGTGAGACAAACAATTGACCTTAATCCCACCTCTGATAAGATTGAATAATAGTTAACTGTCCATGAAAGTTGATTACTAACTATGAAATTTATGAGAATTGAGAAGGGGTGCAATTCAAGAAGGCATTTTTATTCCTACATTTCTTTTCTTAGAAGTAACTTGCATTTTGATATTCATTATACAGATTTCTAAAACAAGAATGACATAGACACGTTTGTTTCATCTCAACCATGCTGCTGCTGCCGTTGAAAGATGATTGCAGAGTTGATATGTCAAGAGTGACATTGTTAGAAGAATGTCCCTACATTGACATCAAATGCATCGTCGTGGTATGAGATTGGCAGATGGTGGTTCAGGTTTGACCCGTGGAGTTCAACGTCAAATTCCACGGTGAGTTTCGTGGTGTTAGTGAGTTTGAATGGTGGTTCGGGTTTGACACCTAGAGTTCAAAGTCCCATTCCTTGTCGACTTCCATTAGGTTCAAGCATCTCTGGCAATGGCATTATTAGGTTATGCAAAAGGCAACTACTTAATTCATCACGTTTCTAAAAATAAAATGGCAGTTTGTGTTTTTTTTAGGGATCCCTCATGTGTTTCATACAATCCGATATTTTATTTTTTAAACAATTACTCCCAGAATAGAATTTGTTGTGTAATTTCTACTAAAATAAAAGTATATATTCAGAAGTGTAGATCCGGATATCTACACTGTTAATTAATTCAAATTATTTTTTTTAACAAAATTAATTGTGAGAAGCTGGCAGAGACAGTGTATTTGTAGACTACAGTGTGTGAATTCAGTAGCAATGTATGATTGATGAGAAGGTGAAAAGTATATATATAAGTAAGGCTTGTTTTGTTCAGGGGCTTACCAAATTCTTAAGACTTTATTGTACAAGTTGAACTTTATTTTGTATTGTTTTCATGCTTACACTTTGTTTTCATCCTTGCATATCTTGTACTTGGGTGTGATAATTTAATTCATTCATTTTGCCTTTTAAGGAAATAAAAATAAAAAAAATTGTCAGTTGTTAAGTGTCTCACTACAAAGTGACTCATAAAGAAAAGTTTATCACTTCAAGTGTGTGAATATGATGCTAATAGGTAATAATAACATGGTTTTCCACTTTTTTTAAGGTCATTATTTTGAACTTTGTGTGTTTAAACAATGCTATACCTTCATAAGTAATGCGTCTTTCGTAGTAAAAATGTTATGTTCATAAATTCGCTGATATTTTTAGACTATAACGGCATTAAGTTTATAATACTTTATTAAAAAAAAGTTTATAATACTATAGAAAATTTGAAATTAAGTCAAGAATATTAGAGACACATTTATCACACATTTAGCAAGAGAAACAATCTTATTAACATTTTTACAATTTATATTATAGAAAACTAGATTGATATAATATTAAAATTTTGACCGACTTGAGTTTTGTCAAAAAAAAATTTTGACCGACTTGAGTATTTACTCGTAAAAGCTCAACACGACGATAAATAAAATATTGCATCCTCTGTAACAAAAAAAAATAGTTTTTACTCACAAAGTTTGCAATATATATTAAATTTAACAATGAGACAAATAATTTTAAGATTCTTTTGTTTAGTTCAAACCAATCTACTAACAAATTACAACAAAATTTCATAATCGTCCTTATTAAAATTCATGATCTCCTTAATTTTACGTGCGTAATTGTCATTGTGTAAAATTTTATTTATTTGTTTTTTAAAAATTAATAATTACGAATAATGTTTATCACGTAACCAATTTCCACGAATAACTATGACATTAATTTATTTGTTTTTTAAATTAATTATGGATAATGGTCATATCTACTAACATCTACTTCTACTAACAATATATAAAAATCAAAGTCCAGCAAAATTTCATAATCGTCTTATTAAAACACATGATCTCCTTAATTTTATGTGCATAATGTTCTTTTGCAAAATTTAGTTTATTTGTTTTTTAAAAAATTAATTACGGATAATGTTCATCACAAGGGTAAGCAATTTCCATGGATAACTACAAAACTAATTTATTTGTTTTTTTTAAAAATTAATTATAGATTATGTTCATATCTACTAACATCTACTAACAATATATAAAAATCAAAGTACTTGTCCTTATTAAAACTCATGATCTCTTTAATATCGATATTTTGAAAATAGTCACGAGTTTTCAAAATTTTATCATATCGACTATCACATGTCGGTACATAAAAATTTTCTTCAGCATATATAAGTATATAAAATCCTCAACGAGTGCGATTTAAATATTTAACGGTGTTTTAAATATAAAATAAAAATTTATTTAACAGACACACTACATTAATGTTGATATTTTGAAAATAATCATGTGTTTCCAAAATTTTATCATATCGTCTTTCTCATACATGTATATGAAAATTTGTTTATTTAGATATAAGTACATATATAAAATCTACAACGGGTGCGGTGCAAACATTGAACAATGTTTTGCATATAAAATAAAAAGTTATTTAATAGAAACATTACATTAGTTTTGATTTTGAAAATAGTCATGAGTTTTTAAAATTTTATCATATCGACTTTCTCATATATGTATATAAAAATTTGTTTATGCATTTATAAGTACATAAAATCTGCAACGGTTGCGGTGCAAACATTGAACAGTCTTTTGCATATAAAATAAAAAGTTATTTAATAGAAACACTACATTAATTTTGATTTTGAAAATAGTCACGAGTTTTCAAAATTTTATGTACATAAAAATTTGTTTTCGCATACATAAGCAAATAAAATTCATAACTGGTGTGACTCATCTATTCTTACACAAGTAATCATAATCGGGATGAAACAATCTTCTGGTTCCAGGTCTGGAACCCAGCCACTAGGATAATATCCAAAAATTAAGATCTTGTCACCAACCACGCAAGCTCAGTTTTGCATTTGGGTATGATAATTCAACTAGAACTTATAATGCGGTGGTTTTGTGTTCTAGCGAGGTGAAAGTTTCCCGTTTCGGTGATAATATTTGGAGAAAAATTGCAAGTTTTACTCCTTTTGACCTTGTTGATACCCTTGGCTATAGTTATGTGAACCAACACGGAATGTATTTGAGTGGCACTGTTAACTGGATTTCCATTTATCTGAAGGATGTTACTGTTGAGAAATTTGCGATTATCTCGCTTGATCTTGGTACTGAGACATACATGAAATTTTGGCCCCCTCATGGTGCTGTTAATTTAGTGTCCCCATATATTGAACCAACTATTGTTGTTTTGATGGACCGCCTTTGTTTTTCTCACCATCTCAAGGAAACTCATTTTGTTATATGGCAAATGATGAAATTTGGAGTTGAACAAACTTGGACTCAATTCCTTAAAATTAGTTTTCAAATTCTACAAGTTTGGTTACTCGAAATTTCACCTGTTCCCGTTTTGTCTCTCTACGAATGGTGATACATTGATATTGGCAAGCTATGGTGGTCCCCTAGTAATTCTCTATAATTTGAAAAATAATAGAGTAAAGCAAGCAATTGGTAATGCAATAATTAATGTGGTGTTTTTCCAAGGATTATGTTGAAAGTTTGGCTTCTACTTGTTGAAAGTAAGTTTCTTTACAATGATTTACTTGTTTGAATTTATTTAAATTTATGTATGTTATTTTGAAATCCATATCATTAAGATTGCAATAATTTTTTATGCTGCCTTATGTTATTATATTGTTATGATTATCTATTGCCTACTCCTAAGTGTTTGATAATATCTAGATTGAATCAAATTGTTTTGTTATTATATTGTTGTAACTGGAAGATGATTCTTCCAAAAGCAAATTCAATTTCTCTTAATTATAGACTGAAAGGTTAAAGCAGGAAATATGTCATTGGGAAACTTTTAGACTTGGAAATATACTTAGACAGATTTATTATCTATAAATCGTTACTGAGATGAGAAAAGGAAAAACCAGAGTTACTTTATTTCTTCAAACTTATATTAATTCCATTTGCTTCAAAATCTGCAGATGGTCAGCGTTTTTTAATGTATTAAAGTTCAAATTGGTTGAAAGGGTGTGCACTTGGTTGAAAGTATGTTTCTGCACACATTTCCTTTGTCACATTTGGGTGAACAAAGCTTTGGAATGAGTACATTTTGTGATTTTTAACTCTTGAGAATCATGCATTCATTTTTTCCTTTGTGTTTTGTTGTAACCTTTTGTATTTCGGTGTATCACTCTCCTGTATAATATGGATCCTTTTTGAATTATAGGTCCACGACCCAACTGCAAGCACATCAAGAGTTATTAGTGGTAGATGGTGGCATGAAAGGAAGAAATATTTTAGGACTCATTATATATAAGATAGTTATGGACCTCTTGATGTCTCTTAGGATTTCTTTGAGAGTGTTGACTAATAGAGTTTAATTATGAGAAATATCTGATAATATCTTTTCTATATCTTAACACTATTTTAGGGTCCTCTCAAAAGAAAAATAAACATTGTTTTAGGGTATCCTAAATGATTTGTTAGGATTTATGTTTATTAGGATCTTTGTAAGTATTAGGCATATCATACCATGTAAATAAGAATGGACCCTCTTATGCTTGTTTGTAATTATTGAATCAAGCCTATGTAAACAGATTATGTTGTGTAGCAAGACATAAGAAGGAACAGTTGTTTAACAAGCAATAGGTTACATGAATTCAGGTTTATTGTTAATGGTGCGATTGCATGGCAGTTAAAATGCTTGAATCATTTGTGTATTTTTTTTTATGTATGTCATTTATGTAATTTTTGACTTAATTGCGGTCTGCGCCAAGCCTCCTTAATTGGAGAAAGTTTATGGGTGCCTTAACTGCAAGATGTGACAGTTGTGTTTAGTCACCTTACAAATGATTTTGTGGTTCGACCAATCTTCACCTTACAAACGGTTTTGTGGTTGGGTCAATTTTTATCCCGACAAGTCGGTTTTGCAGAGTTGAGTTAGATTTAATATCAAATTCTAATAACTTGTTATATAGTTTGTTGGTGAGATGATTTTGTCTTGATCATATGGTTCTTTTTTTACTCCATCTTGTTATATTTATTAATCATCCCCTCAATATAACTAATCACATATTTGAACTACGTTAACCATCTAAATTACTGTCGAATCTTAACATCTAATTTGTGTCAAAATATTATTTATTAGATTAAATAAATATTATGTAATGTATAGGATTCTGAATTCCCAATGCTAATATTATGTTTGTTAGAAACTACCAAAAATTATAACTAGTGGTGATCCTAATCCTGCTAAAGAGTGTATTTTCCATATACATCATAGTTTCACAATATTTCCATCCGTTTTGTTAGTGTCCTTGTTGTTAATATTAGAATGTTTTCAGTATTAGAACGAGGTTCATTCAACTAAGCCTGTTAGGTTTAAATTTCTCTATTTGAACATGTTTTTTTCAGCTATGTAAAGACAATTCAATATATATTTTTGTTCCTTTATACTCGCAAATATGCACAATATGGGTAGAATTTACGTTTTGACTTCTTCTTTGTTCTTTTATACTCGCCACTTCTTTCAGAAGCTAAAACAAGATTCGGTTTGATACGTCCAAAACCACTATCGGATATATCTATTATAAACATAAATTCAACCTTTATTAGTGTTGAGTTTTGACTCAAAATTTGATGTTTGTGTTTCACCAATATCGTGGCACCATTTTGGTTCAGAATTGGAGTTTGCTTCGACAAAAATCGGGGCACGATTTGGGAAAATCGGGGCACGATTTTGGATAAGTCCAGTTGTACTGTGTACGAATTGGAAATTCGGGGCATGATTTTGGGAAATCAAGGCACGATTTTGACAGATCTAAAACACTATTTAAGCACTACATGACCCATTTGTTGGGCAAGCTTGGTGAATCTCATGGAAACCAAATAAGGGAACTTTTAGGATATTTAGATACTAAAGGTTGAGGGTCTTTGGGTGAGGTTCAAAGCTTCAAGATGTGAATCTTGGAGAACCAAAAGAGGGGGCTATTGGGAAAGGGTTGGTGCCTTTTGGGGAGGGATTCATGGGGTTGAGAAACACATGAGTGGAGAGTCATTTGTGAGCAACTTGGGTGAGTCTTGGGAAACCAAAAGAGAAGATCCTTATGTAATCAAAGGATAAGGGTTGGTTCTCTTTTGGGGGTTAGATTCTAGAGTTGGGAAACAATTGTAAACACATTGGGTGAGTGAAAATCATTGAGTTTCTTGTTCATGGGAAGAGATTGGGAAATGGGTAGAAATTAGGTTTGTTCTTGGAGAGATTGTCGAAGTTAATTTCCTGTAACTTTTTTGTATGTCTTTGTAAAGAACTCATTTATAGTGGATTGGATAGATCAATCTCTCCCCCAGAGTAGGTCATTGTTGGATCGAACTGGGTAAACATTTCATGGTGTTGTTATCTTTTCTCTACTCTCTTTATCTTGTTTATTCGTTGGTTCGATTGTGGTTTTGCTATACACTTGGTGTCTAGATTAGATCTAGATTGTTGTTGTTGCTTGTGGTTATTTTGGTTATTGGTTGCCATTGATACTTGTCCCACAAATCTAAGTTTATTGGTGTGGGTTTGGAGTCCAAATTCACAACAATTAGTTGACAACGACCTCAATTAATCATCTCCTTTCTATCTTCATATTTATTTTTCTCTTTAGTAACAAAATATTCTGCAACATCAACGAAATAGCCCTCTGGATACGACTTTGAAACAATAGTAGGTCCAACCATATCTGTGTATACATAAAAAAAAAATTGTGTAAAAAGAAGCATTAAAATGCTAAGCAAATGTGTAAACAAATGCATTAAAATAATAAAATGTGTAAAAATAATATTCATTATGGTGTAAACAAATGCATTAAAATAATAAAATGTGTAAACAAATTCATTATGTTGTAAACAAATGTGTAAACAAAAGCATTATGGTGTAAAAAAAAGTGTAAACTAAAGCATTAAAATACTAACACATATGTAAATTAATCCAAAAAATAATAATAAAGCATAACATCTAGTATATAACTACCGGATGGCTCGAGATGTAACTCCTGGAAGCTCTAAAGGACAAAAAACTAGAAATTTATGCATAAACTGAATGTGAAAGGAAGAAGTAAGGTTTACCTGCTAATTGGTCGCAATTTAGTGAATATTGACACTAATTGTTCTATTGATTGTGATGAAAAAACCAAAAATTACCAAAAAAATCACGAGGTTTAGAAGAAAATTCAAGTTGAGTACAAAATAGAAAATAACTTTACAAAAAGTGTGATTGCTCATATATATTGATTATTCCAGGAGTTATGTACCGAAGCTATGCGACCGGGAGTTATCTCCCAGATGCTTTAGTAGTTGTATATCGGACGTGTTAATAAGGGCAAACTCGGAATTTCATAGGGCCTAAAGAGATGGGGGGTGCTAAAAAGAAATCTTCTATTGTTTTCAATATGGGCCAGCCTTGCTAACAAATGAGCAGCTCAACAGCGTTTTAAAAAAAAAAACCCTAAATTTGCGGGCGAGCTCCATTGCATGCATTACAACTTTTACTTCAGCGGCCATCTTCCAATTGCACGATGGAGGAAGCAACGGCGGTGTCACAGGACAGTGTACTCCCGCATGAACTGTTGATCGAAATCATTTCAAGAATTGATTCAAGTAATCCTCTTGAGTTGAGGTGCGTTTCTAAGTTGTGGAAATCACTAGTTGTTGATCATGTATTTGTGAGGAATCACCTTTCCAGAATGTTAACCGACTTCATTGATGTAAATCGTAAGACTCGTGAACGCTTCCTTGCTTGCAAACCGCTTATTTTGAATAACCCGACCATGCAGCAAGAAGAAGAAGATGAAGATGATGAAGAAGGAGCAAGAGGAGAAGAAGGGGATGAAGAAGATGAAGAGGAGGATGAAGGAGATGACGATGAAGATGATGATTATGAAGAAGAAGAAGATGACGATGAAAAAGATAATGAAGAAGGAAAAAGGGAGAAACAATTTATGGTGAAATTGTTGGCTGAGCGGGATAATCTTGATGAAGAAGAAGTGGAACAATGGGCGATAATCAATGCTGCTATGATCATGAGTTATTTTAAGGCTAAAGGATATATCAGAAACATTAGGCCGATTATTAAGTTTCTGGATGATATACAGATATCAAATGGGAACGTGGAGGCAATGAGAGTTGATATGGAATCTATGGAGGTTAGAGTGAAGTTTCTCGAAGGCTTTATTCGGATTTATCTCAAGTGCGGATCTATCTCAAGTCAGTAACATCTTCATATTCTCATTTATGATTAATATCAATGCTTTCGTTTTGCTAGATTATCTTGTATGGTTGCTTCTTTTTGCTCATTTATTTAATCTGAAACAAACAATGAAGGAATGTTAGTTATTTTATGTTATATTGTTTGTGTTCAGAACTGATGATTCTTCCTCAAATGGGTTGTAAATGAATGGACCACATTCTTACAATCCGGACAGGCAGACTCCGATTTTCTTTGATTGGAGAAATTTCTCAGCATCACACATGCTTGAAACTGAAAATGTTTGTGTTGAAAATATGATTTTGGTGATCAAGAAAAGTTAACTAGGTGGGAGGAAAGCAACATTTGTGTGTAGTGTACTGAAAATATGACTAAAACAATATGAATGTGTAGTGCAGCTCCTTCGGGAGGTTAAGTTACGAAATTGAATATTTAATTGAAAATTGATTTTGCAGTAATTTTATGGAGATTTGAAAATTTTGCATATGCCTTGTGTAGATATTATTTGAATGGTTTTTATGTAGTTATCTAGGATTAGGATTGATTCTACTATATAATATGAAAATGGTAGCTTAGTTATGAATATTGATATTGATGATATATTGATCTCCTTCCGTTTTCTTTCATTTGCAGGTAGATAGATATATATTAGTATCATTTGCGGGTGTGAGAAGTCTGGTTGAGAAAGAACTCAATGAAGTGTGGTTCCTTCAATGGTTGAACGAGTGAATGCTGAAATTCAAACTCTTATGGGGCATTTAAAGTATCTTGTTTTTAATAAATTAGACTGGTTTTTATCTTGTTTTTGATAACAGCACTATTTCTTGTTGCTTGTCCATCATCAAAGTTTGGAATTTAAAGTATGAACACCTTTGTTGCTTAACATTTTGAAAATTTCTCTTGATGTTAACCTCTGCCTTGCTAGTTTCATTTCCTGCATTGGGTTATTTGTTTGTTAGAATCTGAAAATTTCTCTTGATGTTAACCTCTGCCTCAAATTCTTATCTGGAATCAATAGACAGTCTAAGAGGCTTTAAGGCAGACTATTTGGTGTTGAAGATGTTTTTCAATTAATCATAGTTATTCTTGTGATTGATTGTTAGCTATTTTCAATTGCCTGAAACCAAAAGAGCAAACTTTGTCATAAAATTTGCTTGAAACTTAGTGTATTAGATTTTGTTTAGAGCGCCTGTGCACTGGTTAAGGTTCCTTATGTTTTAGTCTTCTAAGTTGTACCGCTTGCCTTCGGTTCATATTATAAGAAAAAATTCACTTTTTAAATTGATTCAATAACTGATATATCTTGTTTATATTCAATCAACTTAAAAAGTGAATTTTTTCTTATAATAAAGACCGAAGAGAGTATTACTCCATGTTCTGTCTTGTAATCTTTTGTGATTAACTTTGGGTATGACTTGTACTTGGTTTTGCCTTATTGTAATAAATTTTCTTCGTTTTAAAAAAATTAATAAATCAAGACTTTATATAGTGTACGTAACTTATAAATGTAGTTTCATTTTGGTAACCATTTCAGTTTAATGCCACAGGAAATTCCATTTTCAAATGCATGATAACTCTTTTTATATATGAATAACACACTTGTAGATAGTAGTATCGTATTATGAAGACAAATATAAATAACTTTGTCATTTGCATACCTCAAAAGGAAGCAGTTATTAATTATTGAAAAATTCAAAAAGGGCTAATCCAAACATATAGATTCTTAGTTACCCTATCACTGTTAAATACATGTTAATAGAATACTACAATGATTTCTTTCTCGAATTTCAATGAGTATACAAATTGTGATACTTGATTCTGGTCTATTTCGTTCTTCAACTTCAAAACCATATCAGCAAAAGGAATATTGTGTACAATTGGGTAAGACTTGGGTATAAATTTTGTAAAACTTTTCCCATTGGATATTGTTGAGTTATTGAAAATCTATGCCTTCAATATGCCATAAATTGGAACAGAAAACTACTGCTCCCACCTTGTTTTGTATTGCAAAAAGTGATGAAAGCATTTCTCATCCAAATACTAATAGGAACAATTTGGTTGCTACTGCCTACTGTTAATTTGTGTTGCCAACTTCATCTCTTCCTCTTCCTGATTTATGAACTTGTAGGTAATTAACCATGGTTCTCTTCCTTTTGACAAATAATATAGCATCTATTCTTGCTGCAAGTAATGGATCCATTTAATATCGCAAATCGTGTCTCCACAGCTTCAAAATCAAATCAGGATCTATGTCTATGGCTATTCCTAAGGGCATGATTGTTGTAAAAAAACATGGTTGCTCAAGTCAAATGACACCAAGTGTTACTTCTTAGACTATAAATTTCCCATATAAAGTCATGAGATATTTTGTCACATTGGACATCTTCCCATGACAAATTGCAATGAAAACGAGCTTGGTGATTTAGCGGAAAAAAAACATACATACCCAATAATTTTATAGCCAACTTTGGTATGGTCATAACCAAATCCATGAAGACGTATTATATAGTGGTCTGGTAAAGTTGTACATATTCTATAAAACTAGAAGGGATGACATGGAATTCATTTGAAGTTGTATTCCACAGTACAAATTAATGTATGGTGTTGCTAGAGGCAAAGAGTTCTAGTAGTAGTTCCAGACTCCAAAATATAAAAGACAAGGTCCTCCTCTTAAAATGGATTTAGCAATTCAAATTCGACTCTACTCTCAAACCTCTTAACCATAAAGTGAATTCAAATAGCAATTACTTTGAGCAATTTCAGATGTATACAGAACCTGTTGTAGGATTAAGAATAGATATAAAATTAGTGCGGAACATGCTCATGAAATGATCAGTTTTCAAATAAAAGAGTCCATGTTTTGTTTACACGTCTGAAACTCCATAAGCAAGCAATATGATAGTATGAGGAATAGATCGAACTGACTTACTAACACATTGAGTTGCCCAGGCTCTGAAACTCTTATAGTAGGAGGGATTTTCAGAAGTGATATAATTAGATTTACAAAAGGGATTTTCAAAAGTGCTTAATTTAACCCCCATATTCTATCTATCTATCCTTCATGAAGAGGGGGAACAAAATCTATTTGGTTAGATGGGAGGATGTCTGTAGACCTAAGTTGAAGGGGGAGTGGGTGGGTGGGTGGGTGTTGGGGGTAGGGGTATGGGGATTAGTGACCTTAGACCTAAGTTGAATGGATTCGAAGTAACCCTCGAGTTCACGCCTCAAAACCCCTTTAGACTTCCACCTAATCTCTGAGCTATAAGTCTAGGGGGCCAAGGGATAATTCATACAAACGAGTTCCTACATTGGGATCGACAAACCACATCCTATTTTTTTTTTCTTTTCAAATTTCTCCGCATCGAAAAAATTTCAAAACTCTTAGAGGAACAACAGTTGGTCTCTCCATTTCAAAACTTTTCACCCATGTTCAAGGAGGTACACCTCGTCTGCAACAGTTGTTCTCTCCATTTTCATCAAGCTCAAGCATATCAATCTCTAACTGAAAATCAATATTCTTGCAAAGTCAAAATTATCAGAAGTGATAATGGTATTGAATTTACCATGCCTCGATTTTATGCTTCCAAAAGAATTTCACATCAAACTAGCTGTGTTGAGACTCCTCAACAAAATGCTAGAGTTGAAAGAAAACATCAACATATTTTAAACATTGTCAGAGCTTTACTTTTCAATCTAATCTTCCCAAACGTTTTTGGTCTTATGTTGTTATTCATGCTATTTTCATCATGAATAAAGTCACTAGTCCCATAATTGATAATAATACTCCATATTTCTTATTGCATGCATAAAGTGTTACCATATTTAAATTAATTAAAAGTTTTTGGTTCCCTAGTTTTTACTTATACACTACAAGCTCACAAAAGAAAATTTGCTTATAGAGCAAGAAAGTGTGGTTTGTTGGGATATAAACATGGCATGGATTTTTTTTGCTAGACATTAACAATAAGGAAGTTTTTGTTTCTAGAAATGTTACTCATCGTGAAAACATTTTTCCATGTCAACCTATTACCACACCAGCTAACTGACATTATTATTCAAACAATTCAAATGAGCATACATTTTCTATTCTTCTGATATTGATATTCCAAATTCTACTGAAACTTAAATTTCACAAAATTCACCTATTGATAGTTCATGTGATACTGAAGTTACACAAACTAATACTACTTTGTCCTCTAAACCTACTAGAACCAAAAATCCTCTAGCTTATCTAACAGACTATGCATGCAATAATTCTTCTTCTCAATCACTAGCATCAATATCATTGGGTACTCCTTAGCCTATTCTATCATTTCTTTCTTTTGCACACTTATCTCCATCACATAGATTCTTTTCTCTCTCTCTCTCTCTCACAAATAGTACTGAGCCAAAAACCTACAAAGAGGCATGTCAGTCAGATCACTAGTGAAAGGCTATGGAATTTGAATTAGATGCGTTAGCTAAGAATGAAACCTTAGAAAATTGTTGATCTTCCTCGACATGTTTAGACAATTTGAAGTAAATGGGTATATAAGATTAAACATAAAGCTGATGGTAGTATAGAGATATACAAGGCTAGATTGGTTGCCAAAGGCTATAATCAAGTTGAAGGACTTGATTTTTTTTATACATTCTCTCATGTTGCAAAGTTAACTACAATAAGAATCTTAATTGCCCTTGCTTCCACACAACACTGGTATTCACATCAGTTATATGTTACTAATCCTTTCTTGCATAGTGATGACATGTCATCTTACGTTATTTCTAGCATATTTTTCAGTCATTTTCGGTTAAATTTGATCCAAGATAGAGGAGTTTTATAACATTTGCCTATGGGTTTTGGGACATTTTGTAATGTTTTCATTTCGAGTCATGTAATTCTAGTTTTACTGAAACCAAACTATTTTAGGGTGTTTTTGATGTAATTCAAGACAAATCATACAAAAATGTTAACTAGGTGGGAGGAAAGCAACATTTGTGTGTAATGAGAGATGTATTTATATAAAAATAGTGTACTGAAAATATGACTAAAACAATGTGAATGTGTAGTGCAGCTTCTTCGGGACGTTAAGTTACGAAATTGAATATTTAATTGAAAATTGATTTTCCAGTATTTTTATGGAGATTTGAAAATTTTGCATATGCCTTGTATAGATATTATTTGAATGGTTTTTATGTAGCTATCTAGGATTAGGCTTGATTGTACTATATAATACGAAAATGGTAACTTTGTTATTAATATTGATATTGATTATGTATTGCTTTCCTTCCGTTTTCTTTCATTTGCAGGTAGATAGATATAGATTAACATCACTGATCATGTAGAAAATGGGTGTGAGAAGTATGGTGAAGAAAGAACTCATGGAAGTGTGGTTCCTTCAATGGTTGAACGAGTTAATGCTGAAATTCAAACTCTTATGGGACATTTGCTACAATACATGAAAAGAATCCTAAATCGGCTCATCTTATAAACATGTAGTAGGCTGGTTTTTATTTCAGTAGTTATTTCAACATCTAATGAAAATGAATTAGGCTGGTTTTTTTTTATCTTATCTTAATTTTCTTATCAGCACTATTTCTTGTTGCTTGTCCCTCATCATTGAAGTTTGGAAATTAAACTATGACTAACTTTGTTGGTGAATCTTATTCGTGATTATACAGGTTCTTTTTTGCTTGGTTTCTTTGGGAAAATTAGTAGACATTGCATTCTCCATGCAGAGATTTTGGGTTTATACCATGGTTTGAAATTGTGTTGGGATGCTGGATTTAAGCATGTGTTGTGTCTCTGATTCAACTACTGTTGTTAACCTCATCCAAAAGGATTTGAATGTACATCACAAGTATGGAAATTTGATCATGGTTATTAAACACCTTCTTCATAGAGATTGGATGGTTAGTTTACGACATACTTTGCTAATTTTCTAACTAAAAAGGAGCTCTAAGTGATAGTAGCCTTGTTATTTTGAATAAAGCCCCTTCTGATATGGCATATGTTCTCCCAGCAGATGACATGGGTGTTGAATTTGTTCGACCCTAGTTTGGGTCTTTTCTTGTTTTTTTTCCTTTTTGTTTTTCCCATTTGTTAGAAAAAAATAATAGAATAAGAGACAAATAATAACTACATCCGAGCACTAAACGTGGACAACACTTGTTTTACCACCGGCATAATTAGAATGGTATTATGTCTTGAGTTGTATTCCGTTTCCCATTTATATTGCTTTTTGTTTTGTTAAAATAAAGACCCAAACCATAAACTTAGTATAACATCGAGATGAAGTTGGAAACCGCCACAAGTATAGGCTGCAGTTCTCAGTCACACAAATACTTGTTAGCATAAAATTGAATAAGGACCATTGCATACTAAGAACACCAGTGTATGTCAATGATTTCTTTGTTAAAGGTTAATAATGGTAGAAAGCTGATATCACTTTTAAATACAGGTTAATAGAATATTACATATTTTATGAATATGCTAGACAAGTAACTTATCATAAACCATGAAATGGTCCTTTCAAAGTCCAAAAGGTACACAATCAAAGTTCAAAACTAGTTTATGGTCATTTCAAAAGCCTACGGAAGCAAGGATTAACAAGCGTTAAGCCTAAAAGATAAACAGACAGGTTGCAAGCGACAAACCTATCAAAAAATGGTTTCCGGAATCCACCAGAATTTGAGAAAAGTCTTGATAATTTTATTCAACGAAAAAGTGCCCCTCTAGGCTGCATAAGTTGTGTTTAATTACTAGAGCAAATAAAAAACCCTCATGGACCGAAAAATAACAAACTGAAATAAAACGAAAATAACAAAATATGTTGAAATATTAAAATGCGGTTTTGGGCTTCCAGGCGACCTAGAATGGCTAAATTCACCCCTACGTCATGGCAAAGCAGTCAGTCTTGTTCGTGAGGTCCGGGGCTTTCCGAAAAGGTATATTTCGAGTCATTCTGACACCGGATGTCAGATCTGCCCTATTCCGAGTGATCTTTTCTTGCGTTCCACTTCATCTTCGATACGAGCTGCTAGTTTGCCTACATCACACAAAAACAACATCACTTGTCCGGTGGCCATGTTCACAAAACATTGAAATCAAATTTCTATGAATATACAAATTGTGATACTTGATTTGTCTATTTCGTTCTTCAACTTCAAAACCATATCAACAAAATTCTAATGTTGATGATGATGCTGAAGTATGAGCAGTGTCGGCTGGTTCAAGGATTGTCCATAGAAAACTACAAGTTTTATGGGTATAATTTAAAATTTTAGCTTGTTTTCTATCATTGTATAATGGGATAGTTTTCTACACTTTATGGTGGACAAAATTTTGAGAGTGGATATCCAAGGATTAATTGCTATCACAGCAGTTATCGACCTTTTTTCACACGTTCTTCCGTCTTGCAATGCCTTGGAACTTCAAATGAATCTTCTTCACTTTGTATTGTCTTCAAATACCTGATAAGAATCATTGAACTTCAATCTTTATATCCTCGATCCTTCATTTGATGTCTTGTTTTGCCGATTTACATGATTTCTCACTAAAAGGACTCAAAACACCTATGAAGTTGCATGATTTAGGATAAAAGTGAATTACAACGACTCGAATGAAAACAATACAAAATGTTTCTCAAACCATTGACAAATTCTTTAATTGACTTCTAATTTGCCTTCAAATGCAAAGAAACACTAAAAACATAGCAAAAAACATCATATGTTATTCCATCATCACCTCTACTACAACATTAACAGCATCATCTAACATCTTAAAAACTTAAAGGTTGTTTTAGAAATATCAGAAGTGTACAATGAATATAGAAAAATTGTCCCCTTAGGACTGTTCACCATAAAGTGGCAAATCAAACGTTTTTTCCTATATGTCCACCCATTAGACATGATTGAACAACCAATTGTCTTCCACTCTTCCTTAAACTTTACTACAATTTTATGAGTTCGATCGACTGCTCTTACCAATAATTTCTCACTGATATCACGATAACAAGGAGGTTTGTGGTCAGCTCCATATTTTCCAATTGCCTCACAAATTTTTGCAAAGTCTGTATTTTTTATGCAGTTAAATGGAAGTCGCACTTGTGTAGAAAAACTCTGCAACAACATCATCTGCATCCACCTTTAAGGGTTTTTTAACAATAGCATCGATTTTGGTTTGAACCCCAAAAGCACCAGCTTCCCCCTTTCCCTTTTGCTGAGGTTAAGAGACTTCAACTTCAAATGCTGGATTTTCAGTTACAATATTACCCTAAGCAATTTCAGCCATTTTTTGTTTCTTCTCTGATGTCTCTTCCGTAGCAGCAACCCATTTTAGCATTGACATTTTTGCTTCATCTGACACTAGTGCACAAGGTTCTGAATCATTGCTAGTCCCCGCAAGATGATGCTTGAATTTACAAATTCCCCAAGAGATGACTTTTGGGCAAAAACTACATTTTAATTGTCTAGCATCACCATTAACATCTGCTCCATATTTCCACCCAATATCAGTCCTATTACCCCTAATATTTTTCCTCCCTATTCCTCTAAATGAAACAAATGATCCACATGCACTTATGTTGATTTCAATTAATGAAGCTGCAACGGTTCATTTATGCTAGAAGTTTCCCATCTACAAGAAACAATAGGCTATACTTTGCAGAGATAGATTCATCAAGAGAAATAATCACATAGATTATCAAGTTGAGTCTTCTATATATTAACGAGGTTCAATATAATTCAATATGCCTCATTGCCAATGACTTAAACATTAAATATTGTATTGATAACTGGTTAGGTAGTCATTGGTTTATTTGATGAACATCCCTCCTAAGTTTTCAGATATGATGGAAATGGCAAGTGGATAATACCGATCCATCTGAGTTTAAAATTCCAAAACATTGTTGAGAAAAATAATGGAAATTACAATACCCCTAGAAGATGCCTTTGATCAACTTGTTTTGAAGAGATTTGTTGATTGTCTTTGGACCTCTGGTTCTTCTTTCTTACATCTCAATCAACCTTCCAACCTTGTTAACTGGGGTATGAAAATTTTGTACAAATTTATTCTCCTTTATCCCTTCTCTTTTGCTAATCAAATTTGGGATTGGCTTTCTGAGCTGATTGGGTATAATATATATTGTCATTAACTGTTTCAATCTTTCTTGGAGAAATCAAGTACATGACTTGATCCTGTCAGGTACCACTCATGTCATCTTGGCAATTTGGAATGCCAAACATAGTATAAGGTTCAAAGATAAGTCTATCAATATAAATTCAATTATTACACTTATGATGGCTTCAGTTAATGAAAATAATTTTGTTTCTAGGAGATCAATATGTCCATATGCACAAGAAATTAAGATTGATGAAAAGTTTAGAGTTGTTGCAAATCCCAAAACACCAAATTCAATTGTTCAAGTGCTTTGGAGAAATCCAGAAGTTCGTTGAAAAAAGGCCATATTTACAAGTTGCAGCTTTAAGCACTAGAGTTTTCTTTGGACACAACGGAACAAATGGAAAACACTACTAGCTTAAAAAAAAATTAGTGAGGAAAAACGCTAAATTCTTCTCTAACTCCGTCCTTAAATTTTGCGACCAGAAAGGTAGTGACATATTTCATTTTTTCCATCATTGATTTTTATCGCTAATTTTTCTTTTTCAAGCAGTGAAAATTTCCTCCTCTTCTTCAACTCCATTCATTTTAAATGTACTCATATTTTTAAGGAAACGAATAGCCGTGTTGATAAATTAGAAAACCACAAACATAATAACATTCAATATAATGTTTGGTGGTCAATTTATCCTTGTTTTATTAGGAAAGAGTTTTTTAGAGATTAATTTCGTCTTCCAAGCTATCATTTTACTTAGTTTTTCTTTTATACTTTTTTTTGTTGGGTTTGGTTTGGTTTGGTCCCCACTTGTAATTTTCACTTTTCCTTTTCTTTAGTTTAATAATATTAGATAATTGCGGCCAATGAATAATGAGATTATAGGGTGCTACTTAACTGGAATGTCATGTTTTCACTATAATGTTTTGCATTCTATCATGCCTAACAAAAGAAGATAAAATTAATTAAAAAATTAAATTAATTTTAAAAATGTTAAATATCCCTAACAAGTTAATATTTTTTTGAAAAGAGTTATAAATATCAAAAACAAATTAGTATTATTAATTATAAATTTAATTTTTTAAAAATAAATGCACTTAAAATTTAAAATAGTGTTCATATTTAGAAATAATTTTTGTATAGACCAAACACGTCAATTTATAGAGGTTTTTGTCCACCATAATTATGTACATAAACTTATTCAGTGCATTATTTATTAAACCATAACATTAAGGATTACATAATTTGGCAATGTCGTATCCCATGCAACATAAGTGAATTGTGATTACAGCTTAAGTAATGAAATGGCATAGGAAACAGGACAGGCTTTAATCAATGTAGTGCCCTGAGACTTACCCCCTCCGTCCCAAAATATAAGCAAAAATTGGTTAACAAAAGTTAATATATTTGGTTCAAAATTTGTACCAAATACATCAACTTATGTTGACTCATTTTTGCTTATATTTTGGGATGGAGGGAGTATCTTGTTCACATAGTGCGTTTTTCATTCGTCTTGCGCTCGGTGCCTTTGCCACGAGTATTGTATAAATTACCGAGACTTAATGATTTACGGGGAACATTTTGTTCAACGTGATACGTAACATTGTTCATATTTTGTGTGCAGTTAGATTCTGATAAAGCTTGCGGGAAAACGGGTCCGGCTTGATCTGGACAACCCCGCCTCCTTATCTTACTACCACGACTCGTGCCAACATCCTACAAAGTATTTTATTGAAATTAAATACAAAACAATGATAGAACGAAATTGATTATTTTTGGTGGGGTGAGTGTACACATGCCTCCTGGGTATGATTAGGGACTGGAACACGGCGCACATCATGGTCGCCTGACGATCCTTGTACATTAAACATATGCAAAAGGATCATATACCACATATATTGGTCAATAGTTATCTCGTAAATTGAACGAGGAACGTAAAATAGCGTACATCAGGTGTTTCATATTCATAATGCATAGGTGTCGCCAATTCTCCCCGGCAATCTATCCTATCCTGTCCACGTAATAACGAACAATTCCTCCTGGTGTGCTTACTTTGGTGACACTTAGTACAACTTTAGGGTTTCAAAGGTCTGGGATCACGAAGGATCGATTGATCGTTATCCCCTTTGAGTTTCAACTCGAACTTTTCAATTAACTTGAAAATTTCAGTAGTTGCCTCTTCAAAAGTAGAACTCTCTGCAATTGTAAGATACAACAACCTATTGAAAGTATCAGACAGTGACATTCGATGGAACACCTCCAACTTCAAAGGATCTGGTTTTTCTGAAGTACCCGACGAAAAGAATCTGGTCTTTGCGAATCTAGTCCACCAATGGCAGATCAGGTTGTCCGGGAGGGAATCTATGTGTTCGTGCCTTAATGCACAAAAAATGTGTCTGTACGGGAGCCCATTGCGCTCAAAGTGTTTGCATTCACATGTGAATTCTCCGACAGTTATGTTAAAACCTATCACCATGAAGTTTTTTTATAGGGAAATACATTGAGAACTATATGCCTTCTCTCTCGAAACTCACCACCTTTACTTCAAGAAAAGCCTTGCCCTCACAGATCAATTTCTCCCCCTTCCTCCAAATAATCTCAGCAAGATGTAGCCCTAATTTTGGTGGTGCGAAGCCTTTCAAGGTCGTACCATTGACGCTTGGTGTTCGGCGTCGTGTCGCCGTGACTATAGTTTCAATATCTGAAGCTTCTCTGGCTTTGGATCCGGGTCATTTTCAAAGATGATGGTGGCGGATAACTTGCTAACGGCGTAGGCTTGTTGGTTCGTCTCTAGAGGTCATGTTTATGGTTCCTTTAACGACGTTTTGCTATCTCTTTGGTGGTTTGATGGGTCGTCGTCGGTTTTCAGGCTCGTAGCTTTTGAATCAAACGGTTGTCCTTGTCGCCGTTGTGACTATTCGTGGTTTAATGACGTGTCCCCTGGTTGTTACTGGGTTGATGCGGAGGCAGCTCTTCTACCTATGTCCACATCCGCCTTTATGTTGTCTCTTGTCAGTGTGCCTCCCTTGATCTCTGATTCTTCCCAGATCTGTTAAGATCTGCAATTTTCTTTGGTGTAGGTTGGGCTCGTGGTCGTCATCGTCTTCAAATCTGGTTTGGTCTGTTGTGACTGAACTCAGATAGTATAGCCAGAAATGGCTCTTTAAATTTACTGCTGGAGTTGATGGATCTTGTTTTGTGTTGGCAGACGATTCATATGTCAGTATAAGATTCATCATTCCCTTTGTTTGATTTGGATTGTGGGTAGGGATGGGAATAGGCCAGGTCAGCCTACAGGGGCCTACGACAGGTGATAAGTGCCAAAATTGAGTTTAAAAGCATAGTTAATTTAAGCACTTTTGTAGCTTGTTTTACAAGTTATCATGGGAAATGATCATAATCAATGATCAAATGCCCACTATTGCTTTTACTTCTTTCCCCATCCATTTATGCAGGAAAAAGCAAGCTAGGACCTGAAATTAGCAAGAATCCATCAAAAGTGCATGAGCACTTTCGCTCAGCGATGCTTTGGCGACAGCTTGGCGAAGTGAGGCAGAGATTTTAAGGAGTTTCTGAAGAGCACTTTCGCCCAGCGAGCCCTTGGCGATCAATTGGCGAAGATAGGCAGAGAGTTTATCAGGAACAGTGAAGCTTGATTTCGCTCAGCGAAATCTTCATCGCTCAACGAAATCAGGGGCGGTTTAAAGGACATTTGAAGACGTGGCTGAAAACCACTGGCAATTTCAGCAAGTTTCGCCGAGCGAAATATATCTCGCCGAGCGAGATGTCACAGACAGCTTTTTGTATTTAAGCTTTGTTTCAGTTTTCTTTAGAGATAGTTAGGAGTTGTTCTGTAGAATATTTTAGGTTAGCTTTTAGACAGAAAATAAGGGCTAAGAGCTTTGATCTTCAAGGAGCAAAGGTGATTGGATTGTGGAATCAACCAAAACTCTTTGGGAAATCAAGAATTTAGGTTTGTATTTTCATCTTTTCTCTACACTTTTGTAAAGCTGTCATGAAAATGAACAGCTAACTTCCCCTAGTTGGGATTGGATGCACTCTTTCTAGCTTAGTATGTAATAATCGATTTTGCAATATATATATGGTTTTAGCTATTTATGTGAATTTGAGTTTTTCTTGCCATTCATTGTCATGTTTTGATTTAAAATGCTATTGACGAATACTTTTAAATCTTTGGCGAGAATAGCTCTATCAAAATAAGAAAATCTAGAAATGGATTTGGGTTTTGATAATCGCATATAGTGTCGGAACTTAAAGCTTTCGGATCGTTTGATTGATTGGGAAATCGTCGATTAAACGATACGATCGATCTCGCGACGTCATTTGGGAAATCAATGACGTTATCGAGCGATACGTGGTAATTTCGCTAAAACGCTAAAATTCATATGCATGATCTTTGGATTATATCCGACGCTCGATTGAGGAAATCCTATCTCAACGCTTTTATTCCCTATTTTTTGTCGTTTTATTTCCGCAATTTATTTCCATTAGTTTATGCAACCATTTGTACAAACCCTTAACTCAAAACAATATCGATTGTTGAACGGTTCGAAGTAGCGCACCAATCCCTGTGGAGACGATACAAAAATACTTACCTCGTTTGATGTAGAAATACTGCTTCATCAAAATGGCGCCGTTGCCGGGGATTGGTGTTTAGATATTTTGAACATCGCAATAATTTTTATTGTTTTGAGCTTTTGTATATTTTTGTTAATATTTTTCTTCTCTTTTGTATATTATAAAATTTTGTGTGCATTAACCCTCTTTGCAAAGCAAAGAAAAATTTCTTGTTAGTTATTCGTGTTTCAGATTCTCAACAAAAAGGAAATCATGGCTGATCATGATTATTTCAACTTCTATACTCCATACGAGTATGAATCCTATCAACAATATCAACAATATCCGTCTGAAGATGAACAAATGGAAAGAACGGAAAATATCTTGAATTTGTTCATGCAACAATCCATGATCAACATGCAAAATACCAACCATAGATTGAGAGCGTTATCAATCCAGTTGGATATTTTGCAAGTTCAATTGAATTGTCTACCAAGAATCATGGAGGTTCAGACCAACAATCAATCCACTTTGGAATTTGGAGAGATTGTTGAAGACGAGGTTGATGAGAGTGAGGAAGAGACGATGTTTGAAGGATGTGGTATTAGGGAATTAATGGAAGAATTAGAAATACCACACACCATAGAACTTCCTCAAGAAATGTCAGATTCTGAAGAAGACATAGCTGTTGATAGTGAAGAAGTGTTGGAGATTGAGAAGACGAAACAGTTTCTTAACAAGGAAGAAACTTGTGCAAAGGAGGGGGTGATAGTGAGCAAGGCCGAAATTGATTTGGTCATAGATTGCATGTGCTCCTTGCTCACCATATTCTGGATAGGGAGGTATTGGACTCCACATCAGCTATGCTTAAAGTTCATGGAATTCCTCCCGCAGCTAAGGGATACAAGAGCTGATGTGCTCTCCGTCTCGTTTTGGCCACCCTAACGATAAAGGCGTCGAGCTAACGACGTAAAACAAGCGCTTGTTGGGAGGCAACCCAACTTTGTAAGTTTTTTATGCTTTATTTAATGCTTTTTAATAACTGTAGGTGATGCTGAAATTGGCAAGTCTCTTTAATGCTGCATTTTTGAAATTCTGCTATCTGTCATTCTCGCTGAGCGAGATATACTTCGCTGAGCGAGGCTTACTGATAAGCTCTTTAACAGCAAAATAACAGATGCATGATAATGATAGAAATTGTTTGATTTTGCAAAGCCAAGTTAATTGTTTCTTGCTTTTCTATGTGTGTACTTGAATTTAATACGAGTACTTTGCATAAGATTTATCTCATACAGTTTTACGTGATAACATGCTTATATGTGAACCACTTAGAACTAGCCCAAAATGTGAGGAATCCTCAAATCATTGTATATACGCAGGAGACCGGCATTTTAGTTTAACTCGATTGTTTTATGTTAAATCTGAAAGTTGTTTTAAATTGTATGAAAGCACTGATATGATCAAGGCATTTTTTTGATATAGAGAATAAACACTTGACCACAAAAAGCCTACCCGGTGAGAGAGCGAGTATTTGATAACCCAATTTGAGCCTAATGAATCAGAATCCTTAATTATGAACTGCCAATATTCATAAGCACAATGCTTAGTGAATTTGCCCAAGTTTTTCAAAATCCAGTTCATAGTTAAATCACATTGGATTCTGATATTTTTACTTTCATTTTGAACCCTTATCCATCATGATTATTGACCTTTGTCAAAATGATAAAGGAACATTCGATTAGGGTATCATTGAACTAAGTTGGGGAGAAAGGGTGGTTGTGTTTATGTCAAGTAATGGTGAATTGGTGTAATTGATCTTGACAACAAGAAAAAGAAAAAGAAAAAAAAAAGAAAGAAAAGCAAACCATGAAAAAGAAAAGAGAAAAATAGAAAGGTTTGCAATAAAGTTGTCAAGATCAATCAAGAAAAGAAAAATTTGAAGTTCACCAAGAGTTGTATTTGAGAAAGGAGGAAGTATGTAAATAGAATGAATGTTCCTCTTGCTTGGCCATTTGAATTCAATATCCCACATATAACAATTCTTTTGTAACCAAGCCAAATTACAACCCTTAAAGACCTTGTGATCATTTGCTTCTATGCTTTTAGAAATGATAATTAGATGGACACATAATTTGATTGGTATGTTAGCATATTTGCCGGATGAGTGTTCATACCCTCACAAATGAGTTCAATATGTTTATCTACTTTATAAAGAAGTGTGTTAGGTGTGGTTCATAGATAATTATGTTATTGCCTTGCATTGTATGATGTGAATTTTGTGTTTAGGACTTATGTCATATTCATAGTATATATCTAGATTAATGAGAAACTTAATACTTGCCCGCACAATCCGCATTTGAATTTTGCATCTGAAAACTCTTCATTTCTTTGCATGTTTTGAACTTTTGTCCAAAGCCTTGTTTTTCCATTTTGTTTGAGTCCTTTGTTTGAGGACAAACAAAGATTTAAGTTGGGGAGTGTGATAAGTGCCAAAATTGAGTTTAAAAGCATAGTTAATTTAAGCACTTTTGTAGCTTGTTTTACAAGTTATCATGGGAAATGATCATAATCAATGATCAAATGCCCACTATTGCTTTTACTTCTTTCCCCATCCATTTATGCAGGAAAAAGCAAGCCAGGACCTGAAATTAGCAAGAATCCATCAAAAGTGCATGAGCACTTTCGCTCAGCGATGCTTTGGCGACAGCTTGGCGAAGTGAGGCAGAGATTTTAAGGAGTTTCTGAAGAGCACTTTCGCCCAGCGAGCCCTTGGCGATCAATTGGCGAAGATAGGCAGAGAGTTTATCAGGAACAGTGAAGCTTGATTTCGCTCAGCGAAATCTTCATCGCTCAACGAAATCAGGGGCGGTTTAAAGGACATTTGAAGACGTGGCTGAAAACCACTGGCAATTTCAGCAAGTTTCGCCGAGCGAAATATATCTCGCCGAGCGAGATGTCACAGACAGCTTTTTGTATTTAAGCTTTGTTTCAGTTTTCTTTAGAGATAGTTAGGAGTTGTTCTGTAGAATATTTTAGGTTAGCTTTTAGACAGAAAATAAGGGCTAAGAGCTTTGATCTTCAAGGAGCAAAGGTGATTGGATTGTGGAATCAACCAAAACTCTTTGGGAAATCAAGAATTTAGGTTTGTATTTTCATCTTTTCTCTACACTTTTGTAAAGCTGTCATGAAAATGAACAGCTAACTTCCCCTAGTTGGGATTGGATGCACTCTTTCTAGCTTAGTATGTAATAATCGATTTTGCAATATATATATGGTTTTAGCTATTTATGTGAATTTGAGTTTTTCTTGCCATTCATTGTCATGTTTTGATTTAAAATGCTATTGACGAATACTTTTAAATCTTTGGCGAGAATAGCTCTATCAAAATAAGAAAATCTAGAAATGGATTTGGGTTTTGATAATCGCATATAGTGTCGGAACTTAAAGCTTTCGGATCGTTTGATTGATTGGGAAATCGTCGATTAAACGATACGATCGATCTCGCGACGTCATTTGGGAAATCAATGACGTTATCGAGCGATACGTGGTAATTTCGCTAAAACGCTAAAATTCATATGCATGATCTTTGGATTATATCCGACGCTCGATTGAGGAAATCCTATCTCAACGCTTTTATTCCCTATTTTTTGTCGTTTTATTTCCGCAATTTATTTCCATTAGTTTATGCAACCATTTGTACAAACCCTTAACTCAAAACAATATCGATTGTTGAACGGTTCGAAGTAGCGCACCAATCCCTGTGGAGACGATACAAAAATACTTACCTCGTTTGATGTAGAAATACTGCTTCATCAACAGGCCAGACCAGACTTTTTTCTTAAATAGAGAAGGCCTATGCTTTTTTAGAAGCCTATTTAGCTTAAAAGGTCAGGCCACGGGACATTCAAAAAGCCTCTTAAGCCTATTAAGCCGGCCTATTTAAGTAAATATGAATAATATTATTTATTATTATAATATATTTTGTACTTTGAATTAAAATATAAATTCGTTAGTAATTTAAGTTTATTAGTATACATTAATTTTCCGCATATACAAATGTATTATAAACTAGAATTGAAATATGATACAATATATAGTCAAATTCCCTAAAAACTCATGTTAATTATTAAAAGAGAGTTTAATCTAATTGATCTATTAGTTCGCTAGTCTATTTAAACTTCGATCACATTTCTTACTTAAAGATGTTCATATGATATAGACTTTTAAACAGACTAGTAGGCCTTATCAGGCTTTCAGAAGGCCAGGCTTAGGTCTCACAAGTAAGCATATGACAGGCTACATGCCAGACTTAGGCCTTAAAAAATTTGGCAGGCCAGGCTTACGCCTTGCAAAGTCTAGCTCGGCCTAACTTATTCCCACCCCTAACTGTGGGGCTCGAAAGGGTCGTTTAGCTTGCTGCCATTGCTGCAGGGAGTTGATGGTACATGAACCGCTTACGTGTTAACGGAGGGTTCAATCACTGCATCAAAGACCTTTAATTAGTCTTATGATTAATAAGAGGCCGATACACTTGAGTGTTGTTTTAATTTTTTGTATTAACCATTTGGGGTCGACTTACACTCTTCTGTAGATTTACTGGGTTAGGTTTATGTCCCCCAGTTTTTATGTAACTTTTTTCCTTTTTTTTAATAATATATATAAGCAATTGGCAAAAGATTAGAGTATGGTACCAACTTTGTTGAGCACTATTCTTTTTGCTGTCATTTTACTCTTGACTTAAAAAAAAACAAAGACAATTCAATATATCAAAAATCTCTTTTTCTACCGTCCACAACCGCATGATGCTACAATTGCCGTGTGATTGTAAATCACATCACAGTGAAAACCGCATCACAACGCAACAACCACAATGATTGTGGATTACTTAAAACAACCACATTATGCAGCAACGGGACATTGATTTGTAAACTATTTTTCTTCTTAAATATCTATATACATTTGGACCCTTTTTTCGGATATCAAAATAGGTGAGAAACACATACTAAAATTTCTAAATTAGAGGATCCAGAGAAATTTTCAGTCAAACAAAAAAGTTTCCCGAAAAAGAAAGAACTAAATTGCTATACTTCAACGGCTAACCAAGGTCTTGAGCTTTTGAGGAAAAATCAATTGAAGGATGAAGAAGACATAGCAAGAGAAAAAAATTGATGAGAGAAAATCTAGGGTACACCTTGAGGAAGTAGAGCTTAAAATCGAATTGGGTAATTGTGGATATGAAGATGAAAAAAAAATATATGGGTTTGTGGATGGAGATGATGAATAATTTTTTTGGTTGAGTTTTTTAAAAATTTTAATTAACAAAATAATTTTTTTTTATTTAGACCTTCCACGTCAGCATTAACAGACACATAATACTTTTAACAGAGTTGGATGAAAAAGGGTAAATGTTCAAACATTGTATGACCTAAAGGACCAATTTGATATTTAAAACATAAAGAACTAATCTTGTATAAACGTCTAATTTAAAGGACTGCATAATATATTTGGCCTATAATAGATCATCATATTATCACTCAAGCAATCAATTTAATATGATGTACAACATAACATGATCATTAATCTCTAGGCTAGAGCACATGATCATCCATCCTCCTTGTGTCTTTGTGGTTGATTTGACGGTTGATTTAATTCAGTTGATCATTCAACCCGGAGAGCGTGACATCATTCCAAACCCTGAACATATGGGGTGGTTTTTCCCAGTTGTAGTAAATTGCAGCTAGTTTGGCATTCGGATCAATGACCGAAGTGTCCATGATTTTTTTGTGTGGTTTACTGCTTGTGAAACCAGACACACTAATTTATAGAAATTTTAGGGCGTCGTGGACCACATAGAAAAATCTTGTTCGGATTTTATAATCTGAAAGTTCTCTCACCCTACAAAGTACAAAATTTAACACATTATTGAACCGGTTCGGATTATATAATCTGAACAAGCTCAGAGTTTGGCCGATTAATTGTTCATCAAGAGTTACTCGTGGATCACGTTTTTTACACGTTTTTTTACTGGTTGGATCAGTCATCACACGTTTTTTTACCCTCATTTATGATTCATTACACTCTATGCACTCATTCTTCACAAATTTTCTCTATAAATATCTATCAATCCTTCACAATTTCTCATTTCATCATCTCACACTCTCTTCTTCTCCTTTCTTTCTACAATGTGTTTCCATCGTTGACTTTTCATAAAAAAATGTTACTCTAATATTTTAGGGATTGTATGAACGGTCAAAAGTGATGGTGCCACTTTGCAAATTTGCACCATCACTCACGGGTTAAGGGTTGTCTGTCTGGATACAAGGTTGACGATCAAAATCTCATTTTCCTTAGAGAGGAATCAAACCTTACCCCAGCGTCCTTCCCCCTCCATCTTCTTACACCACATGTTTAGCTTTAGGGTTTTAATAAATTAACATTAAGTGTTTGAAAATTTTGTGTAAAAGTTTCTTCAAGCTTCAATTTTATTGTAAATGTACTTTGAAAGTATTTATATATTAATAAAATGAGAATTTGTATCATCTTTGTCTCTTTACTGTTCTGTCTATTTACATTTATTTTATGTTTTTGTCATTTTTAATTATGTCATCGGAATAATATACACAATCTGGACAATATATTATTTCAGATTATACAATCTAAAAATATCTTACAATATGTTTCAAATTATATAATCCAAACATAATGTATTTTGAGGAAAAAAAAAATATGACACGTGAGAAGCAGTTAGGATGAAAAAAGTAATAGTAAAAAAAAACTGTCCGTGAATTTAGGACTTCCAAACTGCCCGTTATAATTAAAAAAACTTGTCAAATACACTTGAAGTTACAACTTACTAATTTACGATTATCTTTTTACTATTTTGTGTTTTTTTTACTGGATCTTTTTTTTATGTTAAAATTAGCAAATTCCTACTTCTGTACCAAATATAGTATTATCGATACCTAAAATTACTGGCTTTTATGTAACCAAAGATTAGAATCACTTGGGCATGCTGCCGTTGCAAACAACAATGGCAAGAAGTCGACGTACAACAAACACTGCTTGGGGAAGTGAACTCGGATCACAACCCTATATGGCCTAAAATTAACGAGCTCCGGCACTGAGTTTGGCAGTCAGAAGCTAGTAAGCAGGAAAAACTAATGACTTCCTTGAAGCTTCAAAATAGCAAATTTGTTGGTTTTAGATAGTTGGTGACACATTAAAAGCTGCTACTATTCAATGTAAGCAAAATACCATCTCCAAAACTTCTGATCCGTTTATCTTTTAAAGCAAAAAACATACAATCCAACAATCAGATTGCTTAAGGAAGAAGGAAGTAAAGCATTACTACCGAACAACCTATACCATCAAATGGCTAACATTCAAAAGCAAGACCTACATTATGGGTGGCTCTGCCTGTCAACTAACATCTCGTGCTTTATCACAAACAACTTAATCAGTTTGTGCCATTCTCTCCACCATTATTTTCCTGATTTGGTTTCCCACTACAACAGTAGAAATGTGGAAGCCTGACACGACCACAACCCCTGCAGAAGAAGTGAAGTTATTAGTCACATGAAGTTCTGAGCTAGAAAAATACATGAATTTAATTCACCAATCTTTTAAAAACAGTATATAGACTTCTCTCATAGAATAATTAGTAAACTAATCAATCTGTGTAGTGTAAACAATAGACACGCCTTTTGAATTTGTCCATGCAATCTAGTCATAAATCCTTCCCAGGAAGGTAATCCAATCTCATGGATCACCGGGGAAAGACACTATACAGTTTTAACCTTTAAGTCCAACTCTTTTTCTCTCTGATCAACAAGCTAGGAAGATAAAGATCAATTAAATTTCAATCCCGTATCCCTTTGTCGTCCTAGAATTATGAACATAGATGACATTCAAAAACCTAATAGATCAATCATTTTCAGCCCCAACAAAGTATGACTATGAATAAAGTACAGTTAAGCTTTCAAAATTTCAGAACAAATCCCACTTAAGACAAGAGAGACAAATAGCACCACTAAAATTGTTAAAGAAAAAGGGAAAGCCATAAATAAAATGTGTTGTGTTTTAAAGAAAAGCAACACTGAGTCAAGCATAACCTACAATGAACGTGTTAATGGACTGAGTCCAATAAATGCGCACTTTTTATAATAAAAATTGAGTATAACCATTAAAATGAACACACACACACACATAATAACGTTTTTCTTTTGATGGCCCGTCAAACTCATCTAGAAAAATAAACCGATTTGCATTGTTCTCTAATGGTATCTCTATTTGCTTAAACTCAAGTTATTTTGATCAAACAAAAAACAAAGAGAAAACTGTCAAAATTCTACATTCTCTAATAGTATTTTGAACAAGTTTATTATTATAGTGCCCACTGTCCTACTCCTACAGGCTACAACAAGTGAAATGTGTAGTTAAATGTTAACACATGGAGTAATCTGCTTTAAGTAAGACCACTTCTTATGTCTAATTATTCAACTACCTGTTAGAGAAATGATTTCCCCCTTAGACATAGTATTAATAAGAAGATGAAATAGAATAATATTGTCAGAAACTTGCTAACTTTTCTGAAAAGTTTGAGTAGCAGTAGAAACAGTTTATGGGGATCTAATAGCCTCATACAGTTAAAAAAATAAAATGAGATCTATATCAGCATAATTGCGACTTTATAGATTAATTCCTTATGTTCTGGCACCATAATGTACTATGTAACCCAGCTAATGTACTATGTAACCCAGCTAGTGAGATTTGAGGACGAGAGCACGTGACTAAGCAAGAAACCAGCAACAATTGTTTGGGGATATGAGTACAGGTAACTCATAGGTCCTCCCCTGAGGCTCTTCCTCTGGATAATACCATACATAAACTTTTTTCTTTTCTTTTTTTTGGTATCAAAATTTTTTCTTTTCTCTACAGTGGGTTTGACTAATGACGGAAGAGATTGCATGAAAATTAGTGGTATGGTAATAATCTATGCAGCCCTGACACTGACAACGGACACAACACCACTAATAATTTGAGAAATTACTGTTTGAACATAATCACATGTGCCGGTGTCAGACACCGGACACGTTTTCGATCAGAGGTGTCGGTGCTACAGAAGTAATAATAACAAGCAATGAAGCATTACTTGGTTAAGTTTAATAGAGACCAAACAGTTTTGGTTTCACTTCAAACTTCGGGACTGTTTAGATTTAGCAGAAGCACTGAGAGAAACGTATTTCACCCTAGTCCCTATGAAAAAGGAAACTCCACCCGTCCCGGACGAATCACTATTTTCTCCAACAAATCTATAACTATCATGGTTGGTTAAATAAAAAAAGGATACAGAACAATCAAACTATTTTATAATGGAAAACAATTTCACTCATGTCTTATGTTAAAGCACTCTACTACTATTTAATAAAAAGAAATCAACCAATATTTGCAGAACATATAAAAAAACTGCAAGTATTAACAGTAAACAAAAACACTAAACAACTTACTTGCACAGAACTAGCACAGGAACAGGTTTCAAAGCTTTTGGCCCATTTCTTATTCCTCTTTTATGAGGAGAAGTCTACATGACAAACAAAACCATCACAAAAGTTATAGAATGTGAAATTAAAAAAATAATACAAAGTGCAAATCATTGCACTCACATCATTTCTCCTTGAAGCATCAGTCAGTAAAATTCAACATCTGTCCAAAACGACGAGAAGTTATGAAGATACCTTACCTTCCTTTTTGGCACAGCCATGAGCTCCATAGAGCCATCAAAAGAGAACGTTGGAGAACTAAATTCAGGCAAAACGGGTTTCAACGACTGAATCCCATGGTCAATGCTCCCAGCTAAAGGAGGAGATTGAGGCACGGAATGAATCAACCTATTGAATCCTAAAGCACCGCCCAATTTCCTTCTAGTGTCCCTTAGAATTGCGATTCTCATTGTCATTCCTGTAGTTAAACAACATGATCAGGTAACCATTGAAGATAGTAAGAGAGATAGAGACATGGCAGATTATACACAAATAGATGCATGATAAGAATACACGATCAATGAACAACATATGAGCATTTTTGTTTACCAAGAATTGAAGGCCGTGTTTTATTTATTGTTTCAGGCAGAACATCTCGATTGAAATATGGTATTGCATTCTAAGAATTCACTATATCTAATTAAATAATCAGAATTTTGATCCTCTAAAGTGAGAAAATCAAGGGTTGTTATTGTAACAAACTCATGATGGCTATGATGTACCTACAATATCTACCTTTGATTTATTAATTAATGGTTGATATTACTCACTTTACACGATAAAATTAATTACTCACTATAGAGGATTTGAATCCAGATAATCAAAAGACTAAAGGAAAAGCAAAGCACACTAAAACATTTGACTGAAAGGTCAATAAAAATTACGACAATTGGCTTTTCAACATAATTCGAATTCTACGGTTTCCAGGGTACAAAGATTTTGGGCATGTTTGGATAAACAACTTATTTGCAGCTTATAGATTAAGCGTTTATGGATAAGCTTGCATAAAAGATAAAATAAAGTTAAACTGTTTTTGTACATGCTACAAGTTGTTTTTATAATAGAGAACTTATGAAAATAAGGTGGAAAAGCTTTTGAAAATAGTTATAAGTTGTTTACGCAAGTTCTCCCAAAGTCTCGTAAAACTTATACGAGTAGATAAGCTAAAATAAGTGGTTGGGTAGCTCAATTGGTTTGAGCTAAGGGAAAAGGAGTTAGGGGTCCTAGGTTCAAACCCGAACAAAGGAGAAAAACTAATCTAACAAATAATTGCTAACATTTGTCGTTCAAAAAAAAAAAACTCAAATAAGTGAATCCAAACAGACCCGTTATCTCCAACATCCAAAACAATGAATGAAAACATCACCATATGTGTCTAAACTTCTTGTAATCTTACTCAAACGCGGATTTAACTCAAGAATGATAATCAACAAATAGATTATGGCACATGAACTTAAACTCATCATGAAAATAGATATCACAGAAAACATCAATTTCGCAAATGCAAAGGAAAACATGTACGAAGCATAAAATATGAACATTTCAAGTTTCCTTGCGTATTTCTCCCAATACAGCAGGAAGAACAAAGAACAACAGTATCAATTATAAGCTTAGGAATCAAAAAAACATAAGGAACAAAATTAACAATTAAATTAATAATCAACAATCAAGAGTGATTTAACAAACAAAGAAAATTAACAATTAAATTTACTAAACAGAAATATATGAAATCAATGATCCCGAAGCATGAGGAATCATGGAGGACAAAAGAAATGTATCAATGGAAGAAGAAATAGGGTTCTGCGAAGGAATGAAAATGAATCACGAAGCAGAAGGTTCAATGGACAAACCTAAGCGTGCGAAGGTGAATGGCGTGGCGGCGTTCGACGGACGAACTGCGAATTAGAGAAATGGCCACCGGAAGTGAAGGGCGTAGCGAACAGCGACGACGGTGTAGGGTTTTTTTTTTTTTGTTACAATGTAGGGTTTATTTTCTTGGAAATGAAGTGTAAGTGTAAAAAAGTGAAGAAGGCCAAAAAAATTTGTATCTTTTTTTTTTGGTAGATAGAAATTTATTTTTTCTAATACGTATTTTGACTTTTGAGGAAGAAAAAAAAAGGAAAATTCAAATTTAATTAATACTTTTTACTCATAAAAAATGCATTCTTCCGTACTTCGTAAAATTTATTCAGTACTTTTTTGTTTAAAAGCAAAAAAGTTTTTTTATTCGGTACTTCGTAAAATTGTTTTAAAAGTGAAAATAATATTTTTACTAGATTATATAATATTAACCGTTGATGTATTTTTCATTACGAATAAATATAAAGTAAAAAATATTGAAATGAATCTAGTATTGTTTTTTTAAAGAGAAATGAATCTAGTATTGATAAGAATGTATAATTATAAAAATATCGATAATATCACCATGAAAAAATTGAAAATTGTTGTTATTTTGTGCCATTTTGTTGCAAATAAGTCAATTAGTACATTTTTGTGGGTTCATCTTTCTTTGTAAAGACCAAATCATTTGTCATATCTTTTCTTTCCGTCTACACCATTTCCTTCTTCAAGGTTTCATAACGTATCATTTTCTCTATTAAATCTATTTTAAATTATTTATTGTTGGGGGGATATCAGAGGAAAATTTCCTAAGTTGACTGAGAATCTATTTGTTTGGGAAAGGAGTTTGGCAGTTTAGGGGTTAGGCGAATGAGGGAGTTTAATTTGGCGTTGTTGGATAAGTGGTGGTGGAGGATAGTGGTGGATAGAGGCGGATTGGGGGTGGGGTGGGAGGGATGGGGGATGAGGATCATAGAAAAGTTTCTTGGGGTTGACTGGGAATCTATTTGTTTGGAAAAGGGGTTTGGCAGTTTAATGGTTAGGCGGATGAAGGAGTTTAATTAGCGTTGTTGGATAAGTGGTATTGGAGGATGGTCGTGGATAGAGGCGGATTGGGGGGGTGGGAGGGAGGGGGATGGGGATCACATGAAAGTTTCTTAGGTTGACTGGAATCTATTTGTTTGGGAAATGAGTTTGGCAGTTTAAGGGTTAGACGGATGAGGGAGTTTAATTTGGCGTTGTTGGATAAGTGGTGTTGGAGGATGGTGGTGGATAGAGGCGGATTGTAGTTTAGAATGTTGTCAGCTAGATACGGTGTTGAGGGGGGCGGTTGAAAGAGGGTGGTATGGATGGTTCTGTGTGGTGGAGGGACTTGGTTCACATTTGTGACAGAGGTGGGTGGATGGTTTGAGGAAAATTTACGTAGAGAGGTCGGGAATGGGAATGATACATTTTTTGGACGGGTAGGTGATTAGGGGATGTGTGTTTTCGTGATAGGTATCAAAGTTTGTTTGATTTGTCTGATAATCAGTTGATGACGGTGGCAGATATGTGCGCTTTAGGGTGGCTGAGGGTGGTGCGGCTTGGAGGCGGCGACATAGAATGTTGGCGTGAGAGGAGGAGTTGGTAGGGGGGATGTAGGGTTTTACTTCATACAGTGTCATTGCAAGTTGATACAACGGATTGGTGGCTTTGGAGTTAAGCCCAAGCTGATGGGTATACAGTTTATGGCGCGTATGGACTGCTCACTTCTTAGGTGTCGCACCACTTTACGGCGGTACCAGATTTTATTTGGCTTAAAGGTGTTCCATTAAAGGTTTCTTTGTTTGCTTAGCGGCTTTTTTGTAATAGATTGCCCAACTAGGACAATTTATGTAGGCAAAGCATCATCGCTCAAGACTCTGAGTTGTGTGTTAGTGGTTGCGAAATTACAGAATTAGCAAATCATTTGTTTTTAAATTGTCATTATTTTGGTTCCCTTTGGTATCTCGTGCGCAGGTGGATCAGGTTCTTTTCGGTCGATCCAGTTGCCATATCGGATCAATTTGTTAAGTTTGGTATGGTAGCTGGGTTTTCTAAATCGCAGCACTCTCTTATGCTCTTGATTTGGTTCTCTTGTGTTTGGGTAATATGGAAGGAAATAAATAATAGAACTTTTAATCATAAAGAAAGCACAATTTCACAACTCATGGATAATATTAAGAGGATTCCTTATTGGTGGTTGTTGAAGGCAAATCAAGCTGTTATAGCTTTTAGTTATCATAATTGGTGGTGTAACCTTCTTGATTGTTTAGGAATTGGCTAGTATTCGGTTATCTTATGACTTTGCAACTGTTTCTTTGGCTTTTTGTTCTGGCATTCCTTGTGCTAGATGGACCGTTTTCGTTTGTAATTTATCTCATTTTGGCTTTGTTAAAAAAAGAACAAAATCATACTGGTTTAATTTTAAAACATAGGATTAAGTATTAACTAAACTGCCATGTAATTGCATTTCAGTAGATAGATGTAAGGATAATGATATATGCAAGGTTGGGGTTTGAACCTTAAATTTCTCACTTCTTCACAATTAAGTATGTAAATTTATATATTAAACTACTTGACAAAAAATATTAGCCAAACCATTATTTACTGTTTCGGACCGGCTAGAAGCTCAATGATACAGGGCCCAATCAGCCAAAGCCTAAGGGAAAGCAAGGCCAAACCGCTGAAGGAGAGCAGGTGAAGCCTCTTGCGGATCACCACACAAAAACACGCCCTAACTCCATCTCCACCGTCCACATCATCACCAATGGCCTCCTAAGATGGTGTCGCATTTCACGAGAACTGTTAGTGTTCCCACGCCTATATAAGGGTGACTTAGCGTCACCCTCAAGGTACACTTCACTTTTACCACTTTTCGCACATAACCACTTCTTTCAGATATTGACTTGAGCATTGGAGTGCTAACGTGTATGCATCCACCTTTCTCTTCCGTCTTGAAGACTCAACATCTGTGGTACTGGAGCACCGTGAACAACTGTTCAACAACCTCGGTCGTCATCGGATAAATCATTTACATGCTCGCTCGATATATTTTGGGTTCCCAAAATATCCCTCGTGCATGAAACTAAAGACAAATCACTCGAGAAATTGGGATCAATTTAATGGGCTAATCTTTTTTAAAAAGTGCTATTCCGTACACATCAGTCAAGGATCTAATCCATGATCACATGTTTAAGAGCATGAATATCGAGTGTGACATTTGCATGTTTAAGGAACCCATGTGAGAATAGACGTTGATAATTGGTGTTCTTCGGGTTGTAATATTTAATAAACGTCCATGCAAAGCAACGATGAATTTCTCTTTTTCTTTTTCTTTTTCTCTAACAAATACTTATTGAGTTTCCCTAAAAATTGATCTTTAGAGAAAACCTTCTCAAATGTTCATCTTTTTACAAAATTGATAAATTAAAATGTTCATAATTAATTCCTCAACAATCATAGTATGTCTCAAATAATTTTAGAGAAATCATTTTTTGACATTAATCTAGACAAAAAAACCGTATATTATATGAATTTTTGAGTTTTAGATTGTTTTCATCTTCCCTTGAGTGATTGTTCTCTCTCGTCAAAATCGTTGTAATATTAGTGCCAATTTTATTCTTCCTTTAAAAGGTTTGGTATTATTCTTAAATATCAAAAATCGTCAATCAAGATTTGGCTCTTAAAATGAGAATGCAATTTATAAAATCAGAACAAAACAACATTATGTGAGAATGACATGATGGCACATATCAGTTCCCACTTCAGAAAACCTTCCTCGCACACAACATTATTTAAGATTGACAAATTAGCGTTGATCTATTGCAGATTAAACAAATGACTTTGATATCTTTGATATTATAAATTTGGAGGTATGAATATTTTAGACACTTTTATTTTGTTAATATTTTAAGTTTTGTCATATTTGTAAGCATTTTTTTGAGGTATGTGAATAACCGGTGTGTTGTAAGTTTCTTGCAAATTCATCCTTTTTAATTTTGTAATTTTTTATTTGGTCTTAGTCGATGTATTCTACCATTTTAAAAAATGTATATCTTTTAATAAAAAAGGGTTAAATATGTTTTTGGTCCCTACATTATGCGTCCCTTTGATAAATAGTCCTCACATTTCAATAAATGTTTTTAAAATCCCTACATTTTGTCTCCGTTATCAAATTTAGTCTCTGCTGTTAAGTTTCTACCCAGTCACCAAACGGCAGGCTGATGTGGTTTTTTTTTATTTACCCGTTTTAAATGGGTTGGGCCTAATGGAATGGGTAAAATACGACCCGACCCATGGACCCAACCCATTTCATCTTCTTCCATTACCTTGTAACCCTAAATCCTAAATTCCCTCTTCTCCTTCTCACGCGTGCATAGAACTGCTGATACACATCTTCCTTCATCCTTCATCCTTTCTTTAAACGCAATCTCATCCTTCATCCTTCATCCATCATCGCTCATACTTCATCTCTTCTTCTTCCTCCATCGTTCATCATCCTATTTTCCCAAATTTCTTCTTCTCTCCTTTCACCTTTCACCATGAATCGAATCTTTTTGAAAAATAGTGGTACAAGTTGTTCAAGTTCTTCACTGCAAGCTAGACCCAGAGGCCGAAAATGTAAGTGTGGTGTTCCAACTATTTTGTTGCATGCTTCTAAGGGTCCTAATGTAGGGAGGCCTTTCTAGAGATGCCGATATTGGATGGTATGTGAAAGGTGTTTTGGTTTCAATTTGAATTTATTTTCAATCTGATTTTGTGGGTAAGTAAAATTTGATTTGTTTTCCAGATGAAAAATGAAACTTGCAATATGTTTGTATGGGCTGATGATGAAATAGAAGAAATGGATGAAGTTACATCAAAAGATCCAGTTCAAGTTGATTCAAACATTGGTGCAATTGTTGTAGAGTTTATGGAAGAAACAATGAAAAAAAATGCAAAGCTTTCAAAGAAGTTGAGTGCTGAGAAGATGAAAGGGAAATTTGTGATTTTTCTACTTGTTGTATCAGTGTTTATGAACCTTTGTTTTGTAGCTAAGCTGTTTGTTTAGGTTTTAAGAAAATGACATTAGTAAATTGATGTATTGTTAGTGATGGCATTAGCAAATTAATGTTTGTGTAATGGTATATCAAGTTGGTTTGTGTAATGTTAATGAATGGAATGAATTTTAAGACATTTGAGAAATTTATGTACTGCTTTAAATTGATGAAATTTGAGACATTTGAGAAGTTGAGAAATTTGAGAAGTTGAGACATTTGAGAAGTTGAGACATTTGAGACATTTATGTACTGTAAAATTCTGGCAGGTACTGGTTCTGAATCTTAAAACAGAGTCTGAACAATTGTTCAGAAGCAAGATAACAAATGTTCAGAACCAGAATAAAACAGGACAGAAAGTAAAGTGCAGAAATTAAAAGGTTTCTCAGAAAACTGCTTCTGAACACAACTTCTTAAGATTGCACATTGAGCTTCTGAAGATTGCACATTCTATAGAACCAGGAGGATGTTCTGGCTTCTGAACATGCGCATAGAACCAGGAGGATATTCTGGCTTCTGAAGACATGCATATAGAACCAGGTGGATGCTTCTGAACAAGTGCATATAGGACCAGGAGGATGTTCTGGCTTCTGAACATGCGCATAGAACCAGGAGGATATTCTGGCTTCTGAAGACATGCATATAGAACCAGGTGGATGCTTCTGAACAAGTGAATATAGAACCAGGTGGATGTTCTGGCTTCTGAACTAGCTGCTTCTGAACACACACAGATTTCAGCTTCTGAACTGCACATCGCTATTGCTTGTACATTTGATTTTAGGAAACATGTAGCCAACAACCAAATATCCAACATACTGCTTTAAATTTGAGACATTTAAGACATTTGAGAAATTTGAGAAGTTGAGACATTTGAGAAATTTTTATGTACTGCTTTGAGAAGTTGGTTTTTGTACTGCTTTATCAGCTTGACATTTGAGACAAAATCAGCATGACCACTGCTATATATTAAAGACAAAATGACAAAATATCACTACTAATATTGTGAATAGCAAAATGAACACATCCATTAATATTGTGCATAAAATGCAATTATATATCACACTGAACTTGCAATTGGTACTCCAATTGTCTACATTGGAAATGTTTAACCAAAAACACTAAAAAAAGCCTGCCATAAGTACTAGTATTTGGAACTAAGTTAAGCTTCATCACATAATTCACAAAAAAAAGATGAAGCATTACACATCAAAAGCTTGATTACATGACAAAAAAAAGATCAAGCATCTTTTACACCTTGTTGTAGTATGTGCTCTTGACCACTTACCATTTTCCATCCTTTCTTCATCCGGTTCTCTCCTCCTTAACTTCTTGGGCCTCCCAGGGCCACGCTTGAATTGAGGTGGTAGAACCTCTGGGTAGTTTGTTTTAGGCCACTTATTCTGACCATTAATTGGTGAAATAATTTGAGCATAACATTCTTGATAACAAACTTTGGTGTAATACCTATGGACATAAGTACTAGGATCATCACCCTTAAAAGTAATGGTTGCAACTGCATGCCTACAAGGGATTCCCACCAAGTCCCAGAAATTACATGAGCAACTTCTTTTGGCTAAGTCAACCACAAACTTATCAAGAAAAAGAGAATGTGCGACTTCAAATTTTAACCCCCCTGCCCAAGTAGAAAATCAGTTTCCACTTTTTTCAATCTCCCAATCAAGTCTCTTCCTAGGTTTAGGCATTACAGTCCTTTTATATTTTTCAGACTTTTCCTTAAGCTTAGCAAATCTACCCATTAAGTATGTCCTAATCCATTCAAACATGGTTATAATTGGTTTGTCCCTTTGCAACAAGATTGTTGCATTAAAACTCTCACTAAGGTTATTCATTAAAACATCACACTTTGTATGACATGAAAACACATGTTTGCACCAACCTTTTGTAGGGACAGCCATCAACCACTCATATGCAGGTTGACTTATATTTTTGATTTGTTGCATTTTCTCTTCCCATGCCTCCACATATGTAGCCTTTGCTGCAGCCATCATGAGGTCTCTTATAAGTGTCCCACCACCAAACTTCTTTTTGAAATTTGCATATAGATGTCTAAGACAAAATCTATGCTCTAGACCACCAAGCATCTCATCAAAAGTCTGGATCAAGCCCTACATCAACACCAATGAAATGTTTTCAAGACATGGAAATATTTTCATGTTTAAACAAATGAATCATAAAGATAAAACATAAAGTTAACATAGATAGAAAGAGAAAACACACCTAAAGCACTTAAATCAATAAAATAGAAAATAAAGTACAAGCATAAAGTTACCTTTTGTTGGTCACTTATGAATGTCCACCTACTCTCACCAATATCTTCAAGTAGTAATGTTAGAGACCATTTCCATGTTTCCTTACTTTCAGTCTCAACCACTGCAAAAGTAATGGGCAAATATTGATCATTAAGGTCTCTTCCCACTGCGATTAGTAACTGTCCACCATATTTATTTTTAAGATGACAACCATCAACACCAATGAATGGCCTACAAGCATTTTTCAAAGCCCTCTTGCAACCATCAAAGCATACATAAAACCTCCCAAACCTAGGCTCCAACGTAGGGGCAGGCCTCTCAATGTGCAACTTGCAAGTGTTTCCACGACATGCTTTTCGTAGTTCCTCACTGTAGGACCACAACAATGAATAATGCTTGACACTATCCCCATCCACAAGCTTCCTTGCTATTTGTCTCGCTTTAAAAGTTGTTGAAAATGTTATGCCAGTTGAATACTTGGTTCTAACTTCAGTAATCACATCATTAATTTCCATCCCTTTAGTGTTTTTCATCCTATCATAAATAACTTTAGCTACCCATTCAGACTTAGCATTTTTGTTATCAAAAACTCTCCCACACGTTTGTTTTGGTGAAAGAGTCTTAACCCTAAAAGTGTGACTTCTCACCACCCTACTAACAAAAACAGTATAGGAACAAGTGTCATTATTCTTACAAACGACCCTAACCCTATTTGCATCATTTTTCTTAAATTTTACCTGATAACCATTCAACACATTGTGTTCAAGGATTGCATCTTTGAATTGCTTGAGTGAAGAGAATTCCATGCCCACAATGAACTTAAAGGTTTTATTAAGATCTTCACTTCTAAACTTGGGATATCTTGGCCTAACCTCAGCACATCCATCTCCACCAGAATCAGAAGCACTATCAAGATCTTCTGAAACATAATCATCTTCATAAGCAGCAATAACATCATGAGCAGCATTACCTTCAGCAACAACTAGCTTTCTACCTACAGAAGCAGAAGTTCCTTCACCATCAAAATCAATCAACTCTTCTTCAAACCCATCATCCAACCCCAAGTCCCTCTCCTCTTCACTGTCTTCAAAGTTGACATCCAATTCTGAGTACTCAGTGTCACTATCATAAGCTTCAGAACCAGACTCATATGATGGAGTAGCCACACCTTTACCTTTGTTATCCTTCACAATGTTTTCATTGTCCAAACACACAGGATAACTTGCATTTGCATTAGATTCATTTACATACTCCACATATATCTCAACTGCAGCATTGTGATCAATTGCATACTTAGAAATTATAGCAGCATCTTCATCATCACCAACCTTGAACAAACCGGAATCTAATGAAATTGTAGTAGGTTTCCACCACATTCTAAATTTATCAGCATCCTTGTCCAACTCCTTCACTATTCCTTCAATCTCAAAAAAAGACCACCTATCATCATCCAGATCATCCATTGCATGAGTAGCACCACCCACATACTTCATTCCATTGTCACTTACGAAAAAGCCCTTAACAAAAAATACAGCTTTAAAAGCCATACCTACAAAAAGCAAAGGGTAAAACCGTAAGTTAACACATACAATCTGATTTTAGGGCAAAAATGATAGCATCTTTTGATTCCAAACTAGCAGACATAAAACACTGCATCCCAACATTATTGCTCTACCCCACATGTATTCAATACAACAACAACAACAACAACAAACCAAAAAACCCTTTTTCCCACAAGTATTCAATCGAAAAAACAGTAAAAAAAAGGCAACTTGCAAGCAAAGGACAAAAATCATCCCAATAGATTATTAAGACAACAATAAACAACAATAACCAAACCATTTTGGACCACAGAACTCGAAAATGAACCAAACAAACATTAAAGAATAGAAACCTAAACTATCACATAACTCAAAAATACCTGGACCACAGAACTCGAAATTTGAAATCGAAGTCGAAATCGAACCACACAATCACGCACGCGAACTCGAAATCTGAACTCCAACTCGAACTCGAAACTCGAACTCGAACTCGATGGAAGGAAGGAGAAAGGCTTTGTTATGTTAGGGTTTCTATTTTTTACTTTGAAATTTGTAGTCTCTTTAGTTTCTGATTAATTAGTTTCTGATTAATAATACTATTTTATTGTTAATAACATAATAAAACATGGAATTATCAATAAACATTTTATTAATTTAAATTTAATTAATGTGTGCGACCCATTGCCACATATGCATCCATGTGTATCTTTTTTTTGACACATCATTAAAAAATTGGGGCCCACTAGCTGCCACATCAGCATCTTGTTAGAACCTTAACAGCAGAGACTAAATTTGATAACAGAGACAAATTTTAAAAACATTTATTGAAATGTGAGGACTATTTATCAAAGGGACGCATAATGTAGGGACCAAAAACATATTTAACCCATAAAAAAGTATTGCTTGTCTAAAAAAATATATCATAAAGTTATTGCTTGTCTAAAACAAATATCATAAAGTATGAAAGGGCCATATCACCTAACTAATACATCATGATCGTCATCATTCATCACCTATATTCAAACATGGAATGTTTTTAAAATAAAGGACTTAGACATAAAATTTGAACACAAAAATAAATAGGAAACTCTAAAGAGCTCAGCTTTTCCCTTGATGATTATGGGAAGTTGCATGTTGGCATGCTGCCAATGAATGAATGGATTAAAATAACGCAATGTCCAGCTATTTTAAAATTCTATGTTTTTTTGTCAATTGGAGAATCCCATCAATGTCTACCAATGTGTAATTTGCCTTTTTCCCTTTTGCTTTCGGAGGCACACAACACCACTAGGTATGATAAGTGTTCTTTGTTCCCTTTTTGCAACAATTGTGGAATTTGCATTCATAATTGTCACTAATTGTGCTTGTGTTGTGAGTTCGAATCCCATGTATTATAGTAATCACTTGCACTGATGGGACCTAATCACACAATCATGTGCATATTTGATATTCAAATATTTTGATTCTAAAGTTTTCAATCGAAAAAATTGTCGAATAATTGCTTTTCATGAGTTGAAATTTGAACTTCTCATTCCTTCCGTTCTCTTCCCCTAGTATGCATCAACTCTATTTCTAAAAATACTAATAAACAAGTTTTATTGCTATAATTTATAAATCTAATTGTTGCATGTTTTTATTTGTATGCTTAAGACAAGGTATACTCATCTATTTCTTTTGAGAAATTGAGATATTCACTTCTCTCTATCTATCTCTATTACTCTACTTTGGTTATCATCTTGTAATGTTGTACATGTAAGACATGAGCTCTACTGTAAAATTATCACGCAATTATACACACTGATTAATCTTACCTATTGATTTAGGACCAAACGGTTCATACTATACAATCAACAAATTAAAACAATACTGACTATTGATTTAAAATCGTGTGGTTGAGATCTAAACTTATATGATCCATTGCAACAAGAAATTCAAATCTTAATAGTAGTACATAATCCACAAAGCATGGTCCATAAACAAACATGAGAGTGATTGGGGGACCATACCAATTATGACATGAAAATCAGCTTGTGAAGGACTCATGCTTAGTCAACGTCACTTTCCACCTCCTTTCATTCTCTCTTTTATTTTTCATGTAAATCTTCCCTAAATTATAAGTTGTTCCTGACCATTTCACCTAAATTAATAAATGTAATTAATTTTATATAATAAAGATAAATTATGAGTTATTTTACAAAATTATCATTCATTAATAGTATAAGAAAAATAAATTAAAGAATTCAAAGAAGAGAGAATAATAAATACATAAGAGTATAATTGAAAGAAACATTATTGTTTCACCACTATTGTAAAACGACTTATAATTTGAAACAATTTTCTACTTATAATTTGGAAAGATGGAGTACATTATATATTTGTTCATAGTGACAAAGAATGTTTAGGACGGCAATGTAAATTGTTGAATCTTACCATTTTTAAAAAAATACTTAAAAATTATGGTAAGCTATTCATAAACAAATTAATTTTTTACACGATGCAGGGTTGTCATTTTTTCTCTCGTGGTAGATTGATTTTGCCATGCTCTAGTTGTTTAAATTTGGCATGTACACAAATTGGAGATTGTCAGGAATCAAGGATGGATCTAATATTTTCATACTGTCCTTGAAATTTTGAATTATGATTTTGATTGTTCCATCCTACCAAACATTACTGTAAGCTATAGTGTATAGTTAAGAGTTTTAAAAACACTAATGATGTTTGTTAATTGTTACGAAGAACATTTAAATGAAAGGTAAGAAGAATGCTATTAATTTGTAATTTCATATTTATCAATCAATTTATTTTTATATTACCAATTTCCTTTTGCATGGTAAGTTAGTTATGTCCAGCTGTAGTCAAATTTCGTGTGATCATAACTAAGAACTTTTTGTGACTTTTCCCTCATAACCCTTGTTCTAGATAAGATTTTTTGTGTTCACACCTCAATTTTTATGAGATAGTTTGTAACTTGATTGAAAGATAACTAAAGTATTGTCAATAATTATTCCAAAAAAATCGAAATCAGATTCTTTGAATTATAGATCAACATTTTTGTGAGCTAAATCATTAGGATAACACTTGTGTACTGTAACACCCATACTAAATTATCTAGAATATTTAGCATGTGTATTAATCTGATACCGGATACATTAAAATTTTCAATAATAATATAAACACAAAACTACTGAATGAGTACAAATAGCTCGTTATACATATATCTGAATATCATAAATCATACTTTCATATACAAATGTATAATCTATCAACCTCCTGAGCTTGCCATGACGAGCATCTGCACTCCATCCAGCGTCTTCTTGAAGAACTTCCTCTGAAAAGTCTCTTGCTAACCTGCAAGCCTGCACCAGAAGGATTGGGGTGAGACATTACGTCTCAGTGAGCTCCAGCCCAACCTACTGTTGGCAACCACGGGGGAAACCTAGGGTCGCCGTGCCTACTCTCGGCAATCTTGGGGATACCTATGATCGCCAAGTCTTAACTTTACCCATAGGGGCTACCTGACTGTCCTGCTAAACTGTGTAGTCATAAACTGGACTACATCCTGCTAAACTAGTGATCAAGGGGAAACCTAGGATCAATGTCTGAGTCTGATACTGAATAATCATGAGATCTAGACTATATCCTGATAACTGGGTGATCGAGGGAATCTAGGATCACCGCCTGATAACTGATTACCTGATATCTGATACTTGTTTGATAACTATTCTCTGTCTGATAACATAATAAATTATTAAATGTTACATGTCTTTATGTTAGCTGTTAGCGTTGAACAAACAATATTATCTGGGTTCATTTTACGGAATGCCCCCGGGTGGAGTAACCCCGAAGCACATTCCCCTGATAACCGGTGAAAATTCCTATCATATCAGGCTAACACCGGACTCCTCTTGTCGTCGTGCGGTTATCCTTGCGGAATAACACGTCCCACTGGCGTGAACCTCCTGTGTCCCACTGGCGTGAACAACAGAAGACACGACTTAACATTAGTCTTAACTGATGCGTATACCTCCCGTGTCCCACTGGCGTGAACGACGGAAGACGCGAATTAATATACTTTCATTATTAGTCTTAACTTATGCATGAGCCTTTCGTGTCCCACTGGCGTGAACAACGAAAGTCACGGCTTAATGTGTTAATTAAACTCTTATGTGCGGCTATCCTCGCGGATAATAACTACACCGTTCCAACTGGCGGGAACCCCCGTGTTCTAACTGGCGAGAACACTGGAGACACATAAGGTTGTCATATAACTCTTGTTCTTATAATATAACGTATAACTTATGTCTATTGCATATCTGATGCATTCTTGAATGCTTAACCTATTAAGGTTCTTAACTATGAGCATAGTATCATTCTTGTGCTTAGTACATGATGAGTACCATCTTAAGTCTCTTTAACCTATAATAGGTTTCTAAACTTGAATACTATATCGTTCTTGGCTTGCTCGTACTTAATTGAGTGTTTGAGAAATGCCTAGTAAGGGATAAGCTCTATACTAGCTCTTATTCTTCTCTATATTATCTTGTGGATTAAGGCATCCATCCTCTCAAACTTGTGCTCTATAATAATAATCTAAACATTCTCAAGGATAGGTCTTTAAATGCTTAATAGTAATGCTTAACCATTACATGTTGTTCCTTGAGTCCGAAGCAGTATTAGATAGCCGAAACGGTGCGAGTAAAGAAGAAAAACAACATGATCCTGTCCACCTCAAAATCGTGACACGATTTGGCAATCGTGTCACGATTTCATGCCCAGAAATCGTGTTGGTTCCTGCCTGTAAAATCGTGACACGGTTGTAAAATCGTGACACGATTTTACCTGCAGTTGGACAGCATAGGGCAAGTTTAAAACATGTTTTCCACCAATTTTGGTCTATCCAATCATGCCCAACATTACAACAGTTTTAATGGTAAATTCAAAGGCTTATTAACAGATTACAACATGTAATGATCAAGGATTGCTAGCAAAATAGAATTAGGGCTCAAATGCTCATAACTTGCTCATAAAAGCTAAAACTCATAAACTTACTCAAACGGGTTCTAAAACCCTGTGGAACTCACCTCAACCATAGCTAGCTTCCTTTCCAAGCTTTCCCTTGCTTCCTTCTCCAACCTTAGCCTTGGTCTTTCTCTCCTTCTTGTTCCATTCTCTTGTTCTAGCTTCACCAACTAAACTTGCTTGCAAAGTTTCTTACTAGGTTTAGAATGAAGGTTGATTGGTTGCTAGTAAGGTAAGGGAGGGCGTGTGAGTAGAGTGAAGAGAGGGGAGTGAGCTGATTTTCTTTGGATAAGTGTAGAAGAGTGTAGAGAGAATGAGAGAAAGTGATAAGAAAATCTTGCCTCTCTTTTCTTATAATCCTCCTCTTTGAGTTAATTACAATAATGCCATTCCTCTTATTAACAAATTTGCCATGCGTGTTCCATAAGTTTCTGACACTGTTAACCATTACATCTAAACGGGATATTACACTTGCCATATAAATAAACCCATTAACTGACAATTTACCAAATTGTCCTTTGCTTAAAACATTTCTGATACATCGTCTCAATATTAATAAATATTCGAGTCTTAGGCGGGATATTACATGTACCATTAAGGTACCAATGTTATATATCATTGACCAATTAGAGTGTGTCATGTACCAATGTTATTTTATAAGTGCTTTATTTGATATATTTTTTTAAAGGGTGTTATATACCATGTGATATATTTATTTGTTATATACCATGTGGCACACCCTAATTGGTCAATGGTATATAACATTGGTACTTTAATGGTACACAAGTGTTATCCAAATCATTATAGCAGAAATATTTAATTACATGACCAATACAAAGATTTGCTAATTGACTCATAACCACATATAAAAGCTGTTGAAAAAAAGCTACACCAATTTTACCTTAATGCATATAACCCCTCTCCAGAATATCAACACCCAAAACAAATATATCACACACTCATTCTCACATACGCACCATCACACTAACACTAACACATTGCTAGGAATGAATGAGTATTTTCTATATAAAAAAAAGGGAATGAATGAGAATTGAACTAGTTAGTGATTAGAGTTACTTCAGATATTGGAATGGAATCGATGCTACATTCATGTTCTATGGTGCATACCAATGACACTTGTGTGAAACTTGGAAGGATATGTACTATGGGACACGCATCCACCCGCATTTTCATCTCAACCGATACTGCAGCCACATGGCAAGGTAATTCCAACCTCCTTTTCAAAAAGACCCCCCACTCTCTTTCCACCATAAATCATGGAAAGTTGCAACTTTTTTCCTATAAAAAATAATTTATCTATCCATTCGTCCCTTTTTATAGAGTAGTTTACAAAAAAGTTTTGTCTCTAAATATAACAATATATACAAATTTCTAGATGCATTGATTATTCTTTTTTCCAAATATACCCTTTATTAATACTACCTATTTGTATTGGTATATGAGAAGTTAACATTAAATATATATTTAATTAAACGTAGTCTAATAATAGTCACACACATTTGAGACAATTTTATTACTCCAACAACTTTTCTTAACACCCGTGATTTTTGTAAATTATTCCTATAAAAAGGGACGGAGGAAGTAATTTCTATTGGACACACTTTAAAAATTTTAAATAAAAAAATTATCTATTAAAAATGATAAAGACTTTAGTTCTCAATATATATATATATATATATATATATATATATATATATATATATATATATATATATATAGACACACACACACACATACAAAAATTTACTACTATTTAATGTCATCAAATAGTCCATCAGAAACACTCATTAACATTTTCTAAAAAAATAAAGCATCAGTCTAATATGAACATATTCATAATTTAATCCAAAAAACTTATAAATATAATAAATAGTTTTTAAAGTATATAAAATTTGTTAAATTTTTTAGGGATAAAATTTGTTAATTTAGCCTTCGATATCAAGATGTATGGACTAACATGACCGATTTTCATATAATTTAAAGATCAAATTGATAAATTTCATATATTCTAGAGACTCTATAAATTTTATATATTTTAAAGATTAACTTAGAATAATATAGATATTTTAAGGACAAAAATTAATTGTTTATCAAAGAAAAAAGACTCTAAATGGTTGTTTTAGTCTTTCAATGTGTTAAACAACAATATAACTATAGTTTTTGAATCCTCCAAAATCACAAAAAACATTGGATGCATCTTTGCCTAAATCAATTTAGCTTTTGAATATTTTTTCATTAGTGAGTTTGTCATTGAATTTTGTCTTTCCATAATGTTGAAGTCCCACAAAAAATGTCATACAACTATTCTGATACACCTTAAAGTCTTACATTGTTTGGAAATTAAGACTAAAGTTAGTTTATATATAACATTCATACTCCTCAATCCAACATGATGTTTTTTTTTTATAATCAACAAAACATTGACTTAACAATCCAAAACAGACTATACATCAGAATGTGGTATGACGTATTTGAGTGTGGAACTAAACATTAGCGACTTCATTAGGGAGCAAGCCCACAAACTTTTCATTAACATCTACAAGGACAACTTTTTGATATACCTCAAAGTCTCACATTATTTAAAAATCAAGGCCAGTCATAATCATAATTTATATACAATAGATATTCGTCAACCCAAAGACAAAATCTTAATAACGTGGCATACTTGAGAGATGAACAAAATAGTTAAGTAATACAATTACTGAAAATACACTAACATATCTTTTGTGATTTCAATATATTTATGATCATAGTTAGAATAACACTGTTCACATATTTAAGAACCAAATTAAGGCTTTATTGAAAATAATCGAATCAAAATCTTCAATAGAATGAAGAAAGAAAAAAATTCTTCAAAAAGAAAAAGAAAGGAGAAAAAAAAAACCCCAACATTTTCACTTTTCTACGCAATACTACTTCTATTTAACACCTCCACAAACCAAAAGATCTCACATTTTCAGTATTCCCCTTTCACATTTTCACTCTTACAAACCCTTCATTCTCTCTCTTTCTCCAAAAATGGCATCAAAACTCTCACTCATTCTCTTTGTTCTAGCAATCTGGACCCTTGATTCATCTCAAGGAGCTTCAACCCATCAAGCTCCAGCACCATCAGTTGACTGCACAAACCTTGTCTTAACAATGGCTGATTGTTTGTCCTTTGTAACAAACGGTAGCACAACAACAAAACCAGAAGGAACTTGTTGTTCTGGTTTGAAATCTGTGCTCAAAACTGCTCCTTCTTGTCTCTGTGAGGCCTTCAAGAGTAGTGCTCAGTTTGGTGTTGTCTTGAATGTTACCAAAGCTACTTCTCTTCCTGCTGCATGCAAAGTCTCTGCTCCTTCTGCTACTAAATGTGGATGTGAGTTTTTTCTTCCTTGTTTATCTCATTTGGGTTTTCTTAAATTTTCAATTTTTAAGTTTTTGTGGTTGCATTTTGCTATAAAGTTTGTGTTTTTTGATAGTTATGTTGAATAAAGTTTTGGTTTTTCTTGATATGTGTTTTCTTCCTTTTACCCCCATTTGGGTTTTTATGAAAATTTCAATTTTTATTTATTTGTTGGTGCATTTTTTTTTTTAATAAAGTATGTGTTTTTGGATAGTTATGTTTAATGAAGTTCTCATTTTTTGGGGGTGTGATTTTTGGAAAGAAAGTTTTCATCTATTGATATATGAGATGGATCATGATAGTTCATGATGTCATTGACAATTTTATTACTACATAAATATCCAAAATCAATGACACTAGATTGTACATTGTGTGTAACAATCTATTAATTTTGCTTGTGTCTTCCTTTTTTACTATTATGTAACACTACTATATGTACTAGGCTACTAAGTGAATATCATAGTCCTATACGAGATAGCTTGCGTTTTTGCATATGAAATATCTTGATTTCTGCCCCCACACTTGTGATAAAAATTGATTTCAATGAACTGATTTTGGAAAATTGATTTAGTTAAAAAGAAGTTGAATGTGAAATCATTAATGTTTGGATAAAAATGAGTTAGACAATAAATTTGAGTGTAAACATAATTAAAAAATGAGTTAGACAATAAATTTGAGTGTAAACATAATTACATATCCCATCTTCAAGTTAAAATCAATTTCATTTGACATGTCCAAACATGTTAAAATCAATTTTTATGTGTTTGAAATCACTTCTGGTTTTGGCTCTCCCAAACACCAAACCAAACACACAAGGAAAATATTCAATCTTGGGAAGGGTTTGCTCTAGATTTTTTCCACCTTTCTTGATCATGTTAGTCACTATTGCTATGTTATTTTGCAGTGTCTGAAGTGTCTGAAGCGCCTGCTTCTGCTCCTGGTATGTTTCTCACTTACTATTAGTTGTTCCCTTTCAGCCATTTACAACTCTTGATATGTAATTTGTCAAGCACATGCTTAATATTTTAGGCTCCTTAAAGCTTAAACAAGTAAGAAGTTTAGAACCATATATCTTATTTTGTGGTTTTGTTTCATTTTTATTGGGTGTTTTCTTCTGCATATTCCTTTCAGCGGATTCGAGCAAGATTGAGGGGGTGTATTTTGGAGTATAACTGTTGATCAAAACTATAACTGTTGATTGGAACATCAATTAAGATTTTTACTTGATCATTTACCATACATGAATGTCTATTTCACCACGAGATCAAGTTTTTCATTCTGTTCCTCAAAACACAAATCTTAAAATTAATCATCATAGGGCCTAATTGACTTATTTGAGTCTGAATTGGCTTAATTGAGTTTATTTGTTGACATAAATACTCGTGAGACTTTTGGAAAAGCTCATGGAAACAACTGTCTTTTGGAAAAGTTTATCTGTTTTCAGCTTATTTTCAGAAGCTATTCATGATACCTTATGGAAACTGTTATTGACTATTTTATTTTTGGTTATAGAAATAGTTTACACATAAACACTAATATGAAAAGCATAAACACTTAATTCAACTGTTTATCCAAATAGGGCTTAACTAGTGTTCCTAATTGAGTTATTACTTTTTTTGTAGCTGGAGGTCTCTCTCCACGATCATCTGCAGCTTCTCCAACATCTTCTGGTGCAACTTCAGGTTTGAATGGCCCTGTAAGTGAACTATCTCCAGTTCCAGCACCATCTCCAGGGAACACAGCTTCAGGACTATTCCCAATTTCAGTGGGATCTTTACTTGTTGGCCTATTGGTGGCTACAGTGTCACTTTTTTAGATTGATTTTCATCATTTCATTTTGAGATCAGAGATGACATGACGGTTATTTTGATGCTTTTTTGAGTTTTACCATTAGATTACTTCTCATTATGTGTGTGACTTATTACTAGATACAATTCATTCTAGGAGTGACTCAAACTTATGTTAAGCTTGTACCCTCTTTATTATATCATATTACATTACATATATATGTTATATATAAGTCTATTTATCCTTATTTATTGACTAAATTGTGACTCATAATGTTAATAACTCTAAATAATTCGAAAGTATCAGTTTGCCTCATAATGGTCACTTAAGAGATTGATCATACAACCAACCTTAAGGGACAGTGCTAAAATGACTATTAGTATTACTTGAATAATAACTTCTCTTTTCCCAATTTTTTGAAGACAATGTTTAAAAAATTTAATCAAAAGAGATCAAAATTCTAATTAAGGATTTTTCTTTTAAGAATTAATTGTGCCAAAGTAACAACCAGGACTAGTATGTAATTTCAGGTAAGCACTTCCAATTAGTGCTAGAGTTTTATGGCAAAATGGTTTTCATAGTCATCACAATTACCTCTCATGGCTAAGTTATCTACTACTATAATAAGAAAACTCATTACCACCATATTTTCATATTTAACCTTTTTAAATCTCACTAAATCACAAAATTAAGGGTTTTATTCGTCATTTTCCCAAAGTAATCATGTTTTACATCACCCTACACGGTCTAATCAATGCACACTAAAAAGTATATTCATTTTCCAATGTATTACATTCTGCCAAAGCACTTTAAACCAAAAGTCACCTTATTTCTTTAATTTTCTTATACCCTTCAAGGCTTCAAGTACCTGTTCCTATTCTCGAAAACACTCTTTCCTCTGTAAAATATAGTAACACTTTAACTCATTATAGCAACGAAAACGACATGTTCCTATTCCTTCTCCATTCTTCTATGTTTTCTTTATTTCTGGTGCTTTGCATCCTTTTTTTTATCTATATTCTGTTACAATAGTTTAGTTCTATTATTCACAAAATAATAATAGACAGATTGTGTTCTTTTCAAAATTGTCAGAAATTCCCCTAAAAAAATTTGTTATAGAAATTAAAAATGTAATTGGCATACAATTGTTTGAAATCCCCATAAAAGATGTGCTTATCTTATTGAATTGTTTAATACATTATTCAGATAGTGTCACCAATTATATTGTCTTGCATGCCTTTGTAGTCGTTTAGTTTTCTTCTTTTGCTCTTAGGCCACTGGCTCACAAATTCAGACCCTATGATTAACCCACAATTCAGTCTTACCCTTTAGAAAATCTGAAAATGCATGAACCAATTAATTTTCCACAAAATCCCAGTCTGCCTCAGAGTCTAAGATGCCAAAAGTATCAATTTTTCCAGCATATTTTAATGCAACAAATCTTACCAAATCAGCGACAAACATATCAGCTGTTGTTGAAAAAAATTGGAATTTGCTGAGTGCAGTAAATGTCAAGATCAACATAGATGCTGGTGTTTTCTGAACGGCTCAACATGGTTTATTTGTGAGGAATCATGATGAGTTGCAATTTTTGTTCCTTATTTTTCCTCTTCCATCAATATTGCTTTCCATTGCAATTTACTATCATTTAAGCATCAATTTTGTGCCTTTTCAATTAATTGATTTTGCAAGTTTGATCACTTGCAATTTCAGAATCTCTGAATGAAATGAAAGACACGATGGAATAGAATCACATCCTCTTCAATTTAAAATTTGGATTCTAGAAATGATATAAACCACAACAAAAAAAAATCACAACAGTCGAATGTAAGTTAGTTGAAACTTTCTCAAGTCTGTTGAGGTCAATGAATCTCATGGGGATGTTAGAATCAACCAAAGCTTAAAAGATCTTGACAATTTAGAATATCTGTGTTACATGTTTATGGCGCCACTAAATGAAACAACAATTGGCAATAAGGCACGTTTTAAGGAGAAAAAGCATGGATGGATAAAGAAAATAAAAAATTACATGAATGAGGTAATATCAAGACAAACGTGACATACACCCAGCAATAAGAAAATCACGAAGTACTCTGATAAGTGTCAAATTACAGTTATTTTCCATCGCTCGAGGTTTCCATAGACGTTTGGGTTTCAAATTTCTCTCTCATGAAGCACACAAAAATCATAAAGAATGAGGCCTTAAATAGTGTTCAGACCCCGAGGCATCGTGCCACGTTGCCGGCTCATCGTGCCACGATGTAGTTGGTGACGATACAGTATTAGATCTTATCCTCAGCTTCGTGCCACGTTGCTCCTGCGGGTCTTTCAAATTTTATCATATCAATTTTTTCATATATCTACATAAAAATTTGTTTTCGCATATATAAGCAAATAAAATTCATAACTGGTGTGACTCAACTATTTAACAAATTAATGTATATATTAGAAAAAATATTTAATAGAAACATTACATTAATACTCATAATTTTCATTTAATATCTATAAACATTCTACAATATTAACAATCTAATTAATTTTTATATAATTGCCGCAATCCTTAAAAAATATATATAATTATCGCAATGTTACGTGACCCGTGCGTTTTCGCACGGGTCTTTTACTAGTTTGCTATAGAAGGATACCCATGTGATGTGCTAGTTGTTTCTTTAGTCATCACTCACCACAACCACATTGATTCGTGATATTACCCATATGATATGATGGACCCCTAGTAAGATTCCCATGTGCCATAATAGTTACAGGTGTAATGCTAACCAGTGTCATAAATGCAATTGTTAAAGAAACTAAAATTAGTATGTTAGAATTGGATTCAACAACATTTTGACTTTTAAAAAATTAAATTCATAACTTTTTACTATTTTCCAACATAATATTTTTATTTGTATTCTTTTAACCAATGCCTCAAATGTACTCTTTAACATTTCCCTAGATACGATACCAAATTGTGGTAAGAAAAAATAAATATAATAATGTCTATATAAAGTAAAAACTTGACCTGTTTTTGGTGCGGTGGACGTGATTTCTTAAAAGCTTTTACAAATCATAATCTACTACCTTTTATGATCAAATTATGACACTTCAGAACCCAATGAATAGTTCAATTCATTTGTCGTGCTTTGGCCTTTTATATAAGCAAAAGGTCGTTTCAGCATTCATCGTCTGCTTTCCACCTTCCACTTTCGGCCCGTGCTTAATGAAAGAGCCAATGCAAAAAAAAAAAATAAAACAATGTTTTATAGAAGAAAATTTAGATCGATTAACCACGAATGAATTGATTCAAGTGGTAAGACACTTCTATTCTATTTGTTTTAGGAAATGTTAACGAATGTTATGAGACACTTTTTAAACGCCTAAATGGTAAGATTTTATAAGAATCGTGTATTTATTGCATTGAAAATTAAAATTTTTAATTTTTTAAAGAATAATTTCTTTATTAAAAATCTTTAAAGAGTGCCCCAAAACATCCGTGAGTAAGACTCATTTGTTTTATCAATAACATATTAATAATTCTTCAAAAAAATAAAAAATAACATGGTAACAATTTTTTTTTAAATGAATTCAAAAATTAAGTATCACCTTTTATCTGATATTGTTGTCGTATACATCCGATCTTAACAATATCGTTTATTTTTAAAATTTAAGTTTAATAAGATACAACACAAATATTAAAATTGACATTTAGATAATTGAAATAATATTAATTCGAAGTGGAACTAAATCGACAATCGGTGTTGTAGTAACACGACAGAGGACGGTGACGCTTCATCGACATGATGGTGTGCATGTAAGTATCTCAATGATCAGGTTAGTTTATGATAAAGTGAGAAGTTTTTTTTTCTGATTATAGAATTGTATACTTTTAATCTGTACAAACGTCCTTTTAGATTTTTATATAACATTTTTTTAAGTTAGAAAGAGAAATTTATTTAGTCTATTGAGCTGAATCTAGCATTATTTGCAGATCAACATTTGATTTCCATCACATGGTGTTGATCATATCATTTGATTTGCTATGATGTGTTGTTGGTGCAACTTCATAGCGTGTTACTCTATGATCTGATCCATTAAGGATTGAGCTTGAACCTATTTTGGAAAAATATAAATATTATGAGTGTTTGAGCTCAATTGATTAAAGAATTTTAGTTAAGGAAACATTTTTTGAAAGAACTCAAATTCATATCATAATTGAATCATTATTGAGTAGACTATTATGTTAAGTTCAAATTTGTGATTACTATGACACATTTTCTTTATGAACCGGACAATTAAGAAAAAACTAATAAATTAATTAAAATACAATGAAAACACATGTACAACAAAATTACAAAACATGATCAAAATTGAAAAATGTTAACAAATGTTTTTAGGGTATTATTTAAACATTCAATACTAATAACTATTACATAAAAAATTGTATAAATATGAGTTTTACATGTGTTTAATTTGTATTTTTAAAATAAAATATTTTTTGTGATTTCTTTAAACAATACTTTTAGAATACTTGTTAGCTTAACATAACCCTAAAAAATTATAGTTTACACGTAAGTGAAGTCTTTCCACTAATATGAGATAGTGCAAATGTTGGTGGCATCATTGGTTAGGCAATTGTAGCAACTGTCATGGACTCATAGTGTTATGGTCCACCGCAATCACCTCACAAACTAATTTGGATCTTGACATTGAACTATTAATTAAATTAAAGACGCGTATTTGTTTGGTAAATCTAATTTTGTAGCCAATTTACTCAACTTTACGTCTATTTGTTCGCCACTTCCATTTTTTAACCTAATTAATACACTTTACTTGGTCTGCCTTCAATCATTACATAGCATCTTTTTTTCTGTTGTAAACGTAAGTTACAATATAGATTCTGTCCAAATATTACTATTTGGAACCTTTAATTTTTTAAGAAAAAACCAAATATGCTATAATATAGAACTAAAACCTATGTGAATTTGGTTTGAGAAGAGTTTGAAGCAAAGCTATTTATATTCAAATAATTTTACTCAAACTAAGTTTGTAAATTTGGTGTAATTTTTTTTTAACCTTGTCTTAAACTTTTTTTTTTGGGTACAAAACCTTGTCTTTAACTTATTATTTATCAGTTTAGTCAAATTGAGGTATAGTAATAGAGACAGAAATCTATACCTCAATTTAGTTTACTATAGAGACATACAAACTAGTTCTAACAAATCATAACTAACTTCTAACTACCTTCAACAATAGTAATAGAGTAATACAATATTTTGTGCTTATTAAAATTACTTTTGATTGATAGAAAACAAAATAATGAATTACGAAAGCCCGTGGGATGAACTAAAACATGCTAATGCAATTGGTATCACGCGATTTTTTAGACACTAAACGTGTGGACACCTTTTTAAACCAGATTTTGAACCTCGTTCACCATATTGTGGAAGTATAACTCTTCTCACAAACTCAACTCCATTTGGTTATTGAAATCTCTAATTTAATCATCATGTTGTAGCATCCAAATATGCAGATGAATTCCATCCAAATTTTCAAATGAGCACTTGTTTCTCGTTTTCTCTTTACCGCTAAAAATATGGCTTAATTGCTATTTTCTAGCACATGCTTTCTTTACATCGTGCTTTTCCCTATACTTTGAGCCTACAAACAAATTGTTTACGTTAATCAATTATGCGTTTGGACTTTGTTTACGAATAGATTGTGATGAGTTGAGTCATTATATCATGCATGCTGAATGAGGTATTTTCATCATTTTTATTTTAAAATTGTGCATGATGTAAGATTTGTTATAATGTACGCGATAGTTATGATTTGTTAGAACTAGTTTGTTATGTTGATTACACTAAGATCACTATATAAAGTGAATCATACACGTATTGTATCGATTTCCTTCGTGCAATCAATTCCATAATCAATATTTCTTACAATCGTGAGCCTGCCAAAAAATATATCAATGTTTCTATCTTATAATATTGCAATCTAAGCCCAGAAAAAGAAATTAAACAATAAGGTGCAGAAGTCCCCAAAACATCAGCGATGAATTTAGTACTTATCGATAGGGGTGGGCAAAAAAACCAAAAAACCGAACCGAACTGCTGAACTGAACCGAACCAAACCAAAAAAAACTGAACCATTACTAACAGTTCTAGAACCGAACTGTTTCAGTTCGGTTCAGTTCAAAACAGTTCGGTTCGGTTCGAAACAGTTCGGTTCGGTTCGAAACAGTTCGGTTCGGTTTTACCTTCTAAAATTCGATTTTGTTTGGTTTTTTATATTTTTTTCAATGGTACAAATAATAACAGTTCGGTTCAGTTCGAAACAGTTCGGTTCGGTTTGGAACAGTTCGGTTCAGTTTAAAATCCAAACAGTTCGGTTCGGTTCAGTTATTTTAAATTTATCAAACAGTTCGGTTCGGTTCGGTTCAGTTTTTATCCCGAACCGAACCATGCCCACCCCTACTTATCGATGCTGAAAAGTGAAATCATAGTAAGGGCTATAGAGCAGAAAACATTTCCCCGTGTTTACGGGAGGAAACATTGCAAGACAATGTTGTAGCCAAACCCTATATTCCATTTGCTGCATAGGCCCCGAGGTTCCTCAACATTGAAAAAGGCCGATCGGGAGATTGCTTTCGATGAGAAAAAAAAGACTATTACTTATTTCACTCCATTAGCTTCTCGCGTGTCCTATTTTTTTTTTCCCCAAACTACCATTTGTTGGATTATAAAATGTGAATAGTATTCTGGATTCTAAAATCCAAACACTACCTATATATAACGGAAAATCAGAAACTTCCCCCATTTACACAGTTTGCAACAGTTGCCCTAAAACTTCTCTCTCCCACCCCAAATCCGAAAACCACTCATTGGGTGAATCTTGGAGGTTTTTTGCTCAAAATCGTCACATTTCAAGATTGATCATCAAACATTAAACACAAGGTAAGGTCTCATTCCCTCGACTTATCACTGTTGGGTTTGTTTTTTTTTTTCTTTCTAAATCATTGAACCTCTTCGGACTTTAAAATCCGACAATATGTGATCAGATTTTATAAGTTGAAGTGTATCAATGTTTTATGTTTCTTTTTTTGGTAGTTTTATGCCCAACATATATATGGATCACATCAGAAACGAAAGACAAACCATCCATGCTTCTGTTAGACGAGAGCGGATGGTAAGAAATGAAGCAGATGGAAGAGTGGACATGCGTGGTGGCAGGGGCCGCCGTGCTGATGACCTTGAAACATCTGAGGTGAATGAGCATCGAGCCCCATCCCGAGCTCATATGGAGGAGGAGGAGGAGAAGGTGGATGTTGACAACAGGGATGATGATGATGAGCAACCGCAGGAGGAGGTAGAGGTAGAGCAGCTGGATGACTATCGTGGTAGCCCACATGACTTGTCTGCACTGACCATGTACCATGTTCATGTGGCCATGAGAATGTCTGATGAAGTGGTAAGATTCTACAACTTATATTTTTTGTGTTTTTAATGTAAATTTAGTGCTATTTTTTTTAATTAATGTAAAATGATGTTAATTTTATGTTTTCAATTTTTGTAGTGGCGTGACAATTTAAAGTGCATAAATAATGGGAAAAAAAAACTTGTGGCTATAAATGATGATGAAAATAAGGCTTGGATGAAAGCGCGATAGTTCAGAGATTCCCTAAGAGCCATTGGTCTTCAATGGCTATATGATGTTAGTTATGGTATTCTTGACCACATCACGCTTCCAGCTTTTATTGAGAGATGACACGAGGATATCTCTAGCTTCTATCTTCCGATGTGGGAGATGATAGTGACACTTGATGATGTGTCATGTATGTTGCATCTTTTCATCGAAGGCACTCTCCTGGACCACAATGGTCCACTTCGCAGGTCTGATGCAATTGATTTGATGGTGGAGCTATTGGGGTCTGATGTGGTTGAGGCTGAGAACCAGGTGTGAAAGACGATTGATGCACATGCATGTTTTGGCTGGTTGAGGGGGAATTTGAAAAAGCGTCTTCATGAGGCAACTAAAGATGAGGAGGAACGTGATGATGCAGAGATACAGGTGAAGCGGGACCATGTTGTCCGCAACTATCTGCTCTACTTGGTGGGTATCACGCTCTTCATTGACAAGAGAGCCAAATATGTGGATGTGACATACCTGAAATACTTCAGAGATCTGGAGCTGGTGTCCGATTATGCATGGGGATCGAATTCCCTTGCTCACTTATACACGGAGCTTAACAATGGATCTCATTATAAAACTAAACATCTGACATGATACTTGACTTTGTTGCAGGTATAAATAATAATGGATTGTTTATTTATTCACATGTATGTTCATGTTTTTTATATTCATGCTTATATGTTGTTGACTTTGCACGCTTGTGAATTTCAACACTTTAAGGGAATCGGGGCCAGTGATTACTGGGGTGGATACACGGACGATCGACATCCACGAGCCATGATGTATGTACCGCTGAAGGGTCATTCTACACTAAATCCTACAAGAGCACATCTGGATTAGCTGGATCCGAATAAGCTGGATCTAGGGGGTGTTCACTTGAACATGTACCCGCGATCACCATCAGATATCGTTCAAACGAATCAGTCTTTACTCTGGTTGGCTTAGATACAAACCTTGTAGGGTGTGATATCTGCCAGAGCTGTGACTGGTATTGAGGCATCAACTGGTTACATAAGATGGTTTTATCCAATTTCTCATCCACACATCATAACTCCGACAGAGGCTATTCATATCCCGAGGCCACCTGAGCAGGAGGCCCTTGATGAGATTGCTGTTGAGCAGGAGTGAGACCATCGATATCTAGACATGACCAGATGGTTAGGGCGTATCAAAGACCATGACTTATCCGTCATGAGCAGTGGTGTGGTGGAGAGGGGGAGTTCTAAATGGGAGAGTTTGAAAGCAATTCTGCAAGATGTTCATGGAGGGCAAGTTTATCTTCCGATAAGTTTGTGCCGTCAAAAGATATTGATAAATTGATAAAATGATACAAATACAATAAAATAAAATATCATTTTATTGATATATCATTTTATTAATAAGTTGATGTCGGAGGACAAAATTAAAAGGACAAAAATGATACAAATAAAATCTCATTTTATTAATATATCAATACATTTACAATAAAATAAAGCTTAAGCTTAAAGCTTTTTAAGCTTATTACATAAAATATTCAAACCTAATGTTAATCTATTAAAAACCTAAAGCTAAACCAGTGGTGCAAGCTGATGGAGATGAGAGAAGAAGAGGAGGGGGAAGGCGAAAAAGATGGTGTGGGGGGGGGGGGGGGGGGTGATGTAAGGTTTGTTTCCTTTCTAGGATGAAAGGGACCTTGATGGTCAATCTTGCACCCAAACAAATCAATATGACACCCAGACAAACCACGCTTCTTTGCAACGTGTCACCATCCCCATTGATCGTTCATACAATCGCTGAATTTCCAAAGTAGCATTTTTTTTATAAAAGACCAACGATGGAAACACATTGTTGTAGAAGGAAGAGGAGGAGAAAGTGTGAGATGATGAAGTGATAAATGGTGAAGGTTTGAAGGGTATTTATAGGGGAAATTTGTGAAGATTGTGTTGCATAGAATGTAACGACTCTTAATTAAGGGTAAAAAAACGTGTTCAAAGGGTTTTACCAGTCATTAAAGCTGGTTAAACCCTTTGAAAACGTGTTTCATGAATTATTCTTGCCGTCCAAAACTCTGACTTGTTTCAGTTTATATAATCCGAACATTATCAAAGCTTTTCGGATTATATAATCCGAAATGCTTCAATAATGGGTGAAAATGAGAGAAACTTTACACTTTGTAGGGTGAAGGATATTTCAGATTATACAATCCAAAAATATTATGTACAAGATTTTTTTGTGTGGTCCACGACGCCTAGAAACCTCTATAAATAAGTGTGCATGTTTTCATAAGCAGTAAACCACCCAAAAAATCATAGAAATTTCTGTCATTGATCCGAACACCAAGCTAGCTGCAGTTTACTACAACGGAGAAAACCACCCCATTTGTTCATGATTCACACTGATGTCACCCTCTCCGGGTTGAAGGATCAGTTGGGTCAAATCAACCGTCAACTCAACCACATAGACACAAGGAGGGTGGACGTTGTTGAGTACCGATATCCATCGACCGACTCAGCTGGGAGTGTGCGGTTCAGCCGGATGAAGCTCATGAATGACGACGTGACAACCATGTTCTCGATCTTTGGTCAGTACAGTACTATAAGACCGATCGAGTTGGACGCTTCGTTGGTCAGATCTGTTGAACAAATTCAAAAAAGTTTGATCCGGCCCAGGAACTACAAAGAGATCAGGGCTCTGCTGGATGCACCAGACGAAGACATTAGTTTAGCTGATCTGTGATCTGTTATATTTTATTTTATTACGTGTTTTATGTTGTTGAATTATGTTGTTAAAATCAATATATCTATGGTCAGTTTTATGTTGTTGAATTATGCTGTTTTATTTTGTTTTTTTTCTTCTGTTCTTTGAACAAATTTATTTTTGTCTGCACCGAAGGAACACATTGAAGAAATAGATAGATAGATAGATAATATAGATCTTCATCATGCTGTCAAATATCTCTCCGCTGAACTTTATGCTAAAGATGTTCATTTTAAAAAATAGATAGATAGATAGATAGAAAATATAGATCTTCATCATGTTGTCAAATATCTCTCTGCTGAACTTTACGCTAAAGATGTTCATTTAAAAAATAGATAGATAGATAGAAAATATAGATCTTCATCATGCTGTCAAATATCTCTCTGTTGAACTTTACGTTAAAGATGTTCATTTTAAAAAAATAGATAGATAGAATATAAATCTTCATCATGCTGTCAAATATCTCTCCGCTGAACTTTACGCTAAAGATGTTCATTTAAACACATAGATAGATAGAAAATATAGATCCTCATCATGCTGTCAAATATCTCTCTGCTGAACTTTATGCTAAAGATGTTCATTTAAACACATAAATATATAGAAAATATAGATCCTCATCATCCTGTCAAATATACCAAAATATATAGAGTGCAAGTCAGGTTCGGACTATATAATCCAAACCAGTTCAACACAGATTTTTTTTGTGGTCCACATTGCACCGACAGTTCCTGATGTCGAAGACACATAAACTTCTATAAATAAGTGTGCTTGGTTCATTTGCTGTAAAACACAGCAAAAAACTCTAAAAAATCTTTTGAAAGATATGAACACCAAGAGGTTGCTATGAGTTAGATCTTGCTGCCTTGACAATATACCTATGTCAGTTGGCAAGACTGCAAGATCTAACTCAAAACAATCCTCTTGAAACACCTTGCCTTTCATCATTATGTTGCAGATCTGATTCCAAAGAGGTTCTTATGAACTTGATCCAGTTGACCTGCCGATCGAAATATGTCAGTTGGCAGGCCAGCTGGATCAAGTACAAAATCACATCTTCGAACACCTTCCCAGAAGATCCATCACTAATGTTATTGTGTTGTTTTAATCTGTTTAATTATTTTTGTACCTTTTTTAAAATTTTTCCTATATCATTCACAATGAAAACCTACCAAAAATGAAACTTAAACACATTCTGGTTGCTATTTGGATTATGCAATCCGAAAATATTTAGACAAGTTTGAATTGTATAATCCGAAAACTCTCAGACTAGGTGGACTATGGCGTTTCACCAAAGGTTTAGACGGTTTGTGGTGTGTTTAATGCATTTTTGGTCAGTTGTACCATGGAAAATGTTTCCTTTGACTGTAGTTATGGTCTAAGACTGGTTTAAGGCTATAAATAGGCTTGCATGCATCAACAATTTCATTCATTCTTCAATTCCCATCTTTTCTTACTTTTTCTTAAACATTTTTTAATTTTTTAGGAGTGTTTATGATGTCATGGTCATTGCTGACCGTTCATAGAATCCCTGCAATTACTTTGCAGTTTATGTGGGGATTCTATGTCGGTCAACAAAGACCTTTGACATCCAATACAACACAAAAAATGGAGGTTCGTTTTATTTCGGATTTTAGAATCCGAAAATACCTAACAATCTTGTTCGGATTATATAATCCGGACTGAGGGTATTTTCAGAATTTTTATAGGGCACGCGAGAATGACTTAGGGTGGGAAAAGTAAATCCCTCCAATTTTTGTTGTAATTTTACTAGAAGATTAGGTAATTGGCTTGAGAGAAGCCCAATACATCCTCCTGTTTTTTTTACTATCAATACGTCCCGATTTATTAATCGCACCCTCTTGTATTGTCCCTCATCTAGTTTATTTGTTCATAATAAAATTTAGTCTTAATTCAAAATAAAAATTAGTATCTACTAGTACTAGTTATTTCTATAATGATTGATAATGGTGTGAGGCACCCCCACAATCAGAAAAGTAAAAATAACACGTTATTGAAATTTATTCCAATGGTTGCCACTCGTTTACATATATCTTAATTTTGACAAAATAATTTCCTTCAGGCAAATATAAATTAATTCATTCACATCTCATTTAGGGGAACTATTAGTCTAAATTGGAGTGACTTTGGAACTGACTTATTCAACGCAAAATGATTTAATTAGTGAAAAATAAAACAAGTATAAAAGAGTAATCCCATTGAAATACTATGGCCAAAACAACCACAACTTCATTTCTTTTAATTCTCCTTATTGTGGCATTTGCCAATGGCCAGTGTTGAAGTTGTAGCAATAGTCAACCAGCAAAAGAGTAAGATGATAGTGTTTACAAATCACAATCCCTGTGATACAACACATAGTGGTTTTGTTTTTGTACCTTTATGAATACGTACAATCCTAGTTCTACGGTATAGCACACAGTTTTTGTGCAGATTTTGCACAACAACTGGTGTTTTATCATAGAGATTGTGATTAATGGTTTGTGTTTTATAACCTCCATATCAAAATAACCTTCTCTTCTTGAGTATGTCAGGTACATGATAGATATATGACATTGTTCCCTAACCCTGGTACTTGCCGCCGCCACCACCTTTGTTGTTGTTACCAAGAAGGTTTGGTTGATGTTTTATTTATTCTTCATTTGTTGCGAACAGGAAATGGAAGAAGAGAGTGTATGTGAAAATTTCAAACTCATAGTTGAAAGGCTTGACCTGCATATTGTTATTTTGCCTTTATTTTGTTTTGTTGAGGAGAATTGGAAACTATTCAAAAGAAAAATAAAGGTACAAATGGATGGTAAAATACAAAATTGAATTTCAATTTGTTTATTTTTTTAAAGAACATTTCATTAGTAACTTAGCACTGCTATAACTACAATTAAGCTACATACGAAACTTGGTGTACAAAAAACACCCTAAAATGAAATCTCACTTAATTCAAATGAAGTGATTGTAAAGAGGGTGCCAAGATATTAGGGTTCACTATCAACAACACTTGGAATTGGTTCCTGTTGGACAGAATTTAGTACAAGTTTTGCCTTCACATTATTTTTCTCCACCTCTTTGGAAGAGCTCAGCAGATTCCACCCATTTTTTTGAGTGTGACGCATTATTATGTCTTTGGCAGCAACAAGAGATTTATAGAATTGATCATGATCATGTGGCTTCCGGAACACCAGCCGCGCATCTATTTTTTCTAAGCAGGGAGAGTCATGCACCTTCCTTTTGTTCATCTCTTCCTTAACCACCTGAAAATAAAGTGAGGGAAATTGAGATTGACAGGCATACGCAGGCAGACACTTTCAATGTAAATCAATTTTACAGTGGCGTCCAATATGAATTCATTATTTTGCCACTTCATATCATTCATTTTTAGATTTAGTTAAAATAGTAGATTGACAGAATTATGAATTCTTATGCATGTGTAAAATTAGCGTAAACTGACGGTGCATCTCTTCTAGACTCATTTGAATTTTAATGCGTATAGAAGCATTCTACCAAAGGAGGTGATCGATCGAAACACGACTCGTAAGATCCCTCATCCTACCGAAGGGCTAATTGTATCATACAAACACACAAGCATAAAAACTATCATACATGAAGAAAATAACCTCTAAATCACAACCATAAACTATGTTTTTCTTGTTGTTGAAAACTCAGTATCCGACCCAAGGACCTACTAATCCGAACGGTCCAATCCCACCCTCCACTTGTGGGGGGCCATTTAAAGCCATAGGGGAGCTCTGTTTCCTCTGAATGGACTAACCCACCGAAATTAGTGCCAGGGGAATTGAACCTGAGACCTTGAGAGAAACACACTCCAAGGTCCTAAGCCAACACATTCTTAAACAATGTTAATTAGAAGATGATAAATAGCTCAAAACAAAGTTCACAAGTAACTTAAAAGATAAGTTCATAATAAGCAACTTCAAAGATATGAATCACAGGGACAGGGTGAGACCCACTTGAAGCCATTATAGGTTACTACACCACACGGTTCAGACAGGGAAAGGCAGAAACAAAAAAAAAAAACAGAGTGCACGATAATGCCAAAAACAGAGGAAGTAAGGGCCATGTGAAAGAAAACAGGGGAAGGCAGGGAAAGGTCAAGAGTGTGTCGCAGGCGGCGGCACACAGACGAGAACGGCAGAGCACGGAGGAAAGGTGTTGCAAGGAGGAATGGTATCGCAGGGAGGAACTGCATTGGAGGGAAGGAGACGAGACAGTGAGAGAGTGAGACAAACTAAGTTTTTTTTAATTCCTTCTTCTAGCTTTTAGAGCCCGCATTTCAGCAAAGCAGTGTTTTAAACACGGTTTTTTTCACAATACGAGACCCACATTTCAGCAAGGCCTGTTATAAAATGGTTGGCCCAACGCGCATGATCCTACGTTCCCACTTCAAAATCATGAGTTTGATCATGCCGCACACCTCCAGAGATCCTGGCCGTATCACAGCTCAGAACCATGGCCGTGGATCGTAGAATCATACAATCCTATGTGGCAGCTCGCGAACTTGGCTACATTTCTCTCAAGTCTCAACTTCTTATGATGCTGCCACCGAAACTGAACAGAGACACCTCTTCAGAAAACAAAAATAAGAAGGATACATGACCAAGTGAGTGAGAAATAGATAAGTGATCTGCTAACAAAATCTACTCCACTGCACATGCTCATGCTCATTATCTGTATATTTATTGCAACAGATTGCAGATATTTTCCTCAATCTTAGAATATCTGTCTTATTTCCAAAACAACTCTTAATAATTACAATTTATCATTGTGATTTGCTTCCTTAAGATTGACAAAGATCATGAACAGAGTTTTCACTTTCTATAAAATGATACGAAGGAAAAAACAAGCAAAGTTGGAACAGTGTCTGAAATGACAAAACTGGCTTACTCACTATAATAGCAGATAGCATATCCTAGGTTACAAACAAACTCTGATGCTGCTTTTAACAGTCACATATGGAAAGCTCTGAATCTGATTAAAGGTTAATCTCCCTATAGAAAATCTCAAATTAAACCACACCATTTAGAACATTCAAAATATCCCACTCAATTCACGCCCAATTCACAAATCAACAAATGCTCTTCCTAAACTATGTTTACCATTTCAGAAAAGGCATGCGCCTAGTTCCTCTTACCGGCTACCACTAAACATTTAGGGGCCAAGTGGCCCAATTGTTAACAATATGCAACATACCCCAACAAAGTGAGAATCTATATATCAGTGTCTCATTATCCTTTTTTTGACAGATGTAATTTTTTAAAAATAAAAATTCTTAATACAATTGGTATTCTCATCACAATTTTAAAGGCTAATCATATATGCATCCACCTGTACCAAGTTATGGACTTCCCATCTAGCTAATTCTACGGAAAAAGTTGAAAAGGTGTGAAAATGAAAGACTCCGATAATTTAAGATAATAAACTCACATTCAGCTTGGATTTCCTGATTATTTTTATGCTATCCAGAACATATTTTGAATCCGACTCGAGGATCGCTTTGGTTAGAACCTAGGTAGTCACTCCCGGACTATGAAGCCCTGATACTTGACACGATACGATACCGATACGGAATTTTTTTCAAAATTCCTGATATGATACGACATCGATACATTTATAAAAAATTAAATTTAAAGTTAAATATATAAATTCACAATATGTAAATATAACTAAAATTGATAATGATAATAAATTAACATTCACATTACTCAAAATGAGTAACTAAGTGACAATGAAATGCACAATATTTTAGGTTTGTTTATGAACTAATGCTTTGGTGAGCTGCTGCTGATTGTAGCTTTTGACAGTGATTGGTAAAACATGATGCAACAACTAACCACTAATTTAAACATAAGATAGAATCATCAGATGAACCAGTTATTATCTTTTGCTAATTTGAAAACAAACAATTGTTTCCCAAAACAGAAGGCAATCATTAAAACAAACAATCTTATTAAGAGACTAATTTTTTTTTTTTTCATGAAACAGAAGAAGAGATTAAAGAGAGAAGAAGATATTAAAGGGAGAAGAACAGAGCATTAGAGAGAAGAACAGAAGAAATAGCAAAAATGTAAGAAAGAAGATGTGGACAAAAAAAAAGCAAAAATCCTCAAAACGTATCGCGACCACGTATTGGATCATATCATGCAGCTGTATGCCCGTATCAGAGTACCAAGTCAGCCATATCGCAAACGTATCGGTCAATTTTTTTCTAAAAAAATAAATATTAATTGCTCGATACTTCCCCGATACGTATCGGGACGTATTGGACGTGTATCGGTTTTGGATACGCGTCAGACACCGATTCTTCGCCATTTTTGGAGTATCGGGTCTTCTCAGCTCCCGGCCAATCCCAGGGGAGCGGCGCGTGACAGTGAAAAACCGTGACGAGAATGCGAATCCCAGACCACTTCTGGTTCACGGCTGCTCCATGTGGGAGAGCGAGTTCCCGGTTCGTGTGCTCCGGTTCCCAGGTTCTCGTTCCAGGAAAATCACGATTCTGCCCTTAAAATTTGAACAGTGGGTTTTTTGCACAACCCTAACCCTTTTCTTTGTTCTCCTTTGCGTTCTTTCTCTGTATACGCCGTTTTCAACCCTGAATCCTTTCATTCATTACATGTTCTCTGGTTTTTTTATCATATGTTTTTCTTGGAATCAGCTACTACTTGAATAGACATTAAAAGACACATTGAATCTCTACTGTTACATTGAATCTCTAACAAATAATTGCTTTATCATATGTATTTTTTGTTCTCTTCTGTTTTTTATACAATCTCTCCTCTGTTCTTATACTATCTATCCTTCACGATCCCACTACCTGGAATCCTGCTATCCCACTTTTGGGGTCGGCCACTCTGCGCCACTATCTGGGATTGACTACCTAGGTTAGAACAAGCTCCGCTGCCTGAGTGCCCATTCAATTAATCATTATTATTCCAACTAAATGAATTAATCTTAGTAACATAGTACATGTAGGTAGCTCGATTGTTGGTCTTAGCAAGAGATACAAGGCAAGACCTACAAACTAACGTTAACCACTAACTTATTAACATTTGTCTATAAAAAAAAAACACAACGGCATACAATTCCCCTACCCTTAAACCCAAGTACTAAGTTATTCTTACAATTCGTGTATATGTTTGGTTTCTCTTTTGGAGGAGTAAAAATTGATTCTAGTGGTGTAATATTGATTTTGACGTGTTTGGATGTTCCGGAGTAGAATTGATTTTGCCTCCAGAATTAATTCTAACTTAAGCGACAATTTGGAGCTTTTGCCTCTACGATTGTGATTTTTACCCTCAAATTTATCGTTCAACTCACTTTACACTATTGTATGCAAACATAAATCAAGTAACATTCAACTCACTATTAGACAAAATCATTTCATTTAAAATCAATTTTTGTTACTGCAAAATCAAACACAAACAAATGAATTTGAAGGATAACATACGACGGACAAATGAATCCGAGAAACAAACCTGAACCAAGTTCAAATCAATCTTGGGTGGCCCAACTTGTGCAACAGCCAAAGAACCAAAAAAGTTCCCCAACAAAGCAGCATCATACACACCCAAACCCTTTACAATCCCAGCAGCAAACCCACCAAGAAAACAATCCCCAGCCCCAGTTGGATCAACCTGACAAGCTTCAAAAGGATCAACCTTCAAACACCCATCTCTCCAAAACACCTCACACCCATCTTTCCCATGCGTGACCACCACGCAACACCATTTTCTCACTTCCTCCAAATCAATAAACTCAGCCTCGTCTTCAGAAGCTTTCAAAAACGCAACCTTTGGTAAAAGATGAAAAAATCCACTCTCCTTTAACCCCACATGCCTCACACACCCATCTTCATCTTCAAATCTTCGTATCAAACCTTGAACATCGACGAAAACATAATCACAAATCTCAAGCATTCTCTCTAATGTCTCCGGGAGAATCTCCCCGGCAACACCAACAGCCATTCCGAATAAAAACCTCACCCCGGTCGGGATATCAGACGGGGTTATTGGATCACATGAGCTGACGCGTCTGAGAATCCGGTCGGGGTGATCTGATCCGAAGTGGGCATGGAAGAGGGTGGTTTGAGAAGTGGGGACCACGAGAGGAAGGTGGGCTGTTGTGTGGGAGAAATCTGGGCCCACTTTGGAGATGAGATGAAAAGGGAGAGAGAGGGAATCGAGGACAGTGGAAATGAAGGAGGCGGCGCCGCCGAGGGATTCGGCGATTATGTGGTTGTTGTGGAGGAGGATGTCGTGAGTGTAGTTGCCGACGATGAGACCACGGTGGTGGGGAATGGGTTTGGAATCTGTAACCATGATGATAATGATGATGATGTTTTATGGGTCATGGAATGATGATGATAATGAGTTTGTGTCGTGAGAATCCATGCAAGAAGAAGAAAAGTTGATGAAGATTTCTATGATGATGATGATGGTGATGGTGATGGTTTAGAAGGAATATAAGGACGCGCGCCAGAATTAGATTTAGGTGTCAATTTGGAATGGCTGCTTAGAAGACACCAAGCAGGCACCAAGGTTAAAATATAACTAGACCAGCGTTATTTCATTTTGAATCCCTCGTTCATAAAAATTATTAGATCTAGCAACACCTAAATCTAATTTTTTTTTTCCTCCAAACCACTTGTAAAGTCATTATTGTCCCTCATTGCTTTTTAATTGGACGAATTTGCCCTTCCCCCTTTCTTTCTATTAAGTGACATTTAACACGACAATTAACGTGCCATAATTATTTTTGACATAAATGAAATTTATTAGGCTTTTATAACAAGAGATTCAATAAGATATGAAATTCGAATTCAAAATTAACATTTTCCCTCCCAAATATACGAATTACACATCCGTCCCTTCTTCTCTAAATGCAGATCTCTGCTTTTGACATCTCTCATTTGTCAATCCACTCTCCTTTGTAGTTCATCTCTCATTTCCGTAATGATTAATTGACTTCATATCATTCCACCGCTATATCAACATGATGAGGTTAATTTTCAGTTTCCCTACAAGAAAAATTTGTCTCCATATGAATTTTACTTATGGATTTTTGGTGAGTTGTTTAATTCTTATAGATATATCAGAGAAAATTGCATTTAAGTCTAATATGTCCAGTTTTTATTGAACTCTTTTTTGTTGTTGTTGTTGTTTGTAGATGCTTGAGTATCATGGGTTTTGCGAGTTGACATTGAACAAACATACTACTTCTTTGGTTATGATTGATTTTTGGATACATTTCAAATGAGCACTTCAAAATAGGAGGACATTGGAAGCGTTTAATTGTTGCTCGAAGAATTCATGAAGGCGCGAAAGTCATGGTTGGTAATGGCAGGGATGAATGAGACTTTGTATTTTAGTTCGTTGTTCCGATTTCTCAGTTTTTTGTTGCATTAAAACTTACGTGGGTTTTTGGTAATTTATTTGAATGATCTTATTGTATTATGATATTTTGTTTTTTAAATAATGCACAACATTTTCGAATATAATATAGTGTATTTTGTTGATTGTTTCCATTCTTTATTTGTTATGATCGAGCAAAAAAAATAATCGTGAAATACAAATACATTTTCATTAAAATGCCACTTAATCATCGGCGTAGCGTGTTGCGAAATGGTTGAGCTAGGAAAATTTCATACAATGAACAAAATTTCAATACAAACAACAACGGGAGTGAAAATTTTCCCTCAACTCTAATTTCAAATTTGAATTTTGTTGCACATTTATTGTTATTTATTTAGTCAACCATGTAATGTTAACCTTTGGTTTACCCTGGCATTTCAGTTTCAAGATTTGTCTCCTTGATTGGCTCATTGCATTAAATCACGTCCGTTACAATTCCCCTGTGATGATCAAACCACACTTACTATCTGTGCCATTTTAGTATTTCATACAATATTATCGTCCCGTGTTGTACTTAAAGAAAAAACCATTGTATTTGATTTTCAGGGATTGTATTCCATCTCATGAGACCCATGCGGCGCACGGGTCATCAATCTAGTGAAATGTAAAATTACATTTGAATATAGAGCAACAAAGAAACCTATCTATGAGAAAAACAAGTTGATGCAAAGGTATTGTCCAATCACCAAGTAACATGTTGATTTCTTGGCGAAGGTTGGCTAAAATTGGTAAAAATTGACTCTCGTAAGCTTTTAGGTTCAACTTTTGCTCAAGACCTCTTTATTGGATGATTTGTATATATTTTGTTAACACCACTTTAAAGAGGTCTTGAGCAAAAGTTGAACCTAAAAGCTTACGATGAGTCAATTTTTACCAATTTTAGTCAACCTAAAGTGAGAAGTGTATCATCTTTATAAACAAGTCTCACCTTTGATAAGAGTTTATAAAGATGATACACTTCTCATTTTCCATGCAATTTTGTAAAGATGGGTTGCACCCTTTTCAACAATAGAGAAATAATCGTGGTTGAACCAAGTGATAGATAGTACTCTTAGTAAGAGTTTATAAAAAGGATACATTGCTCACCTTACAAATCAATTTTGTAAGGATGAGTTAAACTCATTTCAACAACGCAAAAATAATCGTAGTTGAACGAATATAGAATGACCAATTCCCAGTTCCGCTGATTAGGCCGTTACAATTTTAACAATGTTGCTCTTGATAACAGCAGCTAACAAGTTCCTAAATTGATGGTGTGAACATTCAAAGGCTCTTCAACAAGCTGAGTGACATGAAGAGCGTCCAACTTAAGAGGAGGCCTTGATAGTGCACATATATATCTCAACATAAATGATACAATAATTATCACTGATGTCAAAAAACAATCCATGAAGAAACGCCCCATTGTGGTTCTCTAATAAGGCTGTCAACGCCAGTAAAGTCTTGATCAATGAACCATCCACATTAAGAGCAACGGACCTTTCGAAGGATGATACTAGACCAACCTCTCCATACTAGATGACCAAGAGAAGTATGTAAGAGATGAAGGTGAGTGGTTGATTGTGCAAAGAAGGGGTGAATGGGAAAAACTTCAAAATGCCTTACTAGAGAATCACCCATGCTCATATCATATACCTCAAAATGCCAAGGAAAAACTTCAATAGAAACATTGTTAGATTGACATGATTGTGAAATTTAAACCAAGTTTTGTTGTCTTTGGGAACACAACACATTTGATAATTATAATATTTTATGTTTAGTAAGAATGGTGGCAGGACCGGCCCAAGGGTAAGACCACTAAAGCTCTCGTTTTAGGCCTACCAACAAGAAAAATATTTTTATTAAATTTTATTAGCAAAAAGGCCTACAAAAAAATATCTCAAACATCAAAACTTGTTTTAGGTCTCACTTACTTTTAAAGATTATTGGGCTGACACTGAATAGTGGTGCACAATCAAAATAAGAAATATAAAGTTTATCATCGTTAACAACTTGAAGGTGATTCCTTCACCAAAAAACTTGAAGGTGATTTGAATCAGTGTCTTAATTGAGAGATTTTTTAAATCAATTTTTGTAATATGATGGGAAAACCATGAGTTAAAGAGCCATTGGGGAAGAGGAACTTCAGTTTGGACAAGGATGTGTTGGCTTGCGCATATTTTTTTTTTAGCGTATAACATTGCATGACATGTGTCCTATTTTAGGTTGTGTTGTCATATATAGGTAATTTTACGGTTGTTCAATGACTCTAAAGTCTTACAAGCATTACTTTTGTCACCCGTGTTGTGATAACTGGCATAATTGGCAGCCCCATAAGCAGACAATTGAGAATGATCTTCACGTTGGTAAAGGTTTCAATGATGAATTGATCATCAATGAGATGGCCAATCAAGGCAAGTTGAGAGGATAACTTGAATAGATGTAGTGACTAATGAAGAACTTTTGGAGGCACAATATAACCTTTCTTTTAAAGGCATGATTTTGGAGTAAAAACGATTCGAAATTGCACATTGTAGCTAGTGCAAGCCATGCATCACAGGATGTGTCTACAACAGCCATGCCAACGCAAGCTTCAACGTCGCATGTAAGATAATACTCCACCAAAACTATCTAGGAAGATAATACTTCAAAATGAAAATAAGTCAGACTGACATGAGACATGAATCTACAATCTAATTTACATAAGATCTAGGTTGACAAACTTTTTTTAAATAGACAAGTCTAATTTCTTTTTAGAAATCTATTTATCTAAAAAGACCAACTTCAAATCACAAAAGAAAAAAGTCTACTATGTCAATCTATTAAGTAAATACGGATAATCTTTTTTTTATCAACTATTATATTTTTTGGTTCTACAGAGTCACGAAGCAAAACTCGCACACACTAAATTTTGCGAAGTGAGATGGATTCGACCTGTACCCCAACATATCATACGTCCTTGCAATCTTTTGCAATAAAAATTAGGCTTAAATATGTAAAAGGTCTCTGTAACTTCGCGTGTTTTTTGTTTTCATCCCTGTATTTTTTTTCCTAAAACAAACCCTATAAGTTGTTAACCTTTTGGTTTTCGTTCCTCCCGTTAGCTTTTGTTACAAAAACGCACATGTGGCAAACAAAGGATGACGTGGCAGTGTCTGACGTGGCAAACGATGCTGACGTGACAAACTTGATGATGAGTCACATAGTGAGAGGGACCAAAACCAAAAAAATGAAATTTGTAGAGGGACCAAAACCAAAAAATGAGAAGACGAAAAAATTCAAATTTAGTTTACATTTCTTCATCTTCTTCATCACTATCATTATCTTCATAAACTTCATCTTCATCATCAAACAAACACTGAAATTCATCACTTCAAAATCCAAAAATCCATCAACTCAAAACAACAACATACCCAATCTCACAACTACACTACAACTTCTTTTTGCTCTTTTTTTTGTTCATGTGCTTGAGATTAACACACATCGATCCAACACCTTCAACTATAGCTTCATGTGATAATTCCCTTTTATATCTTCTCACAAACAACAAAATAAAATTAAACCAATATACCCACTGTTAAACCTGCAATCCAATTTCACACGCATTTTAAAATCATGACTTAAATATGTAAAAGGTCCCTGTAAGTTCGTGTCTTTTTGGTTTTCGTCCTTGTATCTTTGAATTTTTTTTTATCTCTTTTCTGGGTTTTTTGATGAACTTATGAAGATAAATGATGAAGATGAAAAAGAGGTGGAAGGAAGAAGATGAAGAAAGGTATTTTTTTTCTCGTTTTTTGGTTTCGATCCCTCTACGAATTTTTTTTTTGCTTTGGTCCCTCTACATATTTTGTTTTTTGGTTTTGGTCCCTCTCACTGTGTGACTCATCAAGTTTGCCACGTCAACATCGTTGGCCACGTCATCCTTCGTTTGTCATATGTACGTTTTTGTAACAGAAACTAACGGGAGGGACGAAAATCAAAATGTTAACAACTTACAGGGTTTATTTTAGAAAAAAAAGATACAGAGACGAAAATAAAAAACACGCAAACTTACAAAAACTTTTTACATATTTAAACCTAAAAATTATATGTGCCGTACATACATATATGTAAATTGTTTTTTGCGTTCAAATGTTTTCACTAATTTAAACATATATTAGCTTGCATGAAGTTCTTTTTTTATATATTTAAATGTATTATTATAAAATATAATATAATTGAAATAAATTGTCATATAAAGTCATACTTTATAAATGTTAATATGTTAAATCTCAATTTATAGTTTAATCTCATTGACTTATTTGCATGCTAGCTTATTTAGGTCATAAGACACTTTTAAATAGATCAAAGTCGGGCCAAAATAAAGCCTACAATAGATTTGAGTTTTTTTTATTAGATCAAATTTAAACCTTACAAAATTTAAATCGGTCCAAACTATTTCTACCCGTGCTTTTACCCCCTATATGAATATTGGTGATTATCTTGTCTACACACAACGGATGTAGCAGTTCATATTGTACACACATCACAAAGACAACATATTGTCACAGGAAACTTCATTTCTATCCCGTGATTAAATTAAATTTTTCTGTGGCGAAGTGGGTTACCTTAAAATCATACACACCGCGCCACTATTACAAATAAAAAAAATCATTTGTAAGTTCATTGATATCATCTTAAAATATCGTATCAATTATAATTTATAACAAAAACGAAAGACAACCTGTCAACAAGTTGCGATGTTATTCCTTTCTAAAAAACTAATGTATATCAACTATAATATAGATCAAATATATCAGTTATTCAATGAATTTTAAAAATGGTTTTTTTACTTATAATAATGATCAGAGAGTGTATGTTCTAATATTATTTAAATACGGATATGTAGCGATTAGAATGACAACTTTTGTTGAGTAGTAACTGTTGAGATGCGATTTGGAAGGGTACCTACAAACATTCTGACGTTCAAGTAAGTATTAGAGTAAAGAGTGAGAGGTAAAAAATGGATGGACAGTGTGTACTTTTCAGTTGTGGTTTAAGAACTTTTTATACAACCGGTGGTATAGTTTGCGAAGTAGCAGTTGGTGGGCAGTTGGTGGGCGGTTACAGACGGCAGGTTTTGTAATCTTTGAATGTTGGGGAGAATTGATGGTCAGAAGCGTTACAGACCTTAGAAAATGTTAAGCTTCTGAAGGTTGAGGCACTAGGCCGGAGGTATACTATTGAGGGCGTATCATATTATATGATGCTTAGACCTTATAATGATTAAGCCTCTGTTCGGTATACAAATTACATAAAAATTATATATGTGGATTAATTACTAATAAAAAAACCACTTGCAAATTTCCCCATCTGGTAAAATTTCTCACTTTTTTATTTTTAAGGATGGTAAAATTTCTCACTGTCCACTGCAATTCATTACGAGTTTAAGGATTAATGATTTAAAATTCACGCAATATTTGAGTTTAAAGATTAATCTTTATACTTTTTTTGGGTACAAACTATTTATCTTTATACCTTAATTTTTGAAAAAAATTATCTTTATTCTTTATAGACACGGAAATGGAAAATGACAAACAATCCACGCCAAAAGGTAAACAAATTATATAGTGGATACATGTACAATGTATAGGAAGATTCATGTTAATTTCATCATCAATGGAGTAACAATATTAATTATACTCATATAATTTTAAATATTAAAGTTTTTTGTTTCACTTTTACGTTTGTTAATTTGTTTTTACAGCAGAAGCTATAGTAGTTCACCTATTCCTCAATTTCCCATGAAGGCCAATATATCCATCCAAAAATAAAATACCTTCAAACTTGTACGTGGCTATATGCAAGAGAGTTTGGAAAATTCCACGAAGCTTCACAGTACTACATTGGAAAGTCACCATGGCACATTAATGGTAATGTATACCAAGCAACCACCCAAAATCTAATGTATACCAAGCAACCACCCAAAATCTTTTACAACCTTATTATATAGTCTCATTTCAATAAGCTTCTTTATCTTAAATATTTAAGCTCATTATAAATTATATACACTATTATATATACTCTTCACCACCCCAACCCAAGAGAGAAATTTAAAAATCCAAAGTTTTAGCTAGTGTTGATCATCTTAAATATACATATATGAGCTTCTTCTCAGAGTCTACAACACGACCATTTCGCACCATGAATGAAGATTTGGAGAACAATGTAGAGACACCACATAACATTTCATCAAGTTCCATTGTGAGAAAGAAGTCAGATATGGTTTTGGTCACAAATAATGTTCGGTTCCAAATACTAAGAAATGTGATGACAAATATGAAAGAGGTGATGTTGGGTACTAAGCTTGTTGTGCTTTTTCCGGCTGTCCCTTTAGCTGTTGCTGCTGATTTTTATAGCCTTGGAAGGGTAAGTGTAATTAGCACCATTAATTCATATATTATGACTTTTAATGAGTTTTTTAAACGATTAATATTAGCATTTGTTAGTTTTTTAAACGGAGGATTGTGATCATATTTATCACTTCATTCGTCAACTTCACCACCCCAGTAGTCACAAAACCATCTTTATATGCCATGACTTCTAATTTAATATAAGTTACATTACACATTGCATGTATGCACATGTGTAAGTTATACGTGAACTCAACTTAATCGTTATTAGTTGTTTCTTGAAATGTGTTATTAGTTATAAATATTTTTTCAAACAACTTTTAATGTTTCTATTTCACAAGAAATAGATTTCAAGTTAGAACAATTATATCCCTAAAAAAATCAGTTAGTATAATTATATTGTCAAATAACTTTAGTTTTTTTTTCTTTTTAAAGCAATGAATTATATTTTTCTGTTAACCCTTCGATTTCCGGTGAAAAGGGGTCTTGTTAATCAAGAGTTCGGTATATGGTAAATACAGTCGAACTAAGAATTGGGTTTTAAATAGACTACATCCAATATTATTTATATAAATATAGAATTTATAATATGAAGATATAGGGATAATGTCAAATAGTCTAATTTCTTTATATATATATATATATATATATATATATATATATATATATATATATATATAACTTAATTATAGTTTTGATGCTCATATTTTTAGCCGCTCACGAAATTGGCCTCCTAATTTAAAATCCATCAGTTTTGGTCCTCCAAATTTTTAGACTATAAAATGGTTAATTTATATGTTGTAATTGTTATATACATCACATAATCATCCAAATGGATAAACTATCTGCATATAATCAATTAATTTACAAAAATAAATAATTTTTAAAGTTGAGTTTCAAGCTTTTAGCGAGCTTTTTTGCAATTTTACGGTTATAGGTTATTCCAATATCATCATATTGTATGTCACGTTATTTAAAATATATAATATCCCCATGTTTTAGTTCATAAATATGTGGACGGGACCACAAAACTGATGAAATTTAAAATATGGGAACCATTTCTTTGAGCAGTAAAAATAGATGTAACTGTGCTTAAAAAGATAGATTAGAATAGACATACACTCATACATATAAGGGAGAACCACCAACTCATGGAAAGTGTTCAAGGAAATCTAGCAATGACCTTTAAATTGTGTGGGAGCACAAAAAAGTTTCGTCATTTTCCTTAGTTAAATAATCCAAATTTTTAACTATAAAATTTATAGCTTTTTGTATAATGCCTAGTATAAGTAGTGTCTAAAAAAATATTTATCAATATCATTATACATAAAGAATTTTTTTTTTTTTGGTAAAAAAATAAGAAGAGTGGTTTGATAGCCGTGAGAAAAAGGTAGATATCAACATGTGTTGAAGGATTCAAAATGAAAGTTATTTGAAAAAAATATTAAATATGAAAAATTGACATGCCTTTAAATAATTAATTATTGAATAATATACTCAAAACTTTAGGATTAAAAATTGTCATCGTGTATGAAATAAGAAAATTAATGTGATTTTACCTCAAAAACAAAAAAACTAATGTGATTTAGTTGTTTGTCAAATAAGAATATAATTGTTTTTCTGCAACGTAGCCTTGGATTTTTGCTTTGAGCCTACTTGGACTTGCTCCCCTAGCTGAACGTGTCAGCTTCCTCACTGAGTAAGTTTGCATGTTACAGTAATTTTAATTTACTCACTATAATAATATGATTATTTTTCAAATTCATGCGTTTCTAACACTTGCTATCTAATTTCTTGTTACTGAAAATTTTCATCTGGACTGCATGAACTTGAAGGCAAATTGCATATTTCACCGGCCCAACAGGTACGATTGCTCTTTCATCTATGGACTAGACTAGTATTCGGATATCATTTCAGACAAATCGAGCAACATCTTATATACCAACATTTGCCTCTAATATAGTAAAAATATGGTCAAAGTAGATAATATGAATAGTCAACATGGTGGGACTGTGATATGTCTTTAAATACGGAAGGAGTGATATATAGTAGTAGACAGTTTTACCTTGTACCCCCAGCTTGAGATCCTACACCCACCAATATATCAAAAAACTCCATTTTACCATTAATCACTTTTAATTTTTTATATTTATCAAATTCTGTAAGTAAATTCAAAATTTTGAAATACTTTCTTTTTCTTTTAAAAAATTTCAAATTTTAAGTTTTCCAGAAATTTCAGTAAACTGAGTTATCCAAAACAATTTGTGTGAATATTTCAGTTGGAGGGCTTCTAAATGCAACTTGTGGTAATGCTACCGAGATGATCATAGCAATATTAGCACTTCATCAGAACAAAATACATGTTGTCAAGTTCTCCTTGCTTGGTTCCATTCTCTCAAACCTTCTCTTGGTTCTAGGCAGCTCACTCCTTTGTGGTGGCTTAGCAAACCTTAAGAGGGAGCAAAGATATGACAGAGTGAGTATATGTTATTAATTACACATTGTGCATACTAAAAGAATAGAATTAGCAACCTAAATTAAGAGCTAAAATAATCAAATTTGTCACTAGTTTCTTTATTTTTTATTTTTATTAAATCTAGTGATAAAAAGGTTGTTAAAATCGCAAATAAACTCATGGAATTGTACGATTTCGAATGTCTAAATATATCAATTTGAGTTGGTTCGGCTGTAAACTTGAATTTTAGCAAACTTGATAAATACATAAATATTCGATAAGGTTATAATATAATAAACATATTATTCTCTCTTTCATTTATACTTTTTTTTTAATTTGCGTGAAATGGTCAAATATGTCGATTATTGTGGGACAAATTGAGCATGTTATTTGATTTTTGTTGTTAATTTAATTTTGTTTAACTAATCAATTTGTTATGTTATTTGATTATTAAATGAACAGAAACAAGCTGATGTAAATTCGTTGCTTTTGTTGCTGGGGTTGCTATGCCATTTGCTGCCATTAATGTTCAAATACGCTTTGGCTGGGGGAAATCATTCTATCGCCAATTGTACTCTTCAATTGTCAAGAGCAAGCAGTGTTGTTATGCTTCTAGCATATGTTGCATATATCTTCTTCCAATTGAAAACTCATCGAAAAATATTTGATGCACAAGAGGTTATTACTAATTATGTAATTTCACATTTGAGCACAATTGTATATTTTACACATGCATCTAATGATACGTTGTCATGTCAATTAATGAATATGAAAACACATAAGTTGTCATATTAATTAATTAATTGATGTATCAACACATCATAAAATGCTTGTGTAAAGTAACTGTGTGGGGTTTAAATTATGAATTAAATCCACTTAAATTATGTGTGGGGTTTGATTTTCAGTGTATAGTGTATATGAATTAAATCCACTTAAATTATGTGTGGGGTTTGATTTTCAGGAGGATGATGAAGATGATGAAAAAGCCGTGATAGGATTTTGGAGTGCATTTAGTTGGTTGGTGGGTATGACATTAGTCATATCTGTGCTTTCTGAGTATGTTGTGGGAACCATTGAGGTAAAGAGTACTAATATGTTTATTTTGGTTATAGTGAGCTGAATTTTCAACGACATTTAAATTGAATACAAAATTAGATTAATGGGTTAAGTATCTAACCCTTTTATGCATAATAAATAACTAGGCTGCTTCAGATTCTTGGGGTATTTCTGTTAGCTTCATTAGCATAATTTTGCTACCAATTGTTGGGAATGCTGCAGAACATGCTGGTTCAATCATATTTGCTTACAAGAACAAGTTGGTACGATTTCATCAAAAATTTCTTAATTTCGATCTCTTTACTCTATAAGCTTAACTTCATTATATTTGGCTTTAAAATTTCTTAAAGGCACTGTGTGGTTTACTATAATGCAGGACATATCTTTAGGTGTTGCTATGGGATCTGCTACTCAAATTTCTATGTTTGTGGTAAGACTAAGTTATTGCAATAATGTACTTTTCTATTGTATGCATGTCTTTGATAGTTTGAGTTTTACATATATATTAAAAAAAAATTAATTGATATATATTTATACTGCAGTATTTTTAACTTTATCATAAATAATTCTAATAAATTTTCGTTTTGAAGGCAAAGAGCGTAAAGTCTTAGAGTATAGTTGAAAAACAGAAGTCAATTATATCTTGTATATTTAAAACACCAAATGTTTTTAAAAAGAAATAATATGCTAGAACTACCATAGAGTTGGTATGAAGTAAATATTGGCATCCCTCAAAAATTGACATAACCACTAATTTGTTAACATTTGTCTATAAAAAAAGTATTTGCGGTGAGTAAAAAAAACTAAGGGTCTATTGATAATTATAGACAAAATATTTTGTCATTTTCCCCTCTGTTTTGTTTGCATACACAACAATTTTTATTTTATTTTTCAATGGTGGCTTTACACCACTAAATTTGGATTATCCAATAATCAATTTCAGGTTCCATTAAGTGTAATTGTTGCATGGATAATGGGTATACGAATGGATTTGGACTTCAATCTTCTTGAAACTGGATGTCTTGGTTTTGCAATTATTGTTACAGCCTTCACTTTACAGGTCTGCACAATGCCTTCATAGTTCATACATTCCACTTTCTCTTTTATTTTATTTTCTTATCTTTTATTTGTCTGCTAATTATGTGATTTTGTTAAATCTTTGTAGGATGGAACTTCACACTATTTGAAAGGAGTGATTCTTACTCTATGTTACATTGTCATTTCTGCATGTTTTTTCGTTCTCAAAACTCCACAAATCAGTAAGTATAGCTAGCTAGATATCATAAATAGTAAAACTTCAATTTGTTCATATATTTTAATTTTAATCTCTACTTTTGATGTTGTACCATATGACAAATAGTACAACTTCAATTTGTCCACATATATTAATTTCTAATTTTGGGAAATATCAGCAGAAATTCTCTCCTTTGTGAAATAAAAATAAGTACTAAGTGAAAACAAACAAAACAAAGAAAATAAGAAAACAAGTTAAAAGAATCACACAAAAAAATTAGTAGAAAACTCTTTCATGGGAAAGGGAAAAATTAAGTCGGGTTTAATGAAATACAACCGCCGCAAAAAAGTGAGATTATAATAGCTCTTTTGATATAAGAGAATCTCTCTCAGCCTCACTTGACTTGGATAGTATACAATATCTCCAAATACACACCAAACTACAGTGAAAATGAGACTCCTTTTTCCACATGAGGATTGATATAACTCTTTTTATCATTATCAATCTCTCCTTGCTCCTGTTGGTTGTCCAAAAAAAAATCTTTGCTTTTCTTGGATGAGATTATCCTACTCCTAACATATCTTCCTATTTATAGGAGATGAACGTGGTTTTTTTTTTGTGATTACATGTCTTCCTATTTATAGGAGATGGATATGGCTTTCTTTGTGATTATAGAAACTTCAAGAATGGACAGTTAATACTTATATCTACAAGAACCATTTTAACTCTCAACATCACACGCTATATTTCTCAAAAGAAGTGGAGAATTTTATTTCTAAGTTTTTTTTTTTGGCGTATATAAGACAAGTTATTTTAAAGAATAGTGGCATAAGTGGAGTGTTTATAAGCATTTATACACCCAAAATATTAGTTATGAAACTTTTATTTTCTTTCAAAAAATTGTAGGGATAGTTGAAAGAAAACATTCTAATGTTCCTTCACAAATAAATTTTACAAGATCTTGGAACGTTAATAACTTTTTCCATGAACCGTCAATTTTTGTGATTACTTGACTAGTTGACTATAGTGCACTATCAAACAAAGGAGTGAATTCCAACTTTTTTTGTGCTTAATTAAACATTCTTATTTACTGTTGCAGATCATTATGGTATCGCCATGCTTTGAAGCTATCGTAATTTGAATGACTTTGTTTCCCCGTGGTGAGAAAAACAATCTGACCCTAATGATTGAAATTCGTCACTCCATATTCGAAGATGGATTTCTGTAAATGGATTTCATGTTTGCCTTCGAAACTGAAGTTGTGAAATTAATCATAAATTTGAAGTAGATGTTTGAATGCTTGTATTTTTCTTGGCAATAAGGCTTTTTTCCTTGGCAATAAGGCTTTTTTCGGTCAAATTCTTTGAAATTTGGCTTAACATTATCATTTTGGTTATGACGCTTATTTGTGTTGTTTTACTTTATTTTGATTCTCCACATCCATGGAATTAATTTTCACGTACACGTCTATAACATTGCAAGTATTCCACTCCTTCAAAAAATAAAAACATTACAAGTATTCCCTATTGCGTAAAATGTTAAATTAAATAAAAGAGTACGAATCAAGGTAAATAAAACTCTGGTGATGAATCTTTTTGTTTATAATTTTTGCCCACCTCTTTAAAAATATTGGAACGATTCACAAGTTATCTTGTCCTATTGAATCGGCAAATAATTAATAATATATATAAATCTTACTTTACATGGATAATTATGTGCTATGTAGAATTCAAATTATTATTTCTGAGCTTATTTTTTTTTCTTATATAATATCTGGTCATTCCGTTATTTTTAAGTAGTCTGCAAAACCTTCAAAAGATAACAAAAAATGAGGGAAAACCAAAATTGGACCATTGTTTGGGCTTAGGTACCATTGTTATCAAAAAACACTACAAATGTTGAGCAAAACAATTCAAGAAAATCCCCAAAAAAATTGCAAATTTATTTGGGTCTAAAATTGAAATTCTTTTTGGAATCAGCAGGACCCAAAAAAAATTAACAAAACAGCTGGGTCTCACGTCATATTCAATAAACAGCGTGCAATAATACAGTAAATCTCTAGAGTACCTTCAACATGATTTCGTAGCATCCAATACCTTAACCAATGCATAAATCATCTACTACTACTACTACTACTATGATGTCAAAGGGTAGCTAATCCCCTATACCAAACCTAATAATAATAATAATAATAATGCATTTTTATCTCTTCTGGAAATTCAATAATTTGAACGATGCAGCAAAACTACCAAAGAATAGGAGAATAAATGCAATGAGGACAATCACACAAACACCCACGGACGAAATTCCGTTGATTTTCTGATCATATCCAAGAGTTACAGATAAATACTCTTTCACAGTGCCTTCGAATCCTGGTCCCACAATTTTTGTTTCTACATCACCAAGCTGAGATGTGATAATGCCACGTAACGTCCATTGAACAGGGCAGATATAATAGAACCAAATCCACCATCCAGGAATATGCTGAGAAATCCATAATCATTAGTAATTAGAAGCAAACAGAAAAGTAACTTTTCGTGGTTTAACAAGCCTGGAAAAGTTTCTCTCTTTAAGAAAGTATAAACAAATATTTTGGATGTACCCAAATTGCAAAAGAAAAAATCACAAGTGTGTCTTTTATTAGTCTTTTAGTCAATCAAAAATGTTTTCTCATAGTCAATTTTTTTCCTCAAATGTGATTTTGTTGATCAATTTAGTCCATAAAATTAATAGCATAAAAGGAACTAAAGATGTGTTTGTGAATTCAACTCATTTAAAGATTATAGTGACAATGCTTCACATCAAGAGACCAATACTTTTTTTACTAAACATTCAGAGAGCATGGTGTTTGATCATTTTCTTTAAAGCAAAAGACAAAAAAAATATATAACGGCATTAACAATAATTCTAGTTTTTTTTGGCAAATTATCCTTAATATTAATTATTATACTATACACTAAAATTGTATCTTTCTTTTATATAGCTTTTTCACTTTTAATTATGCCCTTAAATAACTTTGCCTATAAAAATGGTATATTGTTGGTATCATTGAAAAAGATAAGAATGTATATCATATTTGTTATATTTTTGGTGTCATTGAAAAAGATAAACGTGGGTTATTACAATTTGAAAGAGGACAGGTCTTAATGCTAGTATATATAAACTACATTATTCTAGGATTTCAAATATTAGACTCCATCTGTAAAAAAAAAAAAAAAAACACTACAAACTCCAATTGTAAATTCTAATACACACACACACACACACGGTATGAACTATCATATTATTCTGAGTTTTCAACACCTTATCACGCCATGTTAAATTAATGACTAATTTATTTGAGTTTGGAAAGAAACTTTCTAAATTTAAGGCAATCTCAGTATAGCCATTAGCACTTTATTAACTCACTTTTATACTGCCTTAAGCCTCAAGTTCCTAAGAAAAGAATCTGGTTAAATTCAGAGTTTGACAACATGTAAATAATCAAGCTTTAAAAAAAAACAAATTAAAAGATTTAAAAAGAATAAAACTTACCGATTTTGGGATAAGAAAACCAGAAAGAAGATTCCACAGGGAGTAAAATGCTGAAGAAATAACAGCAGCAAATTGTTGTGAAGGTGTAAGACCAACAGCCATCATTCCATAAAAGGTGAAGTAGGTAAAGGTTAAGAACATGAACAATAGATAGAGTAAAAACTTCCCTGCAATAAATAAAATCATACATTAAAAGTGGAATGCAAACATACATAAAACAACTAATATATGAATATCGAAAGTTGATATACATATTTTTTTATAAGCAAATATGGAAAGTAGACGTGTTACCCGCTGTCTTCTCAAAATTGACCATAAAATATGTTATTAAGCCAAACACTATTGTCTGAACAGCAATGTATGGTATCTCCACAAGTCCCTGACAATCAGATTAAACAATCATTATAGGTAATTGATTAACATGGTATAAATAAGTCATGGATATAATTTCCACAATTGTGAAACCTACCTGGGCTGCTCCATATGCCAATGGAGTGTACATTCCTGCTGCTTTCTCTCTATAAAATACTGTCCTTTCTATTGAAACAACCGGTTGTACAGAAGAAGCGTTGTTTACCCCAAGAAACAAACACGCAGAATAAAGAGCTCCCATAAGCACAAACAGATCTTGAGTTGATGCTCTACAGATTATTATTGATATATATTTACTGTGTCAGTTGTACCGAACAAAGCCTCGTATATATTATTATTCCAATTTTAGTCTCTTATTTGATTTCAACATTCATGAAATAACTCCTTTACAATAAATGAGAACACACAAATTACCTTTTTGAACCAATATCCCAAAATACACTACCAAATATCAAAGCACTGATTGTGGTGAAGTACATCCTCATGGCATTATATGATGGGCTTCTCCAATACACAAGATTTTGTTTCCATAAGCACAGATAAAATTGGGACAATGGATTTTGTGAATATATTGTGTCAAACTTCAGTGGTTGGGATCCTGCAGGAGGATGCTCGAATTCCAAAATAGAAGCCTCCACCCCCCTGATTAAAACATTGACTTAACAGTTAAGTAATTCATCTTAAAAATAACATTTCTATTCTACCACCTGTAGCTTAAGGGTTGTATAATTTTTTATTATTAGTTCTTTAACATTTCTAGAACATGAGCCTTTCATTCATACCATATCTCTCCGGCATTACCTAAAAAATAAGAACAAAAAGACTTGGGCAATAGAAGCTAAGAAACATAACATTAGAAACACCTGAATTGCACCAAATTCTTGTAAATTTCAGTTTATTATTAGTTCTTTAACATTTCTAGAACATGAGCCTTTCATTCATACCATATCTTTCCAGCATTAACTAAAAAATAAGAACGAAAAGACTTAGGCAATAGAAGCTAACAAAAATAACATTAGAAACACCTGAATTGCGCCGAATTCTTGTAAATTTCAGCAAAATCTGAACCAATTCTCTCTTCAACAGCCGGTGTAGTGACCTCAAGTACCCAGGTAGCTGGATTGTAGCCACTTGGAATAGGGGGGACACCAGTGATTCCCTGCAGAGCAGATAGGAAAACAAACAAAAATATAATCGCAGGAAAGCGCACTTGTATTTTGACATTTGTTTCAGAAAAAGAAATACAGAAAAACATTGAAGCATAGGCATTTCTGGGTAATACATGATCCTTGGATAGCCTAGGTATTTGAAAAAGACAAATAGATGAGAAGTTAAATCTAGACTATAAAAGAGTGTTCTCCTTGATAAATAATGCAATTATACGTTATTCTCCACTGTCTAGACTCTCTCTTTGTTCTTTCGTAAGTATTCTATTCTTTTCCGCGCAACTCCCTAATCACATATTTATCAAAGTAGGACCTAATTCCACTATGTAGAACAGGTTTAGATCCTCTCCTACATGCATCCCTCTCCAACAAAATAAATGTGAGGGAAAGGAGAGAGAAAATAGAAAAAAATGAGGACGTAATTAAGAGATATATAGAAAAATGTTGTGGGAGAGGGATGCAGAAAAGTTGTGGGAGAGGATCCAAATTCATGTAGAACTACTCTGATCATGGATCCTTTTAGTAAAAGCTAGAAATGCCGAGAAGAATCTACAAATTTTAAAATTAGGACTACTGAAAAAATTGAGCTAGGGTTATAAACATCTAACTTCTAGAAAAGCATATTTTCGTTATTCAAGCCTAATATTTCATAAAATAGAAAAAAGCCGGAGAACAAAATTAGTTATGAAGATAAAATAGGATTTTTCATGCAGTTCATGCAGTTGTAGACGACAGACATTTAGGAAAGACACTAAGGAGTAAATTATTCGCAGCATGCAGCACTAAATGGTGTCATTTTCTTTGTTTGCTTTAAAAAGATGGTGTGATCTTAAGTTTCATTTGTTAAGTTTGCACCTTGGTGTACGGATAATCATATGATCAATGAGTAAAAAGTAGTGATTATGGTGATAAAAGTACAATAACAATAACAATAACAATAATAACAATAATAATAATAATAATAATAATAATAATAATAATAATAATAATAATAATAATAATAATAATAATAATAATAATAATAATAATCATAGTAGTAGTAGTAGTAGTAGTAGTAGTAAATTGTAATGTCATCACCTGAAAATAGTCTATCAATGTCTGTGAATGCACACCAAGCTTTCCCCCATAAATAACTCGTCCCCCACGTTTCATAAGAAGTAACTGGGTAGCAAAAACTGAAGTTTAGATTTGTTGATAGAAGCAAGTGCACCATTAGTTATCAAAACAATCAACTGACAAAAGACATAATTGAACTAACTTCATCAAATGCTTCAAAAATATCAATACTTGGTTGATGTATGGTACAAACCACAGTTCTTCCAGTATCAACAGTGTTGCGAACAGTTCGCATAACGATAGCTGCTGCACGTGCATCAAGTCCAGATGTAGGCTCGTCCATAAAAATAATGGAAGGGTTTGCTACAAGCTCCACTGCAATTGTTAATCTTTTCCTCTGCTCTGTTGATAAACCAGAACTACCTGGCATACCAACCAAAGCATATCTCAAAGAATCAAGCTCAACCAGTTTCATTACTTGTTCAACAAATTCCTGTAAAATATTTTAGTGAGTTAAAGTTTGTAAAATTCAATAGTCAAAACAATCAGATATACAATGTGTTATGAAGCAAATTACACGTCTTTTATCAATGCTGATTTCCTTTGGAAGGCGAAGAGATGCAGAAAACCACAGCGACTCCTCAATGGTAACTTGAGGAGAATGTATATCATTTTGTTCAACATATCCCGATATTCTGGCAAATGTTTGTTGCTCTTTTGGGTAACCAGATATTTTGATGTCCCCTTCTATATACCCACCAGTTTTCCTGCCAGCAAGTACATCCATTAGAGTGGTCTTTCCAGCCCCACTAGACCCCACTAGTGCTGTAAGGACACCCGGTGAGAAAACTCCGCTTACATCTGATAAGAGTTGCAACTTTGTTTCAACTATGCCTTGATTTCTTATTTCCTGTAAAATAATCCATTAGAATAAGTTGATAGAAAATATATCTCCTAATTTTTCCGGTGCTTATGTCTTTGCATATACAGAGTATTTTATGGAATTAGAAATTACAAATCCTCCCACCTTTGGCATATCAACATAATAATTGACATTATGGAATGTCATTGTCAATGGTTGAAATGGAAGAATCATTCCCTTCGTATTACCGTTGCCTCTTCTAGACCTGGAATTGGTACTCATTTCATAGACCTGATTACTAACTGCATAGCCAATTCATTTATTGTTGATAGTTTTTGTCAATACACTATCCATCTTTAAATATGTTGGTCCAACAAAGTGAAGTAGATAATAGACATTATTCGTGCAAATTATGGCTAGCTCATTACCAGAATTCTTTCCTGAACCATCATCATCCAGAGGAATAACTGTGCGTGCCTTTTGAAGTGCTGTATTAAAAGGAAAAAAAAGCAGGATATCGTAACAATATATAACATATAATACAAAAATGTATGACTAGATGCTCATTTCTGTAAAAAAAGAAAAAAAAGACTAGATGCTCACTGCCCATAGAAAATAATTATACATTAGGAGAGAGTGCATATTCTTAAATGAAAAAAACTGGAGAAAATATTATTCAAAACTTACGATTCAGATAGGCCAAGGCCAGAGTGACCATGCTATTGAAAAAAATTGCATAGAATATTAAAATTCCAGCACCAGCCCAGTACCAGTAATCATCAACTGGTAGGTTGTTTGAAACGAGGATGTTGTAACCAACTGTGTTGTTCCCAATTGCTGATTTCTGCAGACAATAATTAATATTATAGTTTATAAATATTCTATAAAATCATTCAAACTAAAGATAGCTTATGATGAATTATTCCTTCATACTAAGATTTGATTAGTTGATTGTTGGAATATCAATGAAGTCTCCATAATCAGGTTGTCAAAATTTTAATCCATGTCAATCCTATATTCTTTATAGTACTTCAATTAAATTTTAGCAAAATGTATGGTTTTAGTAGGCGTAAGTTTTGACCGCACTTAAAGCACAAAAGACAATCAGGATTAAGGCATTGGAAATTACACAAAATTTTCTCAGTAGAGTTCTTCCTTGAAAGTTTATTAACACATGAATTCATTGGCAGATAATTAAGAAGTTAAGTATGCCAAATATAATACCTTCATCCATCTGGAAGCAGTAAATTCATTAACTGTAATTGCACGTTGTCCATAGGTAAGGGGTGACAACCAGTAGCCCCATATCCACCATGGCTTAATCATTCCTGAAGGAATAACAACCAAATAATTAACAACAATGGTGTTCACATTTCTCTAACAATATGTGGATCTGTGCTTACCTTTAGGTATAATAAATCCTCCCAGCAAGAATATAGTCAGCAGTGCAGCTGAGCCAAATGTATTGGCAAGAACCATATCCCGTGCAATAGAAGCCATCATCCCAAAAAGACCTAGTGCCATTTGGTGCACTACAAAAAGTATAAACATGTAGCGAAAAAACCTGAAACATTGAACAAAAAGCAATGACATAGAAGGTTAAAAGAATACTTTGAACAGAAAAGTGCAATAAAATTAAGATACCTTCCCGCTGCAGGGGCAAATCCAACACTGTAATATACAACAGCAGCCCATATAAGAGCCTCAATAACAGAGTACGGTACACGGAGAATCCAACTGGTAAAAGACCATGCCCATGCAGGATAGAATAAATTATCTCTCTGCTTGTAAAATACTGGGAGCCGCGATATCATCAGAGGAAGCTCTGAAAACCCATTAAACATCATGTGAACAAGCCCAAAAAATAGAGCAGAGAGATAAAGGCTCCCGTAAGCCTCATCTGTAGGATGCAACCTTGTTCGCAGGAATACTGTACATGTGACGAATCCAACAAAAGCAACCTAGCGGCAACATGATCAAATATATAAATAAATAAAACTAGTTACAAAATAAATTAATAAAGACTTCAATAATATAAGAATAACAGGTTCTTTTTAATTTTGAAATAAGTAAAAAAAAAAATCAAAGAGTAAGTATAAATACTGTATCTAATAAAAAAATACCTGGATGGTTCTAAAAATATAAAGGAAACTATGCCTTTTGATCAAAAGGGCTTCTCGGTTAAAGCAAGCTTTTGTGACCTCCAATTTTGACACTGCATATTTTTTTTGAGCCAAAGCTGAAGGATGGCACTTCGATTTATCATATGGATGAGCCTGTAAGGAGTCCATATACCTTCCAAATCTAGAATTTCTAAAGGCTTCTGCAATCTCACGAACTGAGATAAATTCATATGGTTTAGAAGGATCAGCCCAGTATTGTGCTTGATCCTTTTTAGAGGTGACCTGACAGAAGCGAAGTTAAACAAAAATCATATGAAGCACTTGACCATGAGAGTATGTTTACAGGATATATAAATATATATACCTCTTGAAGGAAGTCTGCAATCCCCTTACGTGGTGGAAGTTGAAAACCTATTGACTCAAAAAATTCAAGCACATCTTCTCTAGGGCCTTCATATATAACATGCCCTTCGGACAAAAGCACCAGATCATCAAATAGCTCAAATGTTTCAGGAGCTGGTTGAAGGAGTGCCATGAGTACTGTAGCCTCCATCTGATGAACAAAATTCTTTATGCATTTCACTATCTGGTATGTAGTAGAGCTATCAAGCCCAGTTGATATTTCGTCCATAAATAGTGTTTTTCTAGGACCAACGATCATTTCGCCTAAAAAATATAATACAAGATGTCAGTGGTTACTGCAACCGAACAACTTAAATCAGAGTCATCACACTATTTGAAGTCTTCTAGTTCAGATGAAGTAAACCAAATTATAAAATTAATGGATTTTTGTCTTCAGTTATGCATAATCAAACCCAGTTGTGATATATGAGCTACAAGCACTATCGCCACAAATTTTGTGTCAATATTAGCAACAATGCAATAACCTTTAAAGGGAAATGCATCTTCCACTATTTCTATACTTCTAGCCAATGTTGAAAACAAAATTATAAATGATAACAGAACACTTCTTTTGATTCACCTCACCCAATATTCTTTACACATTTTTTAATTAGAAACATAACCCAAAGGGAAAAAAAGAGTACCGGGACAGTGACATACATTAGATGCTAAAGGCAAATAAAGTTAATTATAGAAGAAGAGCAAGATACCTGTTGTAACTCTCTTTCTTTGGCCCCCGGAGACTCCCCTGGTCATTTCGTTACCAACTATTGTATCTGAACATATATCAAGACCAAGTACCTTCAAAATGTAATCAGTGTTCACACTGTGCTTTTTACCCCCAACAGAGGATGCCTGTAGAGTTAATAGTTTGCCATTAGACATCATTAGGAGACCCCTGAATATACAGGGGGATCAATATCATAAATACAATACAACACGACGAATTTAAGATGATAACCTTCATAAATGCGTCTATTTCTGGACTAGGTCGTATGTTCCTTTCGTTCTCTAGGTGGCCCAGATCTTTTGTGTATGCTGTAGGAAAATGTTGAAAGATTAAAAGGAAGGGAAATACATCAGTAAATTAACTTTCTTAAATGCATTTCCTTTTAGACGAAGTGGCAAACACCATCAGGAACTCACACGCATAATTGTAAGGTCTCGGGTTGAAACCCAGACGAAGGCATCCAGCCTAGTAATATCAACATTGTCAGTTGGGCTAGGGCGCTAGGCCATATCAACACTTTCTTAAAAGCATTTTGGCATAAAGTTTACTGTCAAATATATAAAATAAAATCCATTAATTAACATAATAATGTTAGTATACCTGCAAAACCTTCTTCTGCCCCTTGACATCTAGCACCAAAATCCAAAGTTTCTCGCACTGTCAGTTCAGGAATGTGATTATCTGTTTGGCTAATGTATGCAGAAGTCCTTCTAACATAAAATTCATCTATCTCATGGCCGTTGTATGTTATGCTACCAGTTTTCTGTAAGAATAACAAACAAACAAACAAAAACAGTAAGAAGATGCTGTGTGAGAGTAACCTGCTTAACACCCAAACTTCAGATTCAAGGGTGTCCCGTGTATGATCACTTCCACTTTCTCAAATTATTACAATGTATACATGTCAGTGTCGTGTCCCAACGTGCATGCTTGATAGAGAGTAACATTCTATCATATGATCATGGATTTTAGGAGATTGTTGGCATATAGTGTCTCCACAATGGATTACAATTCGGGAACACGTGCGAACACCCAGAGACTATTACTGCATACATACTTCCTAATCCCATCCCAAAACTATACATAGCTGGCTGCCTTGATTTACAGGAGCAGAATTTCACACGCAGAAAATTGGGCTTTGCACCTTCTCAGTCACCCAAAAAAAATAACAAGCAGAGAAAAGAAATGCACCCCAATTCATCAAATCTATATTTTGGTGTCATTACTCAAACCTTAAAAAAAGGTGACATCTTTTTTTGGTAAAGTTGCAACGAGAAACACAAAGTCAAAGAATTGCAGGACCACACAGTAGCATTGGAAGCCAATTCGTAAGGCAAATTGAGGAAGGAAATTTTTTTTGGGAGGAAAAATTGAGGAAGGGCGCCCTTCACTTCTTTATCACCCAACGTAATTGAGGAACAATTCCTGGGAACATTAAAGTAGTATCCCCTCCGTTTGAAATCAAGTGTCCACTTTTATAATTTTCTTTGTTTTAAATTATTTATCCTTTTATAATGCTAATACAATATTTGTTATATTTGTCTTTTAACATATATTTATTTATTGCATTTCAATAATCTATAACTAGTCTACTAATTATGATCAATAAAAGTATTTTAGAAAATGACACATATTTTATTATTTTTTTTGAAGGACACATATTTTACTATTGAAACTTGTATATTTCATATTAAATATATAACTTTTATATATGTTTGTTTTTAGATAGAAAATTTAGAGTGTGATTGGGGTGGGTGTGTGTGATGGTGGTGTGAGGTGGTGGTGGTGGTTACATTACATAGGAGAGCTTTGTTTTCTGTTTTAAATTATCAAGTTATAGTATGGATCGTATTTTCTTTAATTTGTTTCAAGAACTCAAATATATGTTAAAATATTGACTTAACCCTCTAAAATTCTCCATTCCAAATTCTTCCTACTTGTTAAACCAATAAGAATATTGCAAAGCAAAATTTTAAAAGTCTAATAGTATGTTCTTGATTGAATACGAAAATCTCATACAAATAACCATTAAAAATAATAAATGTTATATAATTTTATATATATATATATATATTATCCGTTCCTATGAAAATAGAGGCCCGACTCTCAAAGTAAAAGTATGCCCCTAATAAAATAAAATTAATTTTTTTTTCAAAGAACATTCTTTTATTTAATTGAAAATAACATCCGTAAACATAAATAAAAGTCATGTAACTGACACAAAAAATATTCATATTTGAATCAATAATATAAAAATAAGATTTCAAGCGAATATCTTTATCGACATTTTAGATTGTATTTTCCTTAGTTAGTACAGACGTAAAAAAAAGTTTATAATGTTTTTTTAATAAATTATATAATGGAATTATAATATTTGTTGCTAGAACTTTGCTATTTTATACAACAGATAAGGACAAAAAATTACAAAATCTACTCTAAAAAAAATATTATATTTTTATGAAAAATATATTAATTAAAGAAGAAAAAACTAAAAACCTGGGGTTGAACTCAGGTTCATGGAAAAGCCAACACAATATACTACCACTGGGCCACGCATCCAGAATTGATAATATCACCACATCATTAATATATATTCATTTTTTACTTGCATTATATATTAATAAAAAAATATTTTGGGCCCTAAATTTTGGAGGCCTAGCTTCATAGAGCTGTTTGCACCCCCAAGGGAAGGCCATATATATATAAAAAACAAATTAGCTCGATCCTCACAGACAATAAAATAATGTTTCTTTTTGGAAGAATTTAATTTTTATAAACAAACAATTTTAAGTCATTTTACACATGTAAGATAGAAAATTAGTCCTTATTCCCTTTGTCAAAACAATTTATTCCCTTTCCATTTAAAGTCAATTTCTCCCACGCATACATTTTACATAATCAAATAATCTAGTATATCACACGTAGAGAAAATTCACAAAGGAGTAAATGGGGTTATAATGGAGTAATTATGAATTAGATTTTCTATCAATTGTATTACATCAAGTTGATATATAATCTAGAAAACTTATGTGTCTTGAGATTAATTACAAGACATTAATTAATTCAGTACTATAATGTCGTTTTCGTATCACAAACTAAACCTATCGGTTTGATCAAACTATTTTAAATAAAAAAAACAAGAAAACAAGGACAAGCTAGCTCATAAGTTTAATGAACTTGCTCGCATGTTAGTTTGATAAAATTAGGGTCACAAAGCTAGATCAGCATATCATAACCTTGTTGAACATGTTGCTAACTTACTATATTTTTTTGGATATGACATTTGGACTTATAACTCACTGTTTTTGTCTAACTTGTTCCCTTTGTTTTGAGTATGATGAAAGTATATTTGATAGAAAATGGAAGATTGTTAAGTTGGAAACATAGGTAGGATACAATTAATCTCAGGCTTATGTTTGTTAATCCTACACTATATATATATATATATATATATATATATATATATATATATATATATATATAGAAACACATAAAGACAAAGATGAAATCATATATAAATTAGAAGGCAATGGGTGCTCAAACTCATATATACAAATAAAAAAGGAAATAAAAAGGAATAAAACAAAGAAGGGAAAGGTTAACAAGACACTTTTTAGCAAGACCCAACAAAGTAAATGTTGCCTCTACACAATCAACAAGGCCAACACACCACTCATAGAATAGCCTCTTGTCCTTCAATTTTTGACATTGATATTTTGGACACCATATTCCCCAAACCCATTTAACATCTTATTTCTATTAAATTATTCAAACCATCTTTCTTCCATCTCAAAGTGTACACTCATGCATAAAAGATACTATTCACCAACATTTTCCCTAAATTGTTTTATAAAAGAAGCATAAAGTTATATATAAACAAATTAATGCATAAAATTTGTTCAATTCAAAAGCAAAGAATGTTGAATAATAAGCAATCTTAAAAGAATTATATATATATATATATATATATATATATATATATATATATATAGAGAGAGAGAGAGAGAGAGAGAGAGAGAGAGAGAGAGAGAGCAACTACCTTCAAATTGTTATCAAGTTTTCCCGCGAGAGCCATAAGTAAAGAGGATTTGCCGGAACCTGGAGGTCCAAGTAGCAAAGTCATCCTACACAACAAAAAGCGAGTTACCCGCTTACCACGTAGCAAAGTCACACATATTCAAACTTCTGAACCTACATAGACTCTTTTCCCGTGATAACAACATCACGTTTTTTCCGATTCCATCCCCGATTTCAACCACACAGTAGTAACAACTTTATCATCAAAAGCAGAAAAACTTTTTTGTTGACCTTAGTTCCGTAACAATCACAATAACAATAGCCACTAAAGGAAACACAATCTAAAGAAGAAGAAGAAGAAACAATAATCACCTTCCTGGTTTGATGACACCACTGACATTGTCCAAAATAGTAAGTGAATGCCGTTTAGGTCTAAACAACTTCAACGACGTTAAAATACCCTGCGTTCAACCGCATAAATTCATAATCACATTCACACATGCATCATTCATCACGAACCAAAACAAAAATGAAATTTAATTTAATAATTACACAAAAATTAACCTCTAATGCATCGCGAGTGTAATTAAACAGAGTCGGTAAAGCTCTTGAACCGATTAGAACATCAGCACTCACAGTCAAATTCGTATACCTAACTTCAATCTTCGGTACCTCAATTCCAGCCCTATCATATAAACACATATACCGTTAACCACTGGACACCGGATATAATACTGACACGTAGATCAAAAGTGTCTGTGCTACAAAGTATAGATCTATAACGATAATAGAAACATGAACAACAAACCTATCGAGGCGTTCTTTAATGGCGGAGAGAAGTTTGTAATTATCTTGATCATTTGTAGCGAGTGCTTTTTTAACGACGAGTTCACGGTTAAACCGATTCAATTTTCTCACATCGACTAAATTCTCGCCGGTATTTTCCTTCGAAGGTTGATGACGGGAAGATGAAGCGCGAAGGACGGCGTAGTTGATGCGTTTCTGCGACGGTAAACGTGAAAGCGCCGCCCAATGAAGCTCCTCTTCGTCTTCCTCCACCCATTCTGCGTTCGAAGCTCTCGCAAAACTCTCGCTTCCTATTGATCCGATTTCGAAGTACTCGCTTCCATCGGAAGCTGCCATTTGATTTCGCTTCTGAGAAGAAGAATGAGTGAGTGAGAGAGTAATGTGTGTGTTTGAGTTTTTATGCTTCTGAAGGAATGAACTTGAAGGAGAATGTGGTGGAGGGTGGTGTGAGATGACGGAAATGCCCTCCGAGTTTCACGGTGAAGTTGGTTATGGTTTTGTTGGGAAAAGAAAAGAAGCTGTCACTTGTTTTTCCAAGTTTGTGTGGGTGACTCTGTTGTGCATGGGAATTAATTGGCAGTGTTAAACTATTGGATTGAGATGCCTTTGTCCTATTCTTTCGAATCGCTGCTTTTAAATGTTGCATTGATTGTGAGTGAACCAATTTCAATGACTAATCACGTGCTCTTATTTATGCATACTACTCATAAGTTATTATTCTAGAATGTTTTCATTTACTATCATTTTCCAAAACAAATGCCTAATTTTATGGTGAAAAAATTGTGCACGAGTATTGATTAGTTTTTCTAAGGAATGTATTGATTACTTGATAAATAAAAATATAAAAACAAGAGTAAAATATGTTTTTTTTCTCCTTAAAAAAAGTAAAATATGTTTTGGGTTCTCTAAATATTTAAACATTTCATTTTAGTCCTTTTCAATTTTTTTTTAAATTTTTAGTCCTCCAAAAAAATTCGTCTTTACTTTTAGTCCATACTTTTAAGTCAAATTATGTGTATCCTACAAATTTTAAATGAGTTTTTGCATAAATGTTTAGAATATTATAATAATCACTTAAAAAAGTTAGATTTTTTGTATGTTAACCCTCCGATTCTCATGGAAAATGAGTTTTGGTAATCCAGAGTTCGGTCGGGGTTAACTAAAGCCTGACAAATACTCCCTCTATTCCACATTATATGTCACTTTAGCAATTTCGCATAGATTAAGAAATGTGGTTAATATTGTGTTGGAAAAAGTAATTGTGAGGTGTTTTACAAAAATATTCTTCATTAATGATAAGGAAAACATAAATTAAAAGGATTAAAAAAAGATAAAGTAATAAATAATAAGGGGCATAATAGGAAAAAAAAAGCATTAATGATTCCTTGAAATTGTAAAGTGACATATAATTTGGAACAAACAAATTTTGCAAGAATGACATATAATTTGAAACGGAGGAAGTAGTTGCTTCACCCAGGAGTCAAACTACGGTTGTCCTAAACGATTTGTCTTGGACTCAGGTTGTCCTGCAAAATTTGTCTTGGTGAAACTCATTACCCACTTTAATTCAATTAGTTGGCTAAAAATTTTTAAGCGTTAAAAGCGAAAAAATTTATATTTAATTTATCTTTGGTTAAAAAATTCTAAACTTTTGCAAGAGAGTTCCATAACGTACTAAACATGCGAAAAAATTCTAAATTTTGAATGATACGTATGAGTTGACTTAAAAACTGGAACTTAAATTGATGATGTAAATCTTTGGGAAACTAAAAGTCAAAAAAAATTTAAGGGGACTAAAACGTAAAATTAAAATTTATATAAGGACTAAAAACATATTTAATCTTAAAAACAATACTTATTATCCAAACTACTACTAATATTAGTATGTAAATATTTGTAATGACAGTACATTTTATTTTCAAGGGTTTTTCTATCATGTGCAAATTTGCACATGTTAAGAAGTTCAAAAAGGTAAGTTTGCATTGGAACTTGTGCATCTAATATTAAATATATATCTTTTTAATAAATAATTGTTGTTTTTCAATAAAAGTTTCCATTTTTAGTTGCTTTAACATGTGCAATGTTGCACATGTTAGACAAACCCTATTTTCAATTGTAATTCTTTTCTTCAAGCGATTAATACTTAAGGAGGAGCTCTATCACTCAGTTTTAAGTTTCTTAATCGGTTCAATAGAATGTTAAGTATACGGTTGTTTGTTTTTTTTTTCTATTAGACTATGAAATGCATAAAAAAAGGTAGATAAAGACACAATGATAGAGATAAAATTCGCGAAAATTGTTTTGATTGATGGATAGTGTCGTTACAATGTACAAAATGAGTAGCATTTAAAGGCGAATTTATTTATTGGTCAAAACAATGTGGCCTACAATGTATAGTCTCACTCGGCTAACTTCACGATTAATGCGTTGGTTTCTCTTGTCAAGGGCTTTGTGGTGCCCCATATTTGGGCATTCAACTTCCTCCTCCACGACACGATTTGATGACAAAGTCCTTAATGTGTAGTCTTCCCATTAATGTACTTCCTAGCTCATCGCTCCTTGCGATTAGTGGCACTATAAATTAACACGGAGGTTTTGAGCCTCATTGTCCAACATTACTAAGTTTTGACTCAATATAAGATTCTCTAGATCCACGTTCTTATAGTTAGCATACTTGAAAAATGAACGACTCTCCCTTACTTGACAAACCTTAGTCTTCTAATAACCTTCCATGTTTGAGAGGATGTCGGTTAACATGATACTTATTTCTAGGTGTAAATAATTTCTCCATCCGTTCCAAATTATATGTCATTCTAGCAAAAAAAATTGTTCCAAATTGTATGCCATTTTACAATGAGTCTGTTTGGCAAGGCACAAAAACAAGTTTATGTCTTATAGCTTACAGCTTATAAGTTGTCTGGTAAAAAAGACTTGTTTGGTAGTCTTTTCGTTATGAGCTTATAGCTTATTTTTCAGACGTTATTTCAAGTAGCGTTTGAGCTTATAGCTTATAGCTTATTGTTTTTTCTTCTTCTTTAACCCTTACTATTATATTTAAATACCAGTTTTACCCCTTATGTTTTATTATAATTTAAAATAAATGTATTAAATACAGGGAATACCAACGATCATGCAAAGAGAGATAAAAATGAGTTTTATTGCTTCTTCATTCTCTCTGTATGTCATTCTCTTCTCCACCATTCCTCCATTGTTTCTTCTCCTTTCTTCATCCAGGTTTGCGATTTTCCCCATATTTTCTTCAGTCTCTGTATTGTTGTTTAAAAAAGTTGTTTGATTCATAAATAGATTGAAAAACTCTAATCCCCAATTTATTTTTTTATTATTACCGATGATATTGTTGTTGTTGTTGTTGTTGTTGTTGTTGTTCTTATTATTATTATTATTATTATTATTATTATTATTATTATTATTATTATTATTATTATTATTATTATTATTATTATTATTAATGTATGTTGTTTTTGTCTTCATAAAAAATTAAATGATATAAAAATGTCCTTTTATGTCATTTTACATTTATCAGCTAGTTAAACCGCTAATTTTACCAAACACTTCAATTAGCTTATCAGCCATAAGTCATCACTCATCAGCTATAAGCTATCAGCCATCAGTCATAAGCTATAAGCTATCAGCTAGCTTGTCAGCTATCCGCAATTTTTGCCAAACAGACCCAATATCTATGAAACATTCATGTTTATTTTCCTATTATGCCTTTTACTATTTATTACTTTATCTTTTTCCAATTCTTTTAATTTATGTTTTTCATACCATTAATGAAGGACATTTTGTAAAATAACTCACAATTACTCTTTTATATACAACATTAACTACATTTCTAAATCCATGCGAAATTGTTAAAGTGACATATAATTTGGGACGGATGGAGTAGTATAATAATTAATATTAAGGATAATTTTCCTTAAAAAACTAGGAATTATTATTAATTAATTAGTCTCTTATCAAAACATGCATAATTATACTACCTCCGTCCCTAAATATGAGACTGATGTTGGTTCAAAAGTAAGTATTTTTTTATATCGTCTCCACAGGGACTAGTGCGATATTCCAAGCCATTCAACAACTGTTATCATTTTGAGTTCGGGTTTATAAGTTGTTTGTTATAAACTATTGGAATTTAAAAGCGGTAATAAAGACGACAAGTAATAGGGAATAAAAGCGTTGAGATCGGAGTTCGTCAATCTAGCCTTGAATATATTCTAATGATCATGCATATGGATTCTAGCTTTTTAGCGAAATTATCACGAATCACTCGACAACATCATTCGTGTCCAAATGACGTTGTGAGATCGATCGTATCGTTTAATCGACGATTTCCCATTCTATTAAACGATCTGAAAGCTTTACGTTCCGACACTTTATGTGATTATCAAAACCCAATTCCATGTCTAGAATTTCTTATTTTGATAGAAGATTATTCTAAACCTAGATTCAAAAGTATTTGTCAATAACAATTAAATCAAGCATAAGAATGAAAAGCAAGAATAACTTCAATTATCACATAAGTTACTAGAATCATATATTTGCAAGATCAAAAGATTACATCTAAACTATATTAAGTACCTCCAATCCCAACAAGGGAAGGTTAGTTGCTTACTATCATGACAACCATACAAAAGTGGAAAGAAAGATGAAGATCCAAAGCTAAGTCTTGATTTCCCAAAGTCTTAGTTAATCCACACCCCCTTCACTTTTGCTCCATGAAGATCACCTCTTTTAATCCTATTTTCTGTCTAAAACTATAACCTAAAATATTACTAAACTGTAATAATACTAATATATCTAAACATTCAGCTTTTGAACCTATTTATAAGTGTTCTGTTATTCTGGACTTTGCTCTGCGAAGTCATACTTCGCTTTGTGAATTCCTTTCTTCACTACTGGGTTTCTGCCACCTCAGCCTTGAACAGTTCAAACCACCCTACTTCGCTCTGCGAGGTAATACTTTGCTCTGCGAAGGTTTCTGCCACTTCAGCTTCTGAACTTTTGAGTCTGGAGCTTCAGAACCTACAAAAATGGTTGCGATTAGGTCTAAAAAGCATGAAATGATATTTATCCTTTATTTTGGAGCTTTTACTTAGATAACTTGCAAAACTAGTAAGAAAAGTGCGTAAAATAAATATGCTTTAAAACTAGTTTCTGGCACTTATCACACTCCCCAACTTAAATCTTTGTTTGTCCTCAAACAAAGGACTCTATAAATAAAGATACAAGCTTTAAACAACAGGCAAGACGCAAAACAGCAAAGGCAGAGATTTAAACAAAATTTTAGATTGCATGATTCATTTGAGATTTGCTCGGGTAATTCTGATGTTCCCATTAATCAAAGATTACACTATGAATGTGAATTAATCCTAAACACAAAATTTATATCACACAGTTCAAGTCATGAACACAATTATCAGTGGACCGCACCTAACGCACTTCTTTGAAAGTAAATGAAACAAATTGAAATCATGTCGTGAGTGTTTTGAACACACATCTGGTAAATCTGCTAACATCCTAATTAAGTTATGTGTCCATCCAATTATCATCTCAAAAAGCACAAAAGCATAGATCAAAAGGTCTTTGAGGGTTGTAATTTGGCTTGGTTAAAAAAGAAATGTCATATGTGAGAAAATTGAATTCAAAAGGTCCAGCATAGAGGAACATTCTTTCTAATTACACAACCATTCCTCCAAATTCTCTTTATCAACCCTTGGTGATATACAAGTTGTACTTTGATCTTGACAACTTTTTCGATTTATTGTATTTTTCTCTTTTTGCTTTTCTTTTTCTTTTTCTTTCTTTTTCTTTTCTTTTTCTTTTTCTTTTCTTTCTCTTTTTCTTGTTGTCAAGATCAATTTTCAAATTTCACCACTACTTGACATACAATACCTCCCTTTTCTCCCCAACTTATTCAAAATAATACCCTAATTAAATGCTCCCTTATCATCAGGCAAGGGACAAATATACATGATGGTTAAGGGTTCAAATCAAGGTAAAAATATCAGAATTCTATAGTGATTTAACTATGAACTGGATTTTGAAAAACTTGGGCAAATTCATTAAGCATTGTGCTTATGAATATTGACAGTTCATGGTTAAGGATTCTGATTCATTAGGCTTAAATGGGGTTATCAAATACTCACTTTCTCACTGGGTAGGCTTTTTGTGGTCAAGTGTTTTTTCTCATTTTCAAAAGAATGCCTTGATCATTTCTGTGCTTTCATACAGTTCAAAACAATTTGCAGATTTAACATAAAACAACCGAGTTAGACAAAAATACCGGTCTCCTGCATATATACATAGAACTTGAGGATTCCTCACATTTAGGTTTGTTCTAAGCGGTTCACAGAATAAACATATTAATGAAGAAAACTGTATGATATAACCTTTGTACAAAGTACATATTCACGATTCAAGTTTAATCCTAGAAAAACAGGAAACATGTACCTTGGCTTTGAACAAATCAATCAATTTCTATCATTACCAAACATATGTTGCTGAATCATTCATCTTTGGATCAATCATCATTTGAGAAGCTTTGATTTTACTAATGATCCATGGTGAAAGCAGAATTTTTGAACATTAAAGCATATTTATGTAAATAATAGTCACAATAATTATAATTCAAAAGCCAAATAATAAAAGAGTAATAATACAAATAACATTTAAACAGAGTACAAAAATAAATAACTTAAACACCACAATTGTCTAGAAAGTACAAAGAAAACAAAAAAAAACATAAGTCAACAAAAGCTTTAAAAGGTAGCGACTCATGGAGTATGGGCATCGTCCTCCTCAGTGTCTTCACTTCCATCACCATCATCATCACCATCATCATCATCATCATGTCCTCCAGCAGTTGCACTATTGCCACCCCTCTCTGAGTAAAAAGGCATGTCCTCATGATATGCAACATAGGAACGAAAAGCCTCTGGAGTCATCACATGCTGAGCAGGATCTGATGGAAGTCCCCACTGCAGCTGCAATTTATATAAAGACTCCTGGATTCCCAGCTGACCTCTGTGGTTTGCTTCCAGAGCATCCCATGTGTAGGAGGATTTAGCTCTGTTTGAAAATTGTGGGCCACGTGATGCAGGTGGGGCTTGGGGAGGTGGTTGTTGTGCTCTGGGTGCTCTCTTGCCTGTGCAGTGCCTCCCAATATAATCAGCAGTGATTAGATTTTTAATAGTTTCATGGATCTGGGGAGGGATCACTATGCGTGCATCCCGGCAGAGACCCATAATTAGGCCCGGGAATGCAAGAGGGCACATTTTCTTAGCTGGTGGCTTAATTCCACTCTCTACCACTATTCTCAGCTCATGTGCAATCACCCGTGCAACATCCACTTGTTTGTTGGTGAGGATGTAGTAAAGCAACGGGGTAACATCTAAAGTAGTAGAGGAGGTGTGGCTCTTGGGTCGGATGTTATGGACGATGAGATGAAATATGACTTGGGCAAGTGTGGTGAGATTGTTTTTTATGGCTTTGGTTGGTTGGCCTGAGGAGTTGAGCTCATAAAATTTCCCAGGTTGGAATATGGTTTGGGCAATTTGATTGTGATTCCAATTTCCTCTGTTTTGGTGCCTATGGAAGGCACACAATTCATCTTGGTCCAGCTGGAGGGGGTTCTGGAGGTACTCATTGATGGCTTCGCGGTCGAATCTAATGACATGACCGCGAACCATGGTCTGATAGGAGAACTCCTCCTCAGGGTCAGCAGGGATGGCATTGGCGTAAAACTCCCTAATAATGTCATAGTTAAGGTTGGTGGGAGGGTTGGCCAAAATTCCCCAATTTCGGGAATTGATCAAGTGTGCGATCTCCCGGTAGGTGCCATGCTCATTTATGATGAATTGCCTCTCAGGCCAGAATGTTCTTCTGAGCAGGTCTGAGTACCTGTGCTGGTTTCGGAGGCTTAGGAATCGAGACTCATCATAGGCCTCTTGTGGCCTTGCACTAGATGAACCGGTCTCCACTCGCGGTCGTTTTCCAGCTGCTTTTGGTGACATCTACAAAAGAAAATAACACAGAAAACATATATATAGCAACATTAGGCAAGATTGAAATAAACAAAATGAATTGAAAAGAAGCTGAAAAATTTTGTTCTGTCAGGGTCGCTCTGCGAACTTGTGGTCGCAGAGCAAAGTTGAAAGCAGGATTATGGGTTTTCCAGAACCATGGTTGCACTGCGACCAAGAACTTTGCTCTGCGAACTAACCCAAAAAATGAAAAATTTCTCAGAATCTAACCCTAAACCTTGAGATTTTTGGCTCTGTTTCATTTTAAACATTATGGGTGTTCAGATAGATAATTTAGAATCATAAAGGGCATAAAATCACTTAACAAACCCATTTATTTCAGAATTTACAAATGGGTACTTTTCAAAAGAAAGTGAGTAAAATCATGAAACTTGTATGCTTATGATTCTATTTCATCTACCCAACAATGAATGTTTAAAATGAAATGAAATGTAACACAAAACTTAACCCTAAATTGGAAGTTTAAAACTTAAAACCTAAGTCACATGCAATCCTATCATTCTGATGAAGGAATGAGAAAAGAGAAAACCCAGAAATCATACCTTGTGTGCTTGCGAAAACGGGAAGAATTTGAAGCTAATGACACAATGTTAATGGGAAATGAAAGGATTTGTGTTAATGGGTATGTGACAAAAAAATTTAGGGTTGTTTTTGTGAAAAGTGAAGGTTTTGGTAAGAGAGTAGAAACTGTCAGGTTTTGGTAAGTTTTTGGGTAAGAGAAGTGGAATGGGTGGTTGGGGGGAAGTAAAGGATGGGTGAGTGGCTTTGAAAATTGTACCTGACAGAATTTGAAAACTTCGCTCTTCGCAGTTACTTTGCTCTGCGAAGCTCAGACTCTGAAGCTTCGCAGTGCGAAGGGACTTTGCTCTGCGAAGCTCAGCTTCTGAAGCTCAGACTCTGAAGCTTCGCAGTGCGAAGGTACTTGGCTCTGCGAACATGACAGGTTCTGGAATTTTCAAAAATGTAACTTTTCAACAGACTTGTCATTTTTATCTTCACCTATGGTTTCTAAAAAGCAGTAATAAAGCATAAATACTTACAAAATTGGGTTGCCTCCGAACAAGCGCTTGTTTTACGTCGTTAGCTCGACGCCTTTTTCGTTAGGGTGGCCAAAATGAGACGGACATCACATCCTCTTTTGTATTCCTTTGCTTTGGGAGGAATTCCATAAACTTGAAATAGAGCTGATGTGGAGTCCATATCCTCCCAGACTTTTGTTTGCTGAACAAGGAACATATGTGGTCTATTACACAATTAATTTCTGCATTGCTCACTTTCATCCCCTTCTTTTCATAAATTTCTTCTTTGTTAAGAAACGGTTCCTTTTTCTCTATATCCATCACTTCTGCATTATCAACAGTTTTGGCCTCTTCAGAATCTGACCACTCTTGAGGAAATTCTACTTTGTGTGGTATCTCTATTTCTTCCACTAATTTCCTTATACCACATCCTTCAAACATTATCTCTTCCTCACTTTCATCAACATCTTCTTCAACAATCTCTCCGAATTCAAAAGTGGATTGATTGTTGGTCTGAACATCCATGATTCTTGGTGGAAAATCTAATTGAACTTGCAAAATTTCCAATTGGCTTGATAAACTCTTCAATCTTTGGTTGGTATTTTGCATGTTGATCATGGATTGTTGTATGAACATATTCAAAATAATTTCGATTGTTGACATTTGTTCATCTTCAGAAGGATATTGTTGATACTGTTGATAAGATTCATACTCAAATGGAGTATAGAAGTTGATATAATCATGATCAGCCATGATTTCGTTTATGTGCACAATCTGAAACAAGTATAACTAACAAGAAACTTTTCTTTGTATAACAAAGAGGGTTAATGCAAACAAAATTTTACAATATACAAAAGAAAAGAAGAATATTCACAAGATATATACAGATGCTCAAATTAATACAAATTGTTGCGATGCTTAAAATATCTAAACACCAGTCCCTGGCAACGGCGCCATTTTGATGTTGTTTCAAAAGTAAGTATTTTTTTTATATCGTCTCCACAGGGACTAGTGCGATATTCCAAGCCATTCAACAACTGTTATCATTTTGAGTTCGGGTTTATAAGTTGTTTGTTATAAACTATTGGAATTTAAAAGCGGTAATAAAGACGACAAGTAATAGGGAATAAAAGCGTTGAGATCGGAGTTCGTCAATCTAGCCTTGAATATATTCTAATGATCAAGCATATGGATTCTAGCTTTTTAGCGAAATTATCACGTATCACTCGACAACATCATTCGTGTCCAAATGACGTCGTGAGATCGATCGTATCGTTTAATCGACGATTTCCCAATCTATTAAACGATCCGAAAGCTTTACGTTCCGACACTTTATGTGATTATACAAACCCAATTTCATGTCTAGAATTTCTTATTTTGATAGAAGATTATTCTAAACCTAGATTCAAAAGTATTTGTCAATAACAATTAAATCAAGCATAAGAATGAAAAGCAAGAATAACTTCAATTATCACATAAGTTACTAGAATCATATATTTGAAGATCAAAAGATTACATCTAAACTATATTAAGTACCTCCAATCCCAACAAGGGAAGGTTAGTTGCTCACTGTCATGACAACCATATAAAAGTGGAAAGAAAGATGAAGATCCAAAGCTAAGTCTTGATTTCCCAAAGTCTTAGTTAATCCACACTCCCTTCACTCTTGCTCCATGAAGATCACCTCTTTTAATCCTATTTTCTGTCTAAAACTATAACCTAAAATATTACTAAACTGTAATAATACTAATTTATCTAAACATTCAGCTTTTGAACCTATTTATTAGTGTTATGTTATTCTGGACTTTGCTCTGCGAAGTCATACTTCGCTTTGCGAAGTCCTTTCTTCACTACTGGGTTTTTGCCACCTCAGCCTTGAACAGTTCAAACCGCCCTACTTCGCTCTGCGAGATAATACTTTGCTCTGCGAAGGTTTCTGCCACTCCAGCTTCTGAACTTTTGAGTCTAGAGCTTCAGAACCTACTTCGCTCTGCGACCATACTTTGCTCTGCGAAATTGCTCAGACTCTGAAGCTCAGACGCTGACCTTCAGAGTTTGATCTTCAGAGTCTGATCTTTAAGTCCAAGGAAAAAGCATGTACCTACAAAAATGGTTGGGATTAGGTCTAAAAAGCATGAAATGATATTTATCCTTTATTTTGGAGCTTTTACCTAGATAACTTGCAAAACTAGTAAGAAAAGTGCCTAAAATAAATATGCTTTAAAACTAGTTTCTGACACTTATCAGAGACCCTTTTTACAAAATCACGGGAAATAGAAAAGTTAATAGTAGTATTAAATTTGTTTGTAATTACTATTGTTTTTACAATTATATCCTTCAAGAGAGAGAGTTGGTTTATATTTTCAACATAGTATTTATTGCTGATTGAAGAAAAATATGTAAAATAAATAAGGGTATATTGGTAAATAAATAATTAATGTGGTTGGAAACAACAAAAGAGTCTTATAAAAAGGGGCAAAAATATGTATCAAAGGGGTCTTATAATTAGAGACGGATGTAGTACTACTTTGCCAATTTATTTTTTGAGGTACTTTTTTTTTTTTTACAATTATTACATTTTTTTAGCAAAATTATATATATTATACTTTTATTTTTGAAAGGTATATATATATATATATATATATATATATATATATTACTTAAAACCAACATATGATGTGAAATAGGAGATTTTGTTTATGGATTTTTAGTTTTCCAATGACATTTTGCTATCCGTAATGATTTTCTCAAAAAAGAAAATAGCGAATCAATTAACACTTTAAATAATTACACTTAAAAAACTATGGAATAATTATTTAATAATTACATTTTGAAACTGTGTGCAAAAAATTAAGTACCAGCGAATAATTACTTTTAATGCAAAATAATACTGTAATTTAATATTGTAGTTATCAAAACCAACATCATACTACTTTGTGCACTATAAACTTTTTTGAAAAGATTGAATTATTTTTTTGACAATAAAAGATTGAATTATTATTATTGTGTTCATGTAAGCTGTAGTCCAAACTATAGAAAAATATAGGTAATTATTATTTTCACGTGCTTATTATTTACTTTGAGTACGTCTAAAAAACTTGGGCTGTCAAGATAATTTAGTTGCCACATATGAAAATTTAGTTATAAATACATATTTTATGTACTTATAATATATATTCACACAATCTTTTTTTGACGGATATATTCACAATCTTGAATATATTCCAACATGGAGACATATAATGTAAAAGTTGTAGTTCTAGTTATGTTTAGAGGAGCCGATGTGTTATGTTGAGGGACACCGTAGCCTGTTCAAGTTTATCTCACGTTACATAGAACTCTTACACCAAGTTTCATGTCGATTAAAAACTTAAATTTGTATGCGTAGACTCCTCGTTAGTGCTAATTGGTTTTATGGTTCCAACGAAGAAAGTCTAATACAGATAAAAATTCTAGTTTTTAACCTCTATAAATCTTGTGTTTGGGCGTTCATTGTGACGTGACATCAACGAGGATAAATGACGTTATCACTTAACGTGACACATTATCATTTCAAACATAATTACTTGATAGAATGATCATTTTGACTCACACTAAACACTCTTAAGGGAGCAACTTGATATGTCTTATAGTTGAAGTTCCAAATTGTCACACTTTCAATTTCAATACCAAAATGGTGGTTTACTCCTGGTAAATACATGTGCGCCTTTTCATCGATCCAACACTTACATATTTTGGTTAAAAAAACATGGTTATTCAACAATTGAACTTTTTGTGCCATTTTTCTTTGTTACCATATTATAGATACGAAATTTACACCACTATTTAGCTGTGACTAATATCTATTAGCGAATCTGTTGGGCACACAATGTGAGTTCTCTCATCCCAGCTAAATTTTCTCTATACACAAGAATTTTAAGACATAAATAGGAATATTAATAGAATACAAAAGCGTGAAGATAGGATCTCTCAATCTAAAGCTTGAGAGAAAACCTATACAAAGAGAAGTCACCTACCAATCTAATATGCATATGATACACTATTAGTACCCCAAAAGAGAAGTCGCATGCATATTATACAAAATCATTGCCCCAAAAAACAAAAGAAGGGATCTTGGTAACCTATACATGGTTAGCAGTTGGATTAGAAAACCTTCACGCACAAAAAACTGAAAAATGCACATTTTAACGATTATCTTTTGTCGAGCAGCGAGACAATTTCCATTCAGTCTGCTTGGATTTGGGCTTCTTGAGCTTGGAAATGAATCCATCATCATCGGATTCATCGCTGTTATCACCTTTCTTCTTACCACGTTTCTTCTCAGCTTTTCCACAAACCACAATTTTGCTTTCGTCCTTCTCCTCGACCGTCTCAGATTTTTCCTTTGGCTTCCAAATGAACAGAGATCTGAAAAATTATATCAAGTAACTTAGTACCCTTAAGATTAATTATATAGCTTTCTATATCCATACTGTTAAAAGGCAAAGTCCTATGTATATCTAACTAACAAAATAATAAAATTTTTAAAACATTTTCTTAGTAGTTGCAACTTGACACATTGAATAATTTGCAATATAATGATTAAAGAATCTAAAGAGTTAAACATGATACATGAGTTTACTCTTCAATGGAAAAAGATCTTGTTAAAGATCCCTTGTGATTTTGTAAATCAAAATTCCAACTTTAAGGCTAAAAATTTGAATTCAGAAAATAGATCTTTTGTCATACATAGAAAGGAGAAAAATCAAAAATTTTCATTATATACTTCTAGTTCATTACGATTAGTATGATTATCTGAGGCAAATCATTCATACCTAGAACTCCCAGTTGCCAGGATATCATCACGTGGATGAAGCTTATTCACCGGACTGATGGTTGTGATGTTCGGGTCCATGACTTCCGCTACCAACTGCCCTGTACTTGTATCTATAAAATCAATAGGATGCAGGGCTGTGCCATTAAAATTTTCACTTATATAACGGCCAACAACAGCAAGTGACTCTGATGGATCCTGAAATTACATAAACAATATTTTTCATAAAATAAGTAGATGCGAAAAGGGAAATATCATAAATAACTGACGCAAGTTAAAAAAAAAACAGCTACCTTTGGATCCCATTCAGCTTTGAAGGGTGTTAAATGGCGATTGAAATCATGACTATGCACAATTTCTCGGCTGGGAGATGCCATATTACCAAAGATAGAATCCCATATACGAAGACGATTGTCCTGTGACGTAGTAAGAATTTTGTTTCCAGATATTGGAGAGAAATATGCAGAGTTAACAACACGCTTGTGCTCAAGGCTACAGAGGGATGATCCAGCTTCTAAGCGACGCATATCCCAAATGCGCGCCTACAATATAGAAACCATTTTGTTTCAGCATGCATGTTCAGAAAGAAAAATAAACGAACTTGAATATGTATAAAAAGGAAGAACTCACATAATGATCATTTCCACAAGTCAAAAGGATGTCTGGTTGCATTGGATTGCAATGGATACCAGTAACTTTGCTACCTTTTTTATGGATCAAAACTGCATCACCATTCCTATGGTTGGACCGCATGTCGACCCTGTAAATGACACAGAAGGTTAGATATATCTGGTATGCTAATTCGTTTCATATATGACATGGCTATAGATTCTTTTTTTGGACTCAATGACTATAGATTCTTAAAAAGAAAAATGTTGGAAAGATGGCTTCAATTTATATTTCCTAACCAAGAAAAAAATTCATAACTATGAAGGGCATGTAATGAAAAGACCAATAAAAAGAAACATATTCAAAATCTATAGCCAACAAAATTTGATGGAGGGATATATTACATTTGAGGACGACTATATGGACATGCAGAGACAGTAAAACGGAAGTTATGCAGGTAGCAAAATGAAGTTACTTACAAGTGAAGAAAACCAAAGTTATCGGCCACAAGCACAAGGCCTTTCTCACAGTTAATATCCATACCATAAAGCATTTTCCAGGTGTTTGGCCCCTAGTAAAAATAACACATACAAATAAACTTTTTATTGCAAAAAGATGAGACAAACATTTACAGAATGACCTTGAGTAGACTCGGGTGGTCAAGAAGTTAAAGAGACATCAGTACGAAATATTTAAGAAAAAACATTTGAAGAAAAATATTACATGCCATCCATCAGGATTCAGATTCATCGGAGAGGATGATACTCCAGTCTCCAAATCAGTACAACTAATGGTTCCATCTGAGGATGCGGAATAGACCATACAATCATTTGTAGGATTAAACCTACAAAGTTTTTCAGTTAAAATCCAACATTCAGAGTTCAGAGTAAAACATGAAATAAACAAAATGATGAAAGTGGACAATTACATGAAGGCCGTGGTTTCATAAAGAAACTTACCTCATGTTGTTCAGTATACAAGAGTGTATGTCCCCATAGACTACTTTCTCGTAAACCTTCTCAAAATCCCAGACTCCAAGTTGTCCTTTCTTTTATGATTAAAGCAGAAAAAGAGGAATCAGTGGCTAAACAAAGGCAAGCATAAAATTAATCCAAACTAATGTAATTTACTGGAATAATAAGTAACCTTATCTCCCGACAACAGGATGTTATTCTTCGTAGGGTGGAACTCCAAGCTTGTTACCCGTCTACTATGATATCTGATAACAGCGCAATTCACTTGGTCTGGAATCACACATTTGGGCTTGATCTATCACATAAAACAGAAAAACATGTGATTCAAAACAAGAGTCTCCTAAAACTAGGCTCCTATGATCAATAGCTTGGAACAAAGTGAATGATACATAAACATTATGGACTCATATATGAAGGACTAAATAGGTTTCAATGCTTTGTGTAAAAAATATTAAGAACAGTTTAATTACTGGTTCTTCCACAATGAAAATATTCAAAGCCCTAAGTACGAACAAAAACTCTTAATAAGCCTTCAATCTATGAATAGGTGTGGAATATTATTAACTGATGCAAGTTTAAGCACATATCATTAAGTAAACAAGTTGCACAATAATACATTACGGAAAAAAAGCTTTACTGTTTTGCAGTAGAAACGAAAAAGTAATGGTTGAACCAAATTACAATATACCACATTGGAACAAATAAAACAGTAAAAAGAATCACAACTGCAAATTAGTAGAAATGAGAAATCCTAAAATTCTTCACAACTAAAGTAAGATTAAATATTTTAAAAGAATGGCTTAGGCTTACTGAAGGAATGGCATGTCTTAGCTGGCGTTCAAACACATACTCCAAAGGTTTCGAGGTTTTTCTACGGGGTGCCGGAACAACACCATGTTCAGTAGTGACCCGATGTGGACAATTCAAAGTGGTGTGTCCTTCAATTCAATATCACAAAAGATGGAAAATATTAAAATAAAAATATATTCAAGAGTTGAACAAGTTAGCATCAAACCAGAAAGAAAAATATGAGACAAGGTCACAAAGATAATCATCATTCCTAATTGATAAAATGAAGAGTGTATGTCTAGGTGAGAGTTTAGGATAAAGCAAAACACTAAAAATCCACTATGTGAAATATCAGATAGAGTTGCGGAAAACTAGAGAAAGCCACATAGCGGTTGAAACAAGTCAATTATATATAGAAAAAGACAAGTTGCATACAAATAAAAAAGGAAATGGATGCAAAGAATAGTATACGTTGAAATTTGAATGGTTTGCATATTACCATGAATGTAGGATTAATACTCACCAACTCTTCAGTGTTTCTATTACAAAAGTAGATCATGTTCACTCAGATTCTTCAATTTTATTATTTTAAAACCCCTAAATTTCTAATTTTTTTCCGCTATTGGCTAACAGAAACTGCAATTGCACCGCTATTACCCTAACCGTGAATCTAGGATAGTGTGGCAGTTTTTATAGCGGATTCATTAAAATATATTTTGCTATAGTTCCGTAATTTGACAACATTGTGTTGCCACAACCCTCTCCTAGTCTCCATCCAAATTCTAGACCGGCTATCTATATCTTTGCAACAAAACAAAACCACATAGTCGACTCACAGATTGAAAGCGATGTCCAGTATCCGACATTTATTGATGTCAGACACTCAATTACTACCATTTCTTAAACTATTATCAGTGTATGAGTGTTAGTTTTGTCCGGTGCCCACGTCCACGGCATTTTCTCTAGTCCTTACAAGAACAAATCAATCATAACAAACTACAACCAAAACAAAATCACCTTTGTTCCATATAAAATCAACTTTGAGGAGCTCAATACCTTTCCAAACATGGCATAACATACTCTCAAGCCTCAAACCAACACATCATTTTCCACTAATGCATTTTGAAATCCATCATATATCATCAAACCACATTGACTAGTAAGTAAAATAAAAATACCAATACAAACAATATGAGGAATGTTGATATTCAACTTACCAGGAGTTTTACAAAGAAAACAAGGTTTCATAGGGCAATCAATATAAGTAGCACCCTTAAAACCCGCTTCATGTCCAGGCTTCTTACACACCTATAATAACAAAATTCCAATATCCATAAGAAAAAACGCAACTTTTTTAAAAAAAAAATCATTTTTTTAAAAGAAAAGAGTAACCATTAACCAACCTTGCAAACTTTTCTGAGAGTTAGCGTAATGGGTGTTTTCCCTTTCCTATTAGCATCAAAACCCACTTCCAGTTTCTCAACCTTTTCATTTTCAACAACCCCGTTTTCTTCTTCTTGTTCTTCTTCGAGTGTTTCTTGTTCTTCTTCTTCATCAGAAGAACTCTGTTCAGAGTCAGAGTCTCTTTCAATGACAACTTTGGGGAACGAGGTTCTACGAGTAACCGGTGCCATGTTAAAGAACCGAAACGAAACCGACCCTTTTTGCGGTGATGATGGAAGCGGGAAAATAGAAAGGCGCACGCACGAAGACAAAAAGAAAGAAAGGGTTTTGTTTTGAGAGTTGGGAGTTTGGAAGTTGAACAAGAAGGAACAGTGTGGAGACAAACAGTTGAATGAAATGAATGAATGAATGAGATTTCACCACTTGTTTTGTTTTTGGTTTTCAATCATACACGTCATGCTTTGCTAAATGTGAAATGACATATAATCTCTCCATCCCTAATTACAAAACTAGTTAAAAAAAAATCTTGTATGCATAAGAGCCTCATTTTTTAGCATTAGATTTATTTAATATTATTATATTTGTTAATTGTTTTATTAATTGGAAGAATTTGTGAGTTAGTAGATTTTTAGTGATTAAGGGTATTTTAGTCATTTACGGTTAAAGGGTATTTTTGTGAAGTGTTAGAAATTAGAAACTTAAGAATTAAGATAATAGAAGTGTGTAAGTAATTATAGGACTTAAGTGAAGTAAAATAATAGTGTTTATTTTGGTGAATGAGAATTGACTAAGCCCATTAAATAAATAGAATAGTATGTGTTGTGGTGAAATTAGGTTTAGCTCATTTTGTCACAAACACACAAGAGGAGGCTAGAGAGAAGAAACTTGGAGAGAAAGAAGTGAAGAGAACTCAAGAGCAAGAGGGAGAAAAGAGAGATTTCACCTTGAAGAGTTAACTTTGTGGAGATTGTAGGTAAGAGGGAAGATTATTTTCACCATTTAGGTTTTATGAGCAATTGGGTAGTTGTGGGTGTTTTGAATTCCCTTTAATTCATGAATTGATGATGATTATGTGATAATTCCGTGCTCTATTTGTTGTTATTTTGGACATATGAAAATTGATGAAATCATGTTGTTGTTGTGTTAAACTCTATGTTTGGTTATGGTAAATTATTATGTTTGTGAATTTTGATGAAATTGGTGAAGAACATGATAATTGTTGTTGAATTATGATTTATTTGTTGATTATGCTTATGGGTTTACGTTTGTGTGAAAATCCATGTAATTATGATGAGTTGTTGTGTTGTTGAGTTTTGAGCTACATGATGATTTTAATAAAAATTGTGAGTTGTTGTTTAATTAATGCATAGTGTTTTGATAATTAGATTGATGATTGTTGTTGTTGTGAAGAATTTAATGAAAAGAAGAATGTGTTGTTGTTTCTATAAAGGATTAGAGTTAACATGATTAAGTTTGTGTGTTGTGGTGAAATTAAGTGATTATGTGAAATTAAGTGATTAAGAGAAATAACATAGATTATGTTGAAATGAGTAAACTTGAGTTGATTATGATGAAATTGATGTATGCTTGATTGTATAACTTGAGTATGATGATTTGGGTCGAGTTTGACGTGTTTGGGATCGAAAAATGGGGTCTAAAGGGATAATCCGGTTTTGAAAAACGAGAAAAAAATGCAGTTTTCACTACTTGTGCAAAACGCACGGTCGTGCGTCCCAGACGCATAGACCGTGCGTAGCTTTCGACATTTTGAGAAGTGTGTGTCTGGAAGACACGCACGGTTGTGCGTCAGAGACGCACAAACCGTGCGTTTTTCCCAGTTTTGCCAAATTGAATTTTAAGCATTTTAAAGGTACTTAGGATGCATATTTGGGTCCCAAACCCCAAAACTTAACCTATAAGAGTATGATTTGAGTTGTGTGAGTAATTGATTGAGTGTGTGTTTAGAGTAAACTTAATGAATGTTTTTGATTAATGTGTTGGACTTATTAACCGAGTTAACTTGATGTATGGACTTGTTAATTGATTAGTGAAGCATGAATGATGATGTAACATGTTAGGGATATGTTTAGAATATGATGAGTTAGTTGGTGATAGGTGAATGAAACCTTAATTTATTAAGTATGAATTGTGAACTTTGTAAATGAGATTAAATGAAGATGTGTCGTATTGTTGGTTATGACATGTTGATGAATGATAATGATGATGATGAATGGATGAATATTATGATATGATGCTTGACTATTTGACTTGTTGGTGTGTAACCTTATTTGATTTGACGATGCAATTGGTGTGAATTATATGACGATGAGGTGTATGATTGATGTGCATTGTCGAGTCTATATGTGGATCCATGCATTCATAAGTGAGTCCTATGAAAAGACGAGTATGACAATGACGAGGGGACTAATCAGTAATATAACTCTGATTACCCAACTATGAAACGACGAGTATGACAATGACGAGGGATCTACCTTTGTGCTAGTATCTTCTTTGCTTAAGTTGCAGGTTGGATGCATTGGTGTTGTCATCAATTTACAATCTTCAAGGTTGAACTTCTTCAGAAGCTCCTTTGTATACTTTGATTGATGAACATACACTCCATCTTTGCATTGGTTGATTTGAATTCCAAGAAAAAACTTCAATTCACCCATCATGCTCATTTCAAATTCATCCTGCATTAGCTTAGAAAATTCTTTGCAAAGAGTGGCATTAGTAGCACCAAAAATTAAGTCATCAACATGAATCTGAACAATTAAGATGTCTTTCTTAATAGTGTAGTGTCGACTTATCCTCTTACAAAATTATTTTGAAGTAAGAAATTCCTCAGTCTTTCATACCAAGCTCTGGGAGCTTGTTTGAACCATATAGTGATTTCTTAAGTTTAAAAAGATAATCTGGATGTTTCAGATCTTCAAAACCAGGAGGTTGTTTGACATACACTTCTTCAGAAATGCCACCATTCAGAAAAGCACTCTTAACATCCATCTGGTGAAGTGTTATGCCATGATTTACTGCATAAGATATAAGTAACCTGATTGCTTCCAATCTTGCAACTGGAGCAAATGTTTCATTATAGTCAATTCCTTCTTGTTGACTGTAACCTTGAGCTACAAGTCTTGCTTTGTTTCTGACAACTTCACCTTGTTCATTCAGCTTGTTTTTGAATACCCATTTTGTTCCAATAATGTTCTTCTGAGATGGTCTTGCTACCAGATCCCAGACTTCATTTCTTTGAAACTGATTCAGTTCCTCCTGCATAACATTTATCCATCCATCATCTGAAAGTGCTTCATCAATAGAAGTAGGTTCAATCATTGACAATAGACCCAACATAGAATGTTCTTGTCTGAATTATGATCTAGTCCTTCTTGGACTATCTTTGTTTCCAATGATTAGTTCTTCTGGATGTGAGGATTTATACTTGAAAGTACTATTGAATGGAATTGCTTCTTGAGAACCATCATGAGCTTCTTCAGATGCTTCACAACATAGAATAGTTTCATGAATCATGGTTCTGGCCATTTCTTGTAAGGATCTGATCTTTCTCTCTACAACCCCATTTTGTTGTGGAGTTCTAGGAGAAGGGAACTCATGGATAATTCCATGTTTTTCACAAAAAGTTTCAAATGGCTTATTTTCAAATTCTCCACCATGATCACTTCTAACTTTCAAAATTTTTAGTTCCTTTTCAGATTGTACTTGTGTGCAGAAATTATTGAATACGTTATATGATTCATCTTTGGTTCTGAGGAATTTAACCCAAGTCCACCTACTGTAATCATCAACAATTACTAATCCATACTTCTTTCCATTGATTGATGTTGTACTAACAGGACCAAAAAACTCAATGTGAAGTAGTTCTAAGGGTCCGGAGGTAGAAACAATGTCTTTGGATTTAAAAGATGTTTTAACAATTTTTCCCTTCTGCCATGCTCCACAGAGAGCATCTGAGTGATAATCAATGTTTCATAAGCCTCTGACTAGTTGCGACTTGCTAAGCTAAGAGATGAGTCTCCAGTTAGCATGTCTCAACCTTTTGTGCCATACCCATTTCTCATCCCTTACTGACAGAAGGCAAACTACCTTCTGATCAACCAGTTCTGAAAAATCAATTTTATAAAACATTGTTCTTTCTCTTTCCCTTGAACACAAAAGATTTATCTTTGTTGTTGATTACTGTACAAATGTTCTTATCAAACAGTACTTCATAACCACTGCCACAAAATTGACTTATGCTAAGTAGGTTATGTCTGAGTCCATCTACTAACCAAACATTATTAATAGAAATGGAGGAATTACCTATCTTACCAGTACCAATGATCTTGCCTTTCTGGTTTCCTCCAAATCCCATAGTTCCTCCTTATTTCATGATTAGGGTTTGGAACATAGACCTTTCTTCTGTCATGTGTCGCGAGTAGCCACTGTCTAGGTACCATGAACCTTGCTTGACAGTCCCTCTTAGACATACCTTTAGCATATATTATTTCAGACTTTGGTACCCAGATCTTTTTGGGTCCTTTTGGGTTAGTTCTGAAAGGTATCATCTTTCTATGTGGATTCTGACTGATATTTCTTAAGTTAGAATCATTCAGGAACTTTGGGTTATTATTTTTTGTTCTTGAAATCATCTTAGTTCTAGGTTTTGAGCACTTTAGAGCCTTACCTTTAAACTTTCTTGATTCTGACTCCATCAGAACCTGAGACTTAGAAGTCTTTAGTTCTGGTCTCTTTAGAATCTGAACTTTTGAAGGTTTATCTTCTACTTTCTTCAAAATCTTAGACTTAGAATCTTTTGGTTCTGACTTCATTAGAATCTCAGATTCTAGTTTCATTAGAACCTTGGATTCTGAGGTTTCAGATTCTGACTTGTTCAGAACTACAGTCTTATCAGTCTCTGACACAAAGTAAGCATTCAATCCTTTCTTGATACAATCAGAATAGGATTGTAGGTTGATTTTCACAGCTTGACTTTCAGAGCCTTTTGAGAAACCAATACCTTCTCCTCTGTTTTTACAAACATTATAAATCATATAAGCGACTTTGCTTCTGTTGATTCCAATTAGTATGAACTCCCGAAATGCAATTTCTTGCTCAGTTAGGGGTTCATCAGGTTTCTTATGAGCCATTTTTCTGAAACCTCTTACCTCTTCTTCTATCTCATTGATATGATGATGAAGTTGGAGGTTTTCTGCAGACAGCAAGTTGTATTTATATTTTAAAGTTTTTATTTGTTTCATCTTTGTCGCGTCGAATTTTGGATATCAAGCTATTGGGAAGCGTTGAATCACTAATGTTAAATCACGACTGAACTTTTAATTTTTCGAGGAGAAAAGGAAAAAAGTTCGAAATTACCTTTGAAAAAGAGATTTTAGGTTCGAAAGTCGATTATGTGAGGGGAAGGTATTAGCACCCCTCACATCCGTTGTACTCAACGGGAACCTCTTAGTCGGCTTAGGCTTAAAATGTTTTCAAAGTTTTACTTGCGTGTTTGAATATATAAAAGGGGAAAAAGAAAATATGATATAAAGGGAAAAAAAGAGATAAAAACAAACGAAGGGGGAAAAAAGAAAGTTTTTTATTAACGGGCTTGACAAGATGTCGATCTTGCTCCTACGTATCTCCCGGTAGTCGGAGAATTCAAAGCGTACGTAGTTCTTTGGTAGAAAAAATTTGTATGTTGGTTCGTTTTAATTAAAAAAGATTTGATGACGCACAGAGGCGTAAAAATGTTTAAATGACAAAAGAGACGAACGCACATTAAGGCGATAAACTCGCACAAGGCGTAAAAGTTTTGAAGATAAAAAAAGACGGCCGCACATTAAGGCGATAAACTCGCACAAGGCGTAAAAGGTTGAAAATAAACGCGCAAAGGCGCGAAAGGTTCGGATTGACCACGAGGGCCAAGAAAAAAAGTTCAAAATGGTCACGGAGGACCAAAGAAAGGTTAAGCGTGCTAGACGCGTCGAAGGTGGAATGACGATTGCCCGAACGACGAGACATACGTCACACATTCGTGCAACCGAGGTTTGGGGAGACATACGTCAAGCCATTCCCTTTTCATTCAAGTTTGTTTTTGTCGAAACTCGGAGAAATCTCAAAGGGACAAAACACTAGGTTGAGGAAACTTAAGAAAAATTGTAAAAGGAAGCACGAACAAATTTGTTGTTCGAGTTTATTGAAAATCATGAACACCACTTGTTGCTTAAGTTATTGAAACTCAAGAACAAGCGTAGTTCAAGTTTGAACGATGAACAAAAATCATAAAACATGCATGAATTTGGAAAGTGCACAAGTTCGGCTCAATTCGAGTTTGGTTTAAAAAGAGTGAGCAAGCTCGGCTTAAGTTCATGTTTTGGGTGAAAATCATGAACAACGTTGTTGTTCAAGTTTGGCTTTGAAAATAAAGAACTTAGCTTATTGCTCAAGCTTGATGTTGAAAATTTAAGAACATAACTTGTTGTGCAAGTTACTCAAAATTTATCGCACGAACTTGTGAAATTTCCAAAGTCATGCAATATTATGGATATGGTTTGAACAAAAATGATTTTAACCCTCTTTAGGTTCTGAATCAAAGGTTGGAACCCCAAAAATTTGGCATTTGGAAGCCTGATTCATGTTCTGAATTTCACATACTTCGCAGAGCAACCAGAACTTGGCTCTGCGAAGTCAGGTTCTGATGTGGTCGCTCTGCGAACAATACTTTGCTCTGCGAAGTATGCGAAAATTTGAACTCAGAAGCTGTTTCTGAACAGAAGTTCAGAAAATGCTTCTAAGCAAGCTTCAGAACCTAAAGGGGGTTAAAAAGCTTTGCAAATTTGGGGAAAAAGGAGTATAAAAACTCAGTTTTAGCACTTGGTCACTTTGAGATTCCTTTTGAGTTTCAAAAGGGGTTTTTGTGCACAAAATGAAATTGAACAAGATAAATGATGCAAACAGCAAACAAAATGAAAGATAAAGGCTATAGGATACTTACAGAACTCCTAGCAATGCTTGTGCAAGAGGTAGGAAGTGGCTTGCTTGATTGATTAGAGGTTATGAACAAACAACTCTAATTGGTTTTGCTTTGGGTATGAACTGTTTTTGATGCTGCAATGTGATGGATTTTGGTGTAAATTTCGTGTGTATTGTGTGTATATGGCTGTTTAAAATGGATGTTTTTTTCTGGTGTATGATCCTTATGCCTTGCATTCCCTTTTATAGACCAAAAACCAAATCTATGCAATGATGAACAAATCCTAGAACCTAGCTGATTTGTGGGCTAAATCCAGGCTAAATCACTTTGCATTTAATGCTAAAGGATAGAAGTTACTTTGCCTTGTGCCAAGGGTCAAGACCTTGACTGATTTCAGCCACAAATGCAGCTGATTCTAGAATGCAATGATGAGGAAAAAACTGAAAAACAGGGCAGCTTGAAATTGTGTGATTCTTGGGATCAATCCTTGCAATCTGGGAAGGTCAAGCAATGAAAATGTGTACTGCCATGTACAGAGAGATTGGGGGAAGCAAAATGAGCATGTGGGCTGGTGTGTGGGAGGAGAAATCCAGCTGAAAACAGGGCACACCAAACAGCTTTTTTGCAAGCAAAACCACTTGAGTTTGACTGGTTTTGGTGGAGAAAGAAGGAAGGAAAGGGATCAAGCAGCTGGCTGGCAAGCTCAGGTTGGATGATAGGTCAATTGGGAGGGACAAGAGCTGACCAAGGGCAGCCAATTTGCTTGAGCACATGCTAGGTTGGAAGAAAATTCTTCTTTCCTCAACCTTTAATGTCACACCTTGATTCTTGCTTTGTGCAGTCAATTTGCCACAATTGATGATCATAACAATAATAGATAATAATAACAATAACTAAAATGAAAACAAAAGCAAGATAAATCAAAAAATAAAAATTCTGCAGAAATTTCGCAGAGTTCGCAGTGCGAAGGCAACTTCGCAGTGCGAACTCCCCTTTTTTTGAATTTTTGTTTTCTTTAAAATAAAAACAAAAATAAAAGATAATAAATAAATAATAAAACAATAATGATGATGATGGATGATGCAAATAACAAAGATGGAAATAGAAATGATAATAGTAAAAATAATAAAATGATTGTAAAGGTTAATAATACTAGTAATTAAAAATAATGATGATAAAACATTAATGATAAAAGGATAATAATGATATTATTAAATGAAAAATATAATAACAATAATATTAATAACAATGATGACAATGATAATATTTGATAAAAATGATAGTAATGCTAATGGTGAAAAGTGTAAATAAAATCCAATAACAAAAATGAAATAATAAAAAAGTAATAAATGATGAAATAATAAAATATAAAACAAAGAAAAATATGAGTCAAAAAATGGGGTATGACAATCTTGCTGCTGAGATTGTTCATAAGTTCCTTAACTGTTTCAACAAGTTCAGATTGAGTGAGTTCAGAAAATACCTCATCTTCATCCTCAGAGTCTGATCCAGACTCTGCATCAGAAGTTACAGTTGCCACCAAAGCTAGATTAGCTTCTTCATCGTCATCCTTATCAGATTCTAATTCTTTATCAAGATCATCCCATGTTGCCATAAGACTTTTCTTGATTATGTCTCTGAAGTTGCTTGACTTTGAAATTTTGTTCTTTGATTTCTCTTTAGGTTTGTCTTTCTGCAACTCAGGACAATTAGCAATGAAGTGTCCAGTTTTCTTACAATTGTAGCAGCCCTTCTGATCTTCCTTCTTGGAACTTGATCCTTTTGAGCCACTGCTTTTGGTTGAAAATTTCTTGCTTCTTCTGGCCAAATACTGGAATATTTTAGATAGCATAGCCAACTCTTCAACATTTGGATCTTCTTCAGAACATCCATAAGGAGATTCTTCATCAAATTCATCAGCTTTTAGAGCCTTCAAATGCTTTTCTTTAGATTTGAGTGCAATAGATTTAGTCTTCTTTGCAGGCTTATCTTCATTGAGTCCTAATTCATGACACTTAAGATAACTCACAAGATCTTCAATACTTAAAGTATTTAGATCTCTAGCTTCCTCTATAGCTGTCACTTTAGGTCTCCATCTTGCAGGCAAACTTCTGAGAATCTTGTTGACATGGTCATCAGTGGTGTACCTTTTCTTCAGTATTTGAAGTCCAGACACCAAAGTCTGAAATCTTGAGAACATAGCCTCAATACTTTCATCCTCTTTCATCTTGAACAACTCATACTGTTGAACTAGAAGGTTATCTTTAGCTTCTCTAACCTTCTTGTTACCCTCATAGTTTGAACACAAGGATGTGAAGATTGCTTTGGCAGTAGACTTATTACTCAATTTCAGATATTCATTGTGGGGTAGAGCTTCAACAATAATTCCTCTTACTTTGTGATGCTTTCTGTAAATCTTCTTCTGAGCATCAGTAAGACTTTTCCTGTCAACAGCTACACCTTTTTCATCAACAGGAATAGATATTCCATCTTCAATAATATCCCACAAAGTATCATCAACTCCAATGATGTGACTGTACATCTTGCTTTTCCACCATGAAAATTTCTCAGGATCTCCATTGAACATAGGAGGTTTATGGCTGTGAGTGTGCTTTTCCTCAGTACCATAATCATATGAAACAACAGTATGAGAACTTCCTTCACCTGAAATTGAAGGACTAGGAGTGGAAGACATGTTTTTTTCTGGATCTTTACTGACACACTGTTAAGTGTTGAAATATCAAAACCGGAGCTCTGATACCAGCTGAAGGTGAGCAAAACACAAGAAGGGGGGGTTGAATTGTTTAAGCTTTTTCTTCTCTAAAAACTAGGTCCAAAGTTCAACTTCTGATGAATGATCAGAATCTGAACAATGTTCAGAGTCAAATGCAGCGGAATAAAGATATATATATATATATATATATATATATATATATATATATATATATATATATAGAGAGAGAGAGAGAGAGAGAGAAAAAGAGAAAGACACAAAGCAATTATCATGGTTCCTTCCACAACCCAGAAGTAGTCCAGTCCCCTTGTCACTTACAAGAGATTTTCCACTATAATCACAAAGATTACAAATTGCTCAAGCACAAAGCAAGAGACTTCTGATGCTCAAACACAAAGTAAGAGACTTATAATGCTCAAACACAAAGTAAGAGACTTCTAATGCTCAAACACAAAGTAAGAGACTTCTAGCAAATAAAGATTACACATAATTTGTTTGAGATGAACACTTCATATACTATCAGAGGTGTTTACAAAATACAACGCAGTTCAGACTCTAAGCTTGAGAGTTCCTAAGATATGAAAGTTGTTAAGAAACTCTAAGTGTTTGTTCAATATTCAATTTGGTAGAGCTTTTGCATTTTTAGAAATAGTAGAGTTTTGGTTTTGTTCTTCAAGTCCTCAATCCTTTTTATAGAAGTAAGGAATAAAGATGTTGAATAAAGTTCCAACTCAACAATAGAGTCCGTTGGAGAAGCTAGATCTTTCATTGTTGATTTGTTGCTTGATTTGGTTCATGTACTAGGAAGAATAATGGTTGGATCATTTCCTTGATATGGAATGAACCGTTTTTCAGTGGTAGACAAGAATTGCAGAGTAAGTTTTGAGTCTGAACAGTTTCAGAGTACTATGTACTTCCTTGATAATGACTGCAGTTGACTTCTGATGATCTTCAGAACTTCCATCTTCTGGGGCTGTCTTTAGATCCTCAAGACTGTTCACCAGAACTTGACTCCAGCTTCTAAGACTTTAGATCCTGACTTGCAACACTAGCTTCGCATTGTATTTCTTTGCTCTTCATTTATTCTTTCATAACCAATACATGATAAAATCTTGTATAAATTTTCGTCTATGGTCCTACATACTTGAACAAATATTAGTGATGGCGATTTTCGCAAGTGTACGAAATCGTTCAAGTAGTAAAGTAAAACGGTAAACCGAGTGTCGAACTCGAGGATTGCATTTAACTATCAGAATGTAATTTTTAGAACCCAATTGAACAAAAGGGTACGAAGTTTGTTTAATAACAATAATGGAAAATTGTGGAAAATAAAACTTGTTTGAATTTCAAGATTAGAAAGCTTGTCAAGGATGAGCCTCACTAGATGACAAACTCGAGCTACTCACTTAAATATGATCATTGAACTTGTTTAACGAATCATAACCTAATTCTCTGAATTACTCTTGTCCTAATTCCTTAGCGACAGAATCTTTAATTCTAAAGTAAACTCTAATTCCTTAGTAAGTTTTACAAATTAGAATTAAGCATGAACGAACGAGAATTACTAAACGGTTTCAAGGGTTTGCATCTATTCCTAGATCACAAAGGTGAGAATTTCTTATCTTAAAGCATTCATACATTCAACTTCCGTTTCACAATATGAATCATACATCAATTTAAAGGTGATCAGTCAATAAAAGCATTAAGCGCAAAGATAGGAAATATGATTCAATAAACTTATTCAATGATCAAATTAAGGTCACAAAGCAAAAGTCATCATCTAGCTAATCTCATCCCTAACAATAGAGGATTTAGCTACTCATGTTTCTATTACAAAATATAGCAAGAATAAGAGACATTACACAATAAGAATGAGGATGGAAAGCTTCTACTCCAGTGTCCTAGAATTGAACAGCTCCTTTCCACGATCAATCTTCAGTATTATACTTCATTTCTTCGTCCAAAAATCCAACAACCGTTCTGAAAATGCACCTGGCTTTTATAACCCTTGTTTCTGAAACTGACCCATCGTGCGATGACACAGGTCCATCGTGGCACGATGGCCTCATTAAAACACAGGTCAACGCTTTTAAAGCTCCATCGTGGCACGAGGGATGCCCCCATCATGGCACGAAAATTCCAGTGAAGAACTTCAACTTCTAACATCTTCTCATTGTGCCACGACACAAGTCCATCGTGGCACGATACTTCAGCTTCTGACCATCTTCTCATCGTGCCACGACACAGGTCCATCGTGGCACGATACTTCAGCTTCTGACCATCTTCAGCTTCTGACCATCTTCTCATCGTGCCACGACACAGGTCCATCGTGGCACGATGAACTTCAGACGCTGGCTTCGAACTCTGGCTTCAGACTCTGAAACTTCTTAAAATCTTGCAAAATCTTCATGTTCCAGAATTGCTTGGCCTTTGACCATTCCTTCTAACTATGTTTACTTTCAGCATGAGAAACCAATAAAGACTCTCTAAAATGTACAAAACAACATCAAAAACATAGCTAAAACTAAGACATGACTCAAGGTCATCACAACATCAAACTTACATCGTTCTTTGTCCTCAAAGAACCTACTTGTGCATGATAAAATAGGAGTAACAGCTTACCAACCAGTGATATTGTCAAAATCTTCACTCCTTGCCAGTGTATTGATATACCGAATGCCTTTCCTCAACCACCAATTCCGCAACTCCTCGCATAAGTTTGATTAAGGTACTCACAGTTGACATACAAACCGCCATATTGCCATAGGCTTGAAGCACTTTTAAACTGTCAATCAAAGTCATAGTCAAGTACACACTTTTAAGGTCTTTTGGTTATAACGAGGCTAGGGTGAAGGGTGGATAGTTTTCGGAAAGTAGTGTTAAAACAAACATGGAGTTAAGTTCAAACTACTTGGTATACAGATTAAATAATCATCAAGTCCCCCCCTCATTTTTCATCATTTGAGTACTAGAGAACTTTACTTTTGAATAGGATCGTCTCTTAAAAATTTTCTGTTTTTCTTTTCTTTTTTTTTTGGCACCATTACTGAAGGTGAGAAAAACACACAAGAAGGGGGAGGGGTTGAATTGTGTGTGGGCAGTTTTTCCTTTCTCAAAAATTATGTTAAGTTCAGAATCAGGTTCTGAACTTTTATCAAAGAGTTTATGCAGCGGATTCAAATGTAAAGAGAGAGGGAAAGAGAGACACAAGATATTTTTATACTAGTTCCTTCCACAAGTTGGAAGTAGTCTAGTCCCCTTGTTACTAACAAGAGATTTGAACTATAATCAAACTGATTACAATTGCTCAGAACACAAAGTAATGAGACTTCAATGCTCAAACACCTAGTAAGAGACTTCTAATGCTCAAGACACTAAGTCAAGAGACTTCCAATGCTCAGAACACAAAGTAATGAGACTTCACTGCTCAAAACACAAAGTAATGAGACTTCTAATTGCTCAGAACACTAAGTAATGAGACTTCTGGTTTGCTCAGTATACAGACTGAGACTTTGAGGTTTCAAACAGATTTTACAAATACAGTTTGAGTTGAACACTTGATCAAATATCAGAGGTGTTCACTTAATACAACACAGATTTAGACTCTAAACTTAGGAAATTCTAAGATACTAAGTTTGTAAGAATTCCTAAGAGTTTTTGTGACTTAGTGAATGTTGACAGCAAAACAAATCACGAAATCAGTCTTTTGTTTTTCAGAGTCTTGACAATTTCCTTCTTCAAATCTTCTTCCTTATATAGAGGAGAATAGAGCTGTTGAGGATTGACCAGAAATTAAGCAAAGAGCTGTTGCAATTGGAGGCTAGGTCCAGCTGAGTTTGTGAGCTAAAACTGAGCAGAAAAACAGAGTCACTCAGCCATTTTAGAATTTGCTTTCCTTAAAAGCTGGGGAATGTTTTGGCCAAGGAGACAACTGTTCCATTGGAGTTGTTCTGACACTGTAGGCATTAAATGCTGATGGTAACAGTTGCTTTACTTTCCACGTCAGACTTCAGAAGCTTCTTCAGGAACACAGTACTTCAGAAGCAGGACTTCAGACGCACACTTCAGAAGCACTGTTCATCAGACGCTCCCTTCAGACGTTGACTTTTGTTGACCTTCAGGCGCTCCCTTCAGACGTTGACTTCTGTTGACTTTCAGACTCAGCCTTCAGACGTTGACCAACGTTGACCTTCAGACTCAGCCTTCAGACTCTGTCTTCAGAAGCACCCTTCAGACGCAGTCTTCAGACTCTACCTTCAGAAGTTGCTTCTGACCCAATTTTGCTTCAAATTTGCAACAAAGCTTCTATGCTTTCCTTCTTGCTCTTAGCTTGTTCTTCCATAACCAATATTAATTATCAAACATTAAGAACATGGTTCTGCACAACTTAGAACAAAGCATTAGCAAATACCAATTTTCTTTTTAACACTTTGTTATCATCAAAATCTCAAAGAGAGTTGTTCATACATTTTGTTTCAACAATCTCCCCTATCCAAAAGAGAGTTGTTCATACATTTTGTTCCAACAATCTCCCCCTTTTTGATGATGACAAACATAAGTATTAATAGAAAATTGTTGTTAATTTAATTAACAAGTTGACTGCAGGGTGTGAGGTTTGCAAGCTCCCCCTGAGTCTAAACCAGGTTAATTAAATTCAGTTCAGATCAAAAACAGGTGAGAATTTCAGAATTATTGTTAAGTTTAATTAACAGGCTGACTTCAGGAGAGGTTTGCAAGCTCCTCCCTAGGTCCGATAATCCTCAAGGTTAGGTTTGCAAGCTCCCCTTGATTCTTATCCAAGTTAATTAAGTTTAACTTAAAACAATAAGATGAAATTATCACTTAGAATTGTAAATAACTTGCTGACTTCAGGTTCTGAGGTTTGTAAGCTCTCCCCCTAAGTCTGATAATCCACAGGATGAGTTTTGTAAGCTCCCTGAGTCTTATCCAAGTTATTTAAATTCATTTCAACTCACTAAGAGTAATGTATATCTCACAAAATTTTTTTACTCCCCCTTAACAGAGATTAAAAGCAGTTCTCATAAGTTAACTTCAATCAGAACTTAACTTATGTTCAGAGCTCAGGAGCAATACCCTTTACTCCCTCTCATAAGTTAATTAACTGACAGAATTAACTTATATTCTGAGCTCAGGAGCCTTAATACTTGTTTCCTTTTTCTCCCCCTTTTGTCATCAACAAAAAGAAAGTTTTAGAAAAGAAAAATTTCTAGAATTTTAAGAGAGTTTGAAAACATGTGAGATAATCATGCAATCATATAGGTATCAAGCAGCAAAGATGAACATCAGAGCAAGCTTGATCATACATGAGTATATGACATTGCATTTAAAAATAGAATGATGTTCAGAAGCATAAAAGGATTGTTCAGAGCATTCTGATCAGAGCATTCTTTATTCAGACACAGTTGTTCAATATATCTTGTTCAGTATCACTGAACTATTTTGGACAAAATTGTTCAGATCATATACCAACTGAGGGTTCTAGCACTACTGAATTCATTTCAGAAAACTGAAAAAGTAGCATTTGGTTCAGTGTTGCTGAATTTTTCAGATAAAACTGATACCAATTTTTAAATAAGTTCTGAAAGACTGAACATGTCTGAAACCTATGAAGCCCGGATACTCCAAAATGGTGCCATACCCGTGTCGGATACGTATCGGATACCGATACGCCGCGGATACGCCCGGATACGTATCCCAGAAGTATCCGAATGATTTAATTTAAGTTTTATTTAAAAAAATACGGGATACGTTACGGATACGTTCGAGATACGGAGAAATAATTCGGGATACGGCTTAATAGGTAGGATACAGACGGGATACGTGTGTTAAAAATACAACATGAGTTTATTTAATTTTTTTTGTGAACCATTTGCTGTACTAGTTTTATACTTTTATTATACATGTGAATTATAAATTATAATATAGGGGTCAAAACATATTTTGATTTATACAAAAATCTAATTTGTATTTTGATCACAAGTATTATTTTTCTTAAATTGTGATCATTATACTGGCCATGACTTGAAAAGGGTGACTATCTTCATACTACTTTGGTATCTTCATAGTGCAAGTTGTTTATATGGTATGTTTTGGTTTAAAGAATTACTATCTTAGTTGGTGAATCGTGATCCATTATAGTTTGACTTGGTGTAATTAGTTTTAAGATTTCATGCTATTTATTTTTTATGTGCGTGTATGTCTAATATATATATTAAAAAAATTGTAAACGTATCTAAGCCGTATCGTATCCTAAATTTGAAATTTTTGACGTATCTGCGTACCCGTATCGTATCGTACCCGTACCCGTACCCGTATCCGTATCTGGGCTTCATAGTCTGAAACTAATTTGAGCATAAAAAAAAATGTGTCTGTGTTTCTTAAACATTTCAGAATTGAAAACAGAAAGACACATTTTCATATTGATGACTTTGGGAGGGACAGAGTATAACTTTCAAAGCTTTAAATCATCATTACCCAGGGTTATACTTATCAGATTCTGACCAAAAGTTTGATAACTATCAGATTCAGAAGTCAGAAAATCCAGGTTCTGAACCTTCAGACTCTGAAGTTTTTCAGAGCTTAACTTTCTTCAGACTCTCAAAAATGAGTGTCTGATAAGTCTTAGCTTCTGATGAACTCAGAATCTTAGATTTTATTCAGATTCAAGCATATTTTTCAAGAGATAAAGTGCATGTTCTGATTCTTTTTAATAAAATTGAATCTTTCTTCTGTGAGGGGTTTTGTGAATATGTCAGCCCATTGATGATCAGTATCAATGAACTGAATATCCATAACACCCTTCTGAACATAATCTCTTATAAAATGATGTTTAATTTCTATATGCTTGGCTCTAGAATGCAGAATTGGATTTTTAGATAGACATATTGTAGCAGTATTATCACAATAAATAGGAATAATATCTGCATGAATCTGATAATCTTCCAACTGATGTTTCATCCAGAGCAGTTATGTGCTACAACTTGCAGCTGAGATGTATTCTGCTTCTGCTGTTGACAAAGCAATAGTTGCTTGTCTTTTGCTGGCCCAGGATATCAGATTCTCACCCAGAAACTGACAGTTTCCACTGGTGGATTTTCTTTCAATCCTGTCCCCAGTATAATCAGCATCACAGAATCCAACTAGCTTATAATCCAAGGATTTCTTATATAGAAGTCCCAGATTAGTTGTTCCCTTCAGATACCTGAAGATTCTCTTGACAACAGTCATATGAGATTCTCTAGGATCTGACTGGAATCTAGCACACAGACAGACACTAAACAAAATATCTGGCCTAGAAGCAGTTAAGTATAACAGAGAACCTATCATACCTCTGTAGAGCTTCTGATCTACTTTTGAGCCATTGTCCTCTTTGCTTAAGGTGCAGGTAGGATGCATTGGTGTTGTCATCAGCTTACAATCATCAAGCTGGAACTTTTTCAGAAGCTCCTTTGTGTATTTGGACTGATGAATATAGACACCATCGTTGCATTGATTGATTTGAATTCCCAGAAAGAATTTCATCTCTCCCATCATGCTCATTTCAAATTCATCCTGCATTAACTTAGAAAACTCTTTGCAAAGAGAGGCATTAGTAGAACCAAATATGATATCATCAACATATATTTGCACAATTAAGATGTCTTTCTTAACAGTTTTTCTAAAGAGTGTATTGTCAACTTGACCTCTTACAAAATCATTTTTAAGTAAGAAATTGCTTAGTCTTTCATACCAAGCTCTAGGAGCTTGTTTCAGACTATACAAGAATTTCTTAAGTTTAAAAACAAAATCTGGATTTTTAACATCTTCAAAACCAGGAGGCTGTTTAACATAAACTTCTTCAGAAATAACACCATTTAAGAAAGCACTCTTAACATCCATTTGGTACAAGATGATATCATGATTAACAGCATAGGAAAGAAGTAACCTGATTGCTTCCAGTCTTGCAACTGGAGCAAATGTCTCAGTGTAGTCTATTCCTTCCTGCTGGCTGTAGCCTTGAGCAACCAGTCTTGCCTTGTATCTGATCACTTCTCCTTGTTCATTAAGCTTGTTTCTGAACACCCATTTTGTTCCAATAATGTTCTTATGATCAGGTTTTGCAACAAGATCCCAGACCTCATTCCTTTGAAATTGGTTCAGTTCTTCTTGCATGGCTACAATCCATCCATCATCAGCAAATGCTTCATCAGCTGTTGTGGGTTCTATCATTGATAGCAGTCCAATCATAGAGTCATTCTGGCAGAATGTTGATCTTGTTTTCCTTGGACTGTTCTTGTTCCCAATAATCAGCTCCTCAGGATGTGAAGACTTGTACTTGAATGAGGTTCTGGGTGGATTAGCTTCTGAAGAATCACCAGAGGCTTGTTTAGAACCATGCTGGTCTTGATTTGCTTCAGGAGGAGTGTCATTATCAGAGAGTTTCTCAGTTTCTTCAGTATTTTCAGCTTCTGAACTTTCTTCAGACTCTGAACTCAGTTCAGGTTCTGAAGGTTCTTCTGAGAGTCTGAAATCTGCAAAACTCTCAACCAGCTCTGGTATTTCATTACCAGGCTTCTTATCATCAAATCTAATATGTATAGCTTCTTCAAGAACATGTGTTTCAGAATTATACATCCTGTATGCTTTAGATCTCTCTGAGTATCCTAAAAAGGTACCCTTTTGAGCCTTAGCATCAAATTTCTTTAGGTAGATCTTATTGTTCAGTATGTAACAAGTACAACCAAACTGATGAAAATAAGAAATGCTTGGTTTTCTTCCTTTAAACAGTTCATATGCTGTTTTATTCAGAATAGGTCTGATATAGATCCTGTTTTGAATATAACATGCTGTGTTAACAGCTTCTGCCCAAAAGTACTTTGCAATTTTGGATTCATGGATCATGGTTCTGGCCATTTCTTGCAAAGATCTGTTCTTTCTCTCTACAACTCCATTTTGTTGTGGAGTTCTAGGAGATGAGAACTCATGGAGAATTCCATGATCTTCACAAAAATTTTCAAAAGGTTCATTTACAAATTCCCCACCATGATCACTTCTGACTTTTAAAATTTTCAAATCAGTTTCATTTTGTACTTGTTTACAGAATTTGTAAAACACATCATATGTTTCTTTTTTTGGTTCTAAGGAATTTAACCCAAGTCCACCTACTATAATCATCAACAATTACAAGCCCATACTTCTTCCCATTGATTGAAGCTGTTCCAACAGGACCAAACAAATCAATGTGAAGCAGTTCTAAAGGTTTTGAGGTGGAAACAATGTTTTTGGATTTAAAAGAAGTTTTAGAAATTTTAGGCAGGCCTCTGACCAGTTGCAACTTGCTAAGCTTAGAGATGAGTATCCAGTTATCATGTCTCAACCTTTTATGCCATACCCATTTCTCATCACTCACAGACAGAAGGCAAACTACCTTCTGCTGAACCAATTCTGAAAAATTGATTTTATAAACATTGTTTTTCCTATTTCCTTTGAACACAACAAATTTATCATTGTTGTTGATTACAGTACATGTGTTCTTATTAAACAGGACTTCATAATTACTATCACATAATTGACTTATGCTAAGTAAATTATGTCTCAGTCCATCTACCAGCCAAACATCATCAATGTACAGGGAAGAATTACCTATCTTACCAGTACCAATGATCCTTCCTTTCTGACTTCCTCCAAACCCCACAGTTCCTCCCTCTTTCAGAGTCAGGGTTTGGAACATAGACTTGTCTCCTGTCATATGCTGCGAGCATCCACTGTCCAGGTACCAGGACCTTTCCTTTTCTTTGGATGACAAGCATATCAGCAATAGAAATGATCTCAGACTTAGGTACCCATATTTTCATGGGTCATTTATGGTTAGTCTTGAAGGGTTTAGACTTTTGTTGCACTTTATGTCTGGAGTTATAATGCTCAGACTTGTTCAGATACTTAGGATATGAATCCTTAAATCTTGAATAAGTCTTAGTGTTTGAAACTGAGTTCTTCAGAACCTGAGTTCTCAAGGGTCTTGACTCAGATTTCCTCAGAACCTGAGACTTGAAGGTCTTTGGTTCTGATTTCTTCAGAACTCTAATTTTGTTAGCTCCAGACACAAGGCAAGCTTCAGTTTGACCTTTCTTAAAACAGTCAGAAACATATGACAGATTGGCTTTCTTTTGCTTGCTTTGCCTGACATTCTGAGATTGAAAATGTTTTGTATAGACTGGTTTAGCAGTTTTTGAAGGTTTTATGACCCCAGTCTTAGTAAAATCTGAGTTTGAATTCTTCAGACTCTGAGACTTACTTGTTTCAGGTTCTGAACACTTCAGACTCTGAACATTTTCAGTTTTAGAGTCTGATTTTCTCATACTCTTAGGCTTAGGACCTTTTGGTTTAGATTTAGGCAAAGTTTTAACATCTGCCTTCATCTTTCCTTTAGGATCAGAAGCTTTAGAGTCTGAGCAGTTCAGAACTTCAGACTCAGTCTCAGTTTCTGCTAAATTCAGTTTCTCAGAACTGTCAGAAGCAGGCACAAAGCACACCTCAGTGCCTTTTAAAATATTTTCAGAACAAGATGATATTTTTGATTCATTTTTAAAACCAAGACCTTCACCTTTGTTTCTGTAAATATTGTAAATCATAGAAGCAACCTTACTTCTATTGATTCCTGTTAAGATAAAGTCCTGAAGAGCAATTTCATGTTCATTTGGAATTTCTTCAGGTTTCTTATGAACCCCATTTCTGAGTTCTCTAACTTCTTCATCAAATTCAATGATTTGATTCTGAAGTTTGAGATTTTCCTCATTAAGCAAGCTATGTTTATTTTTCAAAGATTTTAGTTCACCTAACTTGCTTTTGAGGTGGTTCATAAGATCTTTAACAGTTTCAATCAGTTCAGATCTAGTCAGTTCAGAGTATACCTCATCTTCATCATCTGAGTCTGAACATGATTCTGCATCAGAAAATGCAGTTGCCATTAAAGCCAGATTTGCTTCCTCTTCATCAGACTCAGACTCATTATCAAGATCATCCCATGTTGCCATAAGACTCTTCTTGAGTTTGTTTCTGAAGTTACTTGACTTTGAGCTGGGCTTCTTTGATTTCTCTTTAGACTTGTCCTTCTGAAGATCAAGACAGTCAGCAATAAAATGCCCAGGCTTCTTGCAATTGTAGCAGTCCTTTTGATTTTCCCTCTTTGAACCAGATCCTTTAAAGTTACTGCTTCTGTTAGAGAATTTCTTCTTTCTATTCATTAAGTACTGAATTCTTTTGGAAAGCATTGCAAGCTCTTCAGCATCTGAATCTTCTTCAGAATTTCCCTCAGGAAATTCTTCTTCAGATTCAATAGCTTTCAGAGCCTTTACAGGCTTTCTTTTGGATTTCAGTGCTATTGACTTAGACTCTCTAACAGAATCATCTTCATTAAGTCTCAGTTCATGCACTTTGAGGGAGCTTATAAGATCTTCAATACTTAGAGTATTTAGATCCTTAGCTTCCTCGATAACAGTTACTTTGGGTCTCCATTTAGATGGCAGACTTCTTAGGATTTTGTTCACATGATCAGCTGTGGTATAACTCTTCTTCAGAATCTGAAGTCCAGAAACCAGAGTCTGAAATCTTCAGAACATTGTCTCAATATTTTCATCCTCTTTCATTCTGAACAGCTCATATTGCTGAACAAGAATATTAGCCTTAGCTTCTCTAACCTTTTTGTTACCTTCATAGTTAGAGCAGAGGGATGTGAAGATGGCTTTTGCTGTTGATTTGCCACTCAGCTTCTGGTACTCAGTGTGAGGTAGGGAATCCACAATGATTCCTCTCACATTGTGATTCTTTCTGTATATCTTTCTTTCTGCATCACTCAAGCTTCTTCTGTTGACAGCAACACCTTCTTCATCAACTTGAATAGTGATTCCATCTTCTATAATATCCCATAGTGAATCATCAATACCAATTATATGGTTGTACATTTTACTCTTCCACCATGAGAACTTTTCTGGGTCACCAGTAAACATTGGGGGTTTATTGTGTGACCTGGATTTTCTTTCCCCAGTACCATAGTCATATGAATATGATGTAGAAGTACCAGTAACTCTTTGTGGTCTGGGAGAGAGTGGAGGGGAACTACTTGACATGTTTTTCTCAGGATCTTACTGACTCACTGTTAAGTGATTGAATATCAGAACCAGAGCTCTGATACCAACTGAAGGTGAGAAAAACACACAAGAAGGGGGGGTTGAATTGTGTGTGGGCAGTTTTTCCTTTCTCAAAAATTATGTTAAGTTCAGAATCAGGTTCTGAACTTTTATCAAAGAGTTTATGCAGCGGATTCAAATGTAAAGAGAGAGGGAAAGAGAGACACAAGATAATTTTATACTAGTTCCTTCCACAAGTTGGAAGTAGTCTAGTCCCCTTGTTACTAACAAGAGATTTGAACTATAATCAAACTGATTACAATTGCTTAGAACACAAAGTAATGAGACTTCAATGCTCAAACACCTAGTAAGAGACTTCTAATGCTCAAGACACTAAGTCAAGAGACTTCCAATGCTCAGAACACAAAGTAATGAGACTTCACTGCTCAGAACACAAAGTAATGAGACTTCTAATTGCTCAGAACACTAAGTAAATGAGACTTCTGGTTTGCTTAGTATACAGATTGAGACTTTGAGGTTTCAAACAGATTTTACAAATACAGTTTGAGTTGAACACTTGATCAAATATCAGAGGTGTTCACTTAATACAACACAGGTTTAGACTCTAAACTTAGGAAATTCTAAGATACTAAGATTGTAAGAATTCCTAAGAGTTTTTGTGACTTAGTGAATGTTGACAGCAAAACAGAGCACGAAATCAGTCTTTTGTTTTTCAGAGTCTTGGCAATTTCCTTCTTCAAATCTTCTTCCTTATATAGAGGAGAATAGAGCTGTTGAGGATTGCCCAGAAATTAAGCAAAGAGTCGTTGCAATTGGAGGCTAGGTCCAGCTGAGTTTGTGAGCTAAAATTGAGCAGAAAAAAAGAGTCACACAGCCATTTTAGAATTTGCTTTCCTTAAAAGCTGGGGAATGTTTTGTCCAAGGAGACAACTGTTCCATTGGAGTTGTTCTGACACTGCAGGCATTAAATGCTGATGGTAACAGTTGCTTTTCTTTCCACGTTAGACTTCAGAAGCTTCTTCAGGAACACAATACTTCAGAAGCTCACTTCAGAATTAGGACTTCAGACGCACACTTCAGAAGCACTGTTCATCAGACGCTCCCTTCATACGTTGATTTTTGTTGACCTTCAGACGCTCCCTTCAGACGTTGACTTCTGTTGACCTTCAGACTCAGCCTTCAGACGTTGACCAACGTTGACCTTCAGACTCAGCCTTCAGACTCTATCTTCAGAAGCACCCTTAAGACGCAGTCTTCAGACTCTACCTTCAGAAGCTGCTTCTGACCCAGTTTTGCTTCAGACTTGCAACAAAGCTTCTATGCTTTCCTTCTTGCTCTTAGCTTGTTCTTCCATAACCAATATTAATTATCAAACATTAAGAACATGGTTCTGCACAACTTAGAACAAAGCATTAGCAAATACCAATTTTCTTTTTAATACTTTGTTATCATCAAAACCTCAAAGAGAGTTGTTCATACATTTTGTTTCAACAATCTCCCCCTATCCAAAAGAGAGTTGTTCATACATTTTGTTCCAATAATTACGAGTGCTTTTTAAGAGATATCACATTTTTTCTTTCTTTTTCTTTCTTTGGTTCTCTAGTACCCTTACCCCAAACTGAAGATGTTGCTAATTCCAACAGCAACCCCAAAATTAAACTTGATAACACCTACCACTTAACTCCAAACTCAAGGGTCATACAACCTAAAAGTTTGCTAGGTATTGTGTCTCGTCTCAGAACAAAAGGGGTCTAATCCTAAGGGCTCAAATTGGCTTTACAAAGGATAATTGAAATAAAGTTCAAGGTAAGCTGAAAAAGGCCCTAGGTAACAAGCACTTTGCCTTAGTGTGTACATAACAAGACCAATTGACAAATAAAGAAATACTGGATGTTCTAGAAATGACAGCAGTATGGAATCACTCAAATATGTAAAATTGAAAAATTAAAATATGGTTGTGGCCTTACAAGTTGAGATTTCTGGGAGTTGCGGTTCTACACTATCCACTTGCCGTGCACTTCTTATTGAAACCATATGCATCATCCTCCTCTGAACATTTTGACATATCATTGGATTGAAAGCTGGTACAAAACTGATACTTTTCCACACAAACAAGCAAATTCATTAATAACAAACAAAGACGAGTAGTACAAAGATAGGGAAATTACACAGAAAAACAGTGGAGTCACAAATTGTCTTAATAGTACAAATAAGAAACAACAAAAACAGAAACAACTGAAATAAAAAATGCAAGAAACTGATGCTGATCACATATTGTCATCTTCACCACCCTGCTGACTGGCCAGGTCTCGGAACAGCTCCTCTGCACCCTCCTGACTAGCCTCTCTGCCTCTGTAGTAGTCAGCTCGCACCCGCTGCTCTCGGTCCTGAGCCCTCCCTCGCTGGTCCACGAAGTACTGCTCCATGTGGGCCTCCGAGTCAAACCTCCGAAAAGAATTGTTGAAGCACGGTTCCTGTTGGTGCTGAGCTAGGGCCTGAGAAAAATCCGCTCCAAAGAATGGACCGTCTACATAGTACTACGAGGATGTCTCTTGGGCCCAGTTGGCCATCCCACACATGTAATCCAGCATCATCGGATGGAGTGGCGCGTGCTGAGGTGGAGGCTGAGATGGCTGGGCGGCGTCCTCCTGCATCGGCTGAGAGGCCTCCCCCTGCTGGCGTTGTGCTGCCGGAGCCCTCTGGTTGTCTTCAAATTTTATCATAGCTTGATCATTGATCGGCCCCTTGGACTTTAGCATGATGTCAGTGTACTCTACCGGAACATTCTCCTTCTTGCACAGAGCGTTGATTAAGCAACAATGCCCAAGTGCCAAAGGATACTTGTGATCAGCCATCTCCTTGAGTCGACGAGCCAACAGTCGCCCCAAACTTATTTCATAACCAAAGACCAGGGCCTCCAGAATATACAGCCTGGACATAGGTAATTCTGAGGTGACAGAAACACTCTCAATAGAGGAATGAATGAAGGAGGCCCATGCCTTGTATTCCGGTTTCAGGTCCACCACATTCAACCGGGTCGGAAGGCCAGAAGCTTGGGAATGCACATAATCCACTCCCTGTTTTCCAACCTCCTGCAGCAGCTGAGTGAGCACATCATCGTTGAGGAAATTTCTTCTGCTCCGTCTCCTCCTCATCTCAATGTGACATTGTTCTGGCTCAGTCAAACCCAACAGATCGTTGATCGCTCCAGGGCTGTAATCAACTTGCTTCCCCCGGACGTAAGAGACAAAGTAATTTTCTTGGTTATGAGCGTTGGCGAAGAACTCCAGAGCAATAGTCCGGTTGCTCTCGGCCTCAATCAGATTGTTGAAATTTTTCCACTTTAACCTCTCGAAAGCAGCCTCAAAACCAGGGTATCTTTGTAAGTGGATGAAATCAAACTGTCGCTCTCCAGTAAACTTGTAGCCTTTTATTTTCTCGAACCTATCTGCATGTTCTGGTGTTTGGAATTTTTGGTATGTCGGTTCATCGGGTGAAGGTGGGGAAGGTGGTGGTATGGTTAGTTGAGCAGGTTGGGCTCTCCGGCTGGTTCTGGTTTGTTTGTTGGATGCTGAGGCCATTGTTGTGATGTTTGGTGAAGGGAGAAATGGGTGAGATTGTGGGTTTTTGTGATTTGGGGAGAAATTTGATTTTTGGATGTGAGGAGGAATGTGGGGATTATTGTAGGTTGTGGGAAAGGTTAGGAGGATATTGTGGATGGACAAAGGGTTAGAAGGAGGTGAAATTTGTGCAAATAGTGTCTGGGGAAAATTTGGCAGAGTAACTTTAAGGTTTGAGAAAAGTGGCAACTGATTTTTCAGACTCAGTATTTATAGAGCAGCAGCCATCGTGCCACGATAGAGTTCATCGTGCCACGATGGGTTTGTAACGGTCAAATTTTTTCAGACTCTGCCTTTGTCGTGCCACGATAGACCACATCGTGCCACGACGCAAGTTGTAACGGTCAAAAATTCTGGAACTTCCATCTATCGTGCCACGATCATAAGTCATCGTGCCACGATAATGGGTTCTAAGAAGTCTTCGTGCCACGATAAGAGTGTGTCGTGCCACGAAAAATACAGTAAGTTTTGACAATTTTCTTGCTCATTATCGTGGCACGATAGCATTCTATCGTGCCACGACACATCCAGAATGGTGAAATTCACAATTTTTCTTTTCTTTTCTCGCAGCTTGAGTTTCAAAAGTTTTCAGAATGAACTACTAAAAACAAAACATTACCAGAAAGAGGATACTTAGTGGGTTGCCTCCCACCTAGCGCATGTTTAACGTCCCGAGCTTGACCCACCACTTGATTAAGTGGATTTCAGTTTAATCGACTCGGTCGGCCGCTCAAACTCGACTCCAAAGTATGGTTTGAGCCTTTGTCCGTTAACCTTGAAGGTTCTGTCCGAGTCTAGATCCTTCACCTCCACAGTTTCATATGGGAACACTTTCACCACTTTAAATGGTCCTGACCATCTGGACCTCAACTTTCCAGGAAACAGCTTCAACCTGGAATTAAAAAGAAGAACTAGCTGCCCTTCCCTAAATTCCCTATTTTGAATCTTTTTGTCATGCCAATTTTTTGTTTTTTCTTTAAAAATTTTGGCATTTTCGTAGGCTGAATTCCGGAATTCATCTAACTCATGGAGTTGAAGAATCCTGGATTCGCCTGCTTTTGAGAGATCAAAATTTAGGAATTTAGTGGCCCACAAAGCTTTGTGCTCTAGTTCCAATGGTAAGTGACAAGATTTTCCATAAACAATATGGAAAGGAGACATACCTATGGGAGTTTTGAAAGCAGTTCTGTATGCCCAAAGTGCATCATCCAGCTTGACTGACCAATCCTTCCGTGAAGAATTCACAGTCTTCTCTAAGATTTGCTTTATTTGCCTAATTGAAACCTCCACTTGTCCACTTGTCTGAGGATGGTACGGTGTAGCAATCTGGTGATGCACATTGTACTTTCTCAGCAAAGTCTCCATCTTCCGGTTGAGGAAATGGGTTCCTTCATCACTTATTAACGCTCTAGGGACCCCAAAGCGTGAAAAAATATCTTTCTGAAGGAAAGAAATTACTACCTGAGCATCATTGGTCTGCGTGGCGATAACTTCTACCCACTTAGAGACATAATCCACTGCCAACAAAATGTAAACCTTTGAATATGAGGATGGGAATGGTCCCATAAAATCAATACCCCATACATCAACGATCTCCACTTCTAACACAGGGTTTTGAGGCATCTCGTTTCTTTTGGAAATATTTCTTGTGCGTTGGCAGCGGTCACATCTCTTGACATAGGCAAAAGCATCCTTAAACAAGGTCAGCCAAAACAGACCAGATTGGAGGACCTTGGCAGCAGTCCTATCTCCACTAAAGTGACCACCATAGTTAGAGTCATGGCAATGCCACAACACTTTTTCTTGCTCTTCTTCAGGGACACATCTTCTTAATAACCCGTCAACCCCCCTTTTATACAGATAAGGTTCATCCCACATGTAATACTTACAATCGTGCAGAAATTTCTTGCGCTGTTGAGAATTGAAATCAACAGGTATCACCTTACCTACCATGTAGTTCGCAAAGTCTGCAAACCACGGCACCATTGTTACGACTAAAATGTGTTCATCTGCAAAGAGGTCTTTGATAGGCCTCTGCTCATCAGTCTCGTCCATCTTCTCTAGTCGGGAGAGATGGTCAGCCACAGTGTTCTCTGATCCCTTCTTATCTCGGATCTCCAGGTCAAATTCCTGCAGCAGCAGTATCCATCTAAGAAGTCTCGGTTTGGATTCCTGCTTAGAAAACAAATACCTTAGAGCAGCATGGTCAGTGTAAACAATGACTTTAGACCCTAACAAGTATGATCTAAATTTATCAAAGGCATAGATAACAACCAAGAGTTCTTTTTCAGTGGTGGCATAATTAAGTTGTGCTGGGTTTAACACATGACTAACATAGTAAATGACATGCAACAACTTATCTTTCCTTTGCCCAAAAACTGCCCCAACAGCTGTATCACTAGCGTCACACATTATTTCAAAAGGTAGTGACCAATCAAGGGCAGTGACAATGGGGGCAGTTATCAATTTTTGCTTAAGAGTATTGAAAGCATTCAGACAATCATCATTGAATTGGAAAGGTGTGTCTTTTACTAGCAGATTAGTAAGGGGTTTTACTATTTTTGAAAAATCTTTGATGAACCTCCTATAAAAACCTGCATGTCCTAAAAAACTCCTAATGCCTTTTTCATTAGTAGGAGGAGGAAGTTTTTCAATTACTTCGATTTTTGCTTGGTCAACCTCTATCCCTTTGTAAGAGATTCGGTGACCAAGAACAATTCCTTCTCTCACCATGAAATGACATTTTTCCCAGTTTAGGATCAAATTAGACTTTTGACACCTTTCCAAAACAAGAGATAAATTTTTCAAACAATTATCAAAAGAAGAGCCAAAGACAAAAAAGTCGTCCATAAATACTTCGATATGTTTTTCAATCATATCGGAGAATATGGACATCATACACCTTTGAAAAGTGGCGGGGGCATTGCACAACCCGAATGGCATCCTCCTGTAGGCAAATATCCCATAGGGACATGTGAAGGCTGTTTTCTCTTGATCCTCAGGTGCCACCGCAATTTGGTTGTACCCGGAATATCCATCCAAGAAACAGTAATACTCATGACCTACCAACCTTTCGAGCATTTTATCAATAAACGGTAATGGGAAGTGGTCCTTCCGTGTAGCTGTGTTCAACCGTATGTAATCTATGCAAACTCTCCACCCAGTGACAGTGCGAGTTGGAATCAATTCATTCTTTTCATTCATCACCACCGTAGTACCGCCCTTTTTTGGAACAACTTGGACCGGACTAACCCACAAACTGTCAGATATAGGATAGATGAGACCAGCTTCAAGCAACTTGACCACCTCCTTTATAATCACCTCTTTCATGGTAGGGTTGAGCCTCCGTTGTGGTTGCACCACTGGTTTGTAGCTCTCTTCCATCAAGATCTTATGCATACATACAGTAGGACTTATACCCTTCAAGTCTTCAATGGACCACCCTATGGCACCCTTGTGCATTCTCAATACTCTCAAGAGCTTCTCTTCTTCAAGTTTACTTAGGCTTGCATTGATAATGGCTGGATACTCTTCCTTCTCACCCAGGAACACATACTTCAAATGAGGGGGCAGTTGTTTTAGCTCAACCACCGGTGCTTTCTTTGACTTTTTCTCAATGACTTCTTCATTCGGATGTAACTCCTCCCATCTAGTCGGTGTGCGTCGCTGATAAGACGGGAAGGCTTCTAACATGGCTAGAACATCACATTCTCTAGGATCTTCTCCTTCCTCAACAACTTCTGATGGTAGGCTTAATACTCTCTCAAGTGGTAAAGCTGGAATTTCAGCTTCAAACTTTTCTTTCACGATTGAGCTAAGTATGTCAACCCTGTAACATTCTTCCTTTTATTTTGGATGTTTCATTGCTTGGAGAACATTGAGCTTCACCACCTCATCATCAACCTTTAGAGTCAACGTACCATCTTCCAAATCAATCATACACCTTCCAGTTTGTAAGAATGGTCTCCCCAGAATCAGCGGTATATCCTCATCTTCTTCCATCTCAAGAACAACAAAGTTGACAGGGAATATGAATCTGTCAACCTTAACAAGCACATCTTCCACAATACCATAGGGATATTTGTAGGATTTGTCTGCAAACTCCAAGGTCATTCTTGTATCTCTCACCGTTCCAATCCCCAACTTCTTGTAAATAGATAAAGGCATTAAACTTACACTTGCTCCAAGATCGATGAGTGCTTTCTTGAAAGTTCGATCCCCAATGGTACAAGGAATAGTAACACTTCCTGGATCTTTGAGTTTCTTTGGAATTTTTCTTTGTAACACCGCACTACATTGTTCAGTGAGCATCACTTCCTCATCACCAATGGTTATTTTCCTTGAAATGATGTCCTTCATGAATTTTGCATAGGTTGGCATTTGTTTGAGAGCTTCGGCAAAAGGGATGTTAATTTGTAACTTTTTGAACATCTCAAGGAATCTACCAAAACTCTTTTTCTTTCTCTTTTTTCAACCTTTGTGGGAACGGTAGCTTAACCTATGGTTTTGGTAACTCATTTTTCTTTAGATTTTCTGGTTCTCCAGCCACATCTTGCGGGGTATTCTCTTGGAAATCAACTTGTACTTCAACTAACTCAGCGGATGACTCACCCTCACCTTGTGTATCTTTAGGTAGTTGTGAATCTTCAACCCTCCTGCTTCTAGTCATGACTGCATTCACACTTTCATGTTCTTTAGGATTGGTAACAGTGTTACTAGGAAGATTTCCGGGAGGTCTTTGTGAAAGTTGTTGAGCAATTTGACCAACTTGAATCTCAAGATTTTTGATTGAGGCTGTGGTGTTCTTTTGTGCAGCCCTTGTTTCTTGAGTGAGAGAGTTCACGCTCGATGCCATCGCCTCAATGGCTAACTCCCAGTCGGCTTTCTTTGGGGGATTAGGATTTGATGGGCCTCCTTGTTGCGGATTCTGAAAACTGTTTTGTGGAGTTTTCCACGAGAAGTTTGGATGATTCCTCCAGCCTGGATTGAAAGTGTTGGAATAAGGATTGTTCTGCTGACGACTCCCTTGGTTGCTAAGGAAATTCACCGCTTCTACTTGAGAGGCATCCATGGGTACATCACAATGCATAGTAAAATGAGGACCTGCACACCAATCGCACTTCACAATATTCATTTGATTAACCGGAGCAATTAGAAGTTGGCTTATATTGAGAGATGCCATTCTCTTTGTTACTTCAGCTGGCACTGCTTCTTGAATCTACTTGCTAATGAGTATGTTCTGAGCATTTTTATGTTCAAGTTGATTCAAGTCTATGAGTCCTCCTCTTGTGCCACCCGTTCTGTCATACATCTCCATTTGTTCATTCAGAGCAACCGCTTCAATGACTTTGATGATTTGAGAAGCAGTCTTGAAGTTTATGGAACCACCTGAAGCTGTATCGAGGACTTGTCTAGTGGCAAGGCGTAGACCATTACAAAAAATCTGCATCTGAACTGTGCTGTCATAATTGTTGTCCGGACATGCTGATAACAATTTCTTGTACCTCTTATAAGATTCTCCAAGTGATTCTCCCTCCTTCTGTTGGAAGTTGGAAATGTCTTGATGCCTGCGCACAAACAATGTTGTAGGAAAGAACTGCTCCAAGTATTTATCTTCCATCTCGTTCCATGTTGTAATACTCCCAGCTGGTAAAGAATCAAACCACTCTTTAGCATCATCAGTTAGAGAGAATGGAAACAACCGCAACCGTTTGGCTTCTTCAGAGTTCCCATCCACCTTTGTTGTCTCACACATCACAAAGAAATTTTTCAAATGCCTGTTGGCATCCTCATAGTACTTCCTCGCAAACTATTTTTCTTTCAATTCACGGAGTAGTCCTGGATTGATTTCAAACTTGTTAACCGTCACAGGCTGATTAGCAATGGTCAACCTGTTTCGGTTTCGATCACGGGCACCATAATCTCCGAGGAGTCTCTCTTCAGGTGGAGGAGGAGGTGGGTCTAATTCTGCCATCCCTTCAACAACTGTTGTCTCCTCGATGACTTGTTCATCCGTGTTGATCTCAACTTCACTTGTCCCTTCCCTCTCTCTGCGCTTTCTTAATTGAGCCGCCTTGCGATTTGCACGGCAAGTCTTTTCAATTTTTGTGTCAAAGAGAAGTTCAGCTGAGGCCTGGCCTCGCATACAAGATTAGACAAACGTGAGTTATTGAGAATCAGAGAAAAAAATATAAAAATAGAATTTGTAACAAACAAAAATAATTTTATTGCAGAGCAAAAAATTTCAATTAAGTAAAAGAAATTACAATTCAACAGTTAATTGGCAGTCCCCGGCAACGGCGCCAAAAACTTGATGACGATTTTCGCAAGTGTACGAAATCGTTCAAGTAGTAAAGTAAAACGGTAAACCGAGTGTCAAACTCGAGGATTGCGTTTAACTATCAGAATGTAATTTTTAGAACTCAATTGAACAAAAGGGTACGAAGTTTGTTTAATAACAATAATGGAAAATTGCGGAAAATAAAACTTGTTTGAATTTCAAGATTAGAAAGCTTGTCAGGGATGAGCCTCACTAGATGACAAACTCGAGTTACTCACTTAAATATGATCACTGAACTTGTTTAACGAATCATAACCTAATTCTCTGAATTACTCTTATCCTAATTCCTTAGCGACAGAATCTTTAATTCTAAAGTAAACTCTAATTCCTTAGTAAGTTTTACAAATTAGAATTAAGCATGAACGGACGAGAATTACTAAAAGGTTTCAAGGGTTTGCATCTATTCCTAGATCACAAAGGCGAGAATTTCTTATCTTAAAGCATTCATACATTCAACTTCCGTTTCACCATATGAATCATACATCAATTTAAAGGTGATCAGTCAATAAAAGCATTAAGCGCAAAGATAGGAAATATGATTCAATAAACTTATTCAATGATCAAATTAAGGTCACAAAGCAAAAGTCATCATCTAGCTAATCTCATCCCTAACAATAGAGGATTTAGCTACTCATGTTTATATTACAAAATATAGCAAGAATAAGAGACATTACACAATAAGAATGAGGATGGAAGGCTTTAACTCCAGTGTCCTAGAATTGAACAGCTCCTTTCCACGATCAATCTTCAGTATTATACTTGGTTTCTTCGTCCAAAAATCCAACAACCGTTCTGAAAATGCACCTGGCTTTTATAACCCTTGTTTCTGAAACTGACCCATCATGCCATGACACAGGTCCATCGTGGCACGATGGCCTCATTAAAACATAGGTCAACGCTTTTAAAGCTCCATCGTGGCACGAGGGATGCCCCCATCGTGGCATGAAAATTCCAGTGAAGAACTTCAACTTCTAACATCTTCTCATCGTGCCACGACACAGGTCCATCGTGGAACGATACTTCAGCTTCTGAAGGACTTCAGCTTCTGACCATCTTCTCATCGTGCCAAGACACAGGTCCATCGTGGCACGATACTTCAGCTTCTAACCATCTTCAGCTTGTGAAGAACTTCAGCTTCTAACCATCTTCTCATCGTGCCACGACACAGGTCCATCGTGGCACGATGAACTTCAGACGCTGGCTTCGGACTCTGGCTTCAGACTCAGACTCAGACTCTGAAACTTCTTAAAATCTTGCAAAATCTTCATGTTCCAGAATTGCTTGGCCTTTGACCATTCCTTCTAACTATGTTTACTTTCAGCATGAGAAACCAATAAGACTCTCTAAAATGTACAAAACAACATCAAAAACATGGCCAAAACTAAGACATGACTCAAGGTCATCAATTAGCATATCCAATTTGTCTTTTAATACCATCAAAACTTAAGAGGCATTGTTCAAAACTATTTTGTTCCAACACTATTTTGCGTATCAATAACCACTTATGTTTCCTTATGATGAAGATGGGTACAAAGATGATCTGCTACACCAAGGTGTGGTGGATGAAAATACTCGAAAAAGGAATAAACTAACAATGAGAAAGTGGCTGTCATATATATTACAAACAAGAAAATCTGAAGCCACAACTATTTTGTGTGCAAGAAGGTTATTTTAGTAATTTCTTTTTGATGTTTACATTATGATGGAATCTGATAGATTATGTTGGTTAAGAAAAAATCAATCCAAATTGAGAGTTGGTGAATACAAAAACTTGAATGACAACCAAACAAATGTAGGAGCAGAAGCAGAAGCAGATTCTTCAAAGCAAGGTAAGAGGGTTGTCTTAGCTTTGAGTTTTGTCGGTGGTAAGAGATACATGGATTAATTTTATTTCGACGGTATAGTCATCTAAAGTTTAGTTGGTTTCCCATATTTGTCTATAACTCTTGCTTGCAATCCTAACTAGCCTGAAATTCAAAGATTCATTGTTCCTAAACATTTGAAACCACAAGACCGTCTTGACATTATAGCAAGAGTTTTCAAAATTAAACTTGATGAACTTTTAAAAGATTTGACTAAGAATCACATCCTTGGTAAAATTTTTGCATGTAAGAATTTTTTCTCATACTATCTAACTATATTACTGTTGGTCATATTTCAAATTATTTATTAAATTTGTTTCATTCATTTACAAACATTTACACTATCGAATTTCAAGAAAGAAGGTTGCCAAATGCTCATATTTTAATTTTTATACACCCTTCTAGCAAATACCCTACACCAGATGACATCAACAAAATCATTTTTATAGAAATTTCATGTCCAGATATGATGCATGGACCATGTGGTTTGGCAAATCAAAATTCTCCATACATTACCAACAATAAATGTTCTAAGTATTATCCAAAAAAGTTCAACAATCAAACTGTTATTGATCATGAGGGATTTCATGTTTATAGAAGAAGAGATAATGGTAGAAAAATAATGAAAAATGAAATTACCTTAGACAATGACCATGCTGTGCAGCATAATCCTCATCGTCTGCTTAAGTATAAAGCTCATATAAACACGGAGTGGTGTAATCAATCAAGTTCTATCAAATACTTATTCAAGTATATTAACAAAGGATATGTCAAGATAATTTTTGCTGTTGTACAAGAGAATTCAAATGACAGACCATAAAGGCAATGTTCAGATGAGATCAAGCAATATCTTGATTGTCGATATGTCTTACCTTGCGAAGCTTGCTTAAGAATATTTTCCTATCCAATCTATGGAAGAAGCCTTCAGTTGAACGATTATTCTTTCGTTTAGAAGGTGAGCACTCAGTTTACGTCAATGACTATGAGCATATAAATGACATACTAATAAAGTCATCGGTTATGGAATCCATGTTTACATCGTGGCTACAATGTAACAGTTAATATCCGAAAGCAAGATATCTGACTTATGCCAAATTTGTTTCAAAGTTTTTATATGTCAAAGGGAAACGACCATGGAAGCCAATGATAATGGAAATACACCTTGGCTAATCACTTTTTCTCTTTATTTGCATCAACAAAATCATTGACAAATGCAAACCCCCTTGTTACTTAATTCTAATCTCGCAGTCGTTACGTAGAAATTTTACAATCCATGTGAAGACAAACTTATTACAAATATTATAACCTGACGACACATTTAATACACTTGCTAAATATTTCATCAATATGCATAATAACATCAAATTTTAAAATACATGATAATATTAATTCACTTGTGAAATGTTGGACTAAAAAAAATGATAAATTACATAAAAAAGAATAAATGATAAATGTTTCACGGAGAAAAAAAAAACACAATTGACCACTTCATATAATCATACTGTCTTTATTTAATAATGATTTTGCAGAGTCATCTTTGTTTATTCATTACAACTCATTTATAACCATGTAGTGACCCTTTTATTTTCCATACATATCTTTTAAAGCAGCCTTTGCCCTACATATGCTAATGTGCATTTCAATGAAATTAAAGGTTAGATAAAGAAATTTGAATTGTGCAAGAAAGCATGAGAGTGTCAACATGTTAAAATAAAATTATAAGTTTAGAAGTAACAAAATTATTTGTCAACTTACATGTTAAACTATTCAACGCAGTAACAAGCATACACTATACACTTCGATTTGTTCATGTGGAGCACACTCATTTGGACAATCAGTGTCGTTTTTGCAGTTATTATAAATTAAGAATCTATGACCAAAGCTTTCGATTACTAAAAGTGCACAAATAAATAGTATGATAATATACACAAACTTCAGAATTGTAGCCATGTTTTTTCTCATTTGTATGCAATCAATGGGAAATTGTTTGATCATTTTATAATGTAAACAAATTAATTATTTGTTTATGTCAATCAAAATATTTTTTAAGTTTATAATATCAAATCTTGTTAGAAAAAAACTATAACATTAAATTACTCTTAATTATATCAATGCTTCATATTGTCCTTTGCTCACTCAACCGATCACTCAACTCTTTTTTAATTTTAAAATATATTTATCTCAAAATTCAATTTTTTTTTAAAGTTTAGTTTAGTATTTTTTTAAAGTTGATCTGTAGATTTGATTCGACGTCATATCAAATTATCAGTCAACCAATATATCGATGAAAAAAACAAGAATAAAAATAACTATCTAGTGCAATGATGTCATGTCAATCACTTCGTATCTTCAGTCTCTATTTCTTCCTCGGCTACTATCTTATCATCTACCTGCACAACGACGTACAAGCACACACACAAGGGAAACAACTATGAAGGTGAATAATCATTTTCAAGAGTCTAATATGAGCAGAGTAAAATAAGTTAAATTCACTCAATCATTACATTAACAACATAAGCATATAAAACATAACAACAATTAGCATTACATGTTAACACAATATTCATCATAATTATCAACTAGTTCATGTTGGATTCATCTAGCTTCAGGTTGATAGGGACAGATAAATCGCCTCCTACCCCAATGGCAAGAGTGTCTAGTTAGTGTGATGCAATATTTTCCACAACGGCGGATCAGTATGTTATTCAACAATTTCATATTTAATTTGGCATAAGCAAGTTCCTTTGAAAGTCTCTATCTTTTCTTGACGTCTTATTCATATTTGGATCCCAACCAACAACAACTTATTTAGGCGTGACATTCTCTAACAGGATTCTCAATTATGTGTGGCTGGATGTGGTTTGGTTGAATCGGTGGATAATCTTTTTTTGGATTGTCCCTTTTCAATTAGTTTAACATGTTACTTTATTGATAATCATGATTAACTTATCTATGTTATTTTAACATGTTGTTTTATTAACTTATTCTTATGGTAAAAAAGATGGATGAATTTAGTAATAACTGGAAAAATTTCTTTATAACTTTGTCTATACTAGCAATGTATTAGTACATAAACAAAAAGTTAGTATAAAGCAAGATGGAGATTAGAATTTTTAATCTCAAACACTCAGTTTTAACAAATATATTTCTAGATGAAGGTTAGAATTAAAAATAATATAACAATTAACTTTTAATACCTCTAGTAACTATCTAAACTAAGATATTTGAATTGTTGATATATACCTAAACAAATTTATCGATTTGACATGGGCTAATTGAAAATTGTTGTAATGACAGGAACAATTCATTGTATGCTAGCTGTAGCCACCTAAATATACAGGCTTTTCTTTTAAAACACTTCATCACTAATAAAACATTCTTTTATATCCCAATTTCCAAAACGTTTTTCAGAAATGTGTAACTTTATAAAAATTCATTCCTTGAAATTAAAATATTCTAATTGGAGGGAAAGTGAAAAAAGTTTTGAATTTTTTTTTCTTTATTTTAAAGCTTAACATTTCAAACAATTAACTTAAGTTCCATTTGCAAAATAAAATTCTCAGGTTTACTATAACAATATCAATGTCAGTTGAGGGCTGAATCATGGATAAAGCTTCTGAAACAAGATTGAGAAGAAAGATTATTATTCAATCATAACTGAGTAAGAGACAAAAATCAATAACTTCTTCAACTCCTTTAGAGGAAATAACTAACACTACATATCATACAACTCCACCAAATTTTGACAAGTTTAAGGTTAGATCATCTACTCATATTACTCATACAACCCATATAAATTCAAACTATAAAATCTGGGTCGTAATACTTCTAAACAAAGAAACATTCTTACCAAGAAAGGTAATGATAATGGTAATGGTCCGTCGACTCCTCAATCTATAGAATAAACAACCCTATGTATACACCTAAATATGCATTCCCCATTAATGTTCCAAACTTAGCTTAGAATAGGACACTTCTCAACAATCATCTAACTATGAATACTCAATCACCTATTACCATTCCACATTCCACACCACCAATAGTATTTGTTACTAATAAACTAAACTTCACTTACCTAAGACCAAACTCCTATTATCAAAACCAACCAAGAAATGCTTCTAATTTCATCCATGTAGGTATAAATTTGTTGAATAAGTTTTCCACAGTTGAGTAAGATATTCCATCTTCATCCATTGTTCATGATACATCGAGTAACTCAAATGAATACTTCAATGATGTAGTAGTAGTTATGTGGATAGTGAAGAGTATGAAGCATATATGCTTCACCAAGAAAATGACTAAAGCTCGTCTTTAGATGACAAAGACATGGAAGGCATTCATTTCAATAATATATCCAATCATATTAACGCATCCATGTATAAACCCTAAAATATCAAATTAATGCATTAGATAACTTATATATATATATATATATATATATATATATATATATATATATATATATATATAACAATTATACTAATTAAATGTTGATTTAACAGGGTACTATGATATTGGTGATCCCTCCATTGAATGTCAATCATGTGTAGCATATACGTGGTAGCAAGAACGTAAGAATAAATCCAGGCATAATGCAAATCTAAAATTTCCAGTGTGTTGTTGTGATGCCAAAGTAAAAATACCACTTTTAAAAAAACATCCTCAAGAATTATATAGTCTGATGTATAATCACTCTTTAACAGAAAGTAAACATTTCGATCAGAACATCAGAATATACAATAGTATGTTTGCATTCAGTTCCCCGGGATTTATTGTAGACAAAACTATTAGGCTGGGTAGAGGTCCTCCACCTATTAGAATTCAAGGACATTCATGTCACCAAATGGGAAGTATGATGCCGTTGCATGGACGACCTCCAAAATTTGCACAATTGTATATTTATGATAACGATAATGAATCGCAAACAGAGTTCAAGGCCTAAGGTACTTGTAATTATCAAACTACCATTTAAATTATATGACAAATGGACATCTATATTTTACTAAATATATTACTAATGTGGTGTAATTCATATGCAAAATGCTGATGTTAATATGCAAACCATTTCTAAATTGCAGAAAATGCTTGATCAGGATAACCCTCACGCTAAATCATTCAAAATGGCACATGATAGATTGAAAAACAACAATGTCTAGAATTTAAAACTTAAGATAATCTCGAAGCGGACAACTGATAAAAAAATTTATAATTAGCCTACAATTTCCGAAGTTGCAACTTTAATAGTTGGTGATGTGGATTCAGCAAAAAGAAGAAATATCATTATGGAGACATAAAGTGGTCATCTAGAAAGATTTGACGAGTTTCATGCAACATATTTTGCGTATCAATATCCACTTCTGTTTCCTTATGATGAAGATGGGTACAAAGATGATGTACTACACCGAGGTGAGGCAGATGGAAATACTCGAAAAAGAAATAAACTAACAATTAGAGAGTGGTTGTCATGCATATTACAAACAAGAAAATCTGAAGTCATAATTATTTTGCGTGCAAGAAGGTTATTTTAGTAATTTCTTGTTGATGGTTATACTGTGATGGAATCTGATAGATTATCTTGGTTAAGAAAAAAGCAATCTAAATTGAGAGTTGGTGAATACAAAAACTTGAATGACAACCAAACAAATGTAGGAGCAGAAGTAGAGTCTTCAAAGCAAGGTAAGAGGGTTGTCTTACCTTTGAGTTTTGTCGGTGGTAAGAGGTACATGGATTAACTTTATTTCGACGATATGGTCATCTAAAGTTTAGTTGGTTTCCCATATTTGTCTATATTTTTGCTTGCAATCCTAACTAGCCTGAAATTCAAAGATTCCTTGCTCCTAAACATTTGAAACCACAAGACCGTCTTGACATTATAGCAAAAGTTTTCAAAATTAAATTTGATGAACTTTTAAAAGATTTGACTAAGAATCACATCCTTGGTAAAATTCTTGCATGTAAGAATTTTTCCTCATACTATCTAACTCTATTACTGTTGGTCATATTTCAAATTATTTATTAAATTTGTTTCATGCATTTACAGACATGTATACTATTGAGTTTCAAAAAAGGGGGTTGTCACATGCTCATATTTTAATTTTTCTACACCCTTCTAGCAAATACCCTACACCAGATGACATCAACAAAATCATTTATGCAGAAATTTCATGTCCAGATAATCAAAGAGAATTGTACAACTTGGTGGGAACTCATATGATGCATGAACCATGTGGTTTGGCAAATCAAAATTCTCCATGCATGACCAACAATAAATGTTCAAAGTATTATCCAAAAAAGTTCAACAATCAAACTGTTGTTGATCATGAGGGATTTCCTGTTTATAGAAGAAGAGATAATGGTAGGAAAATAATGAAAAATGGAATTACCTTATACAATGATCATGTTGTGCAGCATAATCTTCATCGTCTACTTAAGTATCAAGCTCATATAAACATGGAGTGGTGTAATCAATCAAGTTCTATAAAAAACTTATTAAAGTATATTAACAAAGGATATGGCAGGATAATTTTTGCTATTGTACAAGAGAATTCAAATGACAGACGATAAAGGCAATGTGCATATGGGATCAATCAATATTTTGATTGTCGATATGTCTTACCTAGCGAAGCTTGCTTAAGAATATTGGAAGGAAGCCTTCAGCTGAATGATTATTCTTTAGTTTTGAAGGTGAGCACTCAGTTTACTTCAATGACTATGAGCATATAGATGACGTTCTCCTAAAGCCATCGAGTATGGAATCCATGTTTACATCATGGCTACAATGTAATAGTCAACATCCGAAAGCAAGATATCTGACTTATGCCAAATTTGTTTCAAAGTTTGTATATGTCAAAGGGAAACGACCATGGAAGCCAAGAAAAAATGTTTCAAAATTGGAAGATTGATGTGGGTTCCACCGATACCGGTGAAGTTAACTACTTCCGAATGATGCTAATTGTTGTCAAATGACCAACATCATATAAAGACATTAGAACAACGAATAATGTTTTATATGATACTTTTATGTAATCATATTTTGCAATGGGATTATTGGGAGATTTTAAAGAATACATTTCAGCGATTGATGACAGTATGTCATAACATATTTTTAGAGTCTTTTTAATTAAGTTTTTAGTTTATTTCTATTAGTTCACCATTTAATTTAGAGTCAATTTGAATAAATTGTTGCTTTAGATTATTGAGTCAAATAGCGTATTATTATCATATTTAGGACCCGAGAGAAAGATCGGCAGCAGCAACATGGTTATGTGGGCACGCATCACGAGGAGATTGGGAAATAAAAGGAAGCTGCATAACACATACAAGGGAATCACGCATTGGCACAGGCGAGAATCACGATTTTAGAGGCCAGGGAGTATCACGGTTAGAGATGGGAGATTACACATGAGGAAGGACGTTTTGGAAACAGAACAACACGAGGAGGCCAAACATCGGAAGGACGAATTCTTTCGGGTTTAGTTTCTTTGTCCATGTTATTTATTCTTTTGATCATGTTTAGGTAATTTCTTTTTATCAAGTTTTAGTTGATTTTAATCGAGTTGTTTGAACAATGTGATTGTATAAACTCTATTCAATGCAATTACAATCTTAGTATTATTTAGTATAATTTGTGTTTAATGCTTTTATGTTCTGATCAAATGTAAAATGAACTCAGAGATTATATGATTGCTGACACCGGCTTATTACTTAGATCTAATTATATTGTTCAACTTAACGGGCAATCTAGGGATAGAAAGTTGTTAAGTTGTGATTTTTAAAATTAACTGTTCACTCAAACCTTTGAGAAATACAGATTCACCTAAGGGATTAGAGGCCTGTAAATTGAAAAGAGGGTTATGAGTCAAGGGATTGACCTGAGCTATTTTGTTAATTTATTGTGAGACTAGGAGAATAATTATAGAGACTAGGTGCAATTTACCAAACATCGATAATTACTTGATTCGAAAGACCTGATCACTTTAATCTCTATATTTTCCAAAACAAATTGTTGTTATTTTATTTTATTTTAAACTCAAATATATACTTTGCATTCCCATATTTGTTAAATCCTTTTTATATTTAAACTGTCAAGTTGAGATTGAAACAATCTGTGTGGAGACAAACTTATAATTTTTATTACTGCGATTCATTTTTAGTACACTTTCTAAAAGTCTATCAAGTTTTTGGCGCTGCTGCCGGGGATTGTTGATTAACTTTGACAAGGCAATTTATTTTAGTTAGGATTTACTTTATTTTGTTTTATTGTATTTTCTATTATAAAAAAATTGAAAAAAAAATTGTGTTCTTTAACTCTTTATCATTGTGCTTTGCTACTAAAATGTTTATCTAAGTTTTGTAGCAATGTGGGGTAGAAGACTATTGGTAGATACCGAAGAGATCAATACTCTTCTTTATGAAAAGTTTAAGTTATCTCTCCGTATAAAAGATTTGGATATAAGATTAAAGGTGAGATGTGGTTTTTGTGGTAAGAATTTTCATGGTGACCATTGTAAGGAGGATTGTATAGAGAAAGAAGGGCAACAATTGATCAATATTGATTATAACTCTGAGCTTGCCAATTTTTTTGATAAATTTGAGGTTCAGTGTGGTGATCTTGTTGAGAAAATAGATGCTTGTGGAAAGAAGTTGGTTGATATTGAGATAAAGCGACATGCCATCATGGTGCAAGCAGAACATTTGAAAAATAAAAGTAGCACCTTAGAAGAAAAGCCAAGGGCGAGGCGCATTGATTTGTACCTTACAATGGAGACTCAACCAATGTGGATGAAAGAAAACATTCATTTGCAAGAAGAGACTCATTCTTCTCTAAGGTGCGAGGTCACAATTTCAAGAGCCTATTGGTGGGAGCTTGGAAACATCCACTTATTTGTGCCAAACTCATGGAATTGCTACCAAACAAGAGGAAGAAGAAGGATGATGTGTTTTTTCTGACATATTTGTCCACCCTAACAGTGGTTGAGGCGTCAAGTTTAATAACGTAAAAGAAAGCGCTTGATGGGAGGCAACCCATCCTTTTTTCTAATTTTGAAGGTATTTCTATTCAATAAAAAAACAAAAAAAAAAAGTGAAAAGATGGACGAAAAAAAAGAAAGAAAAAAAATATCAAAGTCCACATCAGTTCTTATTTTTTTTCAATAACTCGTCTTGTCAGATGTCAGTCGTGTCAGTTGGATTCTATTTTTCAAAAACTTTTATTGCTTGCTTGTTTATTATTAACGAACTTTTCTTGTTTCTTGAAATTTTCCAGTCTCATAACATATGTTTATACCAATGATATTTCAAAAGTTCAAAAGGGGCATGAATTTCAAATGGAAGTGTTCGGCAATGAGAAAGTTAAGTAGCCACAACTCCCAGAAAACTCAACTTGTAAGGTTCATAGCCAAATTTTATTTTTCAATTTTACATATATGAGTGTTTCATGCAACTGTCATTTCTAGAACTTGCGGCGTTTCTCTATTTGTTGATTGGTCTTGTTTTGTACACACTAAGGCAAAGTGTTTATTACCTAGAGCCTTTTTGAGCTCACCTTGAATTTTATATTTATAATTATCCTTTGTGAAACCAAATTAAGCCTTTAGGATTAGACCCCATTGTTCGGTGACTAACCACATTACAAACCTAGAAGACCTTAAGTGTGAATGACCCAAATTTGTTTTGGAGTTAAACTGTTTTGGTTGTGTGAAATGTTTAAGTTTCGGGGTTGCTGTTGGAACTAGCAACATTCTAAGTTTAGGGTAGGGGTACTAGAGAACTAAGAGAAAAAAAATGTCCTCTTGAAAAAGAAAAAAAAAAGCACTTAAATTGTGCAGGAAAAAAATGAAAAAAAATATATATGAGACTAACTTGTGATTATATGTTTCAAAAAAAATTAAATAAAAAGAGTTCTTTAGCTCTCAATTTTTGATAATTTGGAGGGTTTGGATTTGATTTTTTTTCTCACTATTAACAAAGTAGAATGAGCTTAACTCCATTGTTTGTTTAACTCTACTTTCCCAAAAATATCCCACCTATACCTAAGCCCCGTTATAACCCAAAAGTCCTTAAAAGTGTGTACTTGACAGTGAATTTGATTGACAGTTTAGAAATGTTTCAAGCCTATGGTAATATGACAGACCTGCATGTCGACTCTGGGAATCCTTTTCAAATTTGTGCAAGGAGTTGTGGGTAAGGAGGTTTAAGCAAAGGTATCTGATACATCATTACACCGGTCAGAAGTGAATTTTTGATAATATCATTGGCTGGCAAGCTGTTACTTTATTGTCATTTTTCATTTAACGAGTTTGTTTCTTGAGGACAAGTAACAGTTCAAGTTTGGGGTTGTGATGATGGTATGTCATAACATATTTTTTGAATCTTTTTAATTAAGTTTTTAGTTTATTTCTATTAGTTCACCATTTAATTTAGAGTCAATTTGAATAAATTGTTGCTTTAGATTATTGAATCATATATTGTATTATTATCATATTTAGTGGTCATTTCCGTGGTGTGAATAAAAGAATTAATAAAATTCAATTGGGCCTTTGACCCAATGGGTTGACCCGATAGAAAGAGAGGCAGTAGCAACATGGTTATGTGGGCACGCATCACGAGGAGATTGGAAAATAAAAGGAAGCTGCACAACACATACAAGGGAATCATGCTTTGGCACAGAGGGAATCAAGTTTTTGGAGGCCAGGGAGTATCACGGTTTAGAGATAGGAGATTACACATAAGGAAGGACGTTTTGGAAACGGAACAACACGAGGAGGCCAAACATCGGAAGGACTAATTCTTTCGGGTTTAGTTTCTTTGTCCATGTTGTTTATTCTTTTGATCATGTTTAGGTAATTTCTTTTTATCAGTTCTTAGATGATTTTAATATAAACTCAATGCTTTTATATTCTGATCAAATGTAAAATGAACTCAGAGATTATGAGTTTGTTTGGCAAGGCACAAAAACAATCTTATGTCTTATAGCTTATAGCTTATAAGTTTGTCTGGCAAAAAAAGACCTGTTTGGTAACAGTCTTTTCGTCAGGAGATTATAGCTTATTTCAAGAGCTTATAGCTTATTTTTCAGACGCTATTTCAAGTAGCGTTTGAGCATATAGCTTATAGCTTATTGTTTTTTCTTCCTCTTTTACCCTTACTATTTTATTTAAATGTCAGTTTTACCTCTTATGTTTTATTATAATTTAAAATAAAAAATAAAGGCATTTTTCTTATAAATAATTTGAAATAATTTTTCAGATCATTGATTTTTCTTCCTCTTTTACCCTTACTATTTTATTTAAATACCGGTTTTACCCCTTATGTTTTCTTCCTCGTTTGAGCTTATGGATTAAATATGCAAGTATTTTTGAGCTCTGTAGATTATATATATGTAGTTAATTGGTCATTGAGCTTTGTAGGTTGTTATAAGACATTTTTGAGCTATGTGTTATAAAAAATAAAAAAAAACTATTCATTCTCAATGTGTCATTTTTAGTGTATTTTTAAATGACAATGATATTGTTGTTGTTGTTGTTGTTATTATTATTATTATTATTATTATTATTAATGTATGTTGTTCTTGTCTTCATAAAAAATTGAATGATATAAAAATGTCCTTTTATGTCATTTTACATCTATCAGCTAGTTGAACCGCTAATTTTACCAAACACTTCAATTAGCTTATCAGTCATAAGTCATCAGCTATCATCTATCAGCTATCAGCCATCAGTCATAAGCTATAAGCTATCAGCTATCCGCTATTTTTGCCAAACAGACCATATGACTGCTGACACCAGCTTATGACTTAGATCTAATTATATTGTTCAACTTAACGGGCAATCTAGGGATAGAAAGTTGTTAAGTTGTGATTTTTAAAATTAACGTTCACTTAAACCTTTGAGAAATACAGATTCACCTAAGGGATTAGGGACCTGTAAATTGAAAAGAGGGCTCTGAGTCAAGGGATTGACCTGAGCTATTTTGGTAATTTATCGTAAGACTAGGAGAATAATTGTAGAGACTAGGTGCAATTTACCAAACATCGAGAATTAATTGATTCGAAAGACCTGATCACTTTAATCACTATATTTTCCAAAACAAATTATTGTCATTTTATTTTATTTTAAACTCCAATATATACTCTGCATACCCCTATTTGTTAAATCCTTTTTATATTTAAACTGTCAAATTGAGATTGAAACAATCCCTGTTGAGACGAACTTATAATTTTTATTACTTCGATACATTTTTAGTACACTTGCTAAAAGTCTATCAGCGATAAAAGAAGCAAGTGTGTGGGCTACCAGATATTTTCTACACATATTGTTTATCACTTTGATGTTATCCAGTTCTATGGATAGACCCATCCATGTGTGGAACAACACTTGCAATGACTAAGTGGTGGTATACTATACGAGCAAAGAAGGTTAGGCTAAAATATCAGGTATAAACTACTTCTTCCATAGTCTTTTAATTTCGATACAAATAAACTTCATAGATATTTAATTATATTATCAATGCACGAGAACCAGAGTTGCAGCTTACAGAAGATAAAATTAATAATATAACTCTAATATTGATTGAAAAACACATGGACATAAATAAAAGATCTCTAAGGGCCCGTTTGATGCTCATGATAGGAAGACAAATATGATAAAACTATCATATCCTGATTCAATTTGTTGTTTGGTGCGTCAATAGGAAATGATAACTTAAACTCATTTCTAATCCTATCATACTCACCCTTTGTTATTTTTATCCATAGTTTTTGGTGGGTTAAAATTATCCTATCATGATTAACACTAAAATGCTTATTTTGCTCTCTCTCTCTCAATTCATCGTTCCTGTTCTCTATGCTCTCCATCCATCGACATCTACCTCTTCCTCCATAACTCTTCAACTTCATCTCTTCTATTTGTTACAAATCTGACCCCAATTCCACCCTACAATCACTTTTTTCTCAATCTGTTTAATTGTTTGTTTCTTTGTTTCTTGATTGTCTATTTTAAGTCAAATTTAAAAAGAGATGAAACCGAGAGTTTGGAATTTCGTATTATTTTCAACAGAGACAACAATTAGTTTGGATTGTAATTGTAAATTTTTTATAGGTTGATATTGGTGTATGAATTTTTTTACACGTTGAAGTTACACAAAGGGGTTGTGATAGAACTTTGCAATTGAAAAGGAAGAAGACAATAAACAATTTTTTTAATTGAAGAAGTCATGATTTTTTTTAATTGAACTTTAAGAATGAAGATTATGGCACCCCTAAAAAAGGGAAGAAAACGATTGACAATAATAAATAATAGCTTTGTATCTAATTAATAATATCTTAATTATAATTAATTACAAGGTTAATTATGTCATTTAATTGTGATATATATAATATTATGTTTGTTATCATTTGAGCAACAAACATGTGATAGGATAAACGTTTATCATGTCCATATAATTTCCTATCCTTATCCAGTTTCGTATCATATCTTATCTCTATCATATCATGTGCACCAAACAGGCTCTGAAGGAATTTAAAGGGTTTCCTTACCCTACAAGATATATAATGGAAGAACTTCGTAACAAGCTAATATATGATGAAACTAATTATGATGTTGAGGCACTACAAGTAGATTTTCAAAGTTTATTCAATTCTATAACATGTGAGGTACATTAAAGCCTAATTTTAAATTTTGTCAGAACTAATTCAAATCTTATCTACATGATTAGATCAACATGTAGTTTATCAAGAAATAATCACCATTGTAAATAACCAACGAGGTGAAGTATTTTTCTTTCACGGTTGTGGTGCACTGGGAAAACTTTTATGTGGAGAATTTTAGCCGCTTCTCTGCATAGTAAATGTAAAATTGTCATGACAAGTGCCTCAAGTAGTATAACATCTCTATTATTACGTTGAGGATTAACAACTCAATCAAAGTTCAAAATACCAGTGCTTACCCTTGATAACTCAACATGTAACATTAATGGCAAGAGTGAAATAGCAAAATTGCTAAAAGTTACAAAGTTTATTACCTGGGATGAGGCACTTATGGCTCATAAGTTTTCTTTTGAAGCCTTGGACAAAAATCTAAAAGACATTATGTCCACAACAAGCAACTCTAAGAAATTTTTTGGTGGAAAAGTCATTGTGTTTGGTGGTGACTTTAGACAAATTCTACCAGTAATTCCAAAAGGAAGTCGTTCAGAATTGTTCATGCATCAATTAATTCTTCCTATATTTGGGATTTTTCTAACCCTCTTACACTTACAATAAATATGCATCTCCAACAAGATTCTAACTCATCTGATCCTATTGAATTGAAAAAAATTCTCTGACTCGATTTTGAAAGTGGGTGAAAGAAAGATATCAAAGTCTAATGATGGTTATGTTGAGTTTGAAATTCTAGATGAGTTTCTGATAAAGGACTTTCCGGATCCAATATATGTTATAGTCAAGAGCATCTATCCAAACTTATTGGCAACGTATAACAATCCTAATTATTTGAAGCAAAGAGTCATATTGGCATCAACAATGGAAGTAGTTGATGTAATCAATGACTATCTTTTATCATTGATTCCAGGTATAATATAATCAATGATTATGTTCTTCATGTGTATAATAACTACTTATTTAAATCATTTTAGTGAAATTTTCCATAATGCATTAGTTATAGGAGAAGCAAAAGAGTATTTAAGCTTTGCCTCAATAGACAAGTCTGAGAATAATGAAGAATGCCAGTCATTTGAGATACTTGCACTCGAATTCTTAAGCTCCCTCGGAACTTTAGGTCTTTCTAATCATAATAAAATTAATCTCAAAGTTGGAACTCCAAATATGTTATTATAAAATTTGGATCAAGCTGAGGGATTATGTAATGGTACTATATTAATTGTGACTAAAATGACAAATCATGTACTTGAGGCACAAATAATTTATGGTAAAAACATTCACAATCTAACTTACATTCCAAGAATGTCTATGTCTCCATCACAGTCACCTTGTCCATTTAAACTTATAAGTAGACAATTTCTCATTATTGTGTCTTATGTTATGATTATCAGCAAATCTATGGGTCAATCTCCATACAGTGTAGGCCTCTACCTGCCTAGACAGTGACCAGTCACGGTCAATTGTACGTTCCATTTTTGAGAGTTAAATCAAAAGCTTGATTAAAAATATTAATCCATAATGTAGAGAAAAAAATCAGTATCAAGCACAACCAATGTTGTATACAAAAGGTCTTTGAAAATGTTATGAGTAAGTTCTTAATTCTACTATGCTATCACTAATACTATTTTTGTAACACCCATACTAAAATGTCTAGAATATTTAGTATACGTGTTATACTTAATACTGGATACATTAAAATTACAACATAAAATTTTTTCTTTCGAATGAACTAATTCAATACAGTCTCATACATATGATAATAGTACTAACTGACGAGTACAATCCATAAGTCGCATCTGAATCCTACAATACTAATTGGCGAGGACATAAGTAAAATCCGTGTCTGAGTAATAATGTACTAACTAACGAGTACACAATACATCAAATAGTACGACTGACGGTCTGATGTAGAACGTATCTTTGTAGTTATCCAGCCTGCCTTCTGCTACACTTCATCATGAACCACCTGCTTACCTGAAACTAAATTAAAGGGATTGGGGTGAGACGGGGCGTCTCAGTGAGTTCCACATATCCTAAGCTGCAAGCAATCTCAGGGATTCTATGATCGCCGTCTGTCTCTACATGACCCTGAAAAAGGGGGTTTACTGTTCTGCATAATTTAGCGATCAGGGGAAAACTAGGATCGATATCTGATGTCTATACGGTCTTACCATATTCATATTTTCATAATTCATCTATTCATATTTCATTATTAAGTTAGCAGGTTAGTGTTGAACAAACAATTATTATCTTGGTTCATTTTACGAAATGCACCTGAGTGGAGTAACACCAGAATGCATTCCCATACATACCGGTGAAATTCCTATAGTAGGCTAACACCGGACTCCTCTTGTCGTCCTGTGGGCCATCCTGTCAGAATATACTCCCACTTCAACTGACGGAAGTGGGCCATCCTGTCGGAACATACTCCCAACTCCAACTGGCGGGAGTGCTTATCTGAAGTCACGACTTAACTGTTTTAAACATAGTTATATACGTGTAAGCCGTCGTGAAGGTTCCCTGGCAGGCTGACCTACCCAGAATAAATCTGGGGCGTACCTGAGCCACGACTGCTCAACATATACATATGCATATATCTGTATAATTATGTAATTTAATTCTTGTAATATAATTTTGTCTGTTCATGGGTTGTTTATATTTCTAAACCCTTAATCATATCATATAATAACCTTCACTCGATGTTAATGCTCGCACTCAACGCATAAATCCTTGACATTTATTTCCGAAGGGTTTTCAAATAAATACATAGTGGCTGGTATAATACACACAAAGCTTTTAAAAAGGTAGAAAAATCTGGTTGGGCTCGCTTCAGCGAGCCGGAGCTCGCCCCAGCGAGGATAGGCAGGGACTGATGCCCTGCTTGCTCGCCGCAGCAAGGGTAGCAGAGCATCAGTTCTGCAGAAATGCATTTTGATCCAAATTTTGTTAATCCCAACCTTCAAAATCGTATATATAGTACCAGACACAACAAACATCTCACAATATATCAAACATCAAGGATTCATATGTTATTGGTGCTTGCATCAACATAAATGGGTACAAGCTATTTTACATAATCAATTATTCAAGATTATATCACTCAAAACCCAAGGGGAGGTCTAAGCTAAAAGGAACTCACCTCAATCACCTCTGACAACTTTGCAAGGCATATTAACAACAGCTCACAAGTTTTGCCATCTCCAACCCTCCATAAGCACTTTTCTGAAAACAGCTTATGGCTTATGCGAGCTCCACTTTCAGTCCAAACTTCACCCCAACTCTCATTAAGCCTACCAAGCACATGTAATCAGTTCTAAAGTCATCCCACCAACTTAAACTCGCAATCCAACTTATTCCAAAAAATTACGTCAAAACCCGTAAGTGATTTTCCAGCAGAATCGTCCAACTTCAATCGTGTTTTTCAACTTTGTTCCTAATCTGAATAACACAAAATCTATAACCAAACTGAAGGGGATTTAACGTAGAATTCAAAAATCCAATAATTACTCAACTCCAGGTTAGACAGAAGAAGATACGAGCCCAAAAACAGAACCTGCCCTTATGAACTTTAACACCCTTCTAATATTCAAGCATAATCACTTATGCCAACCCAAACATGCATAATTAGTTCCAAGACCACTTATACAGCAACTTAAATTCATAACTAAATCATTTTTCTCTAATTATTCCTTAAATCCCAAATCCTAATTTCATTCCATTCTTCAAAATTCAAACTTATCTAAGAAACTTACCAAAAACAGCTTAAGCTTCAACTTTCTTGTCAAATCCCTAGCTTTCTTCCAATCTTCCACTTCAGCTTCTGTTCTTAGTGAATAAATTACCTATAATCAGTACTCAATCACTTGCATGCCATCAAACAACACAATCCAAAGAGGATGTAGGAGGGTTCGGTCAAGAGGGAGAAGAAGGAGAGGAAAAGAAATCAAGCTTGCTTAAGGTTACTAGTATGGTAAAGATTAGTTTTATGTAATTGCATGTAAGATTTGGTGGAAGGGTTAGTGAGGGAGAGTGGCCGAGTGGGAGAAGTAGAAGGAGGAAGTGAAATGTTTTCTCTGTACGTGGAGGAAAAGAGGAAAAATGAAGGGTAAATGAAGGAACTTGACTTATATACATGAGGTTTGGCAAAGACCATTATGCCCTTCTCTTACAATATTTGTTCGGATTCGATTAAATAACACTGCAGTAAAAAAATTTAGGTGGGATATTACAATTTTAATAAAATATCAACATTTATATATCCATGTTATATATATTAGGACAACTTTCTGATATGTAATTATTGTTGATTGCCTAAAACATTTAAATAATCACAACAGTTGAAATACATGCTTAATCTGTAGATTGAATATTAATTATCATCTTCATGTAAATTGACATATATGATTCATCATTGATGGGAACATACACAAAGTTCAAGTGAAGATATTCAATGTTGAAGTTACACAGGAATTGAAAACTTTTGCTATTTGGATTTTTTGGTGAAACATGGTGAAACCGCTGCGATATGTAAAAGATATTCTCTCATATGGTGAACAAACTAGGTAGACTTTGTAAAACCTTTTCAAACTTGGATAATGTTGAAATTTTTTTGAGATACTTGAATGGGGAATGACATCCAAAGGCAATGCTTTTTGACTCAACAACTCTTTTTGGTAAGTTGGAGGAACATGAGCAAGAGCGAATGAAAGAGTACAAGGAAAAATAGAAGCACAAATAAAAGAAAAGTATACCACTTAAATCCTCTTCGTCCAAGGCAAAAGAGCAAGTGCAATTTGAAAGTAGCTTCGATGAAGATGACGCTTCAAGCGATGAAGTTAATTCCTCAAGTGATTAGGAAATGAATATTTTAGTGAGAGGATACAACAAACACCTTCAATGCAAAGGAAGTTCAAGTTATTATTCGGATGATGTGACCCCTTCTGATGAACTTCATAACGATTTTTGTGAATTGCATGAAGAAGCATAAATGGGACTAAAGAAAACAGCTTCTCAAAGAAAGATTATTCTTTGAATGGAAGCTAAAGTTTCAAGACTTTAAAATGAGTTAAATTTGCTTAAAGCTACATATGAACAATCTTAAAAATATGGGTACATATGAATGCTTTTGGTTTTTGGATAGTTTTGATCTTTTGAAAAGATAAGATGGGGAAGAACCAGTTTGCCACAGGCGATGCCACTGATCTTACCTGATTAGAAGAACAATGTTTGATGCGGTGAGTTTGTGATGAGACACTCTAACACTCAAGTGAGTATTTGAGTTAGAAGTATAGAGTTTTAGGAATGGTAAATCGTATCTGGGAGGACTATTTTAGTCCTATTATATAAGTGAAGGATGAATATTTCCAATCATAGTGAGATGATGTTGGTCGACGATTATAGAAGGAAGATTATGTAACTGTCGAGCGTTACCAATTGATGGTAGTGGGAGACGTTACCAATCTCACTGAGTCTGTTAACATCTTAATTGTTGCAAGCTGACCTCCCCTTTGGTAGGGGTGTGAGTAGCATTTGTTGGGCCTCAATAGATTGTACCTAGTTTTTGGATCCTAGATTGACGAGCAAGAACTTTAGACAATCTAGAACACACACATAGAAACAGGAATGGTTGAATTTGAACCCAAAATGGACACATCAACTAAGAACAATATCTACCGTTGGTCCAGAGAAAGGAATGTGAAATACTAACGACGTATATATCATATAATTAATTTGTTGAGGCCTATGAAAAAAATTGGGTAATATTCTGGTGTGGTTATAGCCACACTAAGCCTTATATTGGATCCACCACTATATACACACGCAAACATTGTGTGTATGTATCCTATGTTTTTAAACTTAACAGTGTCCATATGTTTGTGCCATGTCAAGTAAGGGTGTAAGTGGTTCAAACAAAACCAACGAAATTGAAAATCCAAACCGAACAAAATGGAAAAACTATCCGACCTTGTCTGGTTCAGTTCTAATTTGGTTCGATTCTTGGTTTTTTATTTTAATATCCAAAGAAATGATGAACCAAACTGATGCTAACCACATCCCCTCAATTTACTAATAACATTCCCTCTTCACCTCACACACACTTAAATAAAGTTAGGCCCATGATTATGCCCAAATGAAAAACATTCCTAAAGTCCACTATTTTCAATCTTTCCTTACTTATTTATGAAAATTGCTTTTCCCACTTCATACAAAGCTAAAAAACATCAGTATTTTATGTTTTTAACCCCAGCGGCAGTTAACTGATTTTAAAAAATCAGTTTTTATAAATTGTTAGTTTTTAGTTTTTGTTAAAATTAAATCTGTTTTTTAAAAAAATTAAAAACAGTTTTTAAGTTAAAAAATTAGCTGTCTTTTTTTTTAGCATTTTCACTTTAATCACATGTCATTTTATCGTTTTTGTTCACTCATTTTATCGTTTTTGTTCACATTAAGATGAAAAAAATGTGAAGTTTTAGAAAATATAGGCAAAACATGACAACGACAGCTAACATCCGCTGGTTTCCTTCCCATCGGCAGTTAACTGCCGCCGTATTCTTTCCATCGGCAGTTAACTGCCAATGAGGTTAAAAACGTAAAATACTGGTGTTTCTTAACTTTCCATGAAGTGGGAAAAACAACTTTCCTCATTTATTCATCTGTTCATCTCATGATCAGAATAGAGACGCTCATACCACCATCATATTCATATGGGGTGTTTCAAATTCCACCTTGTCCATGGGGGTACAACAACGCCTTTGACATATGTTCTTTTCTCATTGACGGTATATGAAAAATGGTTCCACATTTTTCATATGTTTCATGTGAAGTGGCACTTTTATGCGCATGCAGCAACATTATTGGTTGTAGGCCAATGTGAAACCAGAATCATTGGAAACATTTCGTAGGCTAAAGCATGAAAACCCTTGCTATCTCTCAACTATTTCAAGTTAATGGAAGGACAAACCTATGTTCCGTCGTTTTTTGTGTACCAAGCTGTGCAATTTTTATAAATAGAAACAAACTAAAATAAAGTCTTTAAACGAGTCTCTTATGTGTAAATATTATTTTTAATTAATGAAAATAATACTTATTAATAAGGACTCAATTACTCCAACTACTCAACAATTCTAAAAAGACCCACTAAATATGTTTCATTAATAACTTTGTATCACTACATAAAGAGAGAGAGAGTTCTTATTTAAGTGATGGTGAGACCAACTTTTACCGATTTTCTTTCTTATTTAAAACTGTTAAAAGAGATGATCCATATATATGTGATGATAACTAATAAATATTCATTTTTTTCCTTCTAATTGAAGTCCTTAATATGCTAGACTAGAGTCATTATTAAGTAAAGAGCTCCCCCGTTACAGACAATCTTACGATGCTTTTCATTTCTCAAATTTTGAGTTAACTAATTGTTGAAAACCAATAAAATTTTAACTTGTCATTTTTTCATTCTTGATAACAGGATAAAACGATAATAATAGTTATTGAAAACTCTCACATATAAGTGAAGAAGTTGAGGTTCAAACCTCCATCATAGTGTCCGACCTAACAATTACAGTATTTTTTATCATTTTTATCACTTTACCTTACAATATTTTTATCATTTTTATCACTTTACCTTATTGGTTGCGTTTACAATGGGAAAGCAGAAAGCTTTCCCACCATGGGAAAGCCTTTTCCAATGGTTAGATGGTTGAGGAACACAATTTTTATTATGGACTGTCTACACCAAATTTTTTTCCTTTCTCTTTTACACTCTTATATTTTTGTTTAGATCTGGAATACACGATTTTTATCATAGACTGCCTACACCATATTTTTTTCTTTTCTCTTTTACACTCTTATATTTTTGTTTAGATCTGGAATTTTTTTCTTTTCTTGATCTGGAAACAATTGGTCGGATTTTCTCGCTCATGCGCATCCGAGTGCGCGCGCGCGCCCGTATTATAAGAGTGACTTAGAAGTTGAATTTTTTCGCGATTTTTTGCAGGCATGTTTAGGACATAAAAACAACATCGCCCACAAAAAACGAGAATTTTCCGACAAGGGACAGATTAAATATGAATTTTTTACGCGCCAAAAACTCAAGAACGCGAAACAACAAAACAGTCTACACCAAATTTTTTTTCTTTCTCTTTTACACTCTTATATTTTTGTTTAGATCTGGAATTTTTTTCTTTTCTTGATCTGGAAACAATTGGTCGGATTTTCTCGCTCGCGCGCATCCGCGTGCGCGCGCGCCCGTATTATAAGAGTGACTTAGAAGTTGAATTTTTTCACGATTTTTTGCAGGCATGTTTAGGACATAAAAACAACATCGCCCACAAAAAACGAGAATTTTCCGACAAGGGAAGGATTAAATATGAATTTTTTACGCGCCAAAAACTCAAGAACACGAAACAACAAAACATGCACCTAGAAAACGAATTTTGAGCTGGTTTTTTGCAGACACCTCTATAAAAATACATATAGAGGATCTGCAAAAAACCAGCTCAAAATTCGTTTTCTAGGTGCATGTTTTGTTGTTTCGCGTTCTTGAGTTTTTGGCGCATAAAAAATTCATATTTAATCTGTCCCTTGTCGGAAAATTCTCGTTTTTTGTGGGCGATGTTGTTTTTATGTCCTAAACATGTCTGCAAAAAATCGTAAAAAAATTCAACTTCTAAGTCACTCTTAAAATAAGGGCGCGCGCGTGAGCGAGAAAATCCGACCAATTGTTTTCAGATCAAGAAAAGAAAAAAATTCCAGATCTAAACAAAAATATAAGAGTGTAAAAGAGAAAAGAAAAAAATATGGTGTAGGCAGTCTATGATAAAAATCGTGTATTCCAGATCTAAATAAAAATATAAGAGTGTAAAAGAGAAAGAAAAAAAATTTGGTGTAGACAATCTATAATAAAAATTGTGTTCCTCAACCATCTAACCATTGAAAAGGCTTTCCAATAGTGGGAAAGCTTTCTGCTTTCCCATTGTAAACGCCAACTACCTTATTCTACATTACATCGATGATTCCAATTCTCGGGTGGGTGTGGGGGTGGGGGGAATAGTAGGTTACTATTGTGATTCATAATGCTATTCGAAAGGACCATAGGATGTAGGGGTCATGTGCCAACCAAGTGACCTCTCGCGTAACCAGCCTACAAGTGTATTGTACTGGTACTAGATGTATATGCAATTTTTTTATTATACTTTTTTCGTTATAATTTATTTTGTTTGTATGTTTCTCTAATATAATGGAGTTTTCCTTCATGATTTTGTTTTTTATTTATTTCTAGTCTTAAATATTTTATTGGTCTCCACACTTTTATCAGATTTTGACATTGATCCCTGCACTTTTTTTTTGTTTGACATTGGTCCCTGCAGTTTGTAAAATTTTTGGTTTTGGTTATTCTATTAAGTCAAAGTTAAAAAAAAACGAAAACTAACGGTGTGCCACGTGGATCAATCATTCCACGCCATGTGGCACACTAAAAAAAGACAAAAAAATATTTGAGCTTTTTAATTACTACCTTCGTCCCTAAATATATGAGTCTTTTGTGAAAAACACGAGAATTAATAAAGTTGATTATTGTATTAATTTTGTTGACAATTGCTATTGTTTTAGTGTGCCAAGTGTAATGAATAAAATAATAATTAAAAAGCTATAATATTTTTTTGTCTTTTACTGTGTCACGTGGCGTGGAATTATTGTATTAATTTTTTTTTTTTTAATATTTTTTTTAATTTAGAAAAACTATAACACCATGCAGTCCCCGACAACGATAGGAAAAACTTGGTATCTCCGAAAAAATTGTATTTTCACGAGTCTTAGTAGTGCAAGTATACATTGTCTCAAGTAATAGCATAAAAAGATCAAACCCATAACTACCATGACACTATAACTTCCTATAGTTTTTCAGTGATAAACTTGTTTGTGAGAAAATAAAATAAATCATTTGATGTCACAACAATAAAAATAAATATCAAAGACAATAACTATTTTGGAAAGCAAGTAAAACTAGAAGTTCTCAAAGATGATAGTGTGGTTTAAACGATGATTTAGTCATGACAGAACTTTGCTACGATATAGAGAGATATAGCTTGCTATAGCTTCCTGGCAACCTAGTGGTCTTATGGGTATTTCAATGTAGCCATCATGTTAAGCATAGGTCGACACATCGTTCGGGGTAAACACACAATATCTAACATGCAACATTAGTAGGTTAGGTCATCAGTAGCTCTCATTCCAAGGAGAAGTTGAGCCGTAAACTATGCCAAGAATCCTAGATAGATATTTTCTCACAGCGCTCAAAGATCTATGTTCATAGCAAGCAATCGTTCTTGTTCCCATTTCCTTTCTGTACTTTGGGACGTAACTCATATTAAACAAACAGTTTCATTCCAATCTCTTCTCAGTCTCAGGGAATTTGGCAATAAAAGTAAAAGTGATCAAATTTTACTTTCAAATAGCGTTAAAATAGTTTGTTTAAATGGAGCCTGAAGTTGTAGCTCTCAAATCTTAAGCAAATAATATCATAACCTCATTATGTCTAAACCACTAAAGGAGTTTAACTCATGATGAGCTTAACCATGAAAACAAAAAATTAAGAAGAAATAGATGATGACATGAAAAGCTAAATTGATAGATAAACAAGAGTTAGAAACTGATTACACTCCACAAAGGAATGAAGCTTCACCAAAGTAATCATAAATCTAATCCACTGAGAACTAGAATTCATGATCATCTATGTGGAAGATGAGATAGAGTGAAAACTCTAGTGGTTGCTAACCCTAATTTTCTAATTTCCTAAATAGTCACAGATTAGATGCTATAGGTCATGCAATCGTTATATTTCTAATAGATTATGGAGGATAAATGCTCCCAAAAGCTAGCTCAAAGGATGAGAGTACTCAACAACCTGGGAACCTGATCGATGTGAGACTAACAACAAACTACAAACAACTTCAAAATCAACTTCAACACTCACTCTCACGCCTAGCGTGGGCCTGGGTCCAGGGTCCAATTCCCACATCGCAATCCTTAAACCGACTCTGATACCATGTTAAATAAGGTTGGATCTCATCCCAAAAGCTAGCTCAAAGGATGAGAGTACTCGAGCATATTTATATGCTCAACAACCTGGGAACCTGAGCGATGTGGGACTAACAACAAACTACAAACAACTTCAAAATCAACTTCAACACCAGTTATCAGTGGACTTGGGATTTAGAAATCTGAGAACTCTGAATGATGCATATATGCATAATTAGCATGGAAATTGGTGGCGGACAGGAACAAATAATGGGTCCAAATCATGCGTGCTAAGTATGGTTGTGGTCTTATAAGAACCCCACAAATGATCAACAAAAGTATTGCTTCACATGCGTGGAGAGCAATTCTTAAAGCTCGGCCTATTGTTAATAACAACATTCGCTGGATTATTAAAGATTGGCAAGAAACCAAGTTCTAGAAAGATTGTTGGCTTCTCAATGGTGTTTTGTTGGAGCATCTTTATGGTAATGTTATTCCTACAAGATAAGAGAATTTTTCTGTTGATAGTTAATGCCATGGTCCTGATTAATCAACCACTTCATCCCGGCTTCCGTTGTTGATAATTTTCACCATAATCATCCAACTATTTCGGGTGACTGTGATTTCCCTTCTTGGCTGCCTACTGCTGATGGCATGTTTAGTGCAAAAACTGCATACAATATGCAATTGGTTGTTGCGTCAAGTCATGATGATGCATAACTTTCCAAATTAGTGTGGAATTGGAAATGTCTTGCTTGTATGTGTACTACCATGTGGAAGATGGCTCATGTGTTAAGCTATTAACAAATGAGGAACGTTGCAAAAAAGGCTTATATGCTGACAATATTTGTCCCCCTTGCAATTTAGCGATAGAAACTCTTATGCATGTTTTAAGAGATTGTGATGATGTTAAACATTTTTGGGACCATATCATCAAAGCTGATAATTGGAGCAAGATTCTAAGTTTGGGAACTTTAGCTTGGCTCGAATGGAATCTTTCGACCAATGATATTGGAAATACACCTTGGCCCTAGAAACTTGTGTTTGAGGTTGCCGTTAATATGTTATGGCGAGACCGTAATACACTCAAATTCGATCACCATACTGGCATGGATCATACTCTTTGGTCCAAAGTTATAAATTAGGTTGAGGATATTCATGGTTCGATGAATGCATATTTGAGGAACGATAATAATATGACTTCTCATACTTTTTGGTCAAAGTCATCCCCTGATGTTCTCAAGATGAATGTTGATGGATCACATATAAATACTAGCAGGTATTGAGCTTGTGGAGGTATTGTTCGAGACCAATATGACGCTTTCATGAAAGGGTTCTATTGTAAGGTTAGTTCGAGTAGTTCTATTTTTCCAGAAGCTTGGGCTCTTCAAACGACATTCATCTTGCTTGTGACCTAGGTGTGAAGGATATCGTCTTTGAGACCGATTCTCTTGGTCTTTTTCATATGGTCTGAAGGTGAGAAAAACACACAAGAAGGGGGGGGGGGGGTTGAATTGTGTGGGCTAATTTTTTCTATCTCAAAAACTATGTTAAGTTCAGAATCAGATTCTGAAATCTTTTTAGAGTTGTTTGCAGCGGGTAAAATAAAAGAGAGAGAGAGAGAGAGAGAGAGATTGACACAGCAGATTATCCTGGTTCCTTCCACAATCCGGAAGTAGTCCAGTCCCCTTGTCACTTACAAGAGATTTTCACTATAATCACAAAGATTACAAGTTGCTCAAGCACAAAGCAAGAGACTTCCTATTGCTCAATGCACAAAGTTTTGAGACTTCTTTTGCTCAAACACTAAGTAAGAGACTTCCTATTGCTCAAATACTAAGTAAGAGACTTCTATGCTTAGACACACAGTCTAAGACTTTGAATCAAACAGATTTTACAAAGAAATGAGTTTGAGTTTGAACACTTGATATACAATCAGTGGTGTTCACAAAATACAACACAAGTGTAAGACTCTAAACTTAAGAAATTCTAAGGTAAGGAGTTTGTAAGAATTTCTAAGTGTTTTTGCTGACTTTCAGTTTTGACAGTTTTTGTTCGTAAAACAGAGCACATAATTTTTCAGTCTTTTTGTTTCTTCAGTCTTAGAGTTTCTTCTTCAAATCTTCTGTCCTTTATAGAGGAGAAAAGAGATGTTGAGAAGAACTCAGCTCAGCAATAGAGCCGTTGCAGTTGAAGCTTCAAACACGTTAACTTCATCCTTGAAATGGTATGTGAAGTTGAAGACCAACGTTTAAAAATGTTTCCTTAAAAGGGATTGAGTGTTTCGTCCAAGGAAACGTGAGTGCAGACATCAGTTCTGACTTCTGAGAATGTTGTAGAGCAGTTTGTACTGTTGACAGTGACATCACACTTCAGACTTCAGAAGCTGGTCTTCAGACGTACGGATCAGAAGCTGATCTTCAGACGCACCCTTCAGAAGCACTGTTCATCAGACGCACTCTTCAGACGCACTGTTCAGACGTTGACTTTTGTTGATCTTCAGACGCTGCCTTCAGACGTTGCCTTCAGACGTTGACTTTTGTTGACCTTCAGACACTGCCTTCAGAAGCTGGTCTTCAGACGCACCCTTCAGACGCTCCCTTCAGAAGCTCTTCTTCAGACGCTGTCTTCAGAAGCTGCTTCAGACGCTGATTTGCTTCAACCTTGCAACACAAGCTTCTATGCTTTCCTTCTTGCTCTTAACTTGTTCTTTCATAACCAATGTTAGATATCAAACTTTAAGTACATGGTTCTGCACACTTAGAATCAAGCATTAACATATTCCAATTTTCTTTTTAACACTTTGTTATCATCAAAACCCAAAAGAGAGTTGTTTATACATTTTGTTCCAACATGGTCGTGAAAGGCCATATCACTTATGAAATTCTGGCCAGGCAATACCTAAGAGAAACTAACAGGTTCTGAACCAACAGGTTCTGAACAGAACTTAGCACAACAGTTTGCAAACCAGAGCACAAACACAAACACACACAGGCAGCAAATTAAAGTGCAGGAAAGTAAAAAGGCACAGAAGTTTGTTAACCCAGTTCGGAGTAAACACCTCCTACTCTGGGGGATACCAATCCAGGAAGGAAATCCACTATTGGATTTAATCCTTAAGACTCAGACACTGACTCCCAGTTCTTATCCCAAGCAATTAACCTCCACCTAGTAAGACTTCTACCCAACTCTGAGTAATAGAATCCACTATCTTCCTATTCAAGTAACTAAACCCAGTTACTGAAACCCTTAATCAAAAACACTCTGTTTTTCAGAAAACTTCAAAAACACAAAGACTTCATTCGTACCTAAAGGCTTAGAATGAATTACAACTCAATCAAACACCTAAACCAACTCTAACAGAGTGGTGCACAATAAAGCTAAAAGCTTAAAATACTAAGACTCAATTTTCTATCTTAAACTCTATAAATTCGTGTCTCTTGAATAGCAGCAGCCCTCCTCCTTATATAGCCTTCAGTCTTGCAGCATAAAAAAAAAATAAAACTAATCTTCTGATTTTGATTTGTTACTGAAATAAGATTGGTCCAATAATGTAACAAATAAAATTGTACTGAATCTTTTAAAGATTATAACAGGAAAATATGAATTTCATATCTTTGAACCAAATCTTCAATAAAATCTTCTTCAAATAAATCAGCATTCTAGAAGCCATATGCGTGGATAAATCCTCAATAAATCTTGCAAAGATTCGCATAGAAAAACCTTGAAAATAACCAGCTTCTGATGAAGTCAACATAAGTCAACGCTGGCATCAGAACCTGAATCAGCTTCTGAAGTGCTACAGTGCTTCTGATGAACATTCAGCTTCTGATGTAATTTTCAGCTTCTGAACAGCTTCAAATGAGAAAACTTCCAACTGAAGAAATGTTCTAATCATGGAGATGCTTCTATTCAACACTTTGGTTTTGCCAAAATATGCAGCCAACACCAAAAGACTCAACAATCTCCCCCTTTGGCAAATTTTTGGCTAAAACCATCCAAGTTCTTCAATCTCCCTTAAAAGCAACTCAGCAATGAAGAACTCCACACTGATCAATCATAGCATAAACATAAGCAGCGGACACAACTATGAATAACACAACCAGCTTCAGTTCTACAAAACATAACAGCTACTGAAGTACACATAAGATACTGATCAACTCCTGATCATCACAAACATGGTACCAGAGCTACTGATCACAACACTCCCCCTGCAACTCAGCTACTCACACAAACTCCCCCTCACTACTGAACTACAGAGAAACAGAAGTATCAGAGCACACTTTAGGAGCTGAGCACACTTCAGGACCACATTTCAGGAACACACTTCAAGAACACATCATCACTCAGGTATATAACAATCTTGTACTCCCCCTGAGACACATACTCCCCCTCAATAATATCTTGACAGCTCTTGTTATATTGGTTCTGAACTCTGAGCTTCACAAGTAACTTCTGAACAACACTGAAAGCTAAATTTGAACTAATTCTCTGAGCAGCAACACTTGGTATCAGAGCCAACACATTACATAAGATTTTCTCCCCCTTTTTAGCCACAAAATTCTGACAAATCTCAGACTTCAAATAGGGAACCAAAACTACATATCCAAAAGTAGTCTCAGACTCTGACTTAGGTTCAGGATCACACTTAGCAGAGGCACAACTGGCAGGTACTCTAGCTTCCTCACATCCAGTTTGCAGTAATTGCTATAACTCTTCATGCAAACACACACCTAACTTGCTCCTTAAGTTTTCAAACTGCTTAGCATCCAAGGCCTTTGTGAAAATATCAGCAACTTGTTCTTCAGTAGCTACATGTTCCAGCTGAATAATCTTGTCCTCCACAAGGTTTCTGATAAAATGATGTCTGATATCAATGTGTTTAGTTCTGCTGTGCTGTATTGGGTTCTTAGAGATGTTTATAGCACTCAAATTGTCACAAAACAATGTCATAGTTCCTTGATTAATGTTGTACTCCTCAAGCATCTGCTTCATCCAAACCAGTTGTGAACAACTACTCCCAGCAGCAATATACTCAGCTTCAGCAGTTGATAATGACACACAGTTTTGTTTCTTGCTGAACCATGAAATCAAGTTATTTCCTAAGAAGAAACAACCTCCTGAAGTGCTCTTTCTGTCATCAGCACTTCCAGCCCAGTCAGCATCACAAAATCCCATCAATTCAGAACTTGAACTGTGTGAATACATGATTCCATAGTCACTTGTGCTATTCACATACTTCAGGATCCTTTTAACTTGTGTCAGATGACTCATCTTAGGATCAGCTTGATATCTTGCACATACTCCAACAGCATAAGTGATATCAGGTCTGCTTGCAGTTAAATACAATAAGCTCCCTATCATGCTTCTGTACTGACTTTGATCAACTGAAACTCCATGTTCATCTTTGGTTAGCTTCAGATGAGTAGCAGCTGGTGTCTTCTTATGAGCAGCAGATTCCATTCCAAACTTCTTCACTATGTTCTTGGCATACTTACTTTGAGAAATGAAGATTGTATCTTCCATTTGTTTGACTTGTAACCCAAGAAAGTATGTCAGTTCACCAACTAAGCTCATTTCAAATTCTGACTGCATCTGCTGAACAAACAATTTGACCATCTTCTGAGACATCCCTCCAAACACTATATCATCCACATAAATCCGAGCAATCATCAGACTCCCATTTTCATCTTTTACAAACAAGGTCTTATCAGAACCTCCTTTTCTGTAACCTTGAGCCACAAGAAACTGAGTCAGCCTGTCATACCATGCTCTTGGTGCTTGCTTCAATCCATATAAAGCTTTCTTTAGTTTGTAAACATGATTAGGAAATTTATGATCCACAAATCCTTTATGCTGTTCAACATACACTTCTTCTTGCAGATATCCATTCAGAAATGCACTCTTCACATCCATCTGAAATAGCTTGAACTTGAGAATGCAGGAAACACCCAACAGTAGTCTTATGGACTCTAGTCTGGCCACAGGCGCAAAGGTCTCATCAAAATCAAGTCCCTCAACTTGAGTATAACCCTGAGCAACCAACCTTGCTTTGTTTCTGACTACAGTACCATTTTCATCTGTTTTATTCTTGAATATCCACTTAGTCCCAATCACATTCAGCCCTTCAGGTCTTGGAACTAGATCCCACACTTCACTCCTTTTGAATTGATTCAACTCATCTTGCATTGCTTCAATCCAAAATTCATCAGTTAGGGCTTCTTTCACATTTTTAGGCTCAACCTTTGACACAAAGCATGAATCAGTAGCAGCTGGTTCTGATCTCCTGGTTCTGACCCCTTGATCCAAACTCCCAATGATAAGCTCCTTAGGATGATCCTTCTGAACTCTAATAGATGGCCCTTTATTGGTAGGGTCATGTTCTGGATGAACTTCTCCTTCTTCAGACTCTGGATGAATTTCTGCTTCTGAAGTTTGTTCTTCTGATGCTTCAGACTCTGGAACAACTTCAGACTCATGTCTTTCTTTCTCAGCAGACAGATCATCAATCACAACATTTATGTACTCCATCACAACCTTGGTTCTGGAATTAAACACCCTATAAGCTCTGCTATTCACTGAATAACCCAGGAATATGCCCTCATCAGACTTAGGATCTAGTTTTCTTCTATTTTCCCTGTCAGCCAAAATATAGCATCTGCTCCCAAAAACATGAAAGTATTTGACTGTAGGCTTCCTTCCTTTCCATAGTTCATATAAGGTACATGCTGTTCCCTTTTTCAAAGTGACTCTATTGTGTATGTAACATGCCGTGTTCATTGCTTCAGCCCAAAACATATATGGCAGCTTCTTAGCATGCAGCATAACCCTTGCACATTCTGCTAATGTCCTATTCTTCCTCTCAACTACACCATTTTGCTGAGGTGTGATAGGTGCAGAGAACTCATGTTTTATACCTTCAGAAGCACAGAATTCTGAGAAACTCTTGTTTTCAAATTCTTTGCCATGGTCACTTCTGATCCTGACTATGCCACAGTCTTTTTCCCTTTGTAATTGAATGCACAGGTCTTTAAATACTTCAAAAGTATCAGACTTTTCTCTAACAAAACTGATACATGTGAATCTTGAGTAGTCATCTACCATTACAAAAGCATACCTCTTGCCCCCAATACTCTCAACTTGCATAGGCCCCATCAAATCCATATGAACAAGTTCTAGTACTTTGGTAGTTACCTGGTGAACTAATCTGGGATGAGACTTTCTTGTTTGTTTACCAATCTGACAATCACCACAAACACTGTCCTCATTGATCTTCAGATTAGGCACACCTCTGACAGCTTCAGTACTTAGGATTTTCTTCATGCCTTTCAAATGCAAATGTCCTAGTTTCTGGTGCCAGAGTTTGACTTCCTCTTCTGAGCTCATAAGACAAGAAGTCAGACTTCTTTCTTCTTCAGAAACCCACAAATAACAATTGTCTTTGGATCTGCAGCCTCTCATCTGAATCTTATCTTCCTGATCAGTAACAATACACTCTAGTTTGTTGAAATTAACCTTCAATTCTTGATCACAAAGTTGGCTAATGCTGATCAGATTAGAAGTTAATCCTTCCACCAGTAGCACATCATTAAGTCTGGGCAAACCTTCACTGATCAAATCACCAATACCCAGAATCTGACCTTTTACACCATCTCCAAATGTCACATAACTTCTGGAGTATGATCTGATATTGCTCAGCAGCTTCTTCACACCAGTCATGTGCCTTGAACACCCACTATCAAAATACCAATCTTCTTTTGAAGTGGCTCTCAAAGAAGTATGAGCTATAAGGCCTACATTCTGAACTTTGGGCTTCCATACCTTCTGAACATTGTGTCTGATAGCAGATGGTTCCACTCTTCTATACTGAAAATGTTCAGGATACCCATACAGTTTGAAGCAGAATGGTTTGATGTGCCCTTTCTTTCCACAATGATGACAGATCCATGTTTGATTCCTCCTCCTTCTGTTTCTGAAAAATTTCTGGGGTTGCTTCTGAGGTAGCATCTGAACATGCTTCTGACCTTGCATCTGGGCTTGCTTCTGAGGTCTCTTCTTTGATGTTCCAGCCATAGAATCATGAGTTTGAGTAGCAGGAACAAAACTCATCTGTTTAGGAATCTGAGTCTGATCAACAAAACCTAAACCAGTTTTTCCTTGTTGCTGATTCCCCAAAATGTCCTCCAACTTATCAGTAGCAGAGTTCAACATCTTCACTTGCTTCTTCATTTGATCAAGTTGGGAGTTCAGTTGATTCACTTCTTGTTTTAAATCTGAATTCTGCACTAACAGTTCACCTTTTTCAGCCTCCAGTTGTAGAATAGTCTCCTTCTGATCCAAAACTTGTTTGCAAACCTCAGCACTTCTGGTATACAGTTTCTTGTAGTTATCAGCTAGTTCATCATATGAGGTTTTAGCAGTTTCAGACACAGATGAGGCTTCAGACTCTGAGTCAGACTCTGAAAAAGTCTCAGACTCTAAAACAGCTTCCTTCTTCAAGATAGCTCCTGACCTCACTACCAGACCAGTATCACACATATCAGATTCACTAACATCATCATCTTCAGAACCATCATCAGACCATGCAACAGCTAGGCTCTTTTTCTGTTTCTTAAGGAAAGTAGGACATTCAGATTTGATGTGTCCATAACCCTCACACTCATAGCACTGCACACCTTTAGCTTGGTTACTTTTCTCCTCAGACTTGGTCTTCTTCTCATCAGTTTGTTGCTTTTTGTTATTGAATCTGAAATTCTGACCTTTGGCTTTGGCTTTTCTGTTAACATTCTTCAGAATCTTGTTGAATTGTTTTCCCAGCAACACTAGAGCTTCTGATAAGTCATCCTCCTCAGAATCTTGTTGAGCATCAGCTTCAGTATTCACAGTAAAAGCTATACCTTTCCCTTTCTTATCAGGCTGTTTGCAGAATGCAGTCTCAAAATTTAACAAAGAACCAATGAGCTCTTCAACCTTCATAGCAGAAATATCATGAGCCTCCTCAATAGCTGTCACCTTCATATCAAACCTTCTGGGCAGGGACCTGAGGATTTTTCTCACTAGCTTCTCATCAGACATCTTCTCCCCAAGAGAATCAAAGGAATTGGCCATATCCAGCACATTCATGTAAAAATCCTGAATGGATTCATCTTCCTTCATCTTCAGGTTCTCAAATTTGGTGGTCAGCAGCTGCAATCTGGACAACTTGACTTTAGAGGTTCCTTCATGCGTGGTTTTCAGAATTTCCCAAGCATCCTTAGCCACAGTACATTGTTTGATAAGTCTGAACATGTTCTGGTCCACACCATTAAAGATTGCATTCAAAGCTTTTGAATTTCCCAGAGACAAGTCATCTTCAGCTTTGGTCCACTCCTCTTCAGGCTTCAGAACCTCAGTCTTGTTACCATCTTTGTCTGTATACACAGGATGATCCCAGCCTTTAATCACAGCTTTCCAAGTCCTGTTGTCAATAGACTTTAGAAAAGCACACATCCTTGACTTCCAATACTCATAGTTTGTGCCATCTAGTAGGGGTGGTCTATTGACATAGCCTCCTTCTCTATCCATGCTTGCCAGATATTAAGTCCTCTGGATCTCACCCAAATTACAGGCAGGGTGTCTGCTCTGATGCCAATTGAAATTCTGGCCAGGCAATACCTAAGAGAAACTAACAGGTTCTGAACCAACAGGTTCTGAACAGAACTTAGCACAACAGTTTGCAAACCAGAGCACAAACACAAACACACACAGGCAGCAAATTAAAGTGCAGGAAAGTAAAAAGGCACAGAAGTTTGTTAACCCAGTTCGTAGTAAACACCTCCTACTCTGGGGGATACCAATCCAGGAAGGAAATCCACTATTGGATTTAATCCTTAAGACTCAGACACTGACTCCCAGTTCTTATCCCAAGCAATTAACCTCCATCTAGTAAGACTTCTACCCAACTCTGAGTAATAGAATCCACTATCTTCCTATTCAAGTAACTAAACCCAGTTACTGAAACCCTTAATCAAAAACACAAAGACTTCATTCGTACCTAAAGGCTTAGAATGAATTACAACTCAATCAAACACCTAAACCAACTCTAACAGAGTGGTGCACAATAAAGCTAAAAGCTTAAAATACTAAGACTCAATTTTCTGATCTTAAACTCTATAAATTCGTGTCTCTTGAATAGCAGCAGCCCTCCTCCTTATATAGCCTTCAGTCTTGCAGCATAAAAAAAAATAAAACTAATCTTCTGATTTTGATTTGTTACTGAAATAAGATTGGTCCAATAATGTAACAAATAAAATTGTACTGAATCTTTTAAAGATTATAACAGGAAAATATGAATTTCATATCTTTGAACCAAATCTTCAATAAAATCTTCTTCAAATAAATCAGTATTCTAGAAGCCATATGCGTGGATAAATCCTCAATAAATCTTGCAAAGATTCGCATAGAAAAACCTTGAAAATAACCAGCTTCTGATGAAGTCAACATAAGTCAACGCTGGCATCAGAACCTGAATCAGCTTCTGAAGTGCTACAGTGCTTCTGATGAACATTCAGCTTCTGATGTAATTTTCAGCTTCTGAACAGCTTCAAATGAGAAAACTTCCAACTGAAGAAATGTTCTAATCATGGAGATGCTTCTATTCAACACTTTGGTTTTGCCAAAATATGCAGCCAACACCAAAAGACTCAACAACTTATACTAATATGAGTTTTCTGTTCAACAAAATCCATGCTCTATTTCATAGTAGAGACTGGACGTGTTCAAATCGCTTTGCTTCAAGAGAGGCGAATCGTTGTGCTCATATGCTTGCTCAATGTGGGCACTCAACTCGTTTTCGAGAGAGGCTGCCTATTTACAGCCTATTGTAATGTGTGATACTGATGATGTTTATCCACATACATTGAGTTAAGAAATTAGCATTTTCTATATAAAAAAGGAAGCATCATAATGAGTTAAGAAAAAATGTCACTCACCTCGAATGAAGATTTCAATGAGAGAAAAAAAACCTTGTGTTGAATCCCGTATGTTTTCAATAGACAGAACCATACAAAAAACATTAAATACTTTGTATTAGGAAGTTGTATTAATTAAGAATACATATAACAAAATGGTTTTGCTCGAAGAAGGAAATCACCTAAGAAACCATTTTAACCAAAACATCCATATAATGTCTTTAACCATTTGGTTATTAAATGTGAACATGGAAAAGATAAACCTCCTCAATCTCTTTAATAGATCTGTCCGTCTTAGTTATACGACTTTCATGGCACAAAAGAAACATGTAGATTCTTCGACCAAAGCTCTTCTTTTGATTGAACTAATAATTCCATGCAAACAACATTCACTTCTCAAAATTACTAAATGAAAATCAAATAATTTGATTACTTGAAAAAAAATACAAAGAAATGAAAAAAGAAGAAAACAAAGATGCAAAAGATGTACTTTTGAAGATATAGTCAAGGTGCAGCAGAGGCTTAGAGGGAAATTTTAATATTTGTCATTCAAAAGATATTGTACCGTATGCATGTTGCTTTTAGTGTTCAAACTTGGTGCTCCCGTATCCCATTTATTACAGTGTCAGTGTCAACAAAATTATTTACCTGTGACAATGATCGGTCTTTAGTTGAAAGCTTTGGAATATGTTATAGTGAATATTAGCTAAAAATAATAATATTTTCAAATAGATTATACTGTACTGAATAAATATTTCTAAAGAGAATATCTTATATGAAAAAAAGATATTCTCCAAATGCTTTGGAGAGTAATAATGTTGGGTGATCCATATATGATGGGTAGATACTAGCTTGCGATCAAGTCGTGTGAGGTATGTCGTTAACAAATATTCTTAATGCACTTGTTAAGAAGTTTAAACTAAATTTTTTATCTAAAAAATCAGTGCATTCAACACATTAAAACTCTAAGAAACCGTTTCTACTATCTAAAACTTGTCAATTGTTTTCTTGACAAGTGCACGTACCCCATATAAATAAAGGCAACCTACCCTCTCTGCATAAGCATAACATTTCATTGTTAATTTGTTGAGGCTCCCTATTGCATTACGATGTTCTCGTTGAGGCTCCCTATTGCACTAAAAAACACTCTAATAACTTGTCCACCACCAAAGACAACAACCAACTCTGCTCCTTCTCATTACCATTATTCCCGTTCCCAATCACACCGATTCCCTTCACAACCCATGGTTGTTACCAAACGTGGCAGTGGCACTAAGGCTGCTGCTCCGATTCCAAACACGGCACTTGGGTACGAGGCGGAAGGAAAATCTTCTTCCCTAGATCAAGACTTGCTGCTGATGCCGGCAGAGCTGAAGGAGGAGCTGATGCCGAAGCATGTGGCGGTGATTATTGATGGAAGCAGAAGGTGGGCGAAAACGAGAGGGTTGCCGTCGTTGGAGGGATATGTAGCCTTAGTGCAGCCCCTGAGAAGGGTGGTGAAATTGTGTTTAAGCTGGGGAATAAAGATTTTCACTGTCTTCTTCTTGTCTACTGATAACTGGGTTCTTCGTCCGAAGGTGATAATTTCATTCTTTTTTTAGTTATTTCCAATTGTCTCAAACAATCAGGGGTAGATCTACTTGGAAGTGCATCTCCTCAACTCTTAAAATTCATACCAATTTCTTTATGAAAAATATTATTCGAACGATTATTCTTCGATAACTTACGGAACAACCAAAGATATATAAGATAATATGGTTTTTTAATCATTTTTTTATTTTAATTATCTAATATATAAGTTGTCCAACATATATTGAGTATATTTTTTATTCAAATAACATACATTTTTTCAAATAACATTTTTTATAGATCCACGTGATTTGGTGGATCCAATGTATGAATTTTAACCGATTAAAAAAAATATGTTGAAATATGTGTGTTAAAATATGTGTCGCTAACATTTCTTAAAGTAATTATATTAGTTTAAATTTAAAAACACAAATACATTTTTTTTAATGGCCAATGATTTTTTTTTTGCTGAGTTTTGATTGTTGGTGCAGTTGGAGGTTGAATTCTTGTTAAGCCTCTTTGAAAGAACTATAAATTGTGAAATTGAAGCAATCATGAGGTACCAAACTCTTACCGCTACTCTGTATTTATTTTTTAGGTTAAATTACACCATGAGTCATTTAAGTTATTTAATTGTAACATATTGGTCCTTTAAGTTTTTTTCGTACCACTTACGTCCTTTAAGTTATTTAATTATAACAAGTTGATCCTTTAAGTATTTTTTGTAACGTTTAGGTCCTTTAAGTTATATAATTGTAACTTTTAGGCCCCGAATAACTTACATTTTTAAGATCTAAAATACATCAAATTGTTACAGTTAAATAACTTAAAGGACTTAATTGGTACGGAAAAAACTAAAAGGACCAATTTGTTACAATTAATTAACATAAAGGACCTAAGTGGTACGAAAGAAACTTAAATGACCAATTTGTTACAATTAAATAACTTAAAGGACCTTTTGTGTAATTTAGCCTATTTTTTATTTATAGAAAAAAGACTCTTAGTGTTACTCTTGTTTTCTTCTTTTTTGACAAACTTTTTTAAAATTAAAAAAGCTAAAATGGAATTAAAAACCAAAACACTTAATCTCTCAAGCATAAAGAGTGCCAAAAGAGGACTAAGGAAAAAAAGTATGATTTACACCAATATTCCAAAAAAAACTAACGCTAAAGCCACAAAAGGCTCGCCTAGAAACACAAAAAGAGATTGAAACAAAAAGAAGCTAAGTAACAGCTCCCAAACACAAAAGATGATCAAGCCACCATGTATGGTAATTAAAAACAAAATTAGGATGATTTGCCTTCAACACCAGAAGGATTGTAGCTTAATTTTGTTTAAAAGTTGATTAATAGTATTCCCCTTTTGTTGGAAGACTCTAGAGTTTCTGTCACGCCAAATAATCCAAATACAAGAGAGTCAAAGCAAGTATAAGGAAGAGGAAATGGTTTTTGAGAAGCCACCCAACGATCAAAATTTAAGAATACATTCATTAACAATAGTTGGCTTGACTGAAGCCAATCCGAGCCAAGTATAAATATCATACCAAATTTGATAAAAAAAAAAATACAATGCAAAACAAGATGATCAATATTCTCTTCCAACCCACAGCCGCCTGAACAAAGAGATGTGTTCGATTGAAGTATCATTCTCCTGATTAAGTTGTCGCAAGTTGGAAGTCGGTCACGCAATAAGCGCCAGGCAAAAATGTTGATTTTAAGAGGAACCTCCTTATGTCAAATGGTTGAAAAAATATCATTGTTGAAAGTTTGATCCCTTTATGTTAGGTAGTTGTAGACACTAAAAACATTGTATCTTGAAGAGGCATGTAGTTGCCAAGTCCACTTGTCATTCACATTAGCCTGAAAAACAATTGGTAATAAAAGCGCACAACATTCACTCCATAATTCTTCCTCCCAAGCCATCAACCTACGACGCCAATTCCACGCCTTGCCGCCCTCCCCCATCCTAGAAAAAACATGTCTGCCACAATTGTCAATTTGTTATCTGAAAGATAAAAAAGACGACTAAATATATCCTTCAAAATACCTCCCTCTAACCAAAGATCTCAATAGAGTTTCTACGCCATCCCCCATCTCCCGTCATAAATGATCGGTAAACCAACCTCCAACCCTCTCTCCAACACCCCTCTAACTACAAAGCAAATTATTCCACCACACCGAGGTCTCCCCCCATTACCTATAGTTCCTCCTTCCCCCCGTTACTTAGACATATTTCAATTTTTTTTAAATGGAATTCTACTATACATGTGCAAAAATGGGTTAGATCATTAGCTAAATGACTTAGGGGGGTGTATTGAATTAGGATTCTAAGAGATTTTAAAAGACTTTTTTATCATAAAAAAATCTTGTGGTATTCAATCAAGACTCTTTGCAACTTAAAAAAAGTCTTTTGGTATTCAATCAAGACTCTTTGTCATTTAAAAAAAGTCTTGTGGTATTCAATCAAGACTCTTTATCACTTAAAAAAAGTCTTGTGGTATTCAAAATCATGCAAATTTCGAAGGATTGTTTAATAAATTGGATTTTGATGGATTTGGTGGGATTTTCTAGTGAAATTTTAGCATGAAAAAGTCTTTCATGAAAACATGAGATTTCTTAGGATTGTTTTTTCTTTAAAGATTTTCCCCTCTCTCCTCCCCTCTCTCTCTCCCTCTCTCCCTCTCTCTCACACTTTCTCTCTCTCTCTCTCTCTCTCTCTCTCTCTCTCTCTCTCCTCTCTCTCTCTCTCTCTCTCTCTCTCTCTCTCTCTCTCTCTCTCTCTCTCCTCTCCTCTCTCTCTCTCTCTCTCTCTCTCTCTCTCTCTCTCTCCTCTCTCAATCTCACTCATAAAAAAATAAAGTAAAGAGTGTGTGTTGAAAATATTGTGAAAGATAGTGTGTTATGATCATATTTTTTCAATGAGTCTTTAAAAATTCATAAAATCTTTTGAAATCCATAAAATCATTTGAAATCCTTTAAAATTTTATGAGTTAAATCCATTGAAATCCAAATTGTAAATCTCAATAGTCTTTTAAAATCATCAAAGTCATTAAAATCCTGCAAAGTCTTTTAAAATCCTTAAGACTTTTTTAAACAAAAATTGTCCTTTAAAATCTTAATCCAATACACCCCCTTAATGTTTTTTTTAACGAAAACTAAATGACTTATTATTTATGTGTGTTTAAGAAGAACTCAACGGTACCGGTATATTTTTGGCCGTTAAATTATTAGCTAAATGAGTGATTATTTAATAAAAACTATTTGTATCATTTATTTACAAATAAAATTATTTAATAAAAACTATTTATATCATTTAAAAAATCATAATAACTAGATCTCATTTATCAAAAGGGCCATTGAATAGAATTTACGCATCATAACCAAATATATTTTCCCTCAAAAAAGAAAACCATATATATATATATATATATATATATATATATATATTTTTTTTTTTTTTTGTCTTTTCTTTTTTCTAGCTGTATTTCATTCATTTCTTCCTTTTATCAATTGATCTTAACTAGATCAACTCTTTTGTCACTTTGCTGTAATTAATCATTAATTCCTTTCTTATGATAGAGAAAGAATTAAAATATCTGTGATTGGTGATTCATCAAAGCTCCCCAAGTCTCTACAGAAAATGATAGCTATTATTGAGGAGAAGACAAAGGATAATTCAAGACTCCAACTTATAGTGGCAATTAACTATGGTGGAAGATATGATGTAGTCCAAGCATGTAAGAGTGTAGCTAAGAAAGTGCAAGATGGAATTATTCATTTGGAAGACATCGATGAAAACATTATTAAAAATGATTTGGAGACTAAATGTACAGAGTTTCCTTACCCTGATCTACTAATCCGGACCGGTGGAGAACTTCGAGTTAGCAACTTCTTGTTATGGCAGTTGGCATATACAGAACTTGTCTTTAGTCGAAAACTTTGGCCAGATTTTGAGAAAAACGATTTTGTTGAGGCCTTAAGTTCATTTCAACAGAGAGAAAGACGTTACGGCGGTGAGCAACATTAGTATATCTACATCTGTCTAGTAATATGGTGGTTTTCTGATTTTGGTCTTAATTTGTCGAATTTAAGGAAGGAGTCCTCAAGGGGTTTTGGTTGATTCGGCATGCAATGTCATAGATTATTTGGAAAGCTAAAAATGTTATAATTTTTGCAATGTCATAGATTATTTGGAAATCATTTTAACTTAATCTTCGTCTCTTCCAATTCTTTATCATGTTTGGCTTCCCCAACAACCACTGAGATAATTTCCTATGTGATAACCTTGCCCAACAGCAGGGAGTGAAGCTGATAAGTCACCATCAACTTGCTCGCTCTAGCCAGACCCATTTTATTGATTTTGGCCAAATCTTCAAAGTTGAAATTGGCCATTCATAAACTTCATGGCGTTGTTTCATCCCACGACGAGGTAGCAACATAAACTTTGACTTTCTTAGAGGACATAGAGTTCTTAGTTGTAGCACCAACATGGTCCTGCTTCACAACACCCTTGTCCTTCTTGGATTTTCGATATTTCTCCTTTTTCGTGATTGCCACATCCCCGTCTTGGAGCGCTTTTTCCAATTTTGTTTTCTTCAAAACTGGAAGATGTTGGAGATGGGATTCTCCAACAATGTTCACTTGGAGTGGAGACGAGGTCACGTGAGTAGTCTCCATAGGCAAGTAGGTTTCTTCCTTGTTACAACCCCTTCCATTTTTTTCTCTTTGTGATCGATTCCTTTAGCATCAGAACTCATTGCGGGATCTTCATTTGGCTTCCCGACAACCTTTAGTCCCCGTGCCTTGCTGATATACGCCTTCCACTCATTATTACATGATTTGCTCATTGATAAGTGCCAAATTTACGTATTTTTCACATACTTTATCAACCCTTTGTAGGGTTTAATTTTGAAAGAACACGAAGAACCAAATCGGCTTAGCGCCACTTTTTTTGGTGAAACTAGTGCAAAACACCCTTTTTAAGTCGGGTAAAAAAGTATTCATAAGTCGGTTCCACATTCGTCTTAATAGTAGGTGACATAAGAAGTTTTGAGTTGTTAAGTCAGACTTGAGGCTGACTTAAGAAAATGACTTCTTAAGTCTGGTAAATAGTTAACCGACTTAAAAGGTATTAAATAAAATAAATCAAAAACTACTGGTTGTACTATGAACCTCATACTCCAGCAATTAAATAACAAAATTTTAGCAAAATCTTTTATATATGATTTTAGCACTCTTAACCCCAAAAATCAAATTACAAAGCCAAATTAATGTGATTAAGCAAAAAGTCATGTGAAAAAAATCATCATGACAAGACAAACCATAACACTAGCAAGAAAATTGAATAAGTTTACCAAAAGAACACACATAACTAGATTAAGCCTTCAATAGGATATAAAAGAAGTTCAACCAAGAAAATTGTATTCGCAATATAGCAAAAATCTAAAGCATGAGCAACAATTGGAAGCATTTAATAGAGTATAGTACATTATTATTAACACAACAATAATGCTATTTAGCACGACAGAAACCACGGACAAATTGCACGACATCATGTAATTTTCAGCAATCAACAACGCACACCACCCTTTTCTATTTTTATGGGTATTATTCTAAGTAAAAATATATATCCTATCAAAATTACGCTACAATCAAGTCTTTTGCATGGTATAGCATAGTGGTGCTACCACCAACATCTCAAAATTAAGCTACAACCAAGTCAGCACCATAACTCATCCTTCCCATGACCAACTCACTGTAGCTGTCTTCATCATCGTCGGCGACATAGTCATTACCGTAGTTGTTGTCTTCATTATCGCCATCGCCGTTGTCGCCGCACAACTACCATTGTCATTACTATTGTAATTGTCTTCACCATCGTCGTTGTCGTTGCCATTGTCGCCATGATAGTTGTCTTTGTAGTTGCAGTTGTGGTCACAGTGTTGCCGTTACCGTCCCTGCCAGAGAATGGTTGAAGGAGGTTTAATGGAGGATGGGGTCTAGTTGAAGGGTTCGTGGGATTTGCACGAAAATTTTAGTCGTGCACTTTAGCATTATTGTTAACACAATGTTTAGTTGAAGAGCATAATTATGAGACATGTTTTATTGGTAACCAATAAGTAGTAATGTCATTCCTTGAACTTGTATTATATCCACATCCGTCGTAGGTAACATTACCAATCTTTCAAGATCAACCACTTTGTGTAAATATGAAATTTAACAAACAAAGGTTGAGAGAAAGCTATGGAAAACTTTATATTGATAACTGTCAACAAACTTACAAAATGAGAAAAGTTAAAATAAAAGAGTACAGCAAGACCTATTTATAGGCATCTACTAACTAGTAACTAACACTTCTAATCACTAGATCTAACTAACTTCATACTCGACTCTTAACTAACAATTAAACCAACTACTAACTGTCATTATTCTTAACAGCCTCCTTCAAACTCAAGGTAAGAGAACTCTTAGCTTGAGTTTGGATTACAAAGCTAATACCAAACACAGGAAAATGTGACTGATATAAATCGTCAAACCATAAGAGAAAGTTTCCAACAATGAACCCGAATGAAGTCAATCAAATCATCAAACTGAGACTTTCCACAAAACAAATATGAAGCTAGGAAGCATCGTATCTTCAATAAAATGAGATTAGGAAACATAATTTGCTCTTCAATCTTCATACAAAGTACACTTAATGGTAGGGGGTTTCAACCAAAGATTCTCAAAGCAACTTTCCAGCAAATGCATAACCTCAATAATACTTCTGTTGAAATATGCCTTGAATTAGTGTTGGAAAAATGTCCCACATCGGAGAATTGGAAGAAATATGCATAGACTTGGCCATATAAATAAAAGCCTTGTGTGTTAGTATTTCTTGCACCAATAGTTAGTGGGTTTTGCTATAACTGGTATTACTTCTACTGTTCAGTATCTGTAATTATCGATTATAGTGGAATTCTTTTCAGTGGCTCTGCCCGTGGATTAGTCATCACATTGCTGGATATACCATGTTAAATCTTGTGTCGTTTTTTCATTCTCTCTTTTACCTTTGTCATTATTCTCGTGTCCCGTTATAACAAACGGGTATCAGATCTGCTTCAGATCTGTTCAGGCGGGAACAATGACTGGTAAAAGTTTGAAAGTCGACAAGTTCACTGGGAGGAATAATTTTAGTTTGTGGCAGATCAATATTCGAGTGTTGTTTAAACAGCAGGGTCTATGGACACCTTTGTTAAAGCTTGCGCCAAATGCTCTACCTGCTGATATCGCCACTCTAGAGGAGAAGGCACATTCTACGTTGCTCCTTGCTTTGGATGATCATATCATCACTGAGGTTGCCGAAGAGGATATCGCTGCCGGTCTGTGGTGTAAGCTAGAGAGTCTATACATGACGAAGATCTTGACCAATAAGTTGCTCTTGAAGCAACATATGTTCAGTCTGCGTATGCAGGAAGGTATGTCCCTGAGAGAACATCTAAATTAATTGAATTCAATATTATTAGATCTGCGTAATATTGATATTAAGATTGATGATGAGGATGCTGCCTTGATTATGTTAGTTTCTTTACCATTGTCATATGATAACTTTAGAGAGTCTTTCATTAGTGGTAAAGATTCATTGTCTCTGGAAGAAGTTAGATCTGCCCTTCACAGTAGAGAACTGCGACATAGTTGTAGTGGCACTGTTTCAGATGGTCAGGCTGTTGGGCTAGTAGCAAACAACAATCATGGATATGATAAATCAGGGAAAAAGAAGTTCTCTAAGAAACCAGTAAATAGGGGTTTGAAACTGACTGAGATTTGCAATTATTGTAAGGAGAGGGGGCATTGGAAGAATGATTGTCCCAAGAAGAGGCAGAAGTAACAACAGAAGGCATCAGATAGTGTCGTTGTTGCCGAGGATGGTGCACATTCTGAAGAGGATATTGCCTTAGTTGCTGATGGTCACACACATTACGCCGATGTGTGGGTTATGGATTTCGAAGCATCTTATCATATTTGTCCTAGGAGAGAATGGTTTTCAACCTATAAGCAGTTGAATGGTGGCAATATTGCTATGGCCAATAGTTTTGCCTGCAAGGTGGTTGGGATGGGCTCTATCAAGATTAGGACTCATGATGGTAAATTCTGTACACTGAACGAAGTTAGACATGTTCCACACATGATGAAGAATCTGATATCTCCTAGTCTTTTGGACAAGAAGGGGTTTAGTTTCAAAGGTGAAGGTGGAGTTATACATGTTTGCAAGGGTTCAAGTGTGATTCTGAAAGGTGTGAAGCGGAGTACTTTGTACTTTCTACAAGGTACTACACTATCTGATTGTGCTGCTGTTGCTTCAACCGAGATTGACCAAGAAGATATGACGAAGTTGTGGCATATGAGGCTTGTGCATATGAGTGAGAAGGGGATGCAAATTATGGCTAAAAATGATCTTCTTTATGGGCATAAGATAAAGGATCTTGGGTTCTGTGAACACTGTATTTATGGGAAACTACATTGCAACAAGTTTGCTAAAGTGATTCATAGAACAAAGGGCACACTAGATTACATCCACGCTGATTGTTGCGGGCCTTCACGTGTGGAGTCGTTGGGGGCCTTCACATGTACTTTCTGTCGATGATTGATGATTATTCAAGGATGACCTGGATATTCATAATGAAGCATAAGAGTGATGCTTTCAAGAACTTCAAGCAGTGGAAAAAATTAGTGGAAAATCAAACTGGGAAGAAGGTCAAGAGGCTGCAAATTGATAATGGTTTGGAATTCTGTTGGTCTGAGTTTAATGAGTTTTGCAAGATTGAAGGGATTGTCAGGCATCATATGGTTAGGAATACACCTCAGCATAATGGTGTAGCAGAACATATGAATCAGACACTTCTGGAGAGAGCTCGGTGTATGCTCTCGAATGTTGGGTTAACAAGAACGTTTTGGGCGGAAGCAGTTAACATAACATGCTATCTGATAAATCGTGGACCTCACACAGGTATAAATCTGAAAACTCCTTATGAACTGTGGTCTGGGAAATCTGTTGATTACTCTAACTTGAGGGATTTTGGTTGCACGGTCTACTATCATGTCAATGAGGGGAAGTTAGAGCCAAAAGCAAAGAAAGGAATATTTGTAGGCTATGGGGATGGTGTGAAAGGATATAGGATCTGGTCCCCATCTGATAAGAGGTTTATTCTTAGTAGGAATGTTGTCTTTGATGAAAATTCTATGTTTAATCCAACTGTGAAGTTCAATATTCCTGAAGACTGTGGTATTGAGAAGCAGGTGGAGATGAAAATTCTATGTTTAATCCAACTGTGAAGTTCAATATTCCTGAAGACTGTGGTATTGAGAAGCAGGTGGAGAAGAGAGAAACTGAGGCTACTTGTGAAGCAGAGGAGGGCTCTCCTCAGTCACATTCAGAGGCAGAAGCATCAGTTGTTCCAGTATCACAAGAGGAACATCACAGTATAGCTCTTAATCGCCCTAAAAGAGCTAATTTTGGGGTACCTCCTACGAGATATGGCTCTGAGGACATGGTTTCCTATGCTTTACAGGTTGTAGAGGAAGTGGATCCTCATGAGCCATCCACCTTCGAGGTAAACAAAGTGGGTACAACAAACAACCCGACTGATATGTTACTAAGCTGGTTCCACAAAGCAAGTTTCAACATTGTTTGAACTTGCTAAATGTTAGAAGTGTAGTACCCTAATTTTGTCCTAAGCATTTTAAAACAAAAACCAAAAAAATCAAAGAGGGAGGAAAAAAGTCAAAGTCAACAAAAGTCAACAGAAAAGTCAACATTTCAAAAATGCTGACTTCGCACTGCGAAGCTCACTTCGCACTGCGAAGCTCACTTCGCACTGCGAAGTCTGCGATTTTTCTGCAGATTTTTGGTTTCTTTGATTTAATTCCAGATTTTGTTGCATATCATTTTCATATTTATTTTAAGCAGCATTCATGGCTATTTGGGCCAAGCAAAACCAGAATTGAAGGACTTGCCATTAATGCCAAGGTTGGAAGCTTTTTCTTCCAACCTAGCATGTGACAAGCAAGTGGGCTTGCCCTTGGGCAGCTCCTGTCCCTCCCAAGTGACCTGTTAACCACCACAAGGTTGCCAGCCACCTGCTTGGTGACTTTCCTCCTGCTTGCTTCCCCCAAACCAGTCAAACTAGCTGGATTTTCTCATTTGAAAAGCCATGAGTGCCTACCCTGTTTTTGCAGCAGCTTTTCACCCCTCACACCAGCCATAGGTAGCCTTTCTCATCCTTCAATCTCTGCACATTACAGTGCACGTTTTTATTGATCAACCATTGAGATTGCAAGGATTGATCCCCAAGTTTGGCCAATTGCAATTCAGCTTTGTTTCTCATCATTACCTTCTAGAATTACTTGAATTTGTGGCTGAAATCAGGCTGAATCTTGCCCCTTGGCACAAGGCAAGGTTGCCTCTATCCATTAGCATTTAATGCAAAGGGATTCAGCTTGATCTTAGCCACAAATCAGCTGGATTTTGGGATTCTCTAATGATGAAATAGATTTGGTTTTGACCTATAAATAGAAGGCATTACCCAAGGTTTTAAACACTTCAAAAAAACACAACTGATAACCAGCATTCAAGAGCAGAAACTCTACTCATTCCAGCTTACAAACACTCACAAACAACCAGAAAAAAACCAATCCAACACAAAGCATCACCAAGCTTCAAGTTCATCACCAATATCAAAAACCTTGCAAGAACCTCCAACCAATTCAAATCCACTGCAGCTGGAGCTTTGCTAAGGAGTTCTGTAAGTGTTCTAAGCCTTTGTATTGCATTTTCATTTGTGTTTGCATAGCAATTTTGGCTCAAAACCATTTGGTTCTAAAAAACCCCTTTTGAATTTCAAAGAAATCCCAAGGTTTTCAAAACATCAAAACTGGTTTGTCCAGCCTTTTTCATCCCAAAAACTCAAAGCTTTTCACTCACCTAAAAGGTCCTGAGTGTGTTCAGAAGTTGTTTCTGAACAAAAGTTCAGAAACAGCTTCTGAACTCAAAAATTCGCATTGTTCGCAGTGCGAAGTCATGGTCGCAGTGCGACCATGACAGAACTCAGAATCTGAGTTTAGGTGCCCAAATGGGCAATTTTTGAGGTTCTAGCCCAAGAGCTCAGAACCTAAGAGTTTTTAAACCTATGTTTTTCAAACCATAACAAGGATTTTGCACAATTTTGACAAAAATCACAAGTCCGGGTGACATTTTGTGGATAACTTGCAAAACAAGTTATGTTCTTAAACTTTCAAAACAGCATGAACAAACAAGCTATGTTCATCACTCCAAATTGAAACTTGAACAATAAATATTGTTCATGATTTTCAAACTCAAACATGAACATACGCCGAATGCGTTCGCTTTCCAAAACCGTTCGCAAAACAAGCCGAACTTGTGCGTTTTCTAACAAATTGCCAAATCTTTCCAATTTGGGTTTTCAAACCAAAATGTTTTGACATACCTTGGGATTTCTAAAAGAATTCTACCCAAAAACATGAATGAAAAAGGGATGGTGTGACGTATGTCTCTCCATTGCCCCGATTGTACGAATGCGTGACGTATGTCTCGTCGTTCGGACAATCGTCATTCCCTTTTTCAACATATCCAACCATAACCAAACCAAACCTTGGCCCCTTGTGGTCAATCCAAACCTTTTGGTCCCCCGTGGCCATTAGATTCGATACCTCGACTCGTTTGAGTCCACTCGGTCAATGATTGACTTGTATGAGTCCATTGCACCTCTCTTGGTCCCATAGCGACCAATTCGAACCCTTTTACCCTAACGGACGTACCTTTTAACAATTCTAATGCGATTCACGAACAAACGCTTAATAAGTCTCCCAAAGCGCGAGCATACAAGCTACGTTTAAATCGCAAGAATTCGGTTAAAACATCGTCCATTTAAAATTAACCAACACATGTACGTTTTTCTACCAAAGAACTACGTACGCTTTGAATTCTCCGACTACCGGGAGATACGTAGGAGCAAGATCGACATCTTGTCAAGCGCAATAATAAAAAACTTTTTTTCTTCTTTTCTTTCGTTTGTTTTTATCTCTTTCTTCCCCCCTTTTATTATATTTTGACATAAATAAGCATGCGCGCGAAACATTTAAAAACAATTTAAGCTTTAACCAAATAGAAGGTTCCCGTTGAGTACAACGGACGTGAGGGGTGCTAATACCTTCCCCTTGCGTAACCGACTCCCGAACCCGACAATGGTTGCGATGACCATCCTTTCCTCATCGTCAAAAGGGTTTTATTATCGTTTCCCTTTACAAAAAAAACTTAAGGGTTTATCAACGTTCCCTTTACACAAAAACTTTGGTGGCGGCTTCACAAAAGGCCCTCCGAGCGTTTACGAACGACCTCGGAGGATTTGCGCGTCTTTTTCCCGAGGAAAAAAACGAGGTGCGCACAGCTGGCGACTCCACTGGGGACACCTCTTGTTCCCACTAGCGAGTCAAGCCTAACCTATTTGGCTTTTAAGCCAATTGTTTTTATTTTCTTTGCGCGTCGTGCTTTTATTTTATTCATACGTGTCATATCTATGCTTTATGTTTATAATTTCTTCATTTTGCTTTATTTTCATATCATATATATATCAAATGCGGGGGTTACTTGAGTGATGTTACTCCACATTGTTCGGGTTAATGCCGGACGTGTGAGGCTCTCTACCCGAGCTTGAGAAAAAAACTAAGTTAGAAGGAGGTTGTGTGCGGAAGCCCGCGTTGACGTATGTCCGTGAGGTAGGATGTCCAACCCCGCTTAGATGAGATTTTCACGTGGAATTAATTGAAGTCATGTCGACGTATGTCCATAGACAACCCTAATTCCATGTGAGGTCTATGACTCTAAGGACCTCTTCTTAGGAAATTTCACCATTTAGAGCCTACATGTGAGGATGGGGGAAATTCTGAACCTCCACATTTTATCCATTCGCATCCGCTCATGTTTGTTACATTATGTTTTAGCAGGGGCAATCAACCTTTATTTGTTTATTACTTATTTTTATGCATAATCATAATTGAGGATAGGAATGGCCAATGTGTTGAGAGTTAGCAAATTTTCAAAAAAAATTCAAATACCTCGCAGTGCGAAGGTACTTCGCAGTGCGAAGTACACGAATTTTGTCAGCCCAGCTGACCCTTCATTTACTCCCTCTCAACCACTTTTTTCCACTATTTTTTTTTATTATTCCAAACGTTTTTCTTTCCTTTAACTCTTAAAACAAAAAAGTTTTTTTGCCATAACTTCAAAAAAGAAAAAACTCTCAAATCTAAGAGAAAAGCATACCCATTTTTTGAATCTTCCCTCCATTAATTTCGTATCTTTCTATTCAGAACCAACAACCAGGTATGAGCTCTTTTCTTCTTTCCCTCTGTTCATCTTTAATTCGTATTGCAACTGTTTAGGGGTTTTAGGGTTTCTTTTAAAAGTTCCCATGTTAGAATTTAAGTTCATAATAAACTGCATTTAGGCCTTAGTTTGCTGTATTAAGTTGGATTTTAGCAAGCATGCATCATGGGTATCTGCAACTGGCCTGTTTCTTTCAAATTCCAAGTTGTTTTTGTTGAAAACCCATTTACGAAAATTTAAAGAAAGAGAGCTGTTAAAGGGTTCCTTTTGATACCCAGTCATTGATTCTGAGGTCGTTTAGTTGCATGCATTGTATGTTAGAAGCTTAAACCAAGAGGTGTAGGTTCAGATTTCTGGGTCTTTGCTGTCATGGTCGCAGAGCAAAGTTCAACTTCGCACTGCGACCCTTTTTCTGGGCAGCCCAGAAATTTTCGAGCACCTTCGCACTGCGAACACGCCTTCGCAGTGCGACTGTAGCAGGAGCAGAACCTGTGTTTTTTCCCATTTTTCCTTTCAGTTCCATTTGTTTCACCTCATATCACCTGTAATCCTACTAACTTTGTCATTTTCATTCCAGATGGCACCCAGACCAGTAGGAAAACGCTCGAGGGGTGAGGCATCCGGATCTAGACCACAAGGGGGTTTTGATGCCTCTCGCTTCCTAAGTCTTCGGAACCAAGAAAGATATGAAGAGCTTCTTGGCAGGACCTTCTGGCCCGAGAGGCAGTTTATTATAAGCGAGAGGGGCACCTGGAGAGAGTTGGCCCGGTTGATAAACCACCGCCGGTGGGGAGTTTTGGTAAACCCTCCCCTTAACCTCAATTACGACATAATCCGGGAATTCTACGCAAATGCCATTCCCGTGGATCCAGAGGGGGAGTTTACATATCAAACCATGGTGCGTGGTCGGGTCATTAGATTCGATCGCGACGCCATCAACACCTACCTCCGAGACCCTTTCCAATTGGAAAATGATGAGCTGTGTGCTTTCCATAAGCACCAGAACCGTGGTAATTGGAACCACGATCTCTACGCTCAGACCATTTTCCAATCCGGAAAAAGCTATGAGCTTAATGCTGCGGGGCAGCCCACCAAGGCCCTCAGGGGCAACCTCACCACCTACGCCCAGGTCATTTTCCATCTCATTGTCCACAACATAAAACCCAAAAGCCATACCTCCACCACCACCATGGACGTGACCCCCCTAATCTACTACATCCTCACCGGTAAGCAAGTAGATGTGGCCAGGGCCATCTGCCAAGAGATTAAAATAGTGGTCGAGAGTGGCATCAAGCCACCGGCCAAGAAGATGTGCCCACTTGCTTTCCCGGGTCTTATCATGGGACTCTGCCGGGACGCCCGAGTAGCCATCCCTCCCCAGGTGTCCGAAACCATTAAGAACCCCATTACGGACGAGTATATCTCTAGACACTGCACAGGGAGGAGAGCGGCGAGGGCACAGCAGCCACGACCTAGACCTCCACCCGCATCAGGGGATCATCATACCTGCACTTTCATATTGGAGCAGAATGCCTCCACTGATCGATACATGACCATGATGCATGATTCCATGTATCGCCTTCAGAGGCAGCTGGGTAGGCCGACAGATCCCGATGATCAGATACCGACACCCCAGATGTTTGCAGCTCATGGTCGTTGGCCCGGGGATAGGCCGGAGGATGCAGAGGCTGGAGGCAGTGGTACAGCGGCCGGAGGCCAGGGAGGGGGTGATGAGGATGATGAGGACGAGGAGGACGAGGATGAGGAGACCGAGGATGATGAGGCTTTCACTCCTTGAGTGACCCTTTTTTTATGCTTTCTCATATTTTGTTGTTTATGTTTATGTCATTTTTCTCGTACACTCTTTAGAGGTTTCTTTTGTTTGGTACTTTGTAGCTATATTGATACTCTTTCTTTGTTATTCAAGTACTTTTTGCTTTTATTACCTAGCTTTTGCATCATAATCATGCTTACTTATTTTTAATGTGTGTGAATGTTGAAATTTTTTATCTATCATTGGTAATGTGAATTCGACAAAACTTTCCGCAACGGATTAAGCCAAAGTTTTTAACCATGGACGAATGGTAGTGATAAATGTGATTAATTTTCGCAAAGCTAAAATGCATGTTTCCTATTCTTTCCCTGATTAAAATTTGAAAGGAGAATGTATATTCCATACCAAATTATACCATACAATTCACGTTATTTAATATGTTTGTTCTATGAACCATTTAGAACCAGCCAGATGTGAGGAATACCCAAAGTTATCATAATACATATGCAGGAGATCGACATTTTTGTTTAGCTCGATCTTTTTATGTTAAATCTGAATTTTGTTTTTTAATTACATAAAAGTATTGACATGATCAAGGCATTTGTTTGAAAACGAGAGAAAACAATCAACCACAAACAGCCCACCCTGTGAGAAGTGAGTACTTGTTAAACCCCTTTCGAGTCAAACAAATCAGAATTTTTTAACTATGAACTGCCAACTTTCATAAGCTCAACTGCTTAATGAGATTGCCGGAGTTTGTAAAAAAAAAAAAAAAAAATATTTTCAGTTCATAGTTGAAACATCACTGAATTCTGGTAATTTCCTTTCGATTTTTTTTTGAACCCTTAAAACATCATGATTAGTGTCCCTTGCCAAAAGAGGAGGGAACATTCAATTAGGGTATCGTACTGAAACAAGTTGGGAAAAAAGGGGAGGTTGTGGAAGTCAAACAACGTTGGATTTCTTAATTGATCTTGACAACCAAAGAAAAGAAAGAAAGAAAAAGCAAAGCAAACCAAGAAAAAGAAAAGAGAAAAGAGAAAAGAAGACCGATAAAATCCAAGAGTTGTCGAGATCAAGGAGAAAAGCATTTGTGAATCACCAAAATTGTGATTTGAACAAAGAAAGGGGTAAGTTAGAAAGAATGTTCCCTCTTGCTTGGCCATTTGAATTCAATTTCCCCACATATGACATTTCTTTTGTAGCCCAGCCAAATTACAACCCTCAAAGACCTTTTGATCAATGCTTTTATGTTTTTAAGCAACAATAATTGGATGGACATATAACTCGATCGGAATGTTAGCAAAATTGCCGGATGAGTGTTCATAACCCCCCACATTAATCTTCAATTTGTGCATTTACTTAAATGAGTGATAGGTTGGTTCATTGATAAGCATGTTATTAATTTGAACTGTACGATATGATCTTTTGTGTGGTATTTATTTCGACTTTTTCAGTACAATCTCGGAATAATAGGGGGCATAAAATTGTGTGCGTAGATTTCATATGAATCCACCAAAATCGAAAAGCCCGACCTCGCTCGGCAACCAAAATCAAAAAGCCCGACCTCGCTCGGCAACCAAAATCAAAAAGCCCGACCTCGCTCGGCAACCAACAATAAAGCCCAATTTCCATTGGCGCCCGCAATTTTTAAACCAAAACCTGATTGCTCCCGATGCACAAATCATTCAAGGCTCAACCATGCTCTGCACTCTCCTTGCAGTTCACAAAAAGCCCAATTGTCTTTGACATTCCTCAAACATCCAACCAAAAGGCTCAATTGGCATCAGCAATCCCAAGCACGATTAAAGGAATTACACCTTTGGGGCAGGTCACCTCCCCCCTTAACAAAATTCTTCCCAAGCGAAGTCTTTTACTTTTGTCAAAATTTTTTTTTCTTTGATAGTGTATGTATTTCCTAAACAAAAAAAATTATTACGTGGAATCTTTTATGTTTTTGAGATAAATAATAACAAGCACATTTTCTCCGAATTGTGAGTACTTAAAAAAACGTGCATCCAAATCTATCCATAGAGCAGATAAGCCTCGCAGGCCAAGCATGGTTATTTGCTAAAGGGATTTCTGGTCACCGGTGAATCAAAAAGGAATATCCCCGTCAAATCAAGAGCCTGAAGGGACGATTCAAGCAGGACTAGCCAACCAAAGCACAAGCATCCCCAGCGGAACCATCAGTTATGCTCCTCAGCGGTTTAGCACGATTTACACAGCGGATTAACAATCCCCACGAGGTATTTATCCTTCATCAATTATCACGGTCTTACCCCGTCCATATTCAAGTATATCCCCTAAGACGTCGTCCCCGCGAGGATTACCAAATGTTTATGCCGGTCCATTTTTTACCTCGCCGGTCTAATCTCGTCTCATCAAGTTTATCAGTCGTATAAACGGAACAAATTTCCCCAGTAAGCACCCTAAACATCCAAACATCGAACAAGGCTGGATATCGATCATGCTTCCAAAATGATCCTTATATCCCCATAAGCCAAACCTCATTGACATTCCCCAGGGAGTCTCAACCCCAAACAAAAAGTCCAATCATTATTGGCAAACCCACACAAATCCTCGGGCCAGGCCCGAACTACACCGGTTTTGATCCCATTCAGGTATGTAGGCAAAGGACCTTGTCCTTCTAAACCAACCAACCAACAAAACACAAAAAGAAAAGCCCAATCGTCATTGGCACAACCACAACCAAGACCGACTTTGCTCGGCACCCAACCATTATCCCTCATATCATGCATAGCATAATTCATGCATCATGTCATTTTCATCCATGCATGCATATACAAATCATTCATACACATGCATTTCATATCATGTCATGCATCCTCAACAAGGATTCTCCAGTGAGTGTCACATATTTACCAACATCCATCAACAGTCAAGTAAGCGTTCCCCAGGGAACCTCCTTCACTAACTGTCCCCAATTCCCCAGAAGGAATCTTTGTTTGAGTCCATCTCATATCATATTGCATTACATATCACTGCATATCACACTGCATAACATGCACCATACAATCATGTTTTCCAGTTCAACCAGGGGCACCTATTTAGGGTAAGACCACAGCTCGTTAGGAATCGACCTTCAGTGAAAGTGCCTGAATAAGATTACCTAGCTTAGGTATCGACCTCTAGTGAAAGTGCCTAGACAAGATCACCTCCCCCAGTGTATCGACCTTCAGTGTTAGCGGCTGAATAAGATCACAGCTCGTTAGGAATCGACCTTCAGTGAAAGTGCCTGAATAAGATTACCTAGCTTAGGTATCGACCTCTAGTGAAAGTGCCTAGACAAGATCACCTCCCCCAGTGTATCGACCTTCAGTGTTAGCGGCTGAATAAGATCACAGCTCGTTAGGAATCGACCTTCAGTGAAAGTGCCTGAATAAGATTACCTAGCTTAAGTATCGACCTCTAGTGAAAGTGCCTAGACAAGATCACCTCCCCCAGTGTATCGACCTTCAGTGTTAGCGGCTGAATAAGATCACAGCTCGTTAGGAATCGACCTTCAGTGAAAGTGCCTGAATAAGATTACCTAGCTTAGGTATCGACCTCTAGTGAAAGTGCCTAGACAAGATCACCTCCCCCAGTGTATCGACCTTCAGTGTTAGCGGCTGAATAAGATCACAGCTCGTTAGGAATCGACCTTCAGTGAAAGTGCCTGAATAAGATTACCTAGCTTAGGTATCGACCTCTAGTGAAAGTGCCTAGATAAGATCACCTACCTCAGTGTATCGACCTCTAGTGAAAGTGCCTAGATAAGATCACATCCCCCAGTGGATCTACCTCCAGTGTTAGCGGCTGGATACGATCAACCTTCTCAAACCATATCATTTGCATTCCGCGAAGGACAAAATTCGGGTCCTTCTTTTACTTAATTGATCTTCGCAAAGAGTTCATAAGATGCCCTCGGCACTCACGCACTCTATGCGAAGACACAATTAAGTAGGGGCAGCTGTAGTACCCTAATTTTGTCCTAAGCATTTTAAAACAAAAACCAAAAAAATCAAAGAGGGAGGAAAAAAGTCAAAGTCAACAAAAGTCAACAGAAAAGTCAACATTTCAAAAATGCTGACTTCGCACTGCGAAGCTCACTTCGCACTGCGAAGTCTGCGATTTTTCTGCAGATTTTTGGTTTCTTTGATTTAATTCCAGATTTTGTTGCATATCATTTTCATATTTATTTTAAGCAGCATTCATGGCTATTTGGGCCAAGCAAAACCAGAATTGAAGGACTTGCCATTAATGCCAAGGTTGGAAGCTTTTTCTTCCAACCTAGCATGTGACAAGCAAGTGGGCTTGCCCTTGGGCAGCTCCTGTCCCTCCCAAGTGACCTGTTAACCACCACAAGGTTGCCAGCCACCTGCTTGGTGACCTTCCTCCTGCTTGCTTCCCCCAAACCAGTCAAACTAGCTGGATTTTCTCACTTGAAAAGCCATGAGTGCCTACCCTGTTTTTGCAGCAGCTTTTCACCCCTCACACCAGCCATAGGTAGCCTTTCTCATCCTTCAATCTCTGCACATTACAGTGCACGTTTTTATTGATCAACCATTGAGATTGCAAGGATTGATCCCCAAGTTTGGCCAATTGCAATTCAGCTTTGTTTCTCATCATTACCTTCTAGAATTAGTTGAATTTGTGGCTGAAATCAGGCTGAATCTTGCCCCTTGGCACAAGGCAAGGTTGCCTCTATCCATTAGCATTTAATGCAAAGGGATTCAGCTTGATCTTAGCCACAAATCAGCTGGATTTTGGGATTCTCTAATGATGAAATAGATTTGGTTTTGGCCTATAAATAGAAGGCATTACCCAAGGTTTTAAACACTTCAAAAAAACACAACTGATAACCAGCATTCAAGAGCAGAAACTCTACTCATTCCAGCTTACAAACACTCACAAACAACCAGAAAAAAACCAATCCAACACAAAGCATCACCAAGCTTCAAGTTCATCACCAATATCAAAAACCTTGCAAGAACCTCCAACCAATTCAAATCCACTGCAGCTGGAGCTTTGCTAAGGAGTTCTGTAAGTGTTCTAAGCCTTTGTATTGCATTTTCATTTGTGTTTGCATAGCAATTTTGGCTCAAAACCATTTGGTTCTAAAAAACCCCTTTTGAATTTCAAAGAAATCCCAAGGTTTTCAAAACATCAAAACTGGTTTGTCCAGCCTTTTTCATCCCAAAAACTCAAAGCTTTTCACTCACCTAAAAGGTCCTGAGTGTGTTCAGAAGTTGTTTCTGAACAAAAGTTCAGAAACAGCTTCTGAACTCAAAAATTCGCATTGTTCGCAGTGCGAAGTCATGGTCGCAGTGCGACCATGACAGAACTCAGAATCTGAGTTTAGGTGCCCAAATGGGCAATTTTTGAGGTTCTAGCCCAAGAGCTCAGAACCTAAGAGTTTTTAAACCTATGTTTTTCAAACCATAACAAGGATTTTGCACAATTTTGACAAAAATCACAAGTCCGGGTGACATTTTGTGGATAACTTGCAAAACAAGTTATGTTCTTAAACTTTCAAAACAGCATGAACAAACAAGCTATGTTCATCACTCCAAATTGAAACTTGAACAATAAATATTGTTCATGATTTTCAAACTCAAACATGAACATACGCCGAATGCGTTCGCTTTCCAAAACCGTTCGCAAAACAAGCCGAACTTGTGCGTTTTCTAACAAATTGCCAAATCTTTCCAATTTGGGTTTTCAAACCAAAATGTTTTGACATACCTTGGGATTTCTAAAAGAATTCTACCCAAAAACATGAATGAAAAAGGGATGGTGTGACGTATGTCTCTCCATTGCCCCGATTGTACGAATGTGTGACGTATGTCTCGTCGTTCGGACAATCGTCATTCCCTTTTTCAACATATCCAACCATAACCAAACCAAACCTTGGCCCCTTGTGGTCAATCCAAACCTTTTGGTCCCCCGTGGCCATTAGATTCGATACCTCGACTCGTTTGAGTCCACTCGGTCAATGATTGACTTGTATGAGTCCATTGCACCTCTCTTGGTCCCATAGCGACCAATTCGAACCCTTTTACCCTAACGGACGTACCTTTTAACAATTCTAATGCGATTCACGAACAAACGCTTAATAAGTCTCCCAAAGCGCGAGCATACAAGCTACGTTTAAATCGCAAGAATTCGGTTAAAACATCGTCCATTTAAAATTAACCAACACATGTACGTTTTTCTACCAAAGAACTACGTACGCTTTGAATTCTCCGACTACCGGGAGATACGTAGGAGCAAGATCGACATCTTGTCAAGCGCAATAATAAAAAACTTTTTTCTTCTTTTCTTTCGTTTGTTTTTATCTCTTTCTTCCCCCCTTTTATTATATTTTGACATAAATAAGCATGCGCGCGAAACATTTAAAAACAATTTAAGCTTTAACCAAATAGAAGGTTCCCGTTGAGTACAACGGACGTGAGGGGTGCTAATACCTTCCCCTTGCGTAACCGACTCCCGAACCCGACAATGGTTGCGATGACCATCCTTTCCTCATCGTCAAAAGGGTTTTATTATCGTTTCCCTTTACAAAAAAAACTTAAGGGTTTATCAACGTTCCCTTTACACAAAAACTTTGGTGGCGGCTTCACAAAAGGCCCTCCGAGCGTTTACGAACGACCTCGGAGGATTTGCGCGTCTTTTTCCCGAGGAAAAAAACGAGGTGCGCACAAGAAGCTGTTGATTGCCCTTAGAAGGGCAAGGCCTGAGGCAGAGCGGGCTCATCTCGGCATTATGTGTAATGCATCTGGCACATCTGGTACTTCGAGTATATCTGGTTATCTAGATGATTCAATTCAAGGTGAAGATTTATTGACATATGCCTTGAATTAGTGTTGGGAAAATGTCCCACATCGGAGAATTGGAAGAAATATGCATAGACTTGGCCATATAAATAAAAGCCTTGTGTGTTAGTATTTCTTGCACCAATAGTTAGTGGGTTTTGCTATAGCTGGTATTACCTCTACTATTCAATATCTGTAATTATCGATTATAGTGGAATTCTTTTCAGTGGCTCTGCCCATGGATTAGTCGCTACTCCAGAACAGGAAGGTACCAATGATGCATGCAAGGCAAATATAGCACTCACAAACTACAAAGGCTAACATCAGTAGAAAACCTTGTCCATATACTTCCTCCAACACAGGATAAGATTAAGAAATGCGCCACAAAACCAGATCCAAACAATGTCCAAACTCTCACAGAAAACTGATAAAAAAAAACCATATAGGGAAATGCTTAACCATTAAACAGAAGCCACAACTCAAGGCTTAACCACTTAACAGAAACTAACATCAATAGTGCCGACAAAGGGCAAAATGCTTAACCACCATAGCATAGAAGCTAAAAAGAAGAAAAAATGAATGTTAGAAGGTCTTGACGGCTACAAAGTGAAGCAACAATACTCAAGTTGTGCTAAAGGTTACTTAGCACATCAGAGGACTCAACAATTCATATCAGAAAACAAGCAAAGGAGCATGGTTGATGGCTAAAGAGGGAAGCATCAATACTCAGATTGTGCTCATGATGGATAACACATAAAAAAAACCATCTAGTCAATAAAAAAACAAATCAAATGCAACCTGAAGAGACAAGGCAGAACAACATGAAGATTTGGCTTAGTCTTGGAATCATCTTCAATGCACTCATAGAATCCCAAGAACTCCAATTTGTAACAAAACTGGATGAGTTACTGCAACATTTGAAAAAAAAATAGAAGCCAAAAATGTCCAAGAAACTAATACAGTATCCTTTGTGTTGCCAATCCTTCACTTGTCAATTCCCAATTATATCTTCAAGGAAAACTTTCACAACAAACAAAATCATCTAGAGATAGACCAAAAACTTGGTGCTCCATATTGCTATTAAGCAACACAAGACTGATTCACGTGTAGATAAAAATCTGGTGCCAAATTCACTTTTACAATTTCATAATTGTCAACAAGTCATATTCAACCATATTCAATAACATAACCAATATGTAACCTTATAATGCATCTAGCAGTGACTCTCCATTGCATTACATCAACGATCCAAACTGCAATTAGGCAAGGTAAGTAGAACATGAACAACCAAAACAACTTGATAAATGTGAGAATAGACTCCATGATTCCAAGGTTCCAAAAGCAAAAAATGGAATCAAACAAATTCAAATCACTCCACCACAACAAGACCAATATCATCTGATGCCTCAAATCCAAATTAAAAGATCACACAAAGAAATACTACTGATATTTCAATTACCATAAGCCTTGCTTGCAATTACCAGTGAATAAATCTTTTGAATCATCAATTTTCAATTGATGTAACCTCCACATAGAGCATATGTACGCAGAGCCAAGTCACTGTCGATGCCGTCGAACTCTGAACTCAAAGTAACATCCAAGGCAATGATGAAATTCGGCTACAAATCAATCAATTTCGATCAATGGAAGCAAAAGTAAAATCCAGAAAATGATTGCAAGATCCAAAATGCAAACAAAGTGACTCCCTCCAAAGCGAAACCCAAAGCACCATAACCATATCAAACTCTGAGAATCAATTTGCGATTATGGAATGAAGAACAAAAAATGAAAACTAGAATCGAAAAGAAAATGAATCAATCAAAAGCGAGTCGAAACCAGAAAATACATCATTGATTCATCAATTGGAACACATAGTAAAAAGAATATGGAGAAAAATGGAAACCTAGAAATTTTTTAACATTTTTCAACCGTGAAAATACTAACGTGGTGTTCTTTTGAGGGGAACAAACTTAACAACAACAACAACAATGAATCTTATCCTTTTGTTAAAAAAACTCAGTCTCCTACTAAGTGTGATCGGTTACATGAATCAAACAACGTCATATTGTTCGATCAAAAACCGTGCATTTCTCCAATTCATTTATCTCTATATCCACAATAGTTTCTCTTATAGTTTTTTCTAGGTCTACCTCTAGTGATCTGAGTCCCCTCCATATGATCTAGTCTCCTTACTACAGAATTTACAGATATTCTCTATACATGCCCAAACCACCTAAGTTAGTTTCTACCATCTTTTCGACTATAGGTGATCCCCCCTCTCTCTCATGTTGTCATTTCTAATTCTACCTCATCTTGTCTAATCATACATCCAACGCAACATCCCCATCTCTACTACACTTACTTTATGTTCGTGTTGGTTCTTTACCACCCAACACTCGGTCATGTACAACATCGCTGGTCTTACTGCTTTTTGAAAAAATTCCCTTCAATTTAAGTAGTACTTTCGCATCAAATAAAACACTTGAGACACTCCTCCATTTCAAACCCAACTTCGCTTTCGGATGGTTTACATCTCCTATTTCTCCATCGTTTTGCAGTATAGAAAATAAACTTAATGCATTTAATTTGAAATCAAGGTAGAAATACATGACGGTACATTAGTAAATAGGTGGGAGCTAGCATAAAATGGGCTTCCTTCGCTAAAATGAGAGTGTTCCCATTGGCATGCCTCCAGCTAAACTCGACATGAGAGTTTTGAAAGCTAGATTAAAGCAATGTTTACAATCATTCATAATTTAACCAAATTCAATTATATCACGGCTACCTGTACTAATGTAGTCAACAATCTTCTTGGAATTAAGAGCGAAATCCATATTATCAAGATGAAGATCTTTCATCCAATGTAATGCATGATATAACTCCATAGCTTCCCCCACCTTCACTGAGTAACGAAGAGAGAACGAAACAATATTCACAAGCACATAACATCCTCATACCTTATGCATATACCAATCCCTACGTTATTATTAGAGGAAGAAAAAGACATGTCAATATTACATTTATACCTGCCCGACACCGGTCATGACCGCCTTTGATTCCTAACACAGCTCGGTCGTGTCTGATCATTTATAACCACACTTGTGCTTCCTGACTATAACACTTAAGCTAACTTCAATTCTTTTTGCAAATGGGTGGATGGCTCCAAGATTTCTGTATTAGCTTCATCAACATGTTGTCAAAGCTTTAAGTTTCCCCTTTTTCATAAACTCCACAAAATGGTTGCAAATCTTTTACTTTGAGATTCCTGAAAAGGGTTCAACAACTTAAAAATTGTAGCCTCCATATTATGTTGTTGACAAAGTGGTCTATCAATCTCTTCTCATAACTTTGTTTCCCACCATATTTACACTACTCGCGGGCACTCTAACAAGGCTTAAATGTTATCCTCATAGTTCTTAACACAAATTATGCGATACAAGTTATGTATTATGTTGGGGAGGATACCTCCCTACCACTAAGAGGGGCCCTCGTGGGAAAACAATCCCTACAAACCCACCACACTAGATTTTTAACCTTTGGGGGAGCCTTGAGCTTCCAGATAAGCTCCCATTGCCCCGTTGTCTGAAATGAGAATTGTCTACTATGTTGTCCATACAAAATTTATAAGAAGTATGTGTTGAGTATTTTGGTGTTGGCTGCATGTTTTGGCAAATCCAATGTGTTGAATAGAAGCATCTCCATGTTTAGAACAAGTCTTCAGTTGCAAGGTTTTTGATTTGAAGCTGTTCAGAAGCTGAAAATTCCTTCAGAAGCTGAAAGTTTCTTCAGAAGCTGAAATCCTGAGTCTGAAGCATCAGGCGCACTGTAGCAGAGTTGACTTTTGTTGACTTCTTCAGAAGCAGCATTTTTGCAAGTTATTTATGCATGAATCTTGGCGAGATTTATCAAGGATTTATCCTCGCATATTGCTTCTAGATTACTGATTAATTTGGAGGAGATCTTTTGAAGATTGGCTCATATTTTATGAAGATCGTATTTCCTGAAGGAATCTTTTGCAGATACATTGAAGATTTATATGTTTCCTTTTCAAGCCTTGCATAATTCAGAAACATATCTATTTGAGAAGATTTAATTCAGATTAATGTTGCTTGCTGAAGGCTATATAAGGAGTGTTTTGCTGCTATTCAAGATACGAGGAATAAGAGAGAAAATTCAGAAATAGAGTCTTAGTGTGTGTAAGCTTTTTAAGCTTTGTTTTGTGCACCACTCATATGTTTTGAGTTGGTTTAGGTTTTATTGAGTTGTAACTTCATTCAAAGCCTGTAGCTACGAATGAAGGTCTGTTATTGAAATTGTGTTAAAAACAGGGTAGTTTTCAGAACTGGGTTTAGTTCAAGGGTTGTTCAAGTAACTGGGTTGTTACTTGAATAGGAAGTTAGTGGATTCTAATACTCATGCGTGGGTAGAAGTCTGACTAGGTGGAGATTGATTGCTTAGGATAGGAACTGGGGGTCAGTGTCTGAGTCTTAAGGATTAATTCCAATAGTGGATTTCCTTCCTGGATTGGTATCCCCCAGAGTAGGAGGTGTTTACTCCGAACTGGGTTAACAAACCTGTGTGTTCTGTTTATTTCTGCACTTTTTAATTCTGCTGCATAACTGTTTTTAAATTGTACTAAGTTTCAAGTTCAGAACCTGTTAGGTTCAGAACCAGCAGTAATCAGAACCAGTTTAACCTCCTTACCAGTTGCTAAGCCAGAAATTTAAATTGGCATCAGAGCAGGCACCCTGCCTGTGTTTTGGGTGAGATCCAGAGGACTTAATATCTGGCAAGCATGGATAGAGAAGGAGGCTATGTCAATAGACCACCCTTACTTGATGGCACCAATTATGAGTACTGGGAATCCAGGATGTGTGCTTTTCTAAAGTCTATTGACAGCAGAACTTGGAAAGCTGTGATTAAAGGCTGGGAACATCCTGTGGTTACAGACAAAGATGGGAATAAAACTGGTGTTTTGAAGCCTGAAGAAGAATGGACCAAAGCTGAGGATGATCTGTCACATGGAAACTCAAAGGCTTTGAATGCTATTTTCAATGGTGTTGATAGAAACATGTTCAGACTCCTCAAGCAATGTACTGTGGCAAAGGATGCTTGGGAAATTCTGAAAACCACTCATGAAGGAACCTCTAAGGTTAAGCTATCCAGACTTCAACTACTCACAACAAAGTTTGAGAACCTGAAGATGATGGAAGATGAATCCATTCAGGATTTCTACATGAATGTGCTGGATATGGCCAATTCCTTTGATTATCTTGGGGAGAAGATGTCTGATGAGAAGCTAGTGAGAAAAATCCTCAGGTCCCTGCCTAGAAGGTTTGATATGAAGGTTACAGCCATTGAAGAGGCTCAAGATATTACCACTATGAAGCTTGAGGAGCTGATTGGGTCATTGCGTAATTTTGAAACTCCTTTCTGCAAACAGCCTGATAAGAAAGGGAAAGGAATAGCTCTTGCTGTAAACTCTAAAGCTGATGGTCAACAAGAACCAGATGAGGATGATAATGATTTATCAGAAGCACTTGGGGTGCTGGGGAAACAGTTTGATAAGATTCTGAAGCTTGTTGATAGAAAGTCAAAATCCAAGGGTCAGAACATCAGGTTTTACAATAGCAAGCCTCATAATGATTTAAAAAGGGCCAAGACTAAAGAAAATAGTAAACAATCACAAGGTGTTCAGTGCTTTGAGTGTGAGGGCTTTGGACATATCAAGACAGAATGTCCTACTTTTCTTAAGAAGCAGAAGAAGAAGAGTCTAGCTGCTTCATGGTCTGATGATGGTTCTGAAGAAGATGCTGAGAGTGAATCTGCTAAGGTTAATACAGGCCTGATGGTAAGGTTAAAACAGAACTCAAGAGCTAGTTCAAAGTCTGATGCATTTTCAGAGTCTGAGACATTTTCTGAGTCTGACTCAGAGTCTGAAGCCTCATCTGTGTCTGAAGTTGCAAAACTCTCATATGATGAACTGGCTGAAAATTACAAGAATATATACATCAGAAGTTTAGAAGTTTGCAAGAAAGTAGTGGATCAGAAGAAGACCATTTGTCAACTGGAGGCTGAGAAAGGTGAACTTTTGGTACAGAACTCTGATTTAAAGGATGAAGTGAGCCAACTGAATTCCCAACTTGATCAGATGAAGAAGCAAGTTGGGATGATGAACTCTGCTACTGATAAGTTGGAGGAGATTCTGGATGTTCAGAAGCAAGGAAAAACTGGGTTAGGTTTTGATGATCAGAGTCTGAACCTCAAGAAGAAGAATCCTGTTAAGCAATTTGTACCTGCTTCTGAATCTTATGATTCTATGATTGGGACATCAAAGATGAGCCCTCAGATGCAATCTCAGAAGAAAGCTCAGAAGCAACCTCAGATGATACCTCATAAGCAAGTTCAGATGTTGCCTCAGAAGCATGCTCAGATGCATTCCCAGAAGTTTAACAGAAACAAAAGAAGGAATCAAACTTGGGTTTGTCATCATTGCGGTAAGAAGGGTCACATTAAACCTTTTTGTTATAAATTGCATGGTTATCCCAAACATTTGCAACACAGAAAAATTGAACCAGCTGTGAACAAGAGCAAAATCAAGAAAGTTTGGAGACCTAAGAGTGAAGGTGTTGCTCAGAATCTGAACAAAGGAAAAGGAAAGGCTGTTGCTGATGACAGCAAGCCAATTTCTATAGCACAGAAGAATTCTGATGCTGGACCATCCAAAGTCTGGAGCAAAGTTCATGTTCCTGATCAGAAGGTTCTATTTTCTTGTGAGTCTGAAGAGGCTAGGACTTATGTTCAGAAAAGAGTTGCTGGGAGGAATGTTTTTTGTTGTGGTTCTTCAAATGTTTGTCAGCATAAGGACTTATAGCAATTAAAGCAAACTGGATGTGAGGAAGATAGAGGAGTACCTGCCAGTTGTGCTAATACTAAGTGTGATTCTGATCCTGGGTCTGAAGTTAATGTTGGGACTGTCTCAGATGATGAATGTGCACTTTTTAAACCCTATGTTAAGTCTGAAGTTTGTCATAATTTTGTGGCTAAAAAGGGGGAGAAAAACCTATGTTTAAGATCATACATGAGCTGTGTAGAGTGTGAGCTGTCAGTTTGTAGTTTGTGCAGTTTTGAGTATGTTGTTCAGAATTCAGAACCAATGCAGTGCACATGTTTTTGAAGGAGAATGTGTGTCTCAGGGGGAGTGTATTTGTTTTAAAATACCTGAGTGTGAAGTGTTGCTTCAAGTGAAGTTCAGAAGCCACTGCAGTTCCAGAAGTGAGGGGGAGTTTTTATGTTTTAGTAAGTTGCAGGGGGAGAGTTCAGATGCTGAATTGTTTGTTCATATGTCTGAGTGTTTGAGAAGCTTCAGGGGGAGTATTCTATGTTGTTTTGTTATCCTGAAGTGATGCTGAGTTTGTTCAGAAGCTGCAATTTGTGCTTCAGGGTGTTCAGAAGCTGAAGCTGATGGTTTAACATAACTCAGAGTGAGTTTATCCGCTGCCTATCTTTTGATGTGTTATTTATTTGTGGAGTTCTTCATTGCTGAGATAGTCTTATGGGAAATTGAAGAGCTTGTCATGTGTGAACATTGGTTTTAGCCAAAAATTTGCCAAAGGGGGAGATTGTTGAGTATTTTGGTGTTGGCTGCATGTTTTGGCAAATCCAATGTGTTGAATAGAAGCATCTCCATGTTTAGAACAAGTCTTCAGTTGCAAGGTTTTTGATTTGAAGCTGTTCAGAAGCTGAAAATTCCTTCAGAAGCTGAAAGTTTCTTCAGAAGCTGAAATCCTGAGTCTGAAGCATCAGGCGCACTGTAGCAGAGTTGACTTTTGTTGACTTCTTCAGAAGCAGCATTTTTGCAAGTTATTTATGCATGAATCTTGGCGGGATTTATCAAGGATTTATCCTCGCATATTGCTTCTAGATTACTGATTAATTTGGAGGAGATCTTTTGAAGATTGGCTCATATTTTATGAAGATCGTATTTCCTGAAGGAATCTTTTGCAGATACATTGAAGATTTATATGTTTCCTTTTCAAGCCTTGCATAATTCAGAAACATATCTATTTGAGAAGATTTAATTCAGATTAATGTTGCTTGCTGAAGGCTATATAAGGAGTGTTTTGCTACTATTCAAGATACGAGGAATAAGAGAGAAAATTCAGAAATAGAGTCTTAGTGTGTGTAAGCTTTTTAAGCTTTGTTTTGTGCACCACTCATATGTTTTGAGTTGGTTTAGGTTTTATTGAGTTGTAACTTCATTCAAAGCCTGTAGGTACGAATGAAGGTCTGTTATTGAAATTGTGTTAAAAACAGGGTAGTTTTCAGAACTGGGTTTAGTTCAAGGGTTGTTCAAGTAACTGGGCTGTTACTTGAATAGGAAGTTAGTGGATTCTAATACTCATGCGTGGGTAGAAGTCTGACTAGGTGGAGATTGATTGCTTAGGATAGGAACTGGGGGTCAGTGTCTGAGTCTTAAGGATTAATTCCAATAGTGGATTTCCTTCCTGGATTGGTATCCCCCAGAGTAGGAGGTGTTTACTCCGAACTGGGTTAACAAACCTGTGTGTTCTGTTTATTTCTGCACTTTTTAATTCTGCTGCATAACTGTTTTTAAATTGTGCTAAGTTTCAAGTTCAGAACCTGTTAGGTTCAGAACCAGCAGTAATCAGAACCAGTTTAACCTCCTTACCAGTTGCTAAGCCAGAAATTTCAGTATGCACTACATACATACCATTCTTTTCAGCCTTCCAAACCAGCTTATCTTCTGTAACTAAGTGAAAGAGAGCAGTGTTTAGAATCATTGCGCTACATGTTGATAAAACAATTGATTTATCAAATGTGTTTTCCATGCCTTGGATGTATGATCAATGAGATCACTGACCTGGAAGTGTTGCGTTTGTAAATAATTAGGTTGTTAGGTGATAAGTGAATTATGTATGATATCCATGGTTCACCAAAAAGTGATTTATTAGTGCTAGATCCAATATGCCACTGAGTGCAATGTTGCACCACTATTTTTGCACTAAAAATACTCCTTCAAACATAACTTGCGTTGTGCCCAATTTTTGACCCAATAAAGTCGCTACTAGGAAAATGACAGGCCTTGAACAAACGAGACACAATATTGGTACTATCAGTTTGGAATTTCCATCCATGTTTACCTAGCATGGCCACATTGAAAAAGCTGAGATACTTAAAACCCATACCACCATGGTTTTTGTGCATTGTCAGCTTATCGCAAGATATCCAATGCATCTCTCGATTTGTGGATCCTCCATGTCCCCACCAAAATACATTATTCATTTTTTCTATAGCATCAATAAGAGAATTCAGGAGTAGGAATATGCTTATGTAGGATGGAATTGATTGAAGGACATATTTAATCATTGCATCTCGTCCAACTTTAGATAAATATTTACTGCTCCTGAAACTTATCTTGTGCTAAATCCAATCTTTTATAAAACCAAATGTAGCTTCCTTGCTTCTAACAACCTTCCAAGGTATTTACCTCAGTGACAAATCCAGAAATCTAATGCACGGGGGGCTAGAAAATTTTAATAATAATAATAAATAAATGCTATATAAAATTAAATCAAAATAATCCTTTTTTTTATATAATATAAAGTTTAGGTGAGTTTGGATTCGAAGGCTTATCAGGGTCAAGGTAGGTCTCAAGGCTCATCAATTGCTATCTGAAATACTTATAGTTCATCCACCGAAGGGGTTATCATGCTGGAAATTAACTGAAGTTGAACTCATAACTTTGCGGTTTAGTCAACCTCTTGCCAACTGAGTCAACTTTCATTGGAAATCTAAATAATTTTTTTGACAAGAACATCAAATAAAATAGTTTTTTTTTATGAGAAAATAGAACGAAGAGTATGTATACTTTTTTCAATACTTAAATACACACACCGAGGGGGAAGTGTGGAAAGTCGGAATCGAATCTGGACACCCATATATAATATTCTCGCAATCAAACCACTATTATAACGTAAACTTGTGATAATGTGTGTGTTTTTATATATAAAATAACATGGTATATAATCCTTCAGGAAAAAATCCATGGTATATATGTAAGAGGGTGGTAGGGGTTTGGAGACCTTGCTCGCACCCCACCCACGCCCCAATTCCGTCCCTAATACCAAGTTGACAATTCTTGAAACAATTCTTGAAAATAAGCTCTTCCAAGTTGACACATGCTCGGCTCGACTAATACCCTTACACTGTGGTCATTTTCTAAGTTTGTCATCAAATTCACTTTTTCCTTGATGTTGTTGAAGCATGAAAAAATTTGGTATTTAGATCACCATCACAATACCAATACGTTTTAGCAAAATGCCTACAATACTACTTCAGACTATATTAGGAACTAGATACATATTTTATTGAATGAACCTTAAAAATAAATTTTCCAGATAAAATATTTATCTCTTAAATTAAGAGGTGGATCATGCACTTTCGGATGTGGTGCTTTAAATGTCTTGTGGTTTACCATGTTTAAAATGAACGGAGATGACATTTTGTTTTTGTTACAAGGCTAATGAATTAAAACGTGGGTCTTGCACTTTCTTGCTTTAAATGTCATGTGGTTTACCACGTTTAAAATGAACGGAGATGACATTTTTTTTTACAAGGCTAAGAAAAAAAGAAAAAGTTCAAGAAAAGAAAAACTGTAATTTACATAATCAAGTTCTAGCAAAGTCAACTGCTAAAAGGTTTTGAAAGTCTGACAAAAGAGAGGTGTAAATCATGAGATCTGAGGTGGATGATGTAGGAAAAATGTGAATCGAGAGCAATTATTTCTTCAATTAAAACGTTAGCCGATTGGATTAAAGTTAATGATATAAAACGTAACAACCAAAGGTAACCAGAATTCCCCTGTTTAATTGACATTAGTATTATAATAATGCTATTTATATTGTTAAGATTTGGCTGCAACGGGAGTTATAACATATTGAATTATAATATGAGTGTCGATATCCAACAAACTGAGAGATAAGAAATTATTACTCTCCTTTATTCTTCAATAATTTTGGATATTGTTTATGAAGCTCCAACATAATCTGGCCTCAAGTGTACAAGTTTAGACATGTAAAACCGGATATTGAGTTGCATCGAAGGTCCACCTGAAATTTGCTTTCAGAAAAGTGACTTTTGTCACGACATAACAACTATCTTCTAATGTTTCCTTACCGTCCAAAATCTATTCTCTTTTCTATTAATATTTCCAACAATCGGAAATCAAAATTATTTATTTCATTATATTTGAAAATATTAACTTTGTGAATTTTCTTGCTTCAAAAATTTTTTCTATGTATCATGTTGGTTCGAATTGCATGGAAAGGATCACTCGATATCCTCATCAAATGGATGTTAAAGAATGTGGCATGCGAGAGTTCAAAAAATTGTCGTAAAATTTGAGGTAAAAAGATGAGTTTGGAGTTCAAGTAAGCCTAAAACTCAAATATATTTATGAAAATAAGTTTATGTTTGTAAGGGATTAAGTACATTTTGCTATCGGTGAAATATTGCCGAAAAGTTTAAATGAAAATTTCTACATGGGTATTATTTATAATGATTTAAGAACATTATATGAAATTTTGATGTCAACAGTGTTTCTCAAATTTGTAACCTTCGTAGTTAACTAGAAGTTGTTATAGTTTCGTTTGAAAATCTATGGAACAACTGTTGTGGGATTTATAATCAGGGCTGTTCCTGTAAAATTGGAGACCCAGTTCTAAAATTAAAAATAGGCCCTAATAAAATTAAAACACAATTTTTTAAAAGAGCAATCTTCTATTCAAACTGAAAATAAGATCTGAAAAAAATAAGAAATGGTCATCATTGTAACTAGTACAAAGAACATCAATATTGCAATCGATAAAATTAACATAAAATTTTAATTGAGTATTTTTATCAACCTTCCACATTGTTATTTTCTTTAGTTTATAATGAGGCAAAAAAAATAAAGTTTATAATATTTTTTTAGAGAATGATTTTTTTGAAGGATTTCTAGAGAATGATTATAATGTTCGTTATTAGAACTTTGTTATTTTATACGACAAGTATGAGCAAAAAACTAGAAGAAATACTCTCACAAAAATAAGAAAAAAAAAGTTATATTGTGTTTTTATTTGTAAATATATAATCCAATATGTTGATGAGAGTTGGGCTGAATTGGAGGAATAAGAGAAATATTGAGGATAGATGGATCTCAAATATATGGTAAATTATGTTTAAATGAATGCCTCTCTTACAAAAAAAAATTAAATTAAAGAAGCAAAAAGGAAATCATAGGTGTTGAACCATGGACCCAAAGCACACCAAAGCTAACTTGAACCACTGGGCCATGGTTACAGCATTGTTACTTTAGACACACTATTTATATATATTCGTTTTTAATATGCAGAATATGTATAAAAAAATATTTTGGGCCCCCAAATTTTGGAGGCCCAGCTCAGTAGAGCTGTTTGCACCCCCTCATGGCCGGCCCTGTTTATAATAAAAGTGGAGGCCCACGGGGAAATTTATGGATGTGTTATTGGCTATCCATAAATTTCTCATAATCTTCCGAGAGCGTTTGCATGCATAAATAAAATAATGAAATAATTGGATTATATTGCATCACATGCTAGAAATTTTTTGAGTAGAATTGATGATAAATTTTTGCGGTCATATATAATTCATGTTTATTTTTCACTTACATGTGGGGAAAGAGCTATAAAATAAATTATAAGCGTACAAAAAGTATTTTCAATTCCTACGTTACTTAAGATGTGGGGGTTATGAGAATATATTTTTATTATGTAAATGTTGTTACTTTTGCTTCTATACATATCATTTCTCAACATGTTCAAAATGTTAATACTATTGAGTTAAGAGGAAGTAAAAGTTTTAGATAAAAAAAAAACTTTGGCATAGATTTTATTATATTCTCTTTTAGTGAGAGTAGAATATGTTAATAAAATATATGAAATATATTCTTAAGAGAATTCCATAATCTATGAGAAAATTGTGGTGAACTGCAATTCATGATAAATTTGGTTTGAAATGGGTGGATTTGCCTTAAGGTAGTAATCTCATATATAGTAATTGAAAATTTAAAAGATAGTCTCAATTTTAATGTGAGATAATTAATTATGTTATGTATTTTATGAGTTATATTTGACGTGACATTACATGTGGTATAATGAATGGACTAGGTATATAATCTCATAATTTTAACGGTGATTATTTGAATGGTCAATTATAGTTTCTAAAATATCTAAAGAGTATTTTAGATATTACATTTTGATGATTGTCTATCTTAGAAGGATTTTATATTGTAAATTGGTTCTCCAATAAGGATGAGGTAAGATCCATTAGGAAACATTTATTTATTTCATGATGATATGATATCTCTTGGAAATAAATAAAGTAAAATACACATAGTCAAATTTACTAATGGAATCAAAATTTCCAGCTCTTGAATTTCCAGATCAAAAAGTTTAATTGTTGAAAGACTCGGTGTGACTGAGATACCTTTGGAGGAGATTCATGCCTTCTAAATTTTATGTGATCAGAAGCTACAAGCTATGTGACTAATAATAGTGCCCATAAAAAGTCGACACAAATCCATTTGCGAAAGGAACTGAAAAATTGTGTTATATCACTATATGAGAAGTGAGAAAAGAGAAAATAAATAATAATAATAATAATAATAATAATAATAATAATAATAATAATAATAATAATAATTAAGATCCTTTTGTGAAAGGATTAACACGGAAAGTTGTCATGGATATGTCGAGGGAGATGGGCTTAAAGCCTTGAGTGGAGGAAAATACCGTGGATACCCGATTTGTGGTCAAACTCAACCATATGAATACTCTTATATGCACTACATTTCTCATCCCTATGGTGTGTGGTAGTGCTTAATGTGAGGATGAACTTTTAGCTCTTAATAGATGCATGGTGCTATAGAGACGCACTTGATGTATCTACCTATGTGAGTGTGAAGGCTTATACCACCTTCTACGAAAGACTTAGCAATCTTTCTAGAACACTCATGAGCAACCCAATGTGATAAAGGTTTTAATTATGATGGAAATAATTATCACCGAGCTAACACAATTTTAAAGGTTAAAGTGCGTGTTGTGGGGGTCTCATCTAAAATCTATAAAGTTCAAGAGTAATTCACTTTATAGACATAAGATGTTGCCTTACTTCACTACGTATTAATTCAATCCTTGTGACATTAACACTTAAGCATGATAAAATCTTTCCTTTCCCAGAATTTGTCTCTCTCTTAAACCATACTTTGTTGGAATTCTAGCTCCTTTTCCTTGCTCGTCATTAGTGGAAGATTGTAGGAATAATGTCAATCAAGGGCAATTATTTCTTCAATTGAAACGCTAATAGATTGGATTAAGTTGTACGTTTAATTACCTTAAAGTAATGTAGGGATGACAATGGGTACCTAATGGGCAGGGTATTATAGTGCCCCTCCCCATACCCGTGTTTGTAAAAAAATGTCTATATGCAAGCATGTATCTTCGTGGACAACAATTTTAGTATTTTTCTCCGTTAATGGTATAAAACGTAACAACCAAAGGTGGCCAATTCCCTTGTTTAATTGATATTAATATTATAATAATGCTATTTATTGTTAAGATTTGACTGCAACGGGAATTAACATATTGGATTATATATATGAGTGTCGATATCGAGCAAAAGGAAAGATAAGAAATTATTACTATTCTCCTTTGGTCTGAGCAATGTTTGTAAAGCTCCAACGTGATCTGGCCTCGAGTGTACGGATCCAAACATATAGTTATGTTAATTTTGGGAAGCAAGACTGGATATTTGGTTGCACCAGAGATCCACCTGAAATTTACTATCACGACAGTTTTTGCCACGGCACAATAACTCTCTTCTAATTTTTCCTTACTATCCAAAATCTATTCTATTTTCTATTAATATTTTCGAACAGATGAAAGGATATTTAATTGCACATACAAAACACAACTCAAAAAAAAAATCTTATTGAGGACAACGTGAATTACTGTATACTATTTTGTTTCTGACAAAATTGGTCGAGGACAATTTGAATTCATGTATACTATTTGAATTTCAGTATACTATGTCGTTCATGACAATTTGAATTACTGTAAACTATTTCGTTCCCTCCCCAAAGAGGAAGACAAACAGCAACCCCAACGATCCGTACGAACTCAAAAAAATAAATTTTGTGCTACGGGAAGTCATAATTTACATTGGGGTAACTGGTTTAAAAGAAAAAAATAGCATGGTCTTAATGATGTAATTATTTTATTTTAAATCAATATATATATTTTTTTTATTTTGGTTTTTTTTATTTTACTACCATTTCAAAAGGTCGTATATATTGATCAAATTTAACAGTGATCAATCTTAAAGGGGAAGGAGGAGGAGGAGGAGAAGCAAGAGAAATTGTATCTGAGCCAGAGTCGGATATAATGTGGAAGAAGTAAGAAAAATGTAAGAAAAAATTTGGGTGAATTTGAATGAAAGGGGTGTTGTTGGGTATTTATAAGTGTAGAAAAAATAACAAATCGAAAAAAAAAGGGGGCCCCATTACCGCCGGCCCAATTGGCCGTAATAGGTCAATCAATATTAAAAAAAAAAAAACTGCACGCTACAGTATTTACCTGCATTCCTTTTGAATTTTCTGCACGCTACAGTACGCTACAGTATTTACTTGCATCCCTTTTGAATTTTCTGCACGCTACAGTACGCTACAGTATTTACCTGCACATCTTTTGAATTTTCTGCATGCTACAGTACGCTACAGTATTTACATGCACCCCTTTTGAATTTTTTGTTATTACCGCCAATTGGAATGGCGGTAATGACACTAAACGATAAAAAAAAACTCCAAAAATTGAAAGTGAATCATTTTGATAAATACTTTTTAAAGCGAGTCAAAAAAATTATTTTTTTTTTCGCAATAGTGTCAAAAAAAAATTCCCCACAAAGGCACAATTCCCCTCCTGTACCTCTTCCTTCCATCCTAATCCAAATAATTTACATTTATATCCAACGTGATAGGTTAGCTATAACCTAGGTTTGGCTTAGCCTCTTTTCTCTTTGGCACAATGTTCATGAGGTCTGCCAAGCTTTAGATTTGTATCTCTTTGAGATGGTCTTGGCCTAGTCCCCACCTCTTTGTTTCTTCTTTTGGTTTTATATATTTTTTGGAAGGCTATATATAGCACCTAGCTATTCCTCTTTTTGCTTAAAAAAACGTGATTAATGTGGATTCAGCCTTTATCTAATATCTACTCCTCGATCTCATAACTTTTTAAAGAATTAAAAAAGTAATTGTTTTCTCTAAAATATATCTCATGGAAATTTTTTATCATAAATATTGAGAGAATTATTTAAAAATAAAATTTTAATTAAATAAAGAATAGTTTTGGAATGATGGAATAAAAAAAATTAAATTAATTCAAGGTTATTTATATTTAATTTGTAAACTTTCTTGGGTTTCTCTTTTTTGGAATTAACTCTCTGGTTGGTTTTCAGGAAAAAAATGGATCATTATGATAATCCGGAGTTGGGCCGGAGATAAATAAAACCTGGTCAATAATTATTTCATATAAAAATCAAACTCAGATTTTTCTGAATAATTTGTTATTTAGTGAAACTTATTAACCACTTTAATTCAATTGTTTATTTTTTTTTCCTTCTTTTTTTTGACCAACAAAAACTCATATCATTTCATTCATCACAAAATTTGGAATACAAGATGGAATCAAATCAAAGACTTGGTGACGAGCTTGTAATATTGACACCCTAGCAAAACTATGAGCGACAACATTCGCTTGTCTCCTAACAAAACTTATCTTAAAGCTTGTAAATTGTTGTAATAGTGACTTGCAGTCATCAATGATCCTGCCAAATTCAGCCTGGTTATTATTCTTATCATATATGCTATTAACCACTAGTTGACAATCTAGCTCTATCAGCACATTTGATAATCCTAACTGTCCAAGCCACACCATGGCTTCGCGTAATCCTACTGCTTCCGCTTCTTGAGGAGGAGGACAACCTTCATACCAGTTTGTAGCAGCTTTAACAAACCTGCCGCAATGATCTCGAATGCACATACCTGTTCCAAACCGGTTTTGTTCCATGAAAATGGCTGCATCTACATAACATTTTAGAAATCCCTCTGCTGGTGGCTGCCACACAATCGTGTCTTGCGGTGCTTGCTGATTTCGTGTAGTAGCATCAGTTCTTGCGGCTTGCCATTGAAATAACAACTCGCGTGATTGCTGGATTGATATGCTGGTCGGTTTCAGCTCACTATCCCATACCTTATCATTACGACGTCGCCATATACACCATAACATCATTGCGAGATCCTTGCATTCGTCAACTGTCAACCTGCATATTAAAGAGAAAATACAAGCTGCAAAACTCTCAGCAACAGCAACAGTAGTAGAAATCACATCCCATAAACCAGCTGTACGCCAAACCGTCTTCGCCTCGTCACATCCAATAAAAACATGCCAATCATTCTCATAATTTGTTTCACAAAAAGGGCAGCAGTCTGTACATGGAACACCTTTGTCCTGCAGTCGCATACACGTAGGAAGAACACCTCTCAACGCTCTCCAGAGAAAAACTTTTACTCTTTGCGGGATCTTCAAACTCCACATTCTCGTCCATTCTCCCGGTACTCGATATTCCACGTTATCGACAAGTGTTTCCATTGCATATCTATATGCAGACTTTACCGTATAAGCTCCATGACTATTAAATTTCCAAATGCGCTCGTCCTCTTTGTCTCGATGCAGCAACACCAGTTTGGATATTGCCTGCCTATCTTGGTCATTAAAAATGGCTGCCAACAAATCCCAATTCCAGCTTTCTCCACACATCAAATCTGCCACCTTCATACGATCCATTCCTTGACTTTTTTCACTCGAGACATACGAGTTTTCATCCTCCCTCAGCCACGGATCCGCCCACACGTCTATGCTCTTGCCATTACCAATTCTCCATCTTTGACCTCCTCTAACTATTACCTGTGAAGCATAGATACTACGCCAAATATAACTTGGGTTATGGCCTAGACGAGCCCCCAAAAAATCAGACTTCGGAAAATATTTAGCTTTGTAGATGCGAGCAACAATAGTATCTTGGTTAGTAAGGAGCCTCCAACCTTGCTTCCCTAGCATAGCTAAATTAAAGCCAAACAAATGTCTAAATCCCATACCTCCATATTCCTTCCGCATTGTTAATTTATCCCATCTGAGCCAGTTTATTCCTCTACCTTGCCTTCTATTCGACCCCCACCAAAACGAGTTAATCATCTTCTGGATCTCTTCCCCTAAAGATGTAGGTAATAGAAAAGTACTCATGCAATATGTCGGAATTGCTTGTGCAACTGACTTGATGAGAATTTCTCGCCCCGCTTTCGAGAGATGCTTCCCGGACCATTGCTGAATCTTTCTCCACACTCGATCCCGCAAGTAACCAAACATTGCCCTCTTGCTACGGCCTACTAGTGATGGCATGCCCAGATACTTCCCGCTTCCCATTGTACTTGTAACCTGAAACAGATCCTTGATTGCCTCTCTCTCCGTTTCCATAGTGTTTTTGCTAAAAAAGATTTCTGATTTCTGGAAGTTTATTGCTTGACCCGAAACTGCTTCATAGGCCTGTAAAATTTCCTTTATTTTTGTGCTTTCTCTAATAGTTGCCCTACAAAACAAAAAACAATCGTCAGCAAATAATAAGTGTGTGAGAAGCGGGGCTCCTCGACACACCTTAATGCCATGAATATCTCCCTTCGCTTCGGCTTTTTTTAATAACGCCGATAAACCTTCTGCACATATAATGAAAAGGTAAGGTGACAGTGGATCACCCTGCCTTAATCCTCTTTTAGGTACAATAGGCCCCACTTTCTCGTCATTCACAAGCACTTGATAGCTAACGCTTTCCATACACATAGTCATCCATTTTACCCATCTCTCATGAAAACCCATTCTTCTCAAAACTGCTGTCACATACTCCCATTCAACTCTATTATAGGCTTTACTAATGTCTATCTTCAAAGCTACCTCGCCTACCTTGCCTCGCCTTTTACATTTCATATGGTGAATAATCTCATGTGCTGCCATAACATTATCAATAATAGAACGATTTTCAACAAAAGCTGATTGTTCTTGAGATATATAATTTTGTAAAAGTGGCTTGAGTCTATTGGCCAAAACCTTTGATATGATTTTGTAAAGAACATTGCATAAAGAAATCGGCCTAAGATCTTTCATAGTTTCCGGGTTATCTTTCTTGGGGATAAGAACAATATTCGACTCTACAATTTGAGATGGAAACTCACCATTATTCAGCCATGAGGTCGCTGCATGGAATATTTCCATTCCACATAAGTGCCAAAATCACTTGTAAAAAGCTGGATTCAATCCATCTGGTCCCGGTGCTTTGTCGGAATGCATGGAAAATAAAGCTTTTTTAAACTCTGAAATGTTGAAAGGGGACAAGAGCATACCGTTGTCAGCTTCAGTTACTCGTGGGCTAATATGCTCCAATGTGGTGTTCAGCGTGTTCACATCACAATAGAAAAGTTTGGTGAAGTAGTTTTTTGCTTCTGCACAAATATCCTGATGTTTCGTGACCGTGTCTCCTTCAGACGTCTTCAGCTCCATGATGTTGTTACGCCTTTTTTTGGTACTTGCCATTGCATGAAAGAAGCGAGAATTGGTGTCCCCATCCTTTAACCAATAGACTTTCGACCTCTGTTTCCAAAAAGCTTCTTCTTGCGCCAATAAGCACCCCATCTTTGTTCTTGCTGCCTCATACCTTGTCACTTGAGAGCTTTGAACACAGCCCCGGAGTCTCTCCATCTCTACTCGGCATTCCTCAATAGCTTCTCTATACTTACACCTTAGTTTGTGGCCCCATTCATTCATGACCTCCGTACAGCTCCGTAAACGTGACAACACATCGCCGTCCTGATATTTCTCCCAACCTCCTATAACTATATCATTTAATCCAGCTTCCATGAGCCAAGCATTTTCGAATTTGAACTCTTTCCCTCCTCTTTTACGTGCCACTGCTTGCAACTTGAGTAGTATTGGGAAGTGATCGGAACGGTGCGATATAACATTGTGCAGCTGATTTTGATAGAATATATCGCACCATGTCTGAGTTGCCATAGCCCTATCTAGTCTCTCCTCCTTCATATCGTGTCCGCCCCTGCTCTTTACCCATGTGAATGGATATCCCGTCAAGTGTATGTCAATTAAACCACTATCCTGAACAGCCTCTCGAAATCCCCTTATCCTCCACGGTGGATGATCAACTCTACTTCTTTTTTCTTGATTGGACAGCAAGTCGTTGAAATCCCCCATGACGCACCAAGGTAAAGAGTTGTCTTGTGCTAGGGTGCGAAGCATGTCCCACGACTCTCTTCTACGATCATTCTCTGGACATCCATAAAAACCGGTAAACCTCCATCTTGGATGATGCGGGTGGGTCACTTCCATGTTGATAAAATTTTGAGAATAGTTGATGAGATTACACGCAAAAGGGTGTTTCCATAATATTGCTAAACCTCCACTTCTCCCAACGGAATCTACTGCAAAAGAAGCATCAAAACCCAATCTAACTCTTATTTCTTCTATTCTGTTTGCATGAACCAAAGTCTCGCATAGAAAAAGGACATCTAAGCGATACTTTCGGGCCAAGTCTCTTAGTGTGGGAACTGCACTCGGGTTGCCCAAGCCCCGGCAATTCCAACTCATGATACTCATTGGTCCCGGCAGGCCTGCTTGCCAGGGCCTGCCGATAAAAAATGGTTGTTTGTTTTTGTTGACATGTTTGTTCCATCTGGTCCACTGTCCCCATCCACTTGCATTTGGTCTGAATTTTTATTCTGCTTAACTGCGACTCCAACAATCCCTGACTCCTTATTTGTTCCATCTCTTAAGCGCTTTTTGTCAGTTTCCACCAAGTCATCTTCCTCTGCCTTGTTATCTGTTGGCCGCCCCTCATCCAAGGAATCTGCAGCAATCATTGCATCATAATTGAAAATTCTTTCCTTCCTTAATGATTTCTGTTGTACCTGCTGCCTAATTAAGTCTGCCATCAAATCTTTCTGTTTTTGTTTTTCAATCATAACCACTCCATAATTTCCCGCTGTTACATTTTGACTGCCCGCACTTAATGCTGCATTTAATTGCATATCTCCTCCCTGCCTCACCGTATTGCCGGAAGCTGAACCTTCCTCCGCCCACTGTCTGTTTCCTTCCTCCCTTCCTCGCCGGTTAATTTCCACTCTAATATCAGGACCCCAGTTTCTTACACCATCGTCTTCGTGAACATCATATAGTTTTTCGCAAGAGTCTTCAGCATGCCCCATTATTCCACAGTAGTAACAGAAAATCCCAAGACGCTCGTATTTGAGATGGACTGTAATCGGCCCGGCCCCCTTCTTCTTGATACTTTTCGTACAAACTAGTGGTTTCCTGACATCCACCATAACCCTGATTCTCATATATCTACGCCAAAAGTCCAGACTGTTTTTCTCATCATACTCCAGAAACTCCCCAACATAATTCCCAACATTTCGACCCACGGTCTCCGCCATGTATCCTACCGGTAAATTGTGAATCTGGATCCAAAAAGGAACTATGTGTAGCGCTACACTTTCTGGACTCTCCCCTTCTTCCATTGCTCCCAACACCATCATATGCTTATTGAAAAACCAAGGCCCCCCTCGTAAAACTTTCTGAATATCTAGCTTATGGAAAAATTGAAACAGGAAGATCCCTGTCTTAACTTCTCTTACCTCTACTCCTTTCACCACGGACCAGATGCTCTTCATGTTCTCCTTCACCATGTGTGTTCTGACTTGCTTATTAGTGTGGAATCTCCCAACCAGGCATAAGTTTGGGTCAAAACCTACTCCTTCCCTTGCCAATTCTTCCTCTGGGATCTCAATCTCTTCATCGTCCTCCAGTCGTAGGTGTTCCATAATGTTTGGCTAAGATGGACAAAAAGTGTGTAAAAGCGTTAAAATCAAGTGCTTGTAATGATCGGCAAAAAGATATGTCTCTAATAATAGAAAATGGGAACTCTTTTGGTATGGAATATCTATGATCACTCACTCACTTCTCACCAGGGAGAGAAAAACTCACTTCTCACCACGCAAGATTCTTCTCCAACGGGGATATTTTGGAGCATAGTCACATATAGGTTCCATTCAAATTCGTAAACGACCAAACAATTTCTTCAACTTATTAACCATTATTTTTATTTATTTACTTAACAAAAATTTCATTGAGTACAAAGGCTACTAAAAACTCATTACAAAGGCACCAAATGATGACAATTCTGTTTACTAGAATAAGGTCATACGCAAGCTGCAGACAAATATTTACTCGTGAGAGGTGTATTTACTTCCAAGAGACTACAAAAAAAATCGGGTATTAGCTACAAACAAAATGTAGCTAAATTCAAGCAAAAGTGATTTAGCTACAGATTTATTGTGAAATAGCTACCATATTGGTCGTAGCATAGATTGAGCAGCAAATTATCTAGCAAAATATTTCCTAGCTAATTTGCAACTAATATTTTAAAACTCCTAGCAAATTCCCAACTAATATGTAGCCAAACACTGGTCAAAATTTTATGATTTGTAACCAAATTAAATGGCTATGATTTGGTCGCAACTAATGCTTAGTAAATCTGTAGCTAAAGTTCCTAGCTATTTCACAATTATATCCTAGCTATGTAAAAATATAAATATTTTTTATAAGCGTACCTAATCAAAAAGTGGGCAATTTAAAAGGTTGCTTAGACATTATTTCCTAATCAACATGTAGCGATTACACACTAATTTCTATGCAATCAACACATGAAATCAATAATATGAATTTGGCATACCAATTGAATAATGAAGCAAACATATATCACATGTATTTCAATGAATCCTTGCATTAAAAAAAGAAAATACATCTCAAGAATTTTGTTCTATACTACTAATATTATTACCTATAACCAACTAATTATAAGACACATGTAGTCCTAGCGAGCCAACCAACGAGCAACAAGAGCATAAAATGCATGACTTCATTGATTATTATTTTACCACTGAAACCCAAGCCTTCTTTTCAGATCCTCCTCTTGTAGTCCACAACCTTCACATCCTCCACTTTCATCCACATTGAGAATACTAAGACAGTTGAATTATGCAGTGTAGCTTTATGCACTTTACTCTTACAATTCTACTGATCGTCTATCCAACATTGCAAACCTGTTCAGCCATGACCTGTCTTGATAAATAAATATATTATGATTATTAAAGCATCACATCCAAGTTGATTCTTCCAAGTTCCAACAAACCATAGATTCCAGCATCAAAAGATCAATTTATAACAACAACAGACATACTTTTCTTTTAGGGGAACAAGAGACATACTTGTACATGTCAAATCTATACACATGAATTGGGTTGATTTTACAATGCAGAAATTTAACTATTCATATGACCACACAGTGTCTTTTCATTATTTCACCCATTCTTTCTTACATAAACATGAAATGAACATAAATATACAATTTTGTGAGCTGACCTGTCACAAAAGTATTTTTCATGGAAGCTTCTTGACATGCTTTCAATGAATTTGGTTGATTAAAACTATTTTCCTGCTACAATCAGCAGGAAACCAAAGAAAGTAGAGATCAACATTTTGAAAAATTACATCCGATCAAAGGCAGAGAGAGAGACACACACTGAATTTAATCTAAGTGAAGGCAGAGAGAAAGAGACACACACTCACTCTTTTGTTTTTCCCAAAGCCTTGCTCATATCCAAAAAGTCTATTAGATCAGAAATTTCCTAAAGGTAGTCATTTAGTCCAGAATCAATAAAAGAAGGAATTAGATCATCATAAGATATTGAAATATATCTGATAATACAAATTATTCAATTTTTCTTGGAGTGGTTTTTAACACGATACCATCAGGTCCGTTCCTATTAAAATGGAGGCCCGACTCTCAAGTAAAAATAGACCCTTAATAAAATAAAAACACAATTTTTTTAAAAGAGCAATAATCTATTTTAAATTGAAAATCAGATCCGTAAACATAAAAAATGTTCATCATTGTAACTAACACATAAAAAATCAATATTCTAATCAAAAATACAAAATTACAACTTCAAACGAAATATAAAAATACAACTTCAAACAAATATCTTTATTAACTTTCTAAGTTATTATTTTCCTTAGTTTGTACAGAGGCAAAAAAAAAGTTTATAATGTTTTTTTAGAGAATAATTAGAATGTTTGTTGTTAGATCTTTGTTATTTATATAACAAGAATGAGCCAAAAATTACACGAAGTGCCTTAACAAATATAAAAAGAAGAAGAAAGTTACATTGTGTTTTTATTTGTAAATATATAATTCAATATGTTGAGGAGAGTTTGGATGTATTGGAGGAAAAAGAGAGTCTTGAGGACATATGAGCCTCAAATCCATGATAAATTATGCCCAAATCGAGGCTCTCCCATACTAAAAAAATTAATTAAAAAAGAAAAAATTAATTAAAGAAGAAAAAAGTGATTTGTGGGTGTTGAACCCATGCAGCAGATATATAAAATATATATTTGGGCCCCAAAATTTTGGAGGCACAGCTCTATATAGTTGTTTGCACCCCTCAAAATCGCCATGGTTACCATTGACCGATAAACAAAATTAGATTAAATTCATGAGCCAACTAATTTTCATGAGACGTATCAAGGTCCCAGCAAAATAAATGTTCAGATCCATTTTAAAGTGCTTTCAGCACCAGCATTAGGAACACACTGGCCATAGACATATCCATATCATAACAAAAGCTTCTTTTCACAACTATTTGTCACTAATTTTATTGTTATTAACTAACTAATTACATATACATATCACATCAAAATAGGAATCTAAAGCATATCAAACCAAAATGTAGCTATAAAGAATTTTCAGGAAAATTATGGAGAGGGAGAGAGAGGCAGAGCGAGAGACAGAGGCGGTGATTCCTGGAAACGGGGGAAACCACGCCGGCATTCTGTTTCACCGGCTGAGAGGTTTCATAGGGGGGGACGGGGGCCAAGCAGGGTGCCAGAAAACGGGGGGGAAGAGGCTGATTGGTCTGTGGTGAGCAAGCGACGGAGGAAAGCGCAAGGACAGGGTGATCAAGGACAGGACGGACGACGGGGTTTCTTGCGGCACGGCGGTTCAGAGGTACGACAACATCAACAGTCTAGGATTAGGGTTCCTTCACGGCAGCGATTGGGATTTTCTGATCGTCTGGGAAATCGTTCTCGGTATGGTGAAATTGGTGCAACAACAGTTCGGCCAGTGCAACATCAACCTGTGGATGGTAACAGACGGCCATGGCTTTCTGCCCCTCGTGCGCAGCCATCTGTTTTGCATCCTGCACGTGCGTTTGTGGCAGCAGGGATGAAAGCCCGGTCCTGTTCAATTGCTGGCAGCGACGAATTGTTGGGCTCAGAATTGCGACGTTTTGTCACGTTCTACTTTACGAATGTTCCGGACTTGATTCCTTACTTCTATTTAAAAGCTGATTTTGAGGTTTGCGGCATGCTAGATAATCTGTTTTTGTCCCGTAAACGTAACAAGCATGGTCAGACTTATGGTTTTGCAAGATATGCTAATGTTAAAGATGTGGGTAAATTGTTGAAAGCGTTGAATAATGTCATGTTTGGACAGTTCCGTGTTTGGGCGAAGGTTGCATGCTTTAACCAGGTTGAGCCGGGGGCTAAGCCGAGGGGAAGGGGGGAGGGAGAGGTGCTAGAGAGGGAAGGAGAAAGGATGGTGAAGGAGGTTAAATATGCTGTACAAGGGAGTACAGGAGGGGGAGAGGGAGAAAAAAGTGAGGGAGTGAGAGGAAGTGAGGGTGAGGGAGAAAAAATTATAACATTGGGAAGTAAGAGCATTGTTGTTCATGGGGGTGAAGGGGGGAGGGGGACGGTGAGGAGGGGTGAGGGGCAGGTGGCTGGTGGTGATGACAACGGTGGAGGGGCGCTTGAGTTGGAGGGGAGGGTGTTGAAGGCTAAAGTGGTGCAGCCGGGGGAGCTGAATTTGTCTTATGCGGATACTGTCCAGAGAGGGATTTCATCTCACAGTGGTGTTAGGGATCCTGGGGCACCTGCATGCAAGTTGGTTCGTATGTATAGATCGTCATCCGAAGATTTATCTTGGGCCCGCAAAGGGGTAGTGGCTACAGTTTTAAATGGTGAAGTTATTCCGGTTATTCAAACGCGTATAGCTGATGCGGGGTTCGAGGATCTTGATATAATTCATTTGGGCGGTGATAAAGTCTTTGTTCGCAGTTTGTCTAATCTGGATGTTATGGCGGTATTTTCTGAGGCACGTGATTTTTTTAACTTATTCTTCACCAATATTGTATCTTGGAATAAAAATGTTGTGTCCTATGAGAGAGGAGCATGGGTGCGTCTTTATGGTATTCCTCTTCATGCGTGGAATGCGGCGTTTTTTAAGTTATCTGTGTTTGACTGTGGAAGATTTTTAAGGGTAGACACCACCACTTTAGCAAAGGAACGGTTTGATTATGCCCGTGTTCTGTTAGCCACTTCGTCCCTAGAAATTATTAACACTACAGACAGTTTATTGGTGGATGGGGTTATGGTGACGGTTAAAATCGTTGAGGAATGGGGCTTTTCTATTGGTGAAGATGCTTGTTTGTTGGAAGAAGACGACGATTCCAAGGTATCTCTTCCTGATAATGTTATTGATCATGAGGTGCATGACAATGGTGATAATTTAGATGGGCTTGTTAATGATTTGGCTGCGGATTGGGGGGCGTCGGATTTAGTACGTAACCATCCTTCTTTTTCGGCTTCTAAGCAACATGCAGTCGAAGAGTCACAGGAGGATAATGCTATGTCTGACAGAGCTATATCTGCGGATGGGGATGCTCCCTCACCGGTGCTGGAGGGTTTGGTTCCGGAGAGATCTTTTAATGGTCAGCCGCCGCAGCCAAGAAATGTCTTTAAGTTAAACTGTGTGGTTGAAAAGGATTTTGGTGACCAAACATTGGTGCACCTTTTACCTTCACGTGTTGAGGGTGATGCTGATCCGGTGAAGGATGGTTCAGTTTCAAGGTTGGGTGATGAAGCTAACAGTGTTGTAGAGGATGTCGGCATCAGTCGGAGGCGGCATCTTTCTTGTCCTCCTAAGGCTACTCGTTCAGCTACTTCTGGTCTGTGGAGCTTAGAATGGCTTCATGATCATGTACATGGTGACGTGGGTGTGGTTTTCTCTTCTAAGAAAAAGAAACCTAAAAAACATTCTTCTTCAGGCACGGTGGAAGATAAAAAAATGAGATCTGGCGGTGTTCTTAAACACACTGCTTCGAGTTTGAAGAAAATTGCTAGGCTACCAGATAACGATAGGAAACAGGTGCTCAAGGTCTTAAAAAAATCAGTTCAGAAGCGTACTAGAGTTAAAAGGCCAAATGTTTCACAGGGAGCGCTCAGTAATGGGAAACAGGTTTCAGATTCTTCTTCTTCATCTGTCAAAAATGATTGGAAAAATTGGGTGGTGCTACATGGTAATGATGAGGTAGTTCAGGAGGATATTGGTGGTTTTGGGAAGGCTATAGGTGTTAAGTTTGAGGGTGTTAAGTCGAACAGGTTTGGCGTGTTGTCAAAGGCAGGGAGAGGTAATAGCTCTCGTGGGGAGGAAGTCACGGTGCAGGGGAAACATTAGTGAGGGAGGGGCGGTTGAGTGTAGGGGAGGTAGTGGTGTAGATGAAGATATTTTCTTGGAATGTGCGGGGGTTGGGTGGTTTGGAGAAACGACAAGAGGTCCGAAAATTAATTGTTGAAAACAGTCCGTCTATTGTTTGCCTTCAGGAGACGAAGCTGTCAGATGAGGATGATCTTACTGTAGTACCCCAATTTTGTTCTAAGCCTTTTCAAAACAATTCTCAAAAATTCAAAAAAAAGAAGAGAGAACAAAAAAGTCAACAAAAGTCAACATTGCTGAAATGAGGACTTCGCAGAGCAAAGTCCCCTTCGCAGAGCGAAGTCTCCCAGAAATGAGGACTTCGCAGAGCGAAGTCTGCGAATTTTCTGCAGATTTTCAGATTTTTGATTTTTCTGTTTTCCTTTTCTTTTATTGTATTCCAGTCATTATCTATTATTATTATTATTATCATGTATTATTATCATGGATAATGTTGGATTTAACCAAGTGGAAGAAAAGAACATGTGACATTTGAAAAGCAAAAGGGAAAGGAAGAGGAAGCAAAATTGATCAAGTAACCCAGCCACTTGCTGACTTTGGGCAGTCCTTATCCCTCCCACTTGTACCTGCAACTAACCCTGCTACTTGCCAGCAACCACCTTGCCATAGGCTTTATCAAAACCAGTCAAGGATTGAGGCAAAGGTGCTGCCCCTGTTTTGCAAACAGCCTTGCTTTCATCATTTCCATCATCTTTCTGTCAGAATTCAACTGCTTTGGGAGCTGAATTCGACCAAGGTCTTGACCCTTGCAGCAAGGCAAGGTCACCTCTTATCCTTAGCATTAAATGCAAAGCAAATCAGTCATGATTATGGCACAAAATCAGCCCTGCTGCAGATTTTCTCATCATGACAAAAGATCTCATTTTGGCCTATAAAAGCAAGGCATTGCTGCTGAATCAAGGAGAGATCAGAAGGGGGTTTTTGAGAGTTCTTTTAGAGGGTTAACACACAGAGATTGGTGAGCAAAAACCAGTCCAAAGAGGGTGAGAATAGAGTGAATTAATACAGCCAAAAACAGAGTTTGGTTTTGGTAAGTTTTAGAGCAAAATCTCCAAACCTTTCTTGCAAAAATCATTCCAAACCTGCACAAAGCAATCAAGCCAGCAAAACAAGCACTAAATCTCACACAAAGGGTGAGGAACTAAGGCAAATTGTCACTGGTTATGTTCATCAACATTTCAACCTTGCAAAACCATAAGCAACCAAGCCTCTTCCATTTCCTTGCAACACAAGCCTTGGGCTAGGAGCAGGTAAGTCATTCTAACTTATTTACACTCCATTTGCATTCTGCTTTCATTTGTTTTGTTTTCAATTTGGTTCAATTTCAGTTTTGCATTTTTGAGTTTTTACTCATTTTGACTTTAAAACCTTTTTGAAACCCAAAAGAAATCCCAAGGTTTGCAAAACCTTTAAACCAAGTTGTTGCACTCCTTTATTTGCTAATTTCAAAAGCTTTTCAATCCCTTAAAGGTTCTGAGATTGTTCAGAAGTTGCTTCTGAACAGAAGTTCAGAAGCAGCTTCTGAACTCAAAATTTCGCATACTTCGCAGTGCGAAGGTCTGGTCGCAGTGCGACCATGACAGAATTCAGAACATGAATTCAAAAGCCAATTTTTGAGGTTCTAACCCAAAGCTCAGAACCTAAGAGGTTTGAAACTCATTTTATTCAAACCATAACAAGGATTTTGCATAATATTGACAAATTCACAAGTTCGTGCAACGCTTTTTGGAATAACTTGCAAAACAAGTTATGTCCACAAACTTTCAAAACAAACTTGAGCAATAAGCTAAGTTCACCATTTTCAAAACCAAACTTGAACAAAAACCTTGTTCATGATTTTCAAATCAAACGTGAACTTAAGCCGAACTTGTTCGCTTTTTAAAACCGTTTTCAAAATTGAGCCGAACTTGTGCATTATTCACAAACTTGTGCTTTTCCATAAACTTGAACAACCTTTGTTCATAGGTTGCAACAACCAAGTGTTTTGTTCACTTTGGGATTTCTTGAGTTTCATACAAAACTTGAATGAAAAAGGGATGGTTTGACGTATGGCTCTCCATTTCCCCGGTTGTACGAATGCGTGACGTATGTCTCGTCGTTCGGACAATCGTCATTCTATTTTCAAAAACATAAAACAAACCCAACACACTAATTTTGGCCCCCGTGGTCAATCCGAACCTTTCTTGGTCCTTCGGGACCAATTGAACCCTCTCTTGACTCCGTTGAGTCAATTGAAACCCTTTCGGTCCGCCGTGACCATTTTATTCAATGCTTGATCCCGTTGGATCCATCGAACCTTTTTCGGTCCGCCGCGACCATTTTAATCAATGCTTGACTCCGTTGAGTCCATTGAAAATCTTTCGACCTTTCGAGCGTTCATACACGTCTCGGCGGTTTTTTTCCTTGTGAGCGTTCATACACGTCTCACAATCTTTCAACCTTTCGAGCGTTCATACACGTCTCGGTGGTCTTTTTCCTTGTGAGCGTTCATACACGTCTCACAATCTTTCGACCTTTCGAGCATTCATACACGTCTCGGCGGTCTTTTTCCTTGCGAACGTTCATACACGTCTCGCAATCTTTCGACCTTTCGAGCGTTCATACACGTCTCGGCGGTCTTTTTCCTTGTGAGCGTTCATACACGTCTCACAATCTTTTGACCTTTCGAGCGTTCATACACGTCTCGGCGGTCTTTTTCCTTGCGAGCGTTCATACACGTCTCGCAATCTTTCGACCTTTCGAGCGTTCATACACGTCTCGGCGGTCTTTTTCCTTGTGAGCGTTCATACACGTCTCACAATCTTTCGACCTTTCGAGCGTTCATACACGTCTCGGCGGTCTTTTACCTTTCGAGCGTTCATACACGTCTCGGAGATCGAAATCACCCGATTAGGTGACAATCTTTTCTTGGTCCGCCGTGACCAAATGAACCATCTTTTGGTCCCATAGCGACCAATTCGAACCCTTTTACCCAACGGACATGTTTTACCTATTCTATGTGCGATTCATAAACAAACGCTTAAGTCTCCCATGCGCGAGCATACAAGCAAGACGCTTAATAAGTCTCCCATGCGCGAGCATACAAGCAAGACGCTTAAGTCTCCCATGCGCGAGCATACAAGCTACGTTTAATCGCAAGAATACGGTTAAAACATCGTCCATTTAAAATTAACCAACATATGTACGTTTTTCTACCAAAGAACTACGTACGCTTTGAATTCTCCGACTACCGGGAGATACGTAGGAGCAAGATCGACATCTTGTCAAGCGCAATAATAAAATTTTCTTTTTCCCTTGCATCATATTTATTATATTTTCTTTTGACATAGATAAGCATGCGCGCAAAACATTTAAAAACAATTTAAGCTTTAGCCAAATAGAAGGTTCCCGTTGAGTACAACGGACGTGAGGGGTGCTAATACCTTCCCCTTGCGTAATCGACTCCCGAACCCGACAATGGTTGCGATGACCAGTCCTTTTCCTCATCGTCAAGGGTTTTATTATCGTTTCCCTTCAAACAAAAAACTTAAGGGTTTATCAACGTTCCCTTTACACAAAAACTTTGGTGGCGACTTCACAAGGCCCTCCGAGCGTTCGCGGACGTCCTCGGAGGATTGCGCGTTTTTTAAACGAGGTGCGCACACTTACGTGTGCAGCGCTTTGGGGTAGTTTAACGCAGTGTTACTCTTTTCGTCCTTCTGTTGGGGCATCAGGTGGCTTGTTGGTTTTGTGGGATTCCGCTTCCATGGAGGTGTGGTCGTCGTGGAGTCAGGAACATGTGTTACTTATTCATGGTCGCTTTATCCTATCCAATGACGAGTTTTGGTTGTTTAATATTTATGCTCCTTGCGACAACGGGGCTAAGTTAGTGTTGTGGCAATCCTTAACCCTTCAACTCCAGCGGTTGATGGGAAGATCTGTCTGCTTGTGTGGTGATTTTAATGCAGTGCGTAGTACTGAGGAACGAAGATCGAGGGGGGTTCCTGTTTTTTCTCTGGATAGTGCACCTTTTAATGATTTTATTGATAATAATGATCTTGTTGACCTTCCCCTCCGTGGCCGCACCTTTACTTGGTTTAAAGGTGATGGGAATTCTATGAGTCGTTTGGATCAGTTTTTGTTTTCCGAAGACGGGTGTTTACGGTGGCCCAATTGTGCGCAGACTGCGGCTTTACGTGGGTTGTCTGACCACTTCCCGGTGATTTTATCTATTGATGAGGAGAATTGGGGTCCTAGACCAACCAGGATGCTGAAATGCTGGTTTGATATTCCAGGGTACCGTCAGTTTGTGCGTGAAAAATGGGAGTCTTTCCGTGTGACAGGGTGGGGAGGTTTTGTGTTAAAGGAAAAGTTAAAGCTGATTAAGGTGGCTCTGAAGGATTGGCATTTGTCTCATTCTTCAAATTTACCGGGCAAAATTCATAGTCTAAAGGAGCGTATCTCGCTCTTAGAGGCTAAGGGTGAGGTGGAGTTGCTATCCGAGGAAGAGGTGGACGGCCTTCACGGGTGTGCTTCCGAACTTCACTCTTTATCCAGGTTAAATGCTAGTACTTCGTGGCAACAGTTGAGGCTGCGTTGGCTACGCGAAGGTGATGCAAATTCAAAATATTTCCATGCTATTATGTCGGGTAGACGATGACGCAACACTTTTTCTACTATTCTGGTGGATGGCGCCCCTGTGGAGGGTGTGGCTCAGGTCCGTGATGCGGTATTTCATCATTTTCAAAATCATTTTAAGGCTATTGATATTTCTAGACCGAGTGTGGAGAACTTACTTTTTCAAAGTTTGTCATTTGCCGAGGGCGCAACTCTAACTGTGCCGTTTAACCTCGATGAAGTTAAGGCGGCAGTGTGGGATTGTGATAGTTACAAAAGTCCTGGTCCGGATGGCATTCACTTGGGGTTTATTCGGGATTTTTGGCCTGATTTAAAGGAGGATATTATGCGATTCATCACAGAGTTTCACCGGAATGGTCGTCTGTCGAAAGGTATTAACAACACTTTTATTGCTCTGACTCCAAAAATTGATAACCCTCAAAGATTGAATGATTTTCGACCGATTGCCTTAGTGGGGTGCTTGTATAAAATTTTGGCTAAGGTTTTGGCAAATAGACTGCGCAAGGTTATGGGTACTGTTATTTCGGCAACTCAGTCAGCTTTTGTGAAGGATAGGCAGATCCTTGATGGTATACTTATAGCCAATGAGGTTGTTGATGAAGCTCGCAAGATGAAAAAAGATTTGTTATTGTTCAAGGTTGATTTCGAGAAGGCTTACGACTCCGTCGATTGGGGTTATCTTGATGATGTCATGGGTCAGATGGGTTTCCCGACTTTGTGGCGGAAATGGATGAAGGAGTGTGTTGGAACGGCAACTGCTTCGGTTTTGGTTAACGGCATCCCGACTGATGAATTCCAATTCAGGAGGGGGTTGAGGCAAGGCCATCCCCTATCTCCTTTCCTCTTCCTTATAGCAGCTGAAGGGTTAAATGTTTTGATGTTTGAGGCGGTGGAGGCTAATTTATTTACTGGTTACTCGGTTGGTGCGCAAACGCCTACAGTGGTTTCTCACCTGCAGTTTGCGGATGATACGTTACTCCTTGGGGTAAAGAGTTGGGCGAATGTCAGGGCCTTGCGTACTGTCCTTGTTATATTTGAAGCTATGTCAGGGTTGAAAGTGAATTTCCACAAGAGCATGTTGGTTGGTATTAATATTGAAGACTCATGGTTGCATGAAGCGGCTTCGGTTCTGTCTTGAAAAATTGGGCGGATACCTTTTGTTTACCTGGGCCTCCCTATTGGCGGAGGTCCTAGATGTTTGATGTTTTGAGAACCTGTTATTGCTCGGATAAAAGCTATACTGTCTGAATGGAAGAGTAGGAATTTGTCTTTTGGAGGCCGCTTAATTCTTCTTAAATCTGTCCTGTCTTCTCTACCTGTCTACGCCCTTTCTTTTTTCAAAGCTCCCTCAGGTATAATCTCCTCTATTGATTCTATTTTAATTAATTTTTTTTGGGGTGGGAGTGAGGACCATAGGAAGATTGTGTGGGTTGACTGGTTGTCTATTTGTACTCGTAAGGAGGTGGGTGGTTTGGGGGTGTGGCGGTTGAAGGAATTTAACATTGCTCTTTTAGGCAAGTGGTGTTGGAGGTGTTTGGTGGACCGGGAGGGTTTTTGGTATAAGGTGTTGTCCTCTCGCTACGGCGAGGAGAGGGGGCGCATTTTGGATGGGGGGAGGAGTGGTTCGGCATGGTGGAAGGACATTGTGAGAATTCGTGATGGGGTGGGGGTGGAGGGTGGTAGTTGGTTTGCGGAGAGTATCCAGAAGAAGGTGGGGAATGGTTTGAATACCTTTTTCTGGACAGACTGTTGGGTGGGGACGGTGCCCCTCAGGGAGCAGTTTGGGCGCCTTTATGATTTATCAGTTCATAAAGATTTGACGGTGGCGGAGATGTTCTCTTTAGGGTGGGGTGACCGTGGGGAGGCTTGGGAGTGGCGTCGGTGTTTGTTAGCCTGGGAGGAAGAGTTAGAGGGGGAGTGTCGGTCTTTGCTTTCTAATGTTTCTTTGCAGGACACAGCTACTGATATCTGGCAGTGGCGGCCTAATGTGGTTGACGGTTATACTGTGCGTGGTGTGTATCAACTGATTATGATGCAGGAGATGGATACTGATGTTGCAGAATCAGCTGATGTGTGGCATAAAAATGTTCCTGAAAAGGTTTCAATATGTGCTTGGCGCCTCCTACGCAACAGATTACTGACCAAGGATAACCTCGTGCGTCGGCAGATCATACCTAGTGAGTCTGCGCTATGTGTCTCTGGTTGTGGTCATCATGAGTCCGCGGATCATCTTTTTCTTCATTGCCCTTTTTTTGGAGAACTTTGGTGGCATGTCAGGACCTGGATTGGTGTGCATTCGGTGGATCCCCATCAGATTTCGGATCACTTCATGCAATTTGTTTTTTCGTCAGGAAGCTTCAAACCCCGACGTTCATTTATGCAACTAATCTGGCTTTGCAGCGTGTGGGTGGTCTGGAATGAACGAAATAACATGATTTTCTCAAACAAGGAAAAATCTATTCTACAGCTGTTGGACAAAGTTAAACTTTCTTCTTTAGGGTGGCTAAAAGCTAAAAATGTTTGTTTTCCTTTTGGTTCTCATATGTGCACCACAAGAAATAAGCAAATTTCCTAGGAATTTTTTCCTAGGAAAACACTCTAAATTCGTCGGAAACGGTGTTTTCCGACAAATTTTCCGACGAAACGTTACATAGGAAATTTTCAATCTATTCCTACGTGTTTCCGAGGAATTTCCTAGGAATTTCCGACGAAATTTATTAATATTTTAATGGTTAGTTTCCGACGAATTTCCGAGGAAAATTTATTATTATTTTAATGGTTAGTTTCCGACGAATTTCCGAGGAAAATTTATTAATATTTTAATTGTTAGTTTCCGAGGAATTTCCGAGGAAATTAATTAATTATTTAAAAAAAAAATTGGAATTATAAAAATGCGCCAAAATTTTTAAAAATAGCGCCAAAAAAATTTGAAATATTTTTAAAATTTTTTCCGAGAAATTTCCGAAGAAAATAATTTATTTTTTAAAAAAATTAAATTAAATTTTTTAATTTCAAAATTGCGTCAATTTTTTTAAAAATTGCGCCAAAAAAATTTGAAAATTTTTAAAATTGTTTCCGAGGAAAATAATTAATTTTTTAAAAAAAATAAAATTTTCAAATTTCAAATGAAATTTGAAAATTTTCAAAAATTGCGCCAAAATTTCAAAAAATGCGGCAAAAATTTGAATTTTGAAAAATTTGCGCGAAATTCTTATTTTGAAAAAAAAATTTGAAAAAATTGCGCGATATTAAAATTTTGAAAAAAAAATTGGAAAAAATATATATTAAAAAATGATTTTTAAAAAAGAAATATATATAGTAAAAGTGTTTTGAATAAAAACAAATGTAGGAATGAATTATTTTGATGAAATTATTTTGAAAGAAATAAATAGATTTTATTGTTGAAGAAGATGAAAATTTGTGTTAATGAAGATGAAAAATTGTTGTGGATGAGTTGTTGAAAAAGGAAGAAGAAGAAGAAATTAGGAAGAAGAAAATTAATGTTAAAAAATTATAAGAGATTATTGTTGAAAAAATTGGTGTTAATGAAAATGGAAAATTGTTGTGTATGAGTTGTTGAAAAAAGAAGAAGGAAGAAGAAAGAAAAGAAGAAGAAGAAGAAAATGAAGAAGAAGAAGAAGATGATGAGAATAGGAAGAAGAAGAAGAAGATGAGAATAGGAAGAAGAAGAAAAAGATGAGAATAGGAAGAATGATAAGAGATTATTGTTGAAGAAGATAAAAAATTATATGTGTTTAGAAATTGTTGAAGAAGATGAAAAAGAGATGAAGAAGAAATATAGAGCTCGCTGCTCTTTTTTTTGCGTCACGATGCACTGCATGCATGCTGGACTGTGTCGTCGCTTGTGTTCATTTCTCGACACCCCCTCTGTCACGTTTTTCCCGCGGCATTTCCTCGGCCCACATTCCTACGGCCCCCTTCCCCCTCACACCTTTTCACTTTAGTCGTTTTTCCCTCGTCCCCCCTTTTCCAATTTTCCACCTTTAATTTCCTAGGAATTATTCCTAGGAAATTCCTAGGAAAGATTTTTTTAAAAAAAAAAATAGTTATTTTAAAAATCGATTATTTTTTGAAAAATTGAAAAAATACATTATAAATATTTTACTTGGTCTTGTCTAAAAAAAATTTTGGTTAAATTAAATTAAATAAAAATAATGATTTCAGTACACAACGTACATTAATATTCATAAATTACACGCTATCAACGACAATATTCATAAATTTACAAAACAAAAACATAAATTACTCGCTATCATCCTCCTCCTCCTCCTCGTCCTCGTCATTATGATCATCATCGTCGTCGTCATGTATTTGATGAGGTGTCGGTGAAAATTGACTCGACGATGCAGGCGACGATGAATCAGATGTCTTTCTACTCTTTCTCCCTCCCATGAACTTTTTTGTCATCATCTTTTGGAATTTTCGAAAGACATTCATTTGTTTCCTTAGCTCCTTCTCTGTCTCATCTTTCCTTGCCAACGCCTTATTTTGAGCTTCCAACGCCTGCTTTTGAGATTCCAACGCCTCCTTTTGAGATTCCAATAACTCATTTTGATTTGCATCATTATCTTTTGACTTTGCAACTCCTCGTTCATTCGAGTTATCATTGCTTGCATCTCAGGAGACAACTCTGCAGAACGAGCTGAGCTGGACTCTGGCAGAACAGGAGCACGGAACAAATTTCCATGCACCACGTTGCCGGGTAACGCTCCAAGACCGTATACTCTATCCGGTCTTTGTTGTCCTCCTGCAGCCTTTGCCCATAATTCAATTTTGATGGAGTCGGGAATTTGTTCATGCGATTGAATCTCAGGATTCTGCGCCAAAAACCGTGCTACGTACTCGTCATAAGATGCCTATAAAGAAAAGTAAAGAAAATTAGATAATAATAATTGTTAACAAATAAAGTCAAATAAAAATTATATAATAATAATAAATGAAATTAACATATTTCATATTAGTTAACAACATAATTCTTTAATAATTCACTTTCTTTTTCTAATTAAAATATATTACGAATATTTGCAAATTTACCTGGGTATTGCGTGCTCGAGCATCGACACTGTAACATCCGTACTAATTTAATCTAGAATATTAGCATGTGCAATAAACTGATACTGGATACATTTAAAATTTTCAATAATAATATTACATCACATCTGAATGAATACAAGTTTACTCGTTTGTACAAATAATCAAATACCATTACAATACTTATACAAAAGTCCAATAAGCTCCTGAGCTGGTACACGACGAGCAACTGTACTCCATCCAGTATCTCTCTGAAGAACTCCATCACGAACCTCTGGCTTACCTGTAAACCTGCACCAGAAGGAGTGGGATGAGACATAATGTCTCAGTGAGCTCCACCCAACCAACTGTTGGCAACCTCAGGGGACCTAGGGTTGCCATGCCTACCTTGGCAATCTTGGGGATCTCCTATGATCGCCAAGTCTTATCTTTATCCACAAGGATATAAATCTGCATATGACTATAAGTCTGCCTGTAACTATAACTGTAAACTGCCTGTAACTATAAATGTAAACTGCCTGTAACTATAACTGTAACTATAAAACATAATTTATATAAACAGATATTATGTTAGATGTTAGCGTGTAACAAACATTATTATCTGAGTTCATTTTACGGAGTGCATCCGGGTGGAGTAACCCCGAAGTACATCTCCCTATAACCCGGTGAAAATTCCTATCAGAGGCTAATCACCGAACTCCTCTTTAATTGCATGTGGACAACCCTCTCGGAGAAGTCCCATCCGGCGTATCCCGGAGTCTGTTGAACATGCCTATAACTGTAACATACGTGTGGACAACCCTCTCGGAGAAGTCCCATCCGGCGAATCCCGGTGTCTGCTGAACACGCCTATAAAGCATGTACAAGCAAGGAACTAGCAGGCATGGGGATTAGGGTAAAAACTATAACATAACATGAAATTTGAATTACTCAAATAACTCACTCTAGATGGGTTCTAAAAACCCTAGGGAGCTCACCTAAAGCTGGTAATAAACTTGTTAAGCTTCAAATCCAAAACCTCAACTTGAGAAATCTTCCTTTTTCTTGGTTTTTCCTTAGCTTTCTCTTGTTCTAATCTCCCAAAGCTAGCTTGCTTATGATTCAAGAAGTTTGGAAGGAAGGAAGATGATGATTTGCAGTACAAAGGAAGGATGGCGCAAGGTTAGAGAGAGAGGGAGAGAAATCAGCCACTTAGAGAGAGAAAGGTTGTATGAAAATGACAAAACTTTCCTTGTCATGCTTATCTAAAGCCCTTTGTGCGAAATTACACTTACGTCCTTCTTACTCGCAATCTCTCTAACACTGATACAAGTTACGTCTAAGCGGGATATTACAATCTACCCCCCTTAAAAGAAATTTCGTCCTCGAAATTTAGAAAGTCCTTCTGAGATCTTGAAAGGTAAATCCTTTCTACCTCTTTCTCTACTATGCAAATCTCCAATTCTTTTTGCTTATTGGGATTCCATGGCAACTCTAGGGTCTGACATGTAGATTAATCACGCACCTCGATTAAACCATACTGGTTAAAACTTGTTCTTTAGCCATGATTTCCATCTCTGTAAGTCAAAACATATGACAATCTCTTTCCAGCCGAAAGGTCTGATGCATGTTACATAACTCTCACCTGTTAGGACGTATGGTTATCTGAACCAACATATCCTTCTTATCTGACTATGTTCTCTGTTCGACATATTTCTTGCAAATCCAATTTAAAATTATTAAGTCTTGGATTTCCCTTACTGAATTCTATCAGTTCTTCTTTCATTGACCGTTCAATCTTATCCTGAAAACGTCGGGTCGATCTGATTTTCCTCAATTATTCCAACTTTCCGAGGAATCTATTACATTACTTTTAATTCGAAAGAATTCTTGTCTTCGACTTTGGCCTCGTAAGACGACATTTTATCGTTACATTCGTAACATTCTTTATATAGATTTATTCTTACATTGAAAAGCATCTGATATTGAGTATTCTCAAACGGAAGTAAAGTCTATTACAACTATCTCCACGATTCAAAAGCAAGGAGGTGGCTGTACTTTTGGTAAAAGTTCCTTTCTTTCTGACATCCTAGGGTAACTATTATCACAACCATGAGCATTGTTCACATTCCCACTGCGGGAATCCTTAAGGGCTCGAGAAATCATATGAGCCACTCGTGCTCCGATTTAATTAATCAACGATAACACGTAGCTAAAGGTCTTAGGAGATTTATTCCTTCTAGAACTCTGACAATCTTGCATCATTCAAGATATTCCTTACTCATGGGATTAATATTTTCTTTACCAATAAATTCAAACTTATGAAAGTTTAGTACAAGTGACGTGTGGCATAAGCCGTCTCACATATCATCATATAATACAGTCCATAGCACCTAGCTTCCATACATGATCGAGTACGTGTACACTACTATCGGGTACACAGTACGCCGCATCATCATTGTCCAACTAATGGGACATCATACTTAGTCAAAATATACTTGAGACAATGCCACGCCAACTAAGGTCACTCTTCTTACTCTTAACTCATGCTTGTATTCTTTGAGTATCCACAATCCCATAACGTAAATTATGGTTACATTCCATTGGCGTTATAAACTTATTTTGTTCAAGGACATTCTCTGTTTTCGAAAAGAAACTCTATTCTGATCGCTATCAAAATAGCACTCTTAAACTCTTAATCCTTTATTTCATAACTTGAATTCACGTAGCCCTTTACTGTAAACTATGAGTAATCTTCTGATCTGTGTAAAACATTTCCTTCCTCTAACTGTGAACATTAAGTTCAAGAATTCCGAACTCCTCAATTAAGATATGTTAGGTAACAACAAACCTGTTCTGCTTAAGACTTTCCTGTTAAAACATTACTGACTGCGTACCACGATTACTGATACATGTCTCATGACTGAAAATATGTTACACTACTGTCTAAGTAGTATAAACTCTGCCTGATCCGTATACATAATACTAATCATAACCTGTTACATGCGACATGCTAGCATAACGTGGGTACGATGTGGAATAACCTCATGCCACTGCTTTGCTGTTTTCTAATCAAGCTTCAATTTCAAAAACATCGACTTGCAAGTGCAACCTGTACCGTTGTTACCTCATAACTAATTCTCTTTGGTTAAACTTACTATTCAAGTTAACTTAAAGTTACTGAGCTAAAACAACTAGATTACCGTATTAGATGTGGCTTTCTTCGCTATGTACTTATTGTGCTAGAAACACATCCTTTAAATTTCTCAAACTGCTTCGATTCTCTTTTCTCATGAGTTTCGAGGTCTGAAGCATTCCTCGACTTATCTCTTAAAATTTCCTGTTAGAACTGATGATAAGTTCAAGTCATCACTACTTACTAATATTCTGTAGCTTGAGAACTAATCACTGAATACCTTTCCTGTAATTCATCTGGCAAGGACTTTACAAACATCATTTTTCTCTAAGCTTCAACTTTGAATTGTCCGTTAACTCATTCTTGGATTACTTCTCCGCTGCGCAACTCTGATTTAAACAATTCACCTTGGGATAGAAGTAATACACCACTATTACCATATAAAATCTCCTTGGCCAATCTTTTGACTTTATAACTTTGTAGTTACCATACATGACCATCTTACATTATGATTTCTCTTGTGGTTTAATCCACCTGCTTAACTTGCTGATTGGTCATCCCCTGACTTTGTGTTCCCTTTCGATCATACACAAAATACTTGCCTTCAAGGAATTACGCCAAAACCTGTAAGCAGTTTTTTAGCAACAGTTTTGAACTAAACAGTGATTCTGTCAAATCAGTTTATACACTGGTTTTAGCTCATTCTCCATGCTCCAATTTCTGTAACCATCTCATGGTTAGTTTAACATGTATAATCATTAAAACATTGCAGAAACCCTGCTAAGAGTACACTTGGAGCGACTTCAGTTCACACTTACTTCACTTGTGGCAACTTCCAAAAACAACTTATGGCTTCTGGAGGTTCACATCTTTCATACCCTGAATCCACTGATGGATTTGAGTCTCGTTACTATTCGTTCTATCTTTATCCGTAAGGATTTCATATTCATAATCTTTCCGAGACAACTTAGGTTCCTCTTAACTTTACCATATCACTTGGGTTACCCCTCGAGTTTCTCCGGAAACAATCCGTCTTGAATTAAATTCAAACTCTTACCGGTTCTCCTGTACGCCCAATATAGGTTACGTCTCTTCGAGTACCCGGCTAACTGGTCTTATCTCCAGCACTTATTATTATTAGTTGAATTCTTCTTGTAACTTGTTACTGTGTTCATAATTCACATCCTGATCCTGTTATCTGAAATCCGGTGGATAAATTACCCATCACTCTGTATGATACATATGTTTTATCCTAGACTAATCCTTGAAGGTTCATAATTAACTCTATCCCAAGCATATCAAAGATCAGTGGCATGGTACAGTTGTTTGTAATTAAAAGTCATTCTGGGCACCTTCGCATTTGCGAGCCTAAGCTTCACTCTGCGAATTAGTGCGTCTGATCTTCGCTTTGCGAACACCTGCGTCTGAACTTCGCAGAGCCAAACCTTGGTCGCTCCGCGACTTCAGCAAAACAAATAATTTCTGAAAACGTGCTCTAACCTTAAAATCTTGGTACTCTACCTCCCAGTGACCTTTGAAACATCCAGGGACTCATTTCAAACTGTAAAAACATACTGGGTTCAAGGATTAATAAAGAATCAAGCATATGTATCAAAAAGGAAAACTATCCTTTATCTGGGGACTCTTTACTTGTTGCTAAGCTCACGCTTCTCATACAGAACATCTCGATGACCCATCATAAATAGAAGGTAATCTGGTTAACTTTTCTTGTGTGTAATTCTCATTGGCTTAGCTCATCTTTCAATCTTTTTACCAAATAGGACACATCCGAAACATGTTCGATATGCAACAGGTCTCATCGTTAATAGTTACTCATCCATTATGGTCCTTAGGTTGCATACCATCTCTTCTTTGGAAGAAGTGCTTCACTGACAGTCTCGTGGCACGAAAAGCATGGGTCGTGGCACGATGGATGTCCTGATCCGTTTCATCATGGCACGATAGAAGCTCTCGTGGCACAATGATAAGTGCCAAAAATGAGTTAATATGCATATATATTTTAGGCACTTTTCTTGCTTGTTTTGCAAGTTATCATGGGAAAAGCTCATAATCACTGATCAAATGCCCAATTATGCTTTTACTTCTTTCCCCATCCATTTATGCAGGAAAATGCAAGCCAGGACATGATTTGAGCAAAGAAAAATGAAAATTTGAATGCAGACTTTCGCCCAGCGACCCCATGGCGAGAAGTTGGCGAAGTCAGGCAGAGAATTTCAGAAACAGAGGAACTTGATTTCGCTGTGCGAACTTTATCATCGCTCAGCGAAATCAAGGCGGTTTGAAGGAGAATTGAAGACGTGGCAGAAGGCAACTGGCAGAGAAATTGACTTCGCTGAGCGAAGTCAACTTCGCAGAGCGAAAGTGCCGTTTTCAGCTTTAGTATTTAAGCTTTGTTTTCAGTCTTTTTTAGAGAGAATTCATAGATAGCTTATATTTTCGTTCAGTAATATTTAGGACTTAGTTTTTAGGGCTAGAAGCTTTGATCTTCAAGGAGCAAAAGTGATTGGATTGTGGAATCAACCAAAGGCTTTGGGAAATCAAGACTTGGGTTATGATCTTCATCTTTTCTCTACTCTTTTGTAAAGTTGTCATGAAAATGAACAACTAACTTACCTTTGTTGGGATTGGAGGTACTCTTTCTAGCTTAGATGTAATATTTTATTATGCAAATATATGGTTTTAGCAATTTATGTGATATTGAGTTATTCTTGCTATTCATTGTCATGTTTTGATTTAAATGTTATTGACGAATACGTTTGAATCTTGGGTGAGAATAATCTCTATCAAAATAAGAAAATCTAGAAATGGATTTGGGTTTTGATAATCGCAGAAAGTGTCGGATCGTAATGCTTTCGGATCGTTTGATCGATTGGGAAATCGTCGATTAAATGATACGATCGATCTCACGACGTCATTTGGGAAATCAATGACGTTGTCGAGCGATACGTGATAATTTCGCTAAAACGCTAAAATTCATATGCATGGTTTTTAGATTATTTTCGATGCTCGTTTGAGGAACTCCAATCGCAACGCTTTTATTCCCTATAACTTGTCATTTTATTTCTGTTTTTAGGTCACTTTAGTTTTTATGCAACCACCTCACGAAACCCCTAACTCAAAACAATACCAATTGTTGAACGGTTCGAAATAGCGCACCTAATCCCTGAGGAGACGATAATTGAAAATACTTACTTTTGTTACTCAACTAACACACAACAATTCCAGCAAGTTCAGGCTCTGCAGCTTCATCTGACCCAGTTAATCCTCTTAACTCATAACTAAAACTCTTAGCTGTTTGGATATAAAATTTCATCCGGTTTGAGTGCGTGAGTCCTTCGATTCCTCACACTCTGTCCTTATTGCCACTTCTCAACTACGGTTTCCGTTATGGTTCCATAATTCCTTACTGTTCATGTCTCCTCCTATGAGACATTACTAAATGACGCGTCCAACTGTGTTAAGGTACTTGACCTTACTCTTAGATACTCTTAAATACCTCTTATATTCCTGAGACTTTGCCATTAACAGGCTCAGTTACTTCACTGTTAGAGAACCATCCTTTTGCATTAAATACCTTGCCAATTTCCGTCTTAAAATCTGACGCCTTAACCTTCATCCTTCATACACTTCTTTCCTCCTTGGTCACATTCAGCTCTCGGACATTTGTCCTAACTATCATATACTAGATTGAGTTGATCAGGCTCAACTAGATGTGACCTTTAGAACAATATCCGGAACCCAATGATTCCACTGCTTTTATTGAATCTTTAATGACCCATGGCACGGTCTGAATCGACCTGCTCTGATACCAATTGTAACACCCATACTAATTTAATCTAGAATATTAGCATGTGTATTAAACTGATACTGGATACATTTAAAATTTTCAATAATAATATTACATCACATCTGAATGAATACAAGTTTACTTGTTTGTACAAATAATCAAATACCATTACAATACTTATACAAAAGTCCAATAAGCTCCTGAGCTGGTACACGACGAGCAACTGTACTCCATCCAGTATCTCTCTGAAGAACTCCATCACGAACCTCTGGCTTACCTATAAACTTGCACCAGAAGGAGTGGGATGAGACATAATGTCTCAGTGAGCTCCACCCAACCAACTGTTGGCAACCTCAGGGGACCTGGGGTTGCCATGCCTACCATGGCAATCTTGGGGATCTCCTATGATCGCCAAGTCTTATCTTTATCCACAAGGATATAAATTTGCATATGACTATAAGTCTGCCTGTAACTATAACTGTAAACTGTCTGTAACTATAACTGTAAACTGCCTGTAACTATAACTGTAACTATAAAACATAATTCATATAAACAGATATTATGTTAGATGTTAGCGTGTAACAAACATTATTATCTGAGTTCATTTTACGGAGTGCATCCGGGTGGAGTAACCCTGAAGTACATCTCCCTATAACCCGGTGAAAATTCCTATCAGAGGCTAATCACCGAACTCCTCTTTAATTGCATGTGGACAACCCTCTCGGAGAAGTCCCATCCGGCGTATCCCGGAGTCTGCTGAACATGCCTATAACTGTAACATACGTGTGGACAACCCTCTCGGAGAAGTCCCATTCGGCGAATCCCGGAGTCTGCTGAACACGCCTATAACCGTAACATATAATTCTTTAACTTTACATATAAACATGCATATTTGATGCATTAATCATATAATAACAATCATGTGTTAAATAACGTATAATATAAGGTTCTAAGCTTATCGTTCTCATAAGCCACTTAAAACATGTTGGGTATCTGAACCCCTTATGCCTATCTGAGGCCTTGAATATTTAAAATATTCCTAGCACTTGTACGCTTAAAAGTACCTACTATTCTTAATCGAACCTTGAATGTAATAGCACATTCCTATTATCCTCATATTCTTAACTGAATACATCTCTATTCCTGTTAACCTATTACAGGTTCTGGACATATCGTTCTCATATGTCATGCTTAAGGGCTTGCTATCCCATCGTAATAATTTCCTGCATTCTACCCTTTGTTCTTGCATTTCCCATACATTGCATATTCCTTGCTTCTTATGATTTTTTCCCATTAAAGTCCCTTAGAATGAGTTAAAATGGTGTCCTTTGATTCCTTAAAATTTCTGGAGAAAACGGTAGCGAAAAACGTCGCTTACACGCGCCGAAACACCCAAAACAGCTTAGCTAAAAAATGTTGTCCTGGTGAGCTCGCCGTAGCGACGGATCCATGGCTATAGCGACCAGGACCAGAACCTGAAAAGGGTCTGGTCGCAGTAGCGACGGACTGGTCGCTGTAGCGACCATGACAGTGCAGAAATTGCTCAAAAACGTATTTTTCCACCATTTTAGCTCATTCCAACTTACCCAAGCATCCCATAGATGTTAGGAATGATTTTCTAATACAAATTGATAGTTTAAAGCATGTACAAGCAAGGAATTAGCAAGCATGGGGATTAGGGTAAAAACTATAACATAACATGAAATTTGAATTACTCAAATAACTCACTCTAGATGGGTTCTAAAAACCCTAGGGAGCTCACCTAAAGCTGGTAATAAACTTGTTAAGCTTCAAATCCAAAACCTCAACTTGAGAAATCTTCCTTTTTCTTGGGTTTTCCTTAGCTTTCTCTTGTTCTAATCTCCCAAAGCTAGCTTGCTTATGATTCAAGAAGTTTGGAAGGAAGGAAGATGATGATTTGCAGTACAAAGGAAGGATGGCGCAAGGTTAGAGAGAGAGGGAGAGAAATCAGCCACTTAGAGAGAGAAAGGTTGTATGAAAATGACAAAACTTTCCTTGCCATGCTTATCTAAAGCCCTTTGTGCGAAATTACACTTACGTCCTTCTTACACGCAATCTCTCTAACACTGATACAAGTTACGTCTAAGCGGGATATTACAGACACACTGACCAGTACGCTGGCTGAAATGAGTCTCTCTATGGAGCTCATTTGGATAAGGATCTCTCTCCAAGGATTTTGCCTAATTGTACACGAAAAGTTGTATAAGCAATTAGAACATTTGAGTTTATTTAATATATACATGTATAGAAATAGAAATAGTGAAATATTTTTTTACCAGATGTCTAGCATGGGTAGGGACACTGACACATCCTTGTGCGTGTTCATGTCCTCCTATAAGAGATGCTCTATTATGCTTGTTAGCTCTGGAACGGTTCTTAAATTTTGGATCTTCTAGCCAATACTTAACCAAGTCTTCCCACGCTTTTTCCTCGATCCAATGTGTACGGTAGTTGCCCTTATGTTTTTTCCATTCCTCCCGTTCATCATATAACAAATCTGATAAACGTTTGGAAGCTAACTTGTGAAAGAGCTTCTCTACAAGAAGATAGACATCTCTAGACCAGGTACAACGCTCCTGCAATAAACAAAAAAATTATTAGACATTAAAATTTTTAAAAATATAGCATGTTATAAAGTAATTACAATTATTTAATATTTAATAAATTATGTTTACCGAAAAGTATTTAAAAAGTGCCGCCCTGTCGTCTTTAATAAGATGTTTATAGACGGCCCAACACCTATCGATCGGGTAATACATCTGGATGGCTCCTCGAATAAATTCTGCCACTCTCTTGGATGGCCCCAACTTACAAATTTGAAGTGTTAATTAAATTATGCATTTAAAAAACAAATAAAAATTAAACTTTTAATACTTACGATCCAGGTGTCGGTGTAATCCTAAGTAGCCCATCCGCATAATGCAAGTCTTCAATGTAGCGACGTCGTCCTCGTCGTGGTGCTGCTGGTGCTGCTGATGCTGATGCTTGTGGCTCTTCATGTTGGTGCTGCTCGTGCTGCTGCCGATCCAACTTGCAGACCGTCAACATCTCTGTCAACCAAATCCGTAGCAGGATCGACTTCAATCACTTCTGGAACATGTGATATTTCATCATCTTGGTAAGGTACTTCTTTATCTTGAACTTCTGTCTCAATTTGACCTCTTGGTTTACACTTGATAGCAGCACACCATCCATGTTTGCGTCGGTGGTGAGAAGGATAAGGTACATAATACACTTGACTAACTGTACTTGCCAAGATGAAAGGGTCAAATGCATTATACCTTCTGTCTATTCGTACATCAATTGTTTTATACTTTAGATCAATTATCATCCCATGTGCAGGGTCAAACCAGTCACAGTAAAACAATACAACTTTGTTGGGTTCATCTACATATAGGAAAGTTACTTCAAATATGTGTTTGATCACACCATAGAAGTCATCTTCACCTCCATCACTGATTCCTTTGACGTAAACACCGCTGTTAATTGTTTTTTTGCCCACAGACCGTGATTGAGTATGAAATTTAAATCCGTTGACAAAGTAAATGTGATGTTGTTTGACTTTTCTTCCCGGACCTTCGGCTAACCCCCTAAACTTATATATCTGTGTAGTCGGATGATCATTTAACAACTGATGTTTAAACCATCCTTGAAAAGTTGTATATATGTTACCAATATTTAATCCTTGAAACATCTCAATGTATGGTCCAACTTCGATGCAATTAATCATCACATGAATGGCCGCTGACTGCAACTCAGCATCGTTCATCCAATAATCTTTCTCTGGATGACAAAGACGTCCGTGGTGACGAAAAACTGATAAGGCTAACTGACACTCTTCACTTTCAACAATAAGTTCATTTCGTGTATTTCTTGGGATCAACATCAAGTTGTCGAAGTAGTGAGAGATGAAATAGTTTGTTTCCCGAACCACGTAAGCTGCAACTATTGATCCCTCAACCCTTGCTTTATTTCTAACCATTCGCTTTGCATAACCCATGAACCTTTCAAAAGGATACATCCACCTATAATGAACAGGCCCACCAAGCCAAGCTTCATATGCGAGATGCACCGGAAGATGTTCGATAGAATCAAAGAAACCCGGGGGAAAAACTTGCTCCAACTTACAAAGAGTGATTGGAATATTCTGATCCATTTTAACAAGTTCATCCATCCTCAAGGTTGAAGCACATAAGTCTTTTAAAAAATTGGCTAATTTCAGTCAACGGGTTTATAACATTTTTTGGCAATGAACTAAATGCAATTGGAAGTAAGCGTTCCATGAAAACGTGGGAATCATGACTTTTCATTCCACGCAGTCTTCCGGAGTTGACGTCGGCACACCTTGACAAGTTAGAACAATATATGTATGGCATCCTCAATTTTTTCAACCATTGACAAACAGATTTTGCTTCATCAGCAGTTAGACTATAAATAGCCTTAGGTTTTAGATATTTTCCATTTGGAAGAAGTTGTAGCTCCATATCTGGTCTCTTACAAATCAATGGCAAGTCCATTCTAGCCTTCTCATTATCTTTTGTTTTACCAGAGACATTCATCACCGTGTGAATTATATTGTCACAAAAATTCTTCTCAATGTGCATAACATCAAGATTATGTCTCAGTAAATTGTCTTTCCAGTAAGGGAGGTCCCAGAAGATACTTCTTTTCGTCCAATGGTGGGTGTCACCGTATTGAGGGTGTCTGACTCTTTTGCCAACATCTGGGAATTTCAAAAGTCCTAATGCACTGACTCTACGGAATACTTCCTCTGATGTTGTCCTAGGAGGCGGACCATCTTTTTCTGTTTGTCCTTTACTAAACAAATTCCTCTTCTTACGAAATTCATGTGTTGCTGGTAAAAACTTACGGTGGCAGTCAAACCACGAACTCTTTCTTCCGTGATGCAAGTTAAACGCCTTTGTTTCTTCCATGCAATGTGGACAAGCCAATCTACCATGAGTCGAACATCCAGACAACATTCCATATGTAGGAAAGTCGTTAATAGTCCACATCAAAGCTGCCCTCATCCTAAAATTCTCCTTCCTTGCAATATCATATGTTGATTCACCGATCCACAATCTCTTCAAATCATCAATTAAGGGTTGTAAATACACATCTATACCATCTAATGGGCTATTAGGCCCTGGTATAACACAATTCAAAAACAAATAAGGTTTTGACATGCACATGTCAGGAGGAAGATTATACGGGGTAAGAAGAATTGGCCAACAAGAATAAGGCGTTGCCGACCGACTTTTGGATATAAGGGACAAATCCATCAGAGCATAATCCAAGCCTCACATTACGTGGATCTTCTGCAAAATCAGGATGTACTGCGTCAAAGTGCTTCCATGCCACCCCGTCACAGGGATGTCGCATCACACATGTATTTGCTGTATTGTAATAATGCCACGTCATTTTATCGGCTGTGTGAGTTGATGCATACAATCTCTGCAATCTTGGTATTATTGGCAGATAAAACATTGACTTGACTGAGACTAGTTTCTGCTTCCGAGAACTGGCATTATCACGTACTTGATACCTAGGTGCATTACAAAATTTACACTCCACCAACGACCCATCATTTTTACCGAATTCGTTGTCGTAAAACAGCATCCACCCTTTAAAGCAACAATCAATAGTTTTAACTTGCAATCCCAACTTTGACACCAACTTCTTAGCCTCATAAAAACTCAATGACAAATTGTCCTTTATAGGAGTTGCGTCCCTCATTATTTTTGTATAACATTCTGCGCCTTCTTCGGCCACACTCCAATCTGACTTGTCAGCTAAAAGCCTCACACTCATGGATAACTTAGAATCAGACAACCCTTCAAACAACGGCTTGTTTACTTCCATCATCATTTTGTAAAACTTCAACGCTTTCTCGTTCGGAATTCTTTCCTCTTTAGTGCCCTCGTCCTCGTTGTAAGACAGGTTCACCCCAAGAGCATCACCAACCATATCTTCCATCATGCCAAAGTTTTCACTCTCCGTACGCGCCCCACTGCTTGAAGCGTGCATATTAACATAATTTGTCGGCTCTTGTTCACCATGATATTTCCACACGTAATAATTCTCCATAAAACCAAGGTCCTTTAAATGATTTAGAACATCTTTTGGGCTCTGAAGCAGCCTACACGTACATTTAATACACGGACATCTTATCCCTCCCTCCAATGTAAACGCATGTTGCGACATGGCGTAAGCAACAAATTCACGAACTCCATCAACAAAAGCCGCTTTAAGTGTTCTTTTCCCCGGATATTTTCTATCGTACATCCAACTACGATGTAAAATATATTGATCCATCTTCCGCGTCACTAATATTAACTCAATTAGTTTGTATTTATTCGTTACAATAACGCGATGATTTATTATCCTCGCGTTGCCGATAAAACTTAATGATGACTACAACCTAAATATAAATAACAATTTTTTTTCTTTCTAAAAACCTAAATATTTAGAAATTCATACGAATTACACATATTTCATATAAATTAACTTCATAATTCTTTTTCTAACAAATTTTTTAAACATATTTCTTTACTAACTTAACCTCTTTTTTAAAAAAATTAACAACAATAACATTTTTACTATAACCACATTTTTTACTTGCATTTTTATTAAGAAATTAAAACATATTTATTACATAAATTAGTTTTACTAATTAACTAATTTTTAAATATATTTCTTTACTAACTTAACCTTATTTTTTTAAAATAACTACAATAACATTTTTACTAACCACATTTTTTACTTGCATTTTTATTAACTAAAACATATTTATTATATAATATGTCACATGAATTGCATAAAAATTATATAATATTTTACAACTAACATATATATAACATTTTCTAATTAATCTATGTCACATTTTCTAAAATTTGTATGAATTCAACATTACGCGCATATAAAAATTACGAGCCACAAATAAAAGTTACGCGCGGAAAAGAATTCCGCGCGCCACCGGCAAAATTAATTACAACAACTAATTGACATATTTCATATCAATTAACTTCATAATAAATTTTTTTAACATATTTCATTACAACAACTAATTCACTAATTGACATATTCTTTACTAATTTACATTCTTTTTCTAACAAATTTTTTTATACATCTTTCTTTTTCTAACAAACTTAATTTTATACATATTTCTTTTTATTCCTAGTCAAACCATTGTAGCAATTTAAAATAAGTAGAAGATATATACCAACCTCAAATAATTAGACGATGAACAAAGTGGATGAAGAAAAAACCAAGCAGCAGCTGCAGCAACAACACCAACCTTATCTTGGATCCGAAGCAAGAAACTACAAAAAATAATACAACATAATTAATAAAATCAATATCAATATTTTTTTAAAAAAACAAAACATTTTTACTAAACTACAATTTTTTTCAAGCTAACACTTTTTTTATTATAAACTAACACCATTTTTAATTAATATCATCTTTAAAAAAAATATACATTTACTAACTAATATTTTTATAAATAATTATAGTAACATTTTTACCAACTATTTTTTACAAACTACACTTCTTTTACTAAGTAACATTTTTATTACTAATAACCATGACTTCTTTTTTCTAACAATTTAAAATAAAATATAAAAACTAACCTCAAAAAATATAAATGCAACCTTGAGTAGTAGCAACAATAACCTTGAGTAAAATAAAATAAAAATATGATGATAAAATAGAAGTTGAGAAAAAAAAATGAGTGAGAATGATTGAATTTGATGGTAGAGTGTGAGATTGAGAAAGAAATTGTGTGTTAGAATGGAAAATTGAGTGAGAATATATATAGCATGCTGACCAACGCTCCAACGATCCAATTTTCAACGGCTAGTGGCAATGCTTTCCGACGAACCGTTCGTCGGTAACACCCATCCAACGAAAACGTGCCACGCCCTCTCCAACGGTCAGATTTTAACAGCTAGTGGGCCATGCTTTCCGACGAAATTTTCGTCGGTAACACCCAGCCAACCAAAAAGCGCCATGCAGCCTTTTTCAATGGTAATGTGCATGTGGTTTCCGTCGGATTTTTTCGTCGGTAAACATATGGGTCCCATTTTGTATTATATTGCTTTCCGACGAATTTTTCGTCGGTAACAAATTAGTTTCCTACGAATCCAAATTCCTAGGTAAAATTGGTAGGAAAAAAATGGTATTTTCTTGTAGTGGTAGTGGCAGCAACCTCTTGTTTGTTTGGGGATTGGTGGACTGTCCTTTTATTTTGGTCTCTTTGTAATACTTTAATGTCTTCCTCCTTGCACACCTTGTGCTAAGGGGTAGACTCTTTTCGTTATGGTAATATATCTCATTTTAACGTGTTAAAAAAAATGTAGCTATAAAGTCAGATTAACTACATTAGAAGACAAATAAAATTTTAAAAATAAAAACATACTATATATCCGCTGATAGTTGAGGTTGAATGAATTTTATTCCTAACAAGATCATTTTCTCTCAACACACACAACAAGAGGTTCTAATAAATTATATATATATATATATATTACTTTATTTTATTTTCAATTGTGACTAATTTTGTTGATTAATTTCATGATGATTTTTTTATAATATAAACCACTTCAAAGGAAAGGACCTACCGACATTGACACCTATGTCATTCATTGATCCAAATATAATGGATAAGTACTAGTTTATGAGTCGTAAAGTACTCCCTCCGGTCACTATTATAAAAACATTTGTTAGTTTTATAAAATAATTGTTATATGTGGTTTATATCCTGTCATTATTATAAGTAATAAAATACTTTTTAGGTTTATTGAATAATTGTTGTTCTTTTTTCCTTATAACAGTGAACAGATAGAGTATCACTGAGAATCAAGTCACTTTTTTTTCTTCCGTAAAAACAAAAACAAATCATATTTATAAATAAGGGTCATGCTAACAAATAAATTTAAAATTCAGAGGTATTAAATGCATCATTTTTAAGATAAAGTTTCTAAGGACATTGGTTAGAATTTCCTATAAATAAATATCCTAGCTAGCATAACATTTCATAGTTAGTTTACTTTTTAGGTTTGGCAAATTAAATAAGAAAACCATGTTGTCGTTAAGGCTTCCACTAATAACCTGTCCACCAAAGACAACAACCAACCCTACTCATTCTTCTCGTTACCATTATTCCCGTTCTCCCTCACGCCGATTCCCCTCACAACCTATGATCATTATCAAACGTGGCACTACGGTTGCTGCTTCCATTCCAAATGCAGCCCTTGCGGACAAGGCGGAAGGAAGAGCTTCCATAGATGAAGACTTGCTGGAAGTAGAGCCGAAGGAGGTGATTCCGAAGCATGTGGCGGTGATTATGGACGGCAATGGGAGGTGGGCGAAGATGAGAGGGTTGCCGCTGTCAGAGGGACACATAGCCGGCATTCAATCGATGAAAACGATGGTGAAAATGTGTTTGAGATGGGAGATAAAGGTTCTCACTGTTTTCATGTTTTCTACTGAAAATTGGATTCGCCCGAAGGTCATAATTTTTTTATTTTTCGTTACTTCCTCCTGTGTCATTACTAACGAAGCTAATTAATAATATTTCTGTAAAAAGAAAACAAAGCTAATTAATATATTAATATAGTAGCAAAAAAGAAAATAAAACATGAAGTAATATTAATAATATTCCGATTCACATCGTCATTAAAATGTACGGTAGTTATATTTAACTCCTACAAAAAAATTATTTATATTCAAGACCACAAAATATATACTCTTTTCGTCCCAAAATATAAGCCCACAATATATATATATATATATATATATATATATATATATATATATATATATATATATATATATATATATATATATTTTGTTTCAAAATATAAACAAAAATAGATCAACAAAAGTTAATATTATTTGATCCAAAATTTAGACCAAATACATCAATTTTTGTATTTATATTTTAGGAGGGAAGAAGTATACTTTTTTGTTTAAATTCGAGTACATTGGAACATGGCACGTTGTTATCATGGTGGTTTTGCTGAATTTTAATTGGTGGCGATGCGCAGTTAGAGGTAGAATTCTTGTTCAGCCTGCTTGAGAAAACAGCAAACTCTGAAATTGAAGCAATCATGAGGTACGAAACTCTCACTGCTACACAGTTTATTTATTTATTTATTTTTTAAAATCTCTTGCGACCAAGGGATACGAGTGGTTTGAAACTTGTAAGGGGTACTCTTCTGAAAAAATACCATAAAAAAAGAATTTTTTACTGGTTTAACAAATGAATGAATCATGTTATGTTAATTAGTAGTACTACATTAGTTTTTTTAACAATAAAATCAACAATTATAAGTAAGTGATTGAATTTAATTGGAAATTAGTTATATTAAATAATGAATCGTTTAAAAGAACATGAATTTAATTTCTGAATGAAATCATGTTTAATAAGATTTTATTTATCTCTCGATTGAACTTTAGATTACAAGTCTCTTCCATTCGAAACCATAGTTTTAACACAAAAAATCAACAACAATAATTCTTTTTAAGGGAAATAATCAACGATAATAAAAAAATTATTTTCTATTATAAAGTGAGCCTAAGACAGAAAATAATAAATATTTTTAATACATCGTTTTTTTTTACTAATTATTAATACACCATTAATATTAGAGATTAACTTCAACACATTATTGCTAAAAAAAAAATTACATATTAGTAGACAGTAGTGTAATTTTTTTTACAGATACATCCTTTCACTATGTTAATTTCTATAATTTTTCAATCTTTTTTCTTTAGTTAAAGTAACAAACACCACTCAAAAATCAAAAACACAAATGTAAGATCTCAAGTTTGAACCTAAATAAAAGTGTCTACAGTCTAACAATATCAACATTGTCAAGCTTCATGGACAACAAATACCAACGTAGCAAAATATGATTAGATATGTTTAAAAATTATTATTATTAAGGTCAATTAAATAAATGATCTCTATAAATGTCCAAAATTTTGTTTTTAGTTCCTACAAAAAAAAAATCACTATTTTTAACCCTGTAACATTTCCTTTTAGCATTTTTAGTGACCAAGAATGTTGGCGGAAAATTTTACAAGGACTAAAAATGCTGATGAAAAAATTCACAATGACTAAAAATGTTGACGGATAATTTTACAAAGACTAAAAAGTATAATTTTTTTGTGGGGACTAAAAATAAAATTATAGATATTTATAGAGATCATTTACTTAATTAACCCTTATATTATTATTATTATTATTATTATTATTATTATTATTATTATTATTATTATTATTATTATTATTATTATTATTACTACTACTACAATTATTTTTATTGATGTGCATAAATATAAATATATTGCAACAAATCAATGAACTTAGACATTTTTTTAGATTATTTTTTTCAACAAAAGATACCATTTTTGAATAAATCTACTCATCAAAACCCTATATTTTTGTCTTTTTCTTCTTTTTTGTTTTATATATTTTCCCCATATATCTAGTGATCTTAATTAGATTAACATTTTAGTCACTTTTTAATCAATCGTTAATATTTATTTTTTTTATAACAGGGAACAAATTAAAATATCTATGATTGGAGATTCATCAAAGCTCCCCAAATCACTACAGAGAATGATAACTAGTGTTGAAGAGAGCACCAAGAATCATTCAAGACTCCAACTTCTTGTGGCAATTAACTATGGTGGGAAATATGATGTAGTCCAAGCATGTAAAAGTGTGGCCAAGAAAGTTCAAGATGGCAGTCTTCATTTAGAAGACATTAATGAAAACATTATTGAAAAGGAATTGGAAACTAAGTGTACCGAGTTTCCTTACCCAGATCTACTAATACGGACTGGTGGAGAACTTAGAGTTAGTAATTTCATGTTATGGCAATTGGCATATGCAGAACTTTTCTTTAATCAAAAACTTTGGCCAGATTTTGGAAAGGATGAATTTGTAGAGGCCTTAAGTTTATTTCAAAAGAGACAAAGACGTTACGGTGGACGACATTAATTCATCTCCATGTATCAAGTAATATTGTTTTGTCTTAATCATTCGGTTCTATGAATAAGATGTCTTGATAATCTAAAGTTTGACATTTGTGGTGATATATTTGTGGAAGCTATAAATTTTTTATTTGTATGATTCTTTACATAGCCTATTATAATTAAGTGCATGAAAACATATAAACAACTTAAATATAACTTATAATAATCGTAAACAAAACTGCACAAAAAAATCATCATATATAAATACATTTATACATTGACACAATTACAAAAAAAAAAAAAAGTGGATAGAGTGTCCGTCTGCACATTAATAAAGAAAATACTTGATGCGAAAAGGTTAGGAGGATCTGGATTGCCTAACTTTTGGGCTCCAAAGTTACATGACTTTCCATGCACAATACTGTGGGATCAATCTTACAATCTATATTGTGACATGTGGCATATGGTTAATAAATAAATAAACAACCACAAAATGAAAACTACAAATTGCATCTCCGTCTCTTTCCACATGCACCACTGTCCAAGCAAAGTTACGGACCACCACCATTGTCTTCGACCACCGCCACCGCCACCATTTGACTCAAAAGCATTGAATTTGTAGTCGGAATCCGATCTGATGTTGAAGGCGTCAAAATTGCGCTTCGTCAGTGGTCCGTCAACCCGCCACCCCCAAAGTTTGAACAATTCCTCCACCCCAAATAATTAGAATTTATGTATGGTCGAACAGAAAGTCGAAGAAAGGGAGCCAATGAAAGGACGAGAAAGAAGTTGGTTGATTAGGAGACAATTTTTCATAACCATTTGCGGCTAGCATGCTTCAAGCCATATAGAGATTTAAGAATTTTACAAACTTGATTAGGTGACAATTCTTGATGATTGTAAGAGGCGTTGTAATTCTTTTTTTGAAAACTCTAAGGTTAAGTTTTGAAGGTTGTCTGATATGCACACAATGCATTATCTAATTTTTTTTGACCAATCTTTCTTAAGTGACAGAGAATATGGACTGGACAAATTAAATATTATTGCTGCATTTTATTTACTTCGTATATTTGAACCGCATGATCATCATAAACACTTTAGAGGTTATGTTCTAATCTTAAAAATTAATTCCCTAATAAAAATTAAGTGTGTCAAACTAGACCCCCAATCCTCATTAATTTAACCACGGTTGAGCTTTGACAAATATATAGCTAGAGACCCAATTTAAGCACACGATTAAAATTTGGCAAAATTAAGGGAAATGTGCAGTGGGTCTGCTTGCACATGCCCACATCAAGCCGTGTAGAACCAAAGGTCTTCTAATTATTCTGGCATCTAGGTTGAGTAGTACTCCAACACGCTACAAGGCAAAGAACAAAAAATCTTTGATGTGATGGTTGGCAAAGAGAGAGACAAAATATGCATCCATCACCTAATTAGAGCCATTCATTTCCTTTAGTAATTTCTACGGTACAGCACAACCAATCAAGTATCAACAACACATTCATGGCATTGTTTATTATTTTTTAATTATAAATAAGATATCCCTCCACCTTCCATTTCCCACATTAGCCAAATCGTACGTTATCCCTAACCCTATTCATAGTAACAAACAAATAAAAAAAAAAATACTAACCCTATTCATATATTACAAACATGTTTTCGTTAATACATCCCATGGCACTAGATAAAACTCTTATAACTTCTCCACCAAAGACAACTACTACTACTAACCATGTTCATCAGGGCATCACTCAGATACAAACTCATTCTCGATATTCTTCAAAGCCTATTACCAAACGTGTCACTACTGTCGTGGCTTTTCAGGATCGGGTGGATGGGGAAACTTCCGCGGACGGAGATTTTCCAGAAGTGGAGCCATTGCCGGAGGAACTGCAAGCAGAGCTGATGCCTAAGCATGTGGCGGTGATTATGGACGGGAATGGGAGGTGGGCAAAGATGAGGGGGTTACCGGCGTCAGCGGGTCATGTAGCCGGTATAAAGTCGTTGAGAAGGATGGTGAGGTTGTGTTATAGTTGGGGAATAAAGGTTCTAACTGTTTTTGCATTCTCAACCGATAATTGGATTCGACCTAAGGTCATTTTAATTTCACTTGTTAGAATTAGTTCACTTTGATTAACATGACATTAGTTGTTGATAGTGGTTATGCTTAGTTTTGATTATTGGTGGTGGTGATGCAGGTGGAAGTTGAATTTTTGATGAGCCTCTTTGAAAGAACAATAAATTCTGAAATTGAAGCACTAGAGAGGTGTCAAACTCTAACTGCTTTAACTAATTAAATACTTCTCCCGTATTTTATCAAAAGTAGTTTTGATATTTTCACACATATTAAAAAATTGTTGTTAATATTTTATTGAAAAGAGAAATTATGATTACTTTTATAAAATTATCACTCATTAATGACATGAGAAAAAAAAGACTAAAAGATAAAAAAAAGTAAATGTTATGATAAAAAATAAACAATAGTGATTTATTGATATTGTAAGGTAACAATAAAACATAAATATTTCTCTATAGTACGTTGCTAGAATTCAATATAGATATATATTACTTTTTTTAATATAATTAACAAATTAATATTTTTTTAGCGGTATATTATTATTTGTTATATTTCAATATCTATATCAATATATTTATTCAAAAAAAAAATATCAATATCAATATATAAATAGAATACATCCGTTTTACCCTTCAATTACTATTAAAATAACAAGTTCATTTAATAAAACATGCAATTGTTTCTTTTTAAAAAAAAAAAAGAAGAAACAGAGCATAAAAAGATAATGGATTGCATGTACAAAGACATATCTACAACAATTTATAAGGGGGATACATATGTTTAGGCTGGATTTTTCTTCTGTATATTTTTACCTCTCATTTAAACTATTTTATCATTTTTATTTTAATTACCAATAAAAAAACTAGTTAAATCTTATTAAAATAAAAATAATTCATGACAATAGAAACAATACTAGATATTATAAAATAACCTTATTTTGACCTTTTACAAAAAAAAATGTTGTGTTTTGATGTAACATTTTTTCTTTCAATTTTATCTTCTTTTTTTCATTTATTATTTTATTGTTCATTGCCAATAAAAACAGATAGACGGACACGTTAGTGTCGGTCTTGACGTTAGTATCAATAATTAAGCAAGTTGCTACTTGCGAGGATTGTTTCTTTCTGGAATTGAAGCAATGGAGAGGTGTCAAACTATGATTGCTTTAACTAATTAAGCACTTTGCTACTTGCTAGTATATTCTGCTTTATATTAAGTGCTACATTAATAAAGCACCAAATGAATTACGACAAAATTACAATTTTAGTCCTTTAACTTAATTTAAGGTAATAGTTTGGTCTTTTATCTTTTTTTCATTTTAATTTTGTCCTTTTGGTCCATTTGCATATGAATTTTCAAGCTTCAAATTCATGGTTTTATTTTCTTATGACATTTCAATCTTCAAATTTATGGTCTTCATATATGTTTACATAAGAATATTAGATTGAAGTTTGAAAATCCATATGAAAATGGACCAAAATGACAAAATTAAAATTAAAAAAAGATAAAGGATCAAACCGTTACCTGAAATTAAGTTAAGGGACTAAAAGTGTAATTTTGCCAAGAATTATTTAAAAAAGGAAAAAGAAAGAGCAATAAATAGAAATTAACACACTTAATATTTAAAAAAATTTGTATAACCTTAAGAGACATTTATATATACTGAGATGAATGGAGTACTAATTAAGTGTTATTACATCTCAATAGTTTTTAAAAAAAAAATTGGCAAAGAAAAAAAAAATAAAACTTATTTTATCAAAGAAATTAACACACTCAACATTTTTCTTTAAAAAAAATTGTATAACCTCTTTTTGACAGGGAAATTATACAACCTTAAAAACATTTATACTGAGATGAATGAAGTACTAATTAAAGTGTTATTACATCTCAATAGTCTTTTATATAAAAAAAAAACAATGTGTTTTCTTCTTGGTTATTAGAAAATAATTACTAAATTAACGAAAGGGGAATTTAGAAATAATAATATTAAATATAATAAAATAATTAACACTTAAATTTCAAACTACCATACATTTTTTATACTAAAAACTGGAGAGAGTATTTTTTTCTATATGTATTTTTCATTAGAGGTAATTCTATTTGTGTTGTATTAGACAATAAATGTTGATAACTTTTTCAATAGGGTTTCAAGCTTTGATATGTCAAATCATGAGAGTCTAATTCCTTCAGCTAGATCCAACTCAAGTTGGTTATTTGTTTTTCTCTATTGTCTATTTATTTTCAAGCATGACTAGTCATTTATACACTCAACATCCCAGAAACTTGAGCAATGTAGAACTGATAACAAACTACAAACAACTTCAAAACTAACTTCAACAATTCAATCATAGCATATATATTCATAATTTATATCATATACATCATTTAATTATAATGACGTATATATTATTTTTTGTTTCTTCCTTTTCCCCCTTATATTAAATGATCTTACATGAACTTTTTAGTCAGCTTGTAACACCATTACTTTGTTGCAGGGAAGGAATTCAAATATCTGTGATTGGAGATACATCAAAGCTCACCAAGTCATTGAAAAGTATGATAGCTAGTGCTGAGGAGAGTACAAAGGAGAATCCCAAATTCCAACTTATTTTGGCAGTGAGCTATAGTGGAAAATACGATTTAGTCCAAGCATGCAAAAGTGTAGCCAAGAAAGTGCAAGATGGCATTATTCATTTGGAAGACATAAATGAAAATATTATTGAAAAGGAATTAGAAACTAATTGTACAGAGTTTCCTTACCCGGATTTACTAATACGGACCAGTGGAGAACTTAGAGTTAGTAATTTCTTGTTATGGCAATTGGCATATACAGAACTTTTCTTTAATAGAAAACTTTGGCCTGATTTTGGGAAGGATGAGTTTGTAGAGGCCTTAACTTCATTTCAAAATAGACAGAGACGCTATGGTGGACGATATTAATCACAACCATATACTACTTATTGGCGTCATGAAGTGATATATAACAAATTTACAAATGGATTCTTATTCTATATTTATTGTATACTTATTGATAAAATAAATGAATTTTTTCTTTTACATGTGCTTGTGAATATCTGATATGTAAATTTATTTACCCAAATCACATAATTAAAATTTATTCAAACTTTTTTTATCCTAATTGTGTTTTTGTTTATCCAACGAGATTTGTCCACGACCATTGATTAAGGAATGTGGCAGCATGTTGATATATCCTTGTGATATCGTCATCAATATCCTCCAAAAGTTTCAGGTTACGACTCTTCTGTATACTTCAAGATCGTGCACCACATACTATGTTTGACATGAGACATTTGTTTGACAACGGTGAATAACAAATCAACAATACCATCAGCCGTATACGGTTCAATGTTCCGACAATTCTAACTTTCTCCACACTTCTATAGCGACTGAACAAGTAACGAAAATGCTAAGAGTTCACACCAATAATCACCACATTGAGTATAAGATTGAGGACAAAGTAATTGTTTTGCGCTTAGTCTTAATCTTGTAGGTAAACAATCTTTTAGCATCTGCAAGTTATATGCAAATTTGAATATTTATTTTGAGTTAGAAAATAGAGAATACATACTTAGATAATATTGTTCCTCAAAATTTCATGTTTGAAATTTTCACAAGTGCTCGAAATGGTCGTCCGAAGACAATCAGGGCAAATGTTCAAAGAATGCAATTTCTAGAGGTATTTGAAGATTCAAATAACTCTCATTCATAAGAACTGCTATATCATAGGTCTGCAAGAGAAGATGTAAGTTGTTTGCATCAAAATATAACTTCAACATCCAAGCCGTCAAAATTCGAATACTTGAAGACACTTGCAAAAGAAGTTTTGAGGTAGTTAAGAAAACATGTATCATGTATGTAAAGCTTAAGTTAGTTAATTCTTTTTTTTTTTCTAAATAGTAGATTTATTCTCTATGCAAAAGAGTTCCTTTTGTTATGTAAATTAGCCTACTAGATTACACATCCCCCCACATACGATAAAACATTTTATTGATTGTTGATCGAACAATGTATGTAACTTAATCATGCCACGAATGTAAAATGAGAAAAAGTAGTATTAATGTTTCATTGGTTTAAAAAAGTGTTCAACTCTATCAAATTTTAGTCATATATTATCATATGAGAGTATGCTAAGAACCAAGAGACAAGACCTTGGATCTTGGAGGAGAAAGCAGGTGCCACATTATATTGAAGCAGAAAGCCACACAGAATCACACTTATGCAAAACACGGAGCAGCTTCTAACCTTGTTTGTGTTTGTGCATGATCAATCCTTGCTTTATGATAAGAGACAAGACCATCGTGAAAACAAAACAGCAAAATGATAAAACCACGAATAACATAGTGTACCATTTTGCTGCTGTTGATGGTTGTGGTGATGCAATCATGAAGCTGCTCATAAGTATGATAGTCACCACGGTGAAGAACGTGCTCAGCATCACCAACCCATCGATGACCGTAATCATTGGCTGTTGGAACAATATGATATTGGGCTGATATGGTATTGAGATAGGTCCAGTGATCTAATCTGGACTATCAATTTATTTCTATTGGACTGGTTTTTTAGATATATTTTTCAAATAAATTTCTCCATCCGTCCCTTTTTATAGGAGTAGTTTACAAAAATCACGTGTATTAAGAAAAGTTGTTGGAGTAATAAAGCTGTCTCAAATATGTGTGACTATTACTATATTACTCTTAATTAAATATATATTTAATATTAATTTATCATATATCAAGGCAAATTGATAGTATTAATAAAGGGTGTATTTGGAAAAAGTGTAATCAATACATCTTGGAATTTGGATATAATCTTATATTTAGGGACAAAACTTTTTTATAAACTACTCCTATAAATAGGGACGGAGGGAGTAAGTTAAATAAGTAAATACAAAGTGGTATTAATACTAAATATTCTTGGGGAAATTAATACTAAAGATTAACACTAAATATTTATTTCATTGATATTAATACTAGCTGCTAAAGTTCATTTTTTTTAATCAGTGGTATTAATTATCTTTAACTTATATTAATATTGAATATATTTATTCATATTTTTTTAGTCCTTAATTAATAATATATATTTTAATATTAGTGTCCGCGTCACTAAAATAGCGCCCGCTTCGCTCCTTGAGCCGCACCATTTCTAGGGTTGACCACGCCGCACCGCATTTCCGCATTAACAACTATGATTAATGTTTCATTGATATTTTAAAAAAGTTTTCCGACTCTATCAAGTTTTAGTCATACTAGTCACATGAGAGTATATTGAAGACTAAATTGAATATTTTTGTTCTTTTAATAAGAAGGACCAAATTTATAGTAAGTGGTTAAATATAAAAACTAAATTGATTGTAAGTTGTTAAAATACAGGGCAAATAGTAATTTTCTTCTCTGAATGTGTAACGGGTAACCACAATAGTCCTCAATGATGAAATTACAAAATAGACTCTGAATGTGCAATTCGTTAGTCAAAACAGTCTATGACATGATCGACAATTACATCATTTTCGTCTCTGATTTACGAACGTCAGAGACTAGTTTGATTAATGGAGTGCACAATGATAAACTATTTTGTTATTTCGTTAATCAAAGACTAATTGAAAACAACCTACAAAATTAAAGACTAATTTTGTGATTTATTAATTTAAGAATATCAAAGTTAATCCACATTTTAAAAGCAAGTATGCATTTTCCCTAAATAAAAAAAATAATTATGCATTTATTATGGAGTAATATTCATTTTGGTTCCTGAACGTGTAACCAGTAGTCACAATAGTCTACTCAATGTATCGAAATTCCAAAATACTCTCTGCTTATACACATAGTTAGTCAAAATAGTCATCGACATTAAAATAATTCATCAAATTGACATTAACTCTTCATATATGATTGAAATGATAATAAGTAAGTACGTACATAGCAATAAATAACAAAATATATGTAAAGAATAATATGACAATATTAACAAAATAGTTTAACGTAAGAAACTATATAATATTATAATCTAAAACTCTTTTAAAAACAATTCATGAGCGGAGGTAGAAATAAAATATAAATGGCAACATAATAAAGGGTTGGGAACCTAACCCAAAAATCAAAGTGATCCGAAACAAAGTCCGTAGACGCGTGAATGGAGACGATGAAGAAGACGGAGCAATATCTGCCTTTTGAGTTAATCATCCAAATCCTACTAAGGTTACCAGTGAAGTCTCTTATTCGTTTCAAATGCGTTTGTAAGTCATGGTTTTCTCTCATATCTCAACCTCACTTTGCAAATTCACATTTTCAACTTACCGCCAATGCAAACACTCGTAGAATTCTCCTGATAACTCCAGATTTTGAATCTCTATCTATTGATTTCGAAGCATCGCTTTACGATGATAGTGCCTCTCATTCATCGGACATTAGTTTTTTGCTTCCACAATCTTTTACAGAACTTGATATTAAAGGTTCATGTAGAGGGTTTATACTTTTGAGCTGTGATTCATGTCTCTGTCTATGGAATCCATCCACTGGAGTTCATAAATTTATACCGAATTCTACCATTGATTGCAATATAGATGCAGATTATTTCTATGGTTTTGGGTATGACGAGTCAGGAGATGATTACTTGGTGCTTTCGATGTCATATGATCCGAATGCTTATGATATGCTCTCTCACTTAGGGCTTTTCTCATTGAGAGCTAATGAGTGGAACGAAATTGAGGGTGATAATTGTTTGCCTTATTGCCAGGCCCGTGAAAATTCCGAAGTAGAGTCGTTCTTAAATGGGGCTATTCACTGGTTGGCTCTTCGTTATGATATATTAACAAATGTTATTCTTGGCTTTCATTTAATGCAAAGGGAGCTTCTAGAGTTGACTTTGCCAGTTGATATAACATCTGGTCCTAGTAAAGTGTATGATTTATGGGTATTTAGAGGATGTCTCAGTCTATGGGATATGGCACATGATAATGGTACAGTTGAAATATGGGTGATGGAAAAATACAACGTGACATCTTCTTGGACCAAGACTCTTGTTTTGTCTTTTGATGGAATTCCCACTCACTATTTTTGCCCGAAATACGGTGCAAAAAGTGGTGATATCGTTGGAACAGATGCTGGTAATGTATTGGCCAAGTATAATGACAAAGGACAGCTGCTAGAGCATCGCTCCTACTGTGACAATGAGTATGGATCCCTAGTGGTTATGTATACAGAATCTCTGTTCTCAATTCCTGGTGGTGACAGTGGTCAAGCTAAGAAGATGATACGAACAAGAAGAATGAGGTCTTGAAGTATTCTCCTTCACCATTTTCGTGATCTATATGTACTCTTGGGTGGCTGCATTTGTAGGTTAATATGTGTTTGATTGCATTTATAATATAATCTAGTATGTCCACATTAGCTAATATAATATGTCATGAAGTGTTTATCGGTTAAACATTTGTAATATGTTTATTGAAAATGTTGACAGCTTTTTTTTTTGTGTGATTCACTGTATATAGTTAGTGTATGTTTGTGGTCACAGTTTGTAATTGTTTTATATTTTAATTGATTTGATGAGTTTATGCATGTTGATCAAGATCAAAATCCCATTCTCATTTCCTTAATCAAAGACCAAATCAGAGTAATACATGCTCTGCCAAATTAGTTCGAAAAACGGGTACAATACAATTTCCACATAACCTTTTGAAACTGGATATAACCGATAATTATCGAGGTTACCATTTCATGCAACAACAATAGTCGACACTGCAAATCTCACAAACATCTGAGAAACATGTGAAATACTACGTGGTATGTATGTTTATTTGTTCCAGACTTCCAAGACTGTTATAACTGTGTTGTTATTATTGTGGAAAGATAGTTGTGGTGTAAATCTGAGTGTTGAGATGCATGCTTCATTGTGTTTCTTGGTTTTGTAATGCACCTCACCATTGGCTACTTTCTACCCTGAAATTTGATTCTGAATTGAGTTAGAAGTGAGAGTCTATAGCGGTTAAGGTCAAGGTTCTAAACTGTGTTTGCTGATGTTGTGGTTGCGCCGCGCTTGAAATTTCAGACAAATATAGCCAATGCGGTCCCAGAGGCGGAGGTCTCTAAAGCCATTACATTGCAGCCGCAATGGCAGGCACAGCAAAACATATACCATAATTTTACAGTCAGTTTTATCGGCACTTATCTCACAAATCAAAATTCTTGATTGATTTTCTGGATTTTGGAAATGGACTTGTAAATTTTTCTTTCTTCAACTGTTGTAATTGCAAATTTGCTACCTGTACAATTATTAACAACTGAAAGAGTTGTATTAGCAAAATACTGTCACGGAATCTGACTGTAAATTTCATTGTACTCTGTCTGTGAATGAAAGATGTATCTTACATTTTAAATTAGGGTGCAGATCTCCCTGTTGAGTGTAATATCCTCATTAAAGTTGTAAAATGCAGAGGTTAGTGTTGACGAGTGAAGATCCTGCTAAAGGGTTTTTGTGATATTATAGTTGAGCATGTGGAAACCAACTATGTGGTATTTTTTATTTTATTTTTCCGTATAGGGACTTGCTTCATATATAGAACAAGAAGGTCCTAAGATCAGTTGGCTGCATTTATAGTTACAAATCATAGAATATGTTCTAGGTTTTGCCATATTGAGAGTCTTACATCGGGTGAGGTATGCTCTGAAAATGTGTTTTAAATAGGAGACATCCCTCGCATGACAACCAATTTTGTGAAGTTGAGTTAGACTCAACCCAAATTTTAAGAATTATTGTTTCTCCTCCCTTGCCCTAAAACTACTCGAATTACAGCCCTTGAGACAAGTAGAGAACAGAAAATTCACCATCTATGAATACTAGAGGAATTAGAGGAATGCTAACAACACATTCTTTTGATCACACTCTTCAATAGGTTCTTTATGAGTGATCCATTTAATAAAATTAACTTACTTACCTTGCAAATTGATAACCTTTTGTGAAGTATGTTGATTTACTGAAAAAACAGACTGGTCGTGAAAAGCGTGTTTGAAAAAAATATGCTGGTAGTATTACTTATAAAATGATAATATTTTATTTCCCAAACTCCCAAACAAAGGGATGCTCTCATATTATAAACAGTTGCTGATAGATGAATATAGTGTTCTAATTATTAGTCATCTTGCTTCTCCATTTCATGCTCGAGTTATTAAATCACTCCAACATCTAGGTGGAGAATACCAAAGCCCTGGCTTTTTCTTTTGGCATGTGGTCCTCACATTTGCTAATAATTTTCTTCCAGAAAGATTAATCCTTATACACTGCATTTGCTGCATAGAAATAACATATTGCAGCAGGTTGTTCATAAGGAATTCCAAAGTGTTGGTAGCATTTCAGCATTTGGGTCAAATTTCCGAAAGGCGTAGAGTTTCTGAAGAAATAAAAAATTAACCCCAAAATAGCTGTAGCGGACGTTTTTAGCTGCATCAGCTCCGAACCAACCTCTGCGATAGCAGCCTCTCCCACTGTGTCACTTGTCTGCGCCGCTCCGACACAGTTGGGAGCGATGAGCTCAATTTTTCCATGTCGCGCCGATATTTCGGCTGGAGTGGCTGCTTTTGATAACAGAGATTGAGAATGTGTTGAAATCATGATAAACATAGATGATTGGTAAGTAGAAGTAGACTGGAATAAGCTACAGATGATCTAGTAATATGATCTTTATAATTATACTGTATTATGTACTCTTGGGTGGCTGCATTTGTAGGGTAATAACCTACTCTATAGTGAATGGCGAAAAGCATAGCCTAGCAGCAAAATCTCAAAATACTATCGTGATATAGCAAGTAAACATAACATAAAGACACGTGATTCCTTAAATGGAATCACTATATCCAAACTCTTAGTCATTATCATTTTCAATTTCTTCACTACTAAAACTCATTTGTTCTGCATCCTCCTCTTCTGCATTCTTGAATCCTCATTCTTTTTTTTGCTGCTAAATAATTGTTGCTAGAGAGCTCTTGTTGTCATTCAGAATTTGGCGGTGAAATAACATTACAAAAAACAAGTAAACGCAAAATTACAAAAATATATTGGACGTGTCTTTTCTTAGTCCGTTTGATCCTCAAATGTGTTTTATGTTGATTAGTTAGATTTGAATCTGTCTTTTAGTAGTCAATTTGATTTTCATCAAATTTGCTTCACATATTTAAGGACCAAAGTGATCATTTACAGTTTAATAAAGTCAGGACTTGAGTAGTGAAAAATAAGTCCTTGTACTCCTGCCAAGTCCCACTCTCACACCACTCAGAAAGAACAAAGAAAAATGGCTATGAATGTAATGAAGAAAAAAACATAACTAATTTTCATTCCCTCGCCTGGGATTGGCACTTAGCTCCAGCCCTTGAATTTGCAAAACTCCTATGCACACCCTTCTCAGGTTCATACATAAAATCAGTTTTAAAAACATAACCACAAATCCAAATCTCCAGAGTACTTCATCTCGACTTTCATGGAAAGTCTTATACCTCATGTGAAATCAACTATCCAAACCATTTTGTCAAAAAAATTGTTGGGTTAGTCTTAGACTTTCTATGTTTCAATGATTGATGTTGGAAATGAATTTCGTATCCCTTCTTATTTGTTTCTAACATCAAATGTTGGCTTTTTAAGTCTCATGCTTTCCCTTCAAAAACGCAAAATCGAAGATGATTCCGACCGCGACCATCAGTTGTTGAATATTCCTGGTTTCTCAAATCAAGTTCCTTCTAATGTTTTACCTGATGCTTGTTTTAATAAAGATGGTGGATATGTTGCTTATTATAAACTAGCTGAGAGGTTTAGAGACACCAAAGGGATTATTGTTAATACACAATATTCTATTGATGCATTATATGATTAAGATGAAAAAATTCCTCCTATCTATGCTGTTGGTCCTTTGTTAGATCTCAAAGGTCAACCTAACACTAAGTTAGATCGATCTCAAAATGATCTTATACTTAAATGGCCAGATGAGCAGCCAAATAAATCGGTTGTTTTTTCTATGTTTTGGAAGCATGGGAATCAGCTTTGGTCCATTTCAAGTAAGAGAAATAGCATTAGGACTTGAGCATAGTGGAGTTGGGTTCTTGTGGGCTAACAGTGCAGAGAAAAAAGAGTTACCAAAAGGGTTTTTAGGATAGATGGAATTGGAAGGTATGGGAATGATATGTGGATGGGCACCTCAAGTTGAGGTTTTGGGCCATAAGGCTATTGGTGGATTTGTTTAACATTGTGGATGGAATTCTATTTTGGAAAGTTTGTGGTTTAGTGTGCCAATATTGACATGGCCTATTTATGCAGAACAACAGTTGAATGCTTTTATGATGGTGAAGGAATTGGGATTAGCAGTGGAGTTGAGACTGGATTATAGAACAAGTAGTAAAGATCTTGTTATGGCTGAGGAAATTGAGAAGAGAAAGGGTTGAAGGAATAAATTGATAGAGATAACGTTGTTCAAGAGATGGCTAGGAATGCCGTTGTTAGTGGTGGATCTTCATTCATTTATGTTTTAAAACTTATTGATAATATGATAGGAAGCAACTGATAATAAATATTTTTCTACATAGAGTTTCCCTTTCTTGGAATCAATGAATAAAGAAGTCGTTTTATGTCAGTAACTATTGCTTATGCCAGAGTATTCATTCTACCTAAAAAAATTGTTGAATGACTATAAGAATGAAATAGAAATAGTTGCTGTTTGTGTATGATAAATTTACCATTCATTCTTTCTATTCAGTTCTGCTTTTCTTTGGAAGGTTTATATAATAGTTTATTAACAGCTGAACTTAGTAAATAACATGAAATTTCAATACATTCATAAAAACTCATGGCTCTTGCTTTCTGGCAAATCAGTGGACCTAACTTGATCAATAACCTGCCTTCTAAACTCATGATCTGAATTCAGGATCTTTTCGTAGAGGTCAGCAATATTCTTTCATTCCACAACATATCTGACACAAACATAAAAAAAGAAGTAATTATTGTAATTGAAAATTGAAACGACACCTTCCTAATGAAGAGTTGTTTGTATACACACCTGACTTGTAGCTTGAACAAAGATTTTTATTGGTAACATAAACAAGCTTAGCATCACATGATATTGCTCGAGAATTATAATAAGGGTTGCTTGTGAGAAAATGTTTGAGATTGTAATTGCTGTCAATGATAATTTTACCCATAGGTTTTACACATATTTAGAACTGAGTAAGAAAGTGATTCCTTGAGATAGAAATTTAAATTAGAAAGTGATATGGTGATAAGAAGATGCAGGGAAGAGATAAAACTAGCATACCTCTTCTTCTCATTTTCTTCAACTAAAGGTTCAGCTTGAATAAGAGAATGAATTGAAAGTATAAGACCTTTAATGAAATCGTCATGGTATTCATCATCTAACAACTGCCCTACAACTAGAGCAGCATTTTCTGCTTGACCTATGAGCAATTGCAAGAAACATTGTTACACGAAATTGACATTTAAGGTTGACATAGAAAGAAAAAGAGCTATAAAAGGCAATACAGGTTCGTCTAGAAAACTGTTTTAAGAAATACCTAGAGCTCAAATATGTATCCAAGAAAAAGTTTAATCCTCCAAAGGACTTAGATTAGTCAAAGAGTTTGATGCATGCTCCAACACCCAACTGCTCAGAATATTCTTCTTCAAATTATGTACAAGTAAAATTCTTTTACCATAGCCCAAAAAAAAAAAACATTAATTGAAAAAGAAGTCTTATGGAAAGAACCTATACGAGTCTATAAATTACCTGCACAACTATTAGAACATTTCCCTTTAGGTTGAGTGGTAAAATATCTTTCATAATGAACTCTACAAAAACCTGCAAATCATTCCATAATGAATGTATAAAAATTCAGTCCATTGAGCACTTGAAATCCAAATATAAGAATGTTGTAGGGGAAGTAGAGAGCCTACCAAAGGGTTTTTGTGATGGTGATGGAAGCATATAAGAGTAAAAGTCTCTACTTCTTCATCCTAACTAATGTCTAATTTTGGAACATGCGCTATCTTGTCCTAATCCGCCCCTGTTCCCTCCTTTCATCGCTCCTCTAATGTAGAGAAATTATAAATTTACAGAACCTCAAGAGAAGTGAGGCGACGAATACCCTCCGGCAAGCATCGCAATCCTTTGCAATCATGAATTGTCATTGTTCAAAGGGATTGCATACCTTTCCGCATGACTGTTCAAGTTTAGGGAATAAGGCGATTTTCAGAATAGAAGGACAAGGAAACACCTCCTCTCTTTCCCCTTTCACTAACCCCTCTAAGTTTGGCAATAAATCTAACATGAGTACCTCCAAAGAAGCGAAAACCCTCACCTCCATACCATTGTCACATTCATCATCGTCCAAGTATTTCATATTATGCATCAACATCCAAGTATTTCATATTATGCATACTGTATAATACTAGTTTTTTTAGAGATTGTAGTTTACCAAATGATGGAAGGCACACACACTTCTTACAATCCCTAAGTTCAAGAGAAACTAAATTGCTAATAATACTTATCCAACTTAGTCACTATAATCCTTCATAGTTACTTATTTTCAACCTCTTGACGTTTGAGTGAGGTTGAAGCATTTCAAATAGTTGCTCAACACTAATTGCAGGGGTCTTTGTAAATTCATCATTGCTGGTCCATGAAAAACATAATTTTTGGATGTCTTAATTCAACTCAAGAGTATTATATTAAAGAGGGAACTAAGGCTTTGTTTGGGAGTTTGAAGGGGAGGGGAGGGCTTTGGAGGGTGAGAAATGTAGGAAAAAATGAAGAAATATTTCACATTTTTTGTAAGAGTATTTTTTTAGAGAATGATAAATTAATGTTTATGATTAATATATTTTTTATTTTAAGAATATTATAACAACATATATTGAATTTGCATAATTCATATAAACCCTCCAAAACTTTCCAAAATCCTCCTCCAATACAATTTTTTAGTTCCCCCAAATGAGGGGGATTTTGTATTAAGAAGAAAAGTGAACCCCTCAAAGTCCTCTATTTCTTTTGCTCATTTCTTTTTTCCAAAACCCTCCCTTCCCCTCCAAACTCGCAAACAAAGCCTAACGACACTTAACCTGAGGAAGTATGGATTGCCTTGACAACAAAAGGCTCAACTGCAAACTCCAAATCATGAACAAGTCTTGTCTATTTTACTAACCTTAATCAATGAAACATTTTAATTCAGTTGTTACTCAATCAGCAGTCATAATACAAAGAAAGTTAATAACTTCCAACAAGACTTGCACTGCTAATCCACCATCCCACCACTTTCAAGATAAAATGTGACTTTCTTTACTATGCAGAATGTATAACATACATAAATTTGGAAAGTTCACAAGTTCGGCTCGATTTGAGTTTGGTTTAAAAAGAGTGAGCAAGCCCGGCTCAAGTTCATGTTTGGATTGAAAATCATGAACAACGTTGTTGTTCAAGTTTGGTTTTTAAAAAAGAGAACTTAGCCTATTGCTCAAGCTTGGTTTTGAAAATTTAAGAACATAACTTGTTTCACAAGTTACTCAAAATTTATATGCACGAACTTGTAAAATTTCCAAAGTTGTGCATGATTCTTGATGTGTTTGAACAAAAATGCATTTTAAACCTCTTTAGGTTCTGAATCAAGGGCTGGAACCCCAAAAATTTGGCATTTGGAAGCCTGATTCATGTTCTGAATTTCACATACTTCGCAGAGCAACCAGAACTTGGCTCTGCGAAGTCAGGTTCTGATGTGGTCGCACTGCGAACATACTTTGCTCTGCGAAGTATGCGAAATTTTGAACTCAGAAGCTGTTTCTGAACAGAAGTTCAGAAACTGCTCCTGAGCAAGCTTCAAAACCTAAAGGGGGTTAAAAAGCTTTGCAAAATTGGGAGAAAAGGAGTGTAAAAACTCAGTTTTAATGCTTGGCCCCTTTGAGATCCCTTTTGAGTTTCAAAAGGGGTTTTTGTGCACAAAATGAAATTGAACAAGATAAATGATGCAAACAGCAAGCAAAATGAAAGATAAAGATTATAGGAGACTTACAGAACTCCTAGCAATGCTTGTGCAAGAGGTTGGAAGTGGCTTGCTTGATTGATTAGAGGTTATGAACAAACTCTAATTGGTTTTGCTTTGGGTGTGAACTGTTTTGATGCTGCAATGCAATGGATTTTTGGTGTAAATTTCGTGTGTATATGGCTGTTTTTCTGGTTTTCAATCTGTGTCAATGTGTGTGCCTTGGCATTCCTTTTATAGGCCAAAATGCAATCTATGCAATGATGAACAAAATCCTAGAACCTAGCTGGTTTGTGGGCTAAATCCAAGCTAAATCACTTTGCATTTAATGCTAAAGGATAGAAGTTGCTTTGCCTTGTGCCAAGGGGCAAGACCTTGACTGATTTCAGCCACAAATGCAGCTGGTCTAGAATGTAATGATGAAAAAAACTGAAAAAACAGGGCAGCTTGAAATGGTGTGATTCTTGGGATCAATCCTTGCAATCTTGGAAGGCCAAGCAATGAAAACGTGTACTGCCATGTACAGAGAGATTGGGGGAAGCAAAATGAGCATGTGGGCTGGTGTGTGGGAGGAGAAAACCAGCTGAAAACAGGGCACACCAAACAACTTTTTTGCAAGCAAAACCACTTAAGTTTGACTGGTTTTGGTGAAGGAAGAAGGAAGGAAAGGGATCAAGCAGGTGGCTGGCAAGCTCAGGTTGGATGATAGGTCAATTGGGGGGGGGACAAGAGCTGACCAAGGGCAGCCAATTTGATTGAGCACATGTTAGGTTGAATGAAAATCCTTCTTACCTTTTACCTTTAATGTCACACAGTAACTCCTGCTTTGCTGCATCATTTCAGCCACAATTGGCAATAACAAAGATAATAATACTAATAATAATAACTACAAATGAAAACAAAAGAGATAAATCAAGAAATAAAATTATGCAGAAAAAATCGCAGAGGTCGCAGTGCGAAGGAAACTTCGCAGTGCGATCTCCCCTTTTTTTGATTTTTTTGTATTTTCTTAAAATAAGACAAAATAAAAATAATAATAATAAATAATAAAAATGAATAATGATAATGGCAAGGGTAATAATGATAAGGCAAGTGATGATAAAATAATAAAAAAATGATGATAATAATAAAGATAATAAAAAAATGAAAAAGTTAATAATATTAGTAAACAAATAAAATAAAGATAATAAATAATAATAATAAAACATTAATAATAAAAAAGATAATAATAATAAAATACAAGAGTAATGGTATTAATAATGATAATGCTAATAAAGGTAGTAATGCTTATGGTGAGAAAAATGCAAATAAAATCCAATGAAATAATGAAAAGTAATAAATGATGAAATAATAAAAGATAAAAGAAAGAAAAATATGAGTCAAAAAATGGGGTATGACAGTGGGGTTAGGTGTTGTCATTTGTAGATTGTAGACGCCCTAGAGCCCTCGTGGGGTTAGGTATTTTAATTTGTAGATTGTAGACGTCCTCGTGTGTAGAATTTTTTGTAGATATTGCAAAACATAATGTAGAGACAATCATTTAAGAAAGTAGGGTGCCTTGTTAAAAATCTGCAAAACAAATCACAAAGATCGAAAAAGGTTAGAATAAATTTTGCGTTTCATCTTCATGTTCTTATTGGCGGGACCGTTGCTTCCATATGCATTCTTTTTCCACGATTTTATCTCCGGCGCGTTGTTTGGCGAGATCTTTTTTTATTTTCGTCCTTGGCAAGCTTGTCTGCATCCTGTCCGTTATTTTTCTGAAAAATAACATTACTTCCGAACTTCAAAGTAACCAGCATAAATAAAGTAGTCTTTAGTCGTATGCAATCATTTTCAATGGGAACTAACTACTCTTCGTCTTCTCTTATTAACTCACCCATATTTTCTACTCCTCTTCCTAGTCTTTTTCATTCTTTTACTAGATTCGAAATAACTTTCTTACTTAATTATCTTGTGCTCTTAATCCTTTTCTTTCCACTATTAGATTGGAATTAAATCCTCTATTCAATTCTATCACTTCTCTTAAATCAAAATTCACTAACTCGCCCATTTATTCTTCTACTTGGGTCGATTTTGTCTAATCTAGCGTTATTACTCCATTATTTATATTTTTACTAAGCAGTTAGTTCAGTCCGCAGAGTAAATGGTACATGAAAGGGGGTTTCCAGGAAAGAGAGGTGGGTCACTTGGACCACTTAAATACCAAGGCTTTCCTTGCCAGAATCCATCTCATGCGACCCTTTAACAATATTGCACTTCGCTTCTGCCACGGGGTACCTAGAGTAGTTGTCATTCTATTAACTTAGTACTACCTCTTATGTTATACTCATCTTTCTTTTCCTATTAAATTGTAACTAATTCGCCCACTTCATTTTTTACTCCTCTTTCTACTCCTATTAGATTGAAACTAACTCTTCCGCTTAGTTATGTGGTTTTCTACTCATCTTCCTTTTCCTATTAGACTGGGACCAACTCGCCCATTAAATTTTCTTATAGTCTACTATATTCCTTTGCCTATTCATTCGAAACTGACTCGCCCAATTAACTATTTGATGAGCTGATAAGAATGCTATTTCTTAATATAATTATTATTTGGTTTAAATTTAGTTAATCCATATTTAACAACAACTAACAACAAATAATTACTCTACCATGTGTTGACTGCAACATTTTGAGAATATTGTAGTGCCACAAGAATTGACTAGTACTAGTATGCACATGATAAGATGGGCCAATGAGAAATTAATATTTCTAATAAGAAGACTTGTCTTATGCTTCAATTGTGATAATAATATACAACAATATGAGTATAAGAGATTTAATCAATGAAGGCGTGGAACGGGTTCTATTCGATGACGGATGCAACAACATTAATATTAGCATGTAATGAGAAATCAAGAGCATTAGTGGCACTTACCTGGAACAACTAGTTAAACAATTGCTGAGTATAAAAATAATGTTCTTATCTGATATTGATGTGGTGAGTACTAACTCGCCAAGTCAATTGCTCATCAAACCTCACGTTGCTTTTGTTGAAGTCTTCGTCCGACCTTGTTATGTAGAATTATCCTTACAAAGATATTAATATACATACTTGAAAAAGTTATGTTAGCTACTTTTAAATCAATTTTCAAAACCCTATAATATCATAAATACAGTTTATATATGAAAACTTAGAGAAATAGAGCATATGATTCATGTTTCAAAAGGCGAAGGATCACATAATATAATAATAACATTGTTAAAATTAATTAGTCCTTCTCAATCATGTTTGCTCCACATATTAATCCAATCCTATTGAAACAATTTCAACTTAACAGTCAAATCCCTAAAACAAATGTAAATACGGTTCTCCTAAAGAAATTCAGATTGGCAATCACCATGGACAAACAGATGTAGCTTGCAAACTTCCAAAATTACTCAACAAAATTATTTTCAAAATTGTAAACGAATGTAGCCTGCAAACTTTCAAAACAGTGCTTACAAAAAAAAAAAAATTGACCAATCTAAATAATAGAAAATTATCCAAAAATATATCAAAAATTGCTTCATGAATTGCTCTTGCCAATTTCCTTAAAACAAGAATGAAATATCCATACACAATTCATATGGTAACTCGGTAAGTACTCTGGTGACTGAATTCATTCAAAAATATCATACAAGACAAAATCCATGTCACTGAAAAATTAATAAATTATGAAAGCATCAAACCATATACTGAACAAGAGGATACCGCAAGCATATAAAATAAAATTAGATTAACTTTTTTTCTCTTTAATCCTACAAAACCTTAATTCAAATTTGATGGAAACACAAACCAATATAGGGATATACAACAAAACACTAGAAACCGAAACGGTTAGGGAATTGCCGAAAACAAATTTAAGCCTTGAAAGTAAAAAATATTCAAATTGCAGCAATATGTGAACCAACATAACATGGTGAATTTGGAAAGATAAAACCTGATATAGGTGTGACGATAGCTTCGCCGGCCATCGTTTGAGAGACGGTCGGAGGGGGGTTTTGTGTGATGAGTGCGGCCTAGGTTAGTTTTACCGAGGCCCCACGGTGGGCGCCAACTGTACTTGCACAATATCTAAAACTAGGGTTTAGTTTGTTTGAGTGATGCCTTGAGAATGCCTCTCAAATGGGTATTTGGTTTCCCGTGGCTTTGGTCCCAAGTAACTTGGGCTCAAAGCCCCGTTTAGAGCGTTCTGGAGCGTTCTAGAGGGTTCTAGAAGCTCTATGAGGCGGCACCCCCTAGCAGGCTTGCCTAAGGCCCTTCTGACCCTTATGAAGGGCGCTGAGCCCTTTCTTAAGGGCGCCAAGCCCTTCTAGAGAGCTTTGTGCCCTAAATGATAAGATTGATAGTCCACTAATTTTGGACTTACGTGAACTGAGTTCACGTATGCCTGCATTATTAAAGTTTACATACGTTTCGAAACTTAAATTTCACATAAATTGACTTTCCATACATGTACGTAAACTGAATTTGCACATGGTTACGTGAATTGAGTTTGCGGAAGCTTACATGAACGAAGTTTGTGGAAACTTACGCGAATTGTGTTTACGAAATCTCAAATGAACTGAGTTTATGTTCACTTCTGTGACAAAACACTAAGAAAACCAAACATTGGAGAAGACGATAAACATTATTTTCTTACTCGAAATTGAACAAAAAAATCAAACCAATCACAAATAATCAACTAAAGAAAGTATAAAATTGCATAAAGTCACGGTCTTAAACTCTTGAACTTGCAAACATTCAACATGAATTTAAAATTGGGAAACCATATTTTTGTTACATAAAACCCTTTCTAGATAATTTAATCATAATTTAAGGTTATTTTAGTCATTTCAAATTGTAGCCATATTTTTAAACAGTGTAACAGGAAAAAATTATTTATATTTTATTTTCTATTTCCTTTTTTAACAGTAATAACTTTTCTTAATGTTTGTGAAAACTTTAAATTTGTTAGACAAAAAGTGAAGCAGTTAGACAAAAAGAAAATGCTAACGAATGCTTGAATATTTTTTTGTGGCCTTAATTTGTAAGTTTTTATAAAAATTTGTATAATCATTGCATTGAAATAATTTCTTAGTTTAGAATGTTTACAGAGTGCACCAAAGACAATCGTTAGCAAAACCCTTTAATAACCAATTGATCATAAAGCTCACTAAATTAGTGAGATTAAAAGTTTAACCAAATACATTTTAAGCAATTTAGTGAACATTAGTTTTAATATATTAGTTTTATCCTTTTTTTAAGAAGTTTTTTATTGATTATTTTTTTAGTAATGTCAACTGCTCCACTTTTTGTAACTTTTAAATGGCAACAAATTACTGTTTAAAAAAAAATATCAAATTACATTTATCTTTCTCAATAGCATATTTTAACTCTTTTGGGCTAATTTTTTTTATTATTTCAATTATACTCTTAAACAAATTTTCCTATAATAATGTTATATCGTTAGTGTTATTAAAAAAAGAATTTTTATTATATTTGTTATATTATTGTTGTCAATATAAAAAAATAAATATGATTTGTTGAGTTTGTTACATTTGAAAGCCACATATATCTATACTTATAATTTTAATCTATATCAAAAAAATTATATAAAATATTGTTTGTAATTTACACGACGCAAATTTCTATAAAATATCGTTGATAATCTAAATGGGTTTGGGTAATAAAAATATAATATATTTTCTTATAACCCGGCCCAAAATCCCATATCGTTCTATAAGTGCGTACTCTCTCCGTTCCTTTTTAAGTGTCTCTTTTGGATAAATTTTTTGTTCCTATTTAACTGTCACTTTCAAAGTTTAATGCAACACTAAATGTTGTTTTACCAATATTACCCTTAGTTATTTATTGCGGAGGGAAAAATATATAAAATGAGATATTAAATGAATAAGGTGATTATAATACAAGTATAAATTATTATATCAAAATAGTAACATTTATTGATTGTCTTGGTTTGTATAAAATATCAAAAGGTGACAATTAAAAAGGAACGGAGGTAATACATCGTGCTTTTTGGACAATTCCTTTGCAGAAGCACTTCTCGAAGAGCACTTCTTTCTCCCCTTTTTCCAATCATTCCCAGGTACGCTTAACACATATCTTTATTTAATTTCAATGATTTCACTTTATTGTTGATTCTAATAGTAACTAGAATAATCTTTCAAGTGTTCTTTTCTAAACCCTAACTTCAAATTGAATCTTATTTCTCTGCACACAACCTGTTTGACAAAATTCCCAACCCATTCTTATCGTTTATTATAACCCTAACTTTTGCCCTAATTTTCAGTGTTGTGCTGTTAGGTTAAGAGACATGAACCCGCTAACACTAGTGAAGCGCATTCAACAAATTAATTCAAGAGAAGCTGCGCTTAACATAAGCGAAGATGCTTCGTGGCACACTAAATACAAAGATTCCGCTTATGTTTTCATTGGTGGTATTCCCTTTGATTTCACTGAGGGTGATGTCATCGCTGTTTTCGCTCAGTATGTCTTCTTTTCATGCATTCCATCGATGAGATTAACTTTGATGCACTGTCGATATAAAACTTTTTCCACTGTCAATCAATCACAATCGTCTGTTATGTGACTTTTAATTTATATTGGTTGTGATTGATTGATAGTAGTATCCTTACGGTGTCGGTGCATATTAATTAAAATTTTATTATTAATTTGTGTTTTGAAGATGACAAGTTTTTTGTCTTTGGTGATATCCAGATACGGGGAGGTTGTTGATATTAATCTTGTTAGAGACAAAGGTACTGGAAAATCGAAGGGTTTTGCTTTCCTAGCATATGAAGATCAAAGAAGCACTAATCTTGCTGTTGGTTCGTCTCTCTGTCCTATAATTCTAAACTATATTTTTTATTATTTTAACCCTGGATGTATCGAAATTACAACATGCCCTAATGTGTCTTTTGTAAGTAATTGTATGGATCAATTTGCTAACGGAAGACACATTCAGGACAAACTAACTAACAAAAGGCACATTTGAGGAACAAATTGACTATTGAAAGATACATTCATGTATGTTTTTGTAATACATTCAAGGACTATTGTGACAACAACACATACATTTAAAGACCAATATCTATTTACTCTATGATTATCTGTTTTTTCAGGGATTTAATGCTGAATTGCTTTGTAATGTTTGGTTTTTGTGTCACAGATAATCTGAATGGAGCTCAGGTTTCAGGTAGGATTATTAGGGTGGATCATGTTGATAAATATAAAAAGATGGAAGAGGAAGATGAAGAGGAAGCGAAGCAGAAAAGGGAGGCCCGTGGTGTTTGTCGAGCTTTCCAAAGAGGGGAATGTACTCGTGGAGCTGGCTGCAAATTTTCTCATGATGAGCAAGTAAGCATTTATAGTTATGCCACAAAGTATTTTGAACTATCATTTATTTTAATTGTTTATTAATAGTTATGTATGCTAGTTCTACTACTCCGATGACCTTATCATGAAAATTTGAACATTGAAGTTTGGCTTTCTGTAAAACATAGTTGAAGTCATCATATGCAATGCCTTTTGGCTTATTTGATTGAGGTGTTTTTGTTTGATTGTGGGAGGGAAACTTTATAGAAGTTGTACACAAGTTTTGCTTAGGCTGTTGATCTATCTTTGCTATCATTAAGAATTCCACATTTTAGCTAATAAGTCTTATTTCTAGTTAGACTAGTTAGATGCCACACACCTACAACCTTAATGACTAGCTTGCTTTCTCATATATTTGTTTCTGCTTGGTAGGCTTGCTGTCTGGTTTCTCTTTCAATGTATACGTGTTTTAATGAATTTCTTCGTACACATACACACATAAATATAGAACATGTAGACTCTAGGTATAATTCTTGGACACCTATACAGTTATTTCACCTAATAGCTTTTCATATAATGCAAAATTAACCAATTCGACTGTAGAATCATGTGATATCATCTTCGTGATTAGCATACCAAATGTTAGATAATTTAGACATCTGTAGTTATATAGCCTTATAGCGGATATTATTTATATTTTAAGGTAAATGATAACTAGTTCCTAGACACTGGTTGAAGAACTGGAATTATAAATTTGAAAGTTTGTATTGAGAAGTGAAGCATTTATTGTTACCTATAAAGAAGAACATTTCAATAAAGATTTTCAATTTCTTGATTGGCACTGGTTAGCAAAAATATATTTCAATTTTCGAGTATCACATTCACACTATACATTAAAGTAAAAGTAGTGCAATGAAGTACCAGTTAGCCTTTTTTTATTTATATGAAATTCTGTAGATTTGATTGTAATTTTTTAATTTATTGGTTGGATTGATAAAATAACAATTATATGAAGTTGTCAAGTTTGACAAGTATGCTAAGACTGGTGTCAACAGATCTTAACTCATATATAGCTCATCTTGAAAGAAAGAAACCTAGGCAAGAGGAAGATAAAAAATCCTCTGACCTTGAATATACTCCAGAGGAAAGATAGTAGAGTAAAACATGACCTCAATACAGTAACTTATTTCCCTTACCCAACTGACCTAAACTGACCCTTGTAAACTCACGAGTAGGATCATACACAAGTCCAATTAATGTATTACCGGCATAGCTGGGATTTTTGGACAAATGATTCAGGTTTTATGTGACGATCGATGTAGAAAAATAATATTCCAGGAAAGGAGTGAATTTGGGTATTGGGGGTGCCGTATCAGAAAGTTGATTAACACGTGGAAATTCTGTATGGAAAGGGGATTTGATAGCTATCGGCTATTCCTATTGTGAAAAGCTGCTGCTCTGATTTTCCGTTTCTTTTCTGTAATCTAGTTATTGGAGAGCTCTTATGTGCATTGTTAGGGATTTTTTTTCCCCTTACTCCACTATTAGTATCATCATTGTTCTGGTTCTGGTATTTTTTTCTGTGTTCGGCTTATGTGGTTTGGCCATGTAGATAGAAGACCTGTAGATTTTTCAGTGAGGAGAGTAGATAACAACCCAGAAAAACTATAAGAGTAACTATTAAGAAAGATCTTCTGATTAATGAGTTGGATAGAGATACAACATATGATAGAATATTATGGCGTTTTGATCCATGTAGCCGACCCCACTTAGTGGGATAAGGCTTGGTTGTTGTTGGTACCTCTCAATTTGTATCATAGGAACCCACAAGGAAGTAAGAAAACAAGTCTGTTTCATTAAAGCTTTTGAATATAGAAACTTGGAGCTAGAAATTCTGGAATCACTCTTCCAGTCAAGAGCACACAGTAGCAGAGAACCCTGTTTTCCTTTTTCGTGGAAACCTTACGATGATTGGAGACAAGAACATTAGTGGTCATATGTAAACAAGTTTTCCAAGTAGAATGGTGCAAAATAGTAGGTGAAGTTGAACATTGAATTTATTAGCAAACATTGATTCTTGATGGTAGAAACTTAGAGCTAGAAATTCTGGAATCACTATTCCAGTCAATAGCACACTGTAGCAGAGAACCCTGTTTTCCTTTTTCTCGGAAACCTTACAATGATTGGAGACAAGAACATTAGTGGTCATATGTAAACAAGTTTTCCAAGTAGAATGGTGCAAAATAGTAGGTGAAGTTGAACATTGAATTTATTACCAAACATTGAATCTCGATGACTAAAATTCAGCTATCGCCTTGATTTTGATGATTAGTCTATAGCTCTGTGCTGAACTTTAATTGAAGTTGTAATTGAATTGCATTGCACAGTTTTTGTGGTTAGTTCAACGTGGTATCTCTGAGCTGCAGTTTGTTTCGATTATGCTTTTGGAGGCATTATGGTATACAACTTAATTAAGTGCTTATTCACTTACTGTGAAATACTTATGTACAAAATGTTTCTACAATTGAGGAGGGAATGAGGGGAAACTTTGCATAAGTTCTTCGTATGAGTTATTTCTATATGCTACTCTAGGGAGTTTATGAAAATGAGATAAAAACAACTTATGTTCATTCTTGTATTTCCATAGCTCTTTCAAACTTACACTCAAGTGCTTATTTTATAAGAGAAATCCATGTAAGCTCTTGTGAGTGTCGCCTCTAATACCGATAACCTCGTGGCCTCTTGTGCTCTTGCACTGGCCTTATTCTATGATAACCACTTATGAAGTATAGAAAGATTACCAGTGATGGGATGGGATATTGAAAAATGATTTAAATTAGTGAAGATTATTGGTTCCAAACCTCACAGTCTGCATATGTGGTGCAGTTGAAATAGGAATATGAATTTTAATTCTGTCTGATATGTTAATATAATAATGCATTTTGAAATAGGAATATGCGGTCCAGTTGAAATAGGAATATGAAATAAGAATAGGAATATGCACTTCTAAATACAACAACAATCAAGCCTTATCCCACTAAAGGGGGTAGGCTAAATGGATCAAAAGCCGCCATAATCTTCTATCATATATCATATCCCCATCCAACTCATTAATCTCTTGATCCTTCATAATAGTTTCTCCAGATCTTCCTTTGCCTCTAGTAGTTTGACTACTCTTATGCATTTCTAAATATATTAATATAATAAAACTAATTCCAACCTTAAGGGTATGGCACAATGATGACATAAATCTTACACTTCTCTGAATATGTTCTTAGTGAATTAGGCTGCTTTACTACTCTTTCATTGAACATGCTGAATTAGATTTGGAAGCTCGTTGTCCTTAGTATGACTGATATATGTGTTTCCCAATTTATAACCCATGCAATGAAGATAGAAATTTGTACAGCGATTAAGCTTGAGTTTGCAGATTGTACCGCATAATTGTAGATATGCCTTCTAAGTTCTTATTAGTTGAAATCTGAATTTATTTGTCTTCATCACCCTGTTGTTGCTGTGTAATTTTTCGATGCTTCTTTATCTTCCCAGTTTTAATCTTTTTTGTATAGTTTATACACAGTTTTGGTTTGCTTATGGTTGAAGTTTCAAAGTTGTTTATGTTATAAAATTTGCTGATTGTTGGAAACTTGGAATAGATCCTTCTACTGCTTAAATGCCAGATGATTTGTCCATCTACCTTATTGTATGTTCAGTTCTTCACTGACTGTGTTATTCTTTTGTAGAGAGCTGCAAATACTGGTTGGGGTGATACCGACAGTGCAAAATGGGATAATGACAAATATGATGGTCCCAAGAAAGAAAGAAGGTATGGCAACAACCAACCAAATCGCATTCCAGAAACTAGAGATAGAAGAGAGGAAAAGATGATGCGAAGGCAAGATGGCGATGATAAATTTGTGGGAAGAGAAAATGCTAGTAGAAGAGATGAAAAGAGACCAAGAGACTATGAAGATGATGAATTTGAACATCGGTCAAGAGAAGATCGACATAGGAGAGAAGAACAAAGATCAAGGAATGGTTATGATGATAGGGAACCTGAGCCAAGAGATCGTAAAAGGGAAGACAGGAGATCAATAAAGCAAGATGATGTCGAGTTTGAACCCAAATCAAGAGATTCTGATCTAAGAGATGATAAAAGACCAAGTAGGCGGGATGTTGATGATTTTGGAAGCAAGTCAAGAGAAACACATGGTAACAGGGAAGAGAGGAGATCAAGAAAGCACACTGAAGATGAATCTGAGCCGAGGTCAAGAGAAGATCATGATAGGAAGCAAGATAACAGATCATATAGAAAAGATACTGATCGATCTGAATCAAAAGGAAGAAACGATTCTGACCGAAGAGAAGAAAAGAGGTCCAAAAGGTAATGGCAATTTTGAGGTCTGGTTTATCGTCGACAAGAATGGGTATTGGAGTTTAACCTAAATGACATTTGACAACCTAAAATGTTGCTCGTTCCTTATAATTACTTCCATAGTTATTTTGTTATGTGATTTACTTACACTGCCATGAGAGCAACAATGATTGCCCTTTTGGATTGGTGAGTTTGATAAATATGGTTTGGCTCCATGGTGTCTAACTACCAAAGCTAATGCATCATGCATTCAATATATATGGAGCATGGTTGTGTAAACTTTTTTCACCAAAAAGTTTTTACTTTGAAAAAAATTATGTTTTCATAACTAAACCTTTTATACACAAAAGTTAAGACCTATGAACGTTGGTAATAATTTTATTGGTCTTGGTCCCTCCTAATTGATACACCTGTCTCGGACTCTGACTAGACCTTCCGCTTGTACAAGTTAAAACTTGTGTTCAAATTCTAAATTCAACTTGAGTTGAATCATACATAATTTGAGTTTAACTCATTAATTTCACAATCTCTATTTTTTGTTCAAACTCGTCTTATTTAGTTCATTCAATAGATTAATTGTCAAATTGAGTTTCTAACGAACTTTGAGTTAGTTTTATTCATAGTCAGCCTTGCATAAAGATGTGATTCTAAAAAACACATTTTGGTTTGAAGAGACTCTGCTCACCTATTTTTCATACGTGGTGTAGTATTTTATTTTAAAATCGTTTATCATAAAATGGTTTTACTTTACTTGAAATTGACCAAGTTACCACATCAAATGTAAAGGTTAATAAAGTTATTTTATGGTTAATCTTTGATAGGAAAAATATGGGTATTGAAATTTCAACTAAGTTCATATGTTAATAAATAATAAACAATATTATATAATCTCTCCAAACAGAACTGAAATAAAAATAATATGCACAGGTGCTTGCTTGAGTAAATTTGCTTGAGTCTTGCATAAGCTATGGTTACCAACATATAAAATGACACCCCCCAACAAAAAATAAAACATATAGAATGTCTTCTTCATTCTTTGATTCCATGAAAAGGAAACTCCAACTATGTAGAAAAAAAAATAGTTTATCAGTTGCTTCCTCTAATATTATCAATTAGTTTTCCAACTGAAATTAAAGAAGATCCACCATCAACAACAGCATTCCTAGACATCTCTTTGATCTCTTGAACCTTCTTGTGCACAATGCTATCTTTATCCATCAAATCCTTCAATCCTTTCTCAATCTCCTCAGCCGCTACAACATCACTACCCCTTCTATAGTCCACTCTCAGCCCCAAGCCTACACCCCATTCCTTCACCAACCTAAAAGCATTGAGCTGTTGTTCTGCATAGATAGGCCATGTCAGTATTGGCACACCAAACCACATACTTTCCAAAATAGAATTCCATCCACAATGTGAAACAAATCCACCAATAGCCTTATGTGCCAAAACCTCAACTTGTGGTGCCCATCCACATATCATTCCCTTACTCTCCAATTCCATCCATTCTAAAAACCCTTCTGGTAACACTTTTTTCTCTGCACTGTTAGCCCACAAGAACCTAACTCCACTATGTTTAAGTCCTAATGCTATTTCTCTTATTTGAGATGGACCAAAGCTAACTCCCATGCTTCCAAAACATAGAAAAACAACTGATTTATCTGGCTGCTCATCTAGCCATTTCAATATAAGATCATGCTGAGCTTGATCCAATTTAGGGTTAGGCTGACCTTTGAGATCTAACAAAGGACCAACAGCATAGATAGGAGGGATTTTCTCATCATGATCATATAATGCATCAATAGAATATTGTTCCAAACCTGAAAAGGTATTAACAATAATCCCTTTGGTGTCTCTAAACCTCTCAGCTAGTTTATAATAAGCAACATATCCACCATCTTTACTAAAACAAGCATCAGGTAAAACATTAGAAGGAACTTGATTTGAGAAACCAGGAATATTCAACAACTGATGATCACGGTCGGAATCATCGAAAACATCTTCGATTTGGCGTTTTTTAAGGGAAAGCATGAGACTTAAAAAACCAACATTTGATGTTAGAAACAAATAAGAAGGGATACCAAATTCATTTCCAACATCAATCATTGAAACACAAAAGAAATCTACGACTAAACCAACAACTTTGTTTGATAAAATGGTTTTTATAGTTGCTTTGACATGAGGTATGAGACTCTCCATGAAAGTCAAGATGTAATATTCTGGAGATTTTAGTAGCTCTTGTGGAGGTTGTTCTACTTCAGGAAGATCAATGAGTTGGATTTGTGGTTGTGAGGCTAAAACTGATTTGATATATGAATCTGAAAAGGGTGTGGCTGGAAACTTGATGCAGAAGACTGTGATGTAAAGATTTTTGTCATGGTTGGTTAGAAGTTTTGCAAATTCAAGAGCTGAAGCTAAGTGGCCAATTCCTGGTGCAGGAATGAAGATGAGTTCTGATTTCTTGTTTATTTCACTCATTGACATTTTCTTTGTTCTTTCTGTGTGGTGTGGGAGGGGTACTTTGGAGAGGAGTACAAGGATGGAATTTAACAGTCTTTAAATAGATGAAGCAGTGTGTTACTATAATTTTTACATATTTAAAATTAGGGAAATGCTGAGGCACTCTTTAAGGATCTTAAATGGTAACTTTTTATGAAAACTTAGATATTCAATGCATTGAAAATTGAACTATTTGATTTTTTTAAAGAATAATTTTCTAATTTTAAATGTTTAAAGAGTGCTCCGGGACACTCGTTAACAAGACCCTTAAAATTATTTTTATACTTATATTTTGTTAGTAAATTGATGCACCAAATTGTTAATGGAAGACACATTTAAGAACCCAACTAACCAATAGAAAACACAGTTGAGGATCTCACTAAGGAAAGATACGTTCAAAAGGTATTTTTGTAATTTTGATTAAGGTACTATATAGTTCATGACCACAAATCACAATTATCATTTACTCCTTTAATCAGTACCACATCTTTTTGCTGGTATCCAATTATTTAGTCAGTAGTGGAGCCAGGGCGTGCAATTATTATGTCACAAGTCTAAACAAATATCTTTTGCATAATGAAATACAATAATGGTCATATCTGCAACTTTTGCTTACCTGTTTAAAAACTTTTTTTTTTCTTTGACAAGTTACCTGTTTAAAAACTTATATGAATATATTTTTTATCTCTGTAAATATGCTATTTATGGTTTTAGTTTGTGTAATTTATTTTTTATTTTAATATTGCAAATATACAATTTTTTTTTGAAGATATCAAATTAGTCCACTAAAATTGACACCGAGAAGAATAGAACATGAGACTTTAAGATGAGCACATTTCAATGTCACAAGCCAACACTATCAGACCAACCTAAGTGGAGCATGTAGATATATAATTTTTTGTTTTTGGTCTTTTTTCAAAAGAAAAAATATATTGAAAAAATTTATAGCATGAAAGATCAAAGTTGTGTATGACAAAAAAAATGTACAGGTGAAGAAGAAGAAATATATCTAGAGATAGTCTATTTGAAGAAGTTATTTTAGGGTTAAATAAGTTATAAGTCCATGTAAGCATACCAAATTTCATTTTTAGTCTTAAGAATTTTCTTTAAACAACGGTCTTTCAAATATTTTCTATCAGCATTTTTTGTCTATATTCTTAAGTCTTCATGTGTGTCCTTCAGATTTTTGAATTAGTTTTTATAGAAGTGTTTAAAATATTATAAGAATCTCTCTGATAAAAATTAAGAACTTTTTAACAAAGATGGATCCAATATGAAGCGTCAAAAACTTAAAAATTCATATTTAATTCATCTCTTGTTAAAATATTATAAACTTTTGCAAGTGATATTTATATAATGCATTAAGCATGACTCTTTAAAAAATAATTCAAACTTTTGAAGGTACAGATGAGTTGACTTTTTTTTAAAGAAAATGAGTTGACTTAAAAACAAGGACAAAAAATACTCATAGAAAACATTTGAAGAAAAACTTTCGAGAATTAGAAACGAAATTTAATATATGTACATAAACCAAAACTTATATAATCCTTTTAAAAAAAAAAGTAAATAGTTTTTGTTTTTGCTAAATTAATTAATGGGAAGTAGTTCGACACTTATTTAAAATTTATTATTTCTTAATAGAGCTGAATTTTGATATATACTTGTAATGTGTACAAAAGTTGTACAAAAGCATTTAATAGTGTGTTGTCACATCAATTAGTAAGGCATGTTTTACTCGGTGTATATAATTAAACTTTTTTGTCTCCATAAGTATAGCACAGTTAAAAAGAATTGCGGTATGCACCGGTTAAAGTTCGAATCTCAAATCACTCACTTATTCATCTTAAGGATGGATTTATAGCTACTTGACCAGACTACTTTAACAAAAAAAAAAAATAATTAAACTCTTTTTAATATATGTTCAAACTTTAAAACATGAAAGATCAAAGATAGGTAGACTACTGATTAGAGTACAATTTTTTAGTGCATGTTAGCCTGGCCAGGTATCAACACAACAACCTCCATCCTGGTAAAAGTCGAGGTTGATTCGAGCAGCTACCTTAATTGTTTGCTTATGTTTTACTCAACATTCCCCCGCACCAAACTGTAGCATGTGTTTGAAAGTACGGTTTCTAGTAGTTAAGAAAATCAAAATGGTGATGAGTAAAAGTTAGGAAATAACTATTCCATTTAACGAATCACTTGTATATATTTTAAATGCTAGATGAGTTACTTTAAGCATTGGACACTAAAACTTATTTGATTTTAATTGAGTTTAAAAATTGGTAACAACTAACTTTGATATTTATATTTATTTGTGTGTCTTTTAAGTTTGACTGTTCTTCCATATTCAAGCTGTTATATGAGTATGGTATAAATTTCTTATACTTCTACTAGCTGCCATTAACTACATAGAGCGTGATACAATTACAAACACAGTAAAACAATGACATGTTATGCCAGATGAGATTGAAAAAAATTGTACCGCTAGTGCAAATTAAATCTAAATAAATAATTAAAGGGTATGGTGTTATTGTATTAACATGATTGATTAGCCCAATTTCATCAACCTAAACAAATACTGTTCAAGAATAATTGCATTAGAATGTTTACATAAGAAAGCAGAGTCCATAATTCACCAAAAAAAAAAAGAAGCAGAGTCCATAAATTCAGACATAAAAAAAAAAAAACTAACTAATGGTTTCTAAGTGAACTAACTCAGCAACATATCCCTATGAAAGTGATTTTAATAATTCAAGCAACCAATATATTAGAACAGACAGGAAGAAGTGTTGTGAACCAGACACACACTTGATCTTCAAGTTACTTAATTGTCTATATCTCAAATATTTATTGGGTAATGTTTTGTATGTATGATGAAGTTCAATTCTAAAAAATTTCACAGAATTCTGTTTTGGACATTTTACTTACAAATTCTAGAATATGCTATATTTCATACTCATTGCATTAGAGTAATTTGAGAGTATCTGAGAAAGAGGGAATCCTGCAGCCACAGTCTAGTAAAAGGATACAGCAAGTTAACAAGAGTAATAATCATAAAGCAGTTTGGTATATCTTTTAACGTATTTGTAATGCAGGAAGGCTATGTTTTCAACTTATTTGCAATTTCAGCAATTAATTTACCCTGTAAAAGGCCTGCTGAAGCTCTAGCTAAGTAGGATGACTAGTTCCGTCTCCTGCCAAAGTTCCAGCGCCTTAGGCCAAGCCTCCTTAACCTCATCCATCTCAAAAATGCCACTACCAAAGGTGTATCCAAGGGGAACAAAAAGCATACCATGATGAGCTAACTAAGTTATAGCTGTCCATATGCAACCACGACATAAAGAAAGCGGAAACTAAACTAAAATCAAGTAGATAGAGGCCTTGTTTGGATAAACAACTTAATCAAGTGTCTATGCTAGCATAAACACTTATCATATAATTGCTTTTGTGCATGTTATTTCTATAACAAATGATAATATATAAGAAAAAGTGTGTGGTTTGTGTTGATAAATGAATAAACTACCAATTTAGTTCCTATACTATTACTCTCTCTTTAACTTAGTTGCTAACCTATATACATATAATAAATAGTCCCTAGAGTATGTAAACTCTGTCAATTTAGTTCTCAAATATATACCTCAGGAACATGAGTAAACCATCTGAGACCAAAACGGGGATTAGAGGCTCTATGAATAGGATGAGTTAAATAACAGGTTTCAGATATATTGAATTCAGCAGTTAATGATTGTAACTGTTCATTGTAACTTCTTCTAATAAACACACTGCAGCAGGGTTCCCTTTGAATTGATGAATTCTGACACAGTGAACGCATCAACCTGTGTATCTCATTGCACAGATTTACACCACTGCTATCTTATCACAATAATAACAGTAATCAAACAAATAAACAAACATAATACTGAGTATTTCACAGGTTTCACATATGATAGTGAGATTTGCAGTGTCGTCTATTGTTGTCTCATGAAATGGTAACATCGATAATCACCGGTTTCAAAAGGTTGTGTAAAATTGTTATTGTACCCGTTTTTCCTACAAATTTGGTAGGATGTGTATTACTCTGGGTTGGTCTTTGATTTATGAAATGAGAATGAGATTTTGATATTGATCAACATGCATAAAATCATCAAATCAATTACAATATAAACCAATTTCAACCAGTGACCACAAACATACATTAGAACACAATCCATATACATGCACAAATAACATTGAATCATAGAAACAAAGCAGTCAACATTTTCAATAAACACAATACCAATGTCTGACCAATAAACATTTCATGACATATTTCATCAGCTCATGTGCCATACTGGATCATATTACAAATGCAATCAAACAGATATTACCCTACAAATGCAGCCACTCAAGAGTACATAATACGATATAATTATAAAGATCATGACATGAAAATGGTGAAGAAGAATACTTCAAAAACCTCATTCTTCTTGGTTGTATCATCTTCTTAAACTTGACCACTGTCACCACCAGGAATTGAAAGCAGAGATTCTGTATACATAACCACGAGGGATCCATATTCATTGTCACAGTAGGAGCGATGCTCTTGCAGCTGTCCTTTGTCATTATACTTGGCCAATGCACTACGCATGTTTGTTCCAACGATATCACCACTTTTTGTATAGTATTTCGGACAAAAGTAGTGAGAAGGAATGCCATCAAAAAACAGAACAAGAGTCTTGGTCCAAGACGATTGCACATTGTATTTTTCCATCACCCATATTTCAAATTTACCTTTATCAGACGAAAGATCCCATAGAGCGAGACATCCTCTATACACCCATAAATCATACACACTACTAGGACCATACACTATAACATTTGGCAAACGCAACTCTAGAAGTTTCCTTTCAATTAAATGAAAGGCAACAATAACACGAATTGATATATCATTACGAAAAGCCAACCAGTGAATAGCCCCATTTGAGAGCGACTCCACTAAGTTTAAAATACTGTCCTGCGAATAAGGCAAAAGGTTACCACCCTCAATTTGGCTCCACACATTAGCTCTCAATGAGAAAATTCCCAAGTGAGATAGCATACCATCTGCGCTGGGACTCGGATCATAGGACATTGAAAGCACCAAGTAATCATCTGTTGACTCGTCATACCCAAAACCATAGAAATAATTTGCATTTGGATTGGAATCAATAGTAGTAAAAGGTATTCGTTTCTGAAATCCGGTGGATGGATTCCATACACGGAGGCTTGAATAACAGTTCAAAAGTATAAAGCCTCTACATGAACCTTTGAAATCAATTTTAAAAAAAGCTTTGGGAGGCATTAAATCATCCATGTCTGACGAAGAAGAAGAACTATAATCATCGTCAATCAAAAAACTAATGTCCGGTGAATAAGAACTATCATCGTTAAGCGATGCTTCAAAATCAATAGATAGAGATTCAAGATCTGGAGTTATCAATAGAATTCTATGGGTGTGTGTTTTGGATGTAAATTGAAAATGTGAATTTGCAAATTGAGGTTGAGATATGAGAGAAAACCATGACTTACAAACGCACTTGAAGCGTATAAGAGACTTCACTGGTAACCTTAGTAGGATTTGAATGATCAATTCAATGGGCAGATATGGGTCTTCTCCGTCTCCGTCTCCGTCTCCATCCATGCGTCTTCCTCCTCTAGTGCCCCTGTAACTGTTGTTTCTCCGTTTTGATTTAGGGTTAGGTTCCCAACTCTGTTTTACCATCCATGTTTTTTTAATACTTTTGTTCATTAATTGTTTTTGAAAAATATAACTTATAAGTTTGTATGACGAAAAACCTAGTTTGATAAACGTCGTGTTAGTACGAGCTTATAGTTTATTTTTCAGACGCTATTTCTAATAGCGTTTGAACTTATAGCTTATCATTTTTTTATTTTGTATTTACCTTTATTATTTAAAACAAAATTCAATTTTATCTTTTAAATTATTCGATAATAGTCCAATGTTTATTTCTTTTAGGATAACTTGATAAGACTTCGTATATAGATTTTCAGTAGTTTTTCTTTCTTACGATAACTTTTTTTCTTATGATAACTTAACAAATACGTATATATATGGATTTTTTGAACAAAGCAAAATGAAATATATTAACGCACCATGGTAACTTAGAAGAAGGATATACCTTGTTGGTGATATTATGGGTTGAGTTGGTGTACAAGATATTATAGCGAGAAAAAATATAAAATAAAATAATAATATAGACAAGATTAACATTTACGTTAAAATGTGTTTGATGCACACATGATAACAAACATGATACATTATTTTATCATATCATGTTTTTGGTATACAAATTTATCCTTGTGAAACAACTGCATATTTTTTCATATAATTTTGTAATATTTTAGAAATTTATAAATCAATAAGAAAATTAAACTAGTAATTAAATAATTTTATACAATTTAAGAAAATTATTGATACTACTAAATAAACAATTTCAATTTTTTAGGAACCAGGAGTAAATAATAATTCTATAATATATGTTAGTTAACCTAAATAAATAAAGGTATGATATATAGTTAGACCCAAAAAAAAAAGAAGTATGATGTATATTATATGTAAATAAAAAAAAATAGTCTTCCAAGAAAATTGCATTTACCGTAAAAGTTGAGGTTGATTTGAGGCAAATGTTAGTTGTTTGTAAATTGTTATTGGAGCGAGAAAAATGTTACGAGAAAAATGTTAGTAGTTTCTAGAGATCAAACCTAGTAACTTTTTTCTTAAATCTCCTTAAACATCCCTTTGGTTGCCAACCGAACTACCTACGCGGGACATGCATGTACCGTAATTGTTTGCTTATGTGTTCTTCAACATTCCCCCACGTTGCTAGTCAACCTGCACCAAACTTTAGCCTATGGTTTCTATAATATTAGCATGAGTTTTCAAAAAAAAACAAGAGTTTGGATCCTCTTCGAAAACATGCTCTTGAATGACAAAAATGTGAATGAAATGAGAGATTGTACGTTCACTTTGAAAATACACTGGTAGAGGTGGATTAATGCGTGTTATAGTAAAATCACCTCCAAAACAAACACGCTAGTAGTTTCTTTATCAATGCATATGGTCAAACGTGTTTTTTTTCCTTCTCAAATTTTCATGTGATTTTGAAGCACATCACAATCAAGTTTATGTTCAATTTTACATGGCAATCTTAAGACATTTTTAGCTCAAAATGCAATCGTTACTTCATTCATCACATATGAATTTCTGTCCTTTTGAATAAACTGTAATTCTGCCATTGCAGTTTGTATTGTAGTTTGTAGTCTCCAGCAGCTGTGGTGGCCACTATAGCAGCATGATGATCCCTTAAGTCCTACACAAAACTCCATCCCATTGCAGTTTCGAGTTGCGCCTGTAGCGCCACCAATAGCTCCATCCCATTGCAGTTTCGAGTTGCGGCTGTAGCGCCACCAATAGCGGTCAAATAACTGCCAAAATTAGCAGTAGCTACAATGAAGCTCCTATAAAAATCTGAATATTAAAACTATCAATTTATAGTCATGCCCTTTGTTTTATTAGGTCCTGCAAAAATATCTTGTAAAGTGAACTGAAATTCTGAATGACAGAGAGCTCTCTAGCAACATTTATTTAGCAGCAGAAAAGAATGAGCAATCAAGAATGCAGAGGAGGAGTATGCAGAACAAATGAGTTCTAGCACCAGTAGTGAGGAAATTGAAAATGATGATGACTAAGAGTTAAGGTATCACATGTATTTATTTTATGCCTACTTGCTATGTCGCTATATCATTTTGAGATTTGGCCACTATACTATGATTTTCGCCATTGACCGCATAGAGCCATAGAGTGTGATACAGTTATAACCACAATAAAACAATGACAGGTTATGACAGATGAGATTCAGAAAATTGTTACCACTTGTACAATTAAATCAAAATAAAGAATTAAAAGGTATGTTGTTATTGTGTTTAACATGATTGATTAGCCCAGTTTGAACCACCTAAACAAACACTGTCCAACAATAACTGCATTATAATGTTTACATCAGATGCAGAATCCTTAATTTCAGACATAAAACAAGTAAAACTTTCTAAGGGAACTCACTCAGCAACATATCACTATCCCTATGAAAGATAACTTAATTATTCAATCAGCAATATATCCCTATAAAAGAAATTTTAATAATCCAAGCAACAGCTTCATATAAAACAGACATGGAGACATGATCCTTTAGATGCTTAATTACCAATATCTCATGTTTAATGTTTTGTAAAAGGATAGCAAGTTAGCAACAGGAAGCCTTAGTATCCATGTCTATCATTAACAATCAAGAATTCTTAATAATATAGAAGTTCATAATATATTGTTGAGTAGTATTTGTCATTGTTTCACAAATGTTTGTGAGATTTTCAGTGTGGTCTATTGTTGTCACATGAAATGGTAACATCGATAATCACCGGTGATATCCGGTTTCAAACGGTTGTGTGAAATTGTTATTGTACCCGTTTTTCCTACTAATTTGGTACTCTGAGTTGGTCTTTGATTTCTGAAATGAGAATGGGATTTTGATCTTGATCAACATGCATAAGATCATCAAATCAATTACAATATAAACCAATCTCAACCAGTGACCACAAACATACATTAGAGAACTCAATCCATATACATGCACAAATAACATTGAATCATAAAAACAAAGCAGTCAACATTTTCAAAAAACACAATACAAATGTTTGATCAATAAACATTTCATGACATATTTCATCAGCTCATTTGCCATACTGGATCATATTACAAATGCAATCAAACACATATTACCCTACGAATGGAGCCACTCAAGAGTACATAATACTATATAATTATAAAGATCATGAAAATGATGAAGGAGAATACTTCAAAGCCTCATTCTTGTTTGCGTCATCTTCTTAAGCCTGATCACTGTCACCACCAGGAAGTGAAAGCAAAGATTCTGTATACATAACCACTAGGGATCCATATTCATGGTCCGAGTAGGAGTGATGCTCTAGCAGCTGTCCTTTATCATTATACTTGGCCAATACACTATCGTCAGTTCCAACGATATCACCACTTTTTGTACAATATTTCGGGCAAAAGTAGTGCATGGGAATGCCACCAAAAGAAAGAACAAGAGTCTTAGTCCAAGAAGATTGCAGGTTGTATTTTTTCATCACCCATATTTCAACTGTACCATTATCAATGCACATATCAAATAGACAGAGACATCCTCTAAATACCCATAAATCATACACTCTGGGACCATTATTTATACCATTAGGCAAAGGCAACTCTATAAGTTTCCTTTCCGTTAAATGAAATCCAACAATAACGTTCATTGATCTATCATAACGAAAAGCCAACCAGTGAATAACCTCATTTAAGAGCGAGTCTACTCTAGAATAAATAGACGACTGCGAATAACGCAAATGGTCACCACCCTCAATTTCCTTCCACGTATTAGCTCTCAATGAGAAAAGCCCTAAGTGAGATAACAAATTACCCGCACTCGGATCATAGCAGATTGAAAGAACCAGGTAATCATCAGTAGACTCATCATACCCAAAAGCATAGAAATAATTTGCTTCTAAATTGGAATCACTAACAGTAGTAAAGGGTATTTGTCTGTAAACTCCAGTGGATGGATTCCATAGATAGAGGCTTAAATAACCGGAGAAAAGTATAAAGCCTCTACATGAACCACTAATATCAAGATCTAAAAAAGATCGGTGAGGAGATGAAAAATCCATGTCCAACGAAGAAGAAGAAGAACTATAATCATCTTCGTCAAATAAAAAACTAATGTCTGGTGAATAAGAAGCACTATCATCGTTAAGCGATGCTTCCAAATCTATAGATAGAGATTCAAGATTTGGAGTTATGAACAAAATTCTAGGAGTGTGTGTTTTGGCGGTAAGTTGAAAATGTGAATTTGCGAAATGAGGTTGAGAGATAAGAGAAAACCAAGACTTACAAACGCACTTGAAGCGTATAAGAGACTTCACTGGTAACCTTAGTAGAATTTGGATGATTAACTCAAGAGGCAGATACGGGTGTTCTTCGTCTCCATCCATGCCTCTTCCTCCTCCTCGTTTTAACTCTTAATGGATTAGGTTCCCATCTCTATTTTATATTCCTTCCCTATCAAAATATAAGCAAAAATTGGTCAACAAAATACATCAATTTATGTTGACTCATTTTTACTTATATTTTGGAATGGAGTAGTATATGTTGGTAGAATGTTAAAAGACTCATTTGCCATTCATGATTTTTTGTTGTTGCACACAAGTATCTCTGTGCTCTGTTGCCATTCATATTTTTATTTTGTTTTTTTATATAGGTTAGTTCAAAATGCATACCACGGGGACAGAAGTCATACATATTTTTTTTTTTTTTTTTTATATTTTAAGTTAGTATCAAATATTTTTATTGTTTATATTATATTATATTTTCAGTTTAAATTGTATTTATACGGGTAAATCAGTTAATTGCTTTCTTATCATATATTGTTGGTTTCTAATTCAACTCATATTTAAGATAAGAATTTGAATTAGAAAGAGTGTGACGTCCCTATCTATTCATTTCATTTCTTAATTTTTGAGTTTATTTTCACAAGTCCGCCAACTCTACTCTTAATTCGCTTTTGAGGCTCCACGATTCTCATCAACCGGGAAGATGTTGCCATTGGCCATTCCTTACAGGATTGCCTTTTCGGACAAGAAATTGTACAGGTGCCTAAGCTGATAGTCCCACATCAACCAAAGTCTAAACTAATTAGGTATCTATTGAGGAAAAAGGAGAGACTAACGAGATAAGGGTGACAAAGAGGGAGGATTGATCCCTTCTCCTAGCGCAATATTTTTCATTGCGGGATTAAGACGACTTCGCTACTTGTCTGAAAATAGAAAAGGAAGTTGACTAGCATTTATGCATGAATAAGCAAAAAAAAAGGAAGTCATTGGATTTTTCGCTTTGATAGAATGAGGTAATTTGAATTTTTATAGAATTTAGAATTCTAAACAATTTAAATGATTCAATTGAATTATCTTCAATTGTAAATATTTTTGTTTGGATAGAGTAATAAAAAAAATCCATTGTTAATAATTTTGGGCTGCTTTTATAAATTTTATTTTTTTTTGGGTTAAATTCGAAAGGGTTAAATGATGTTTACGCCCTACGATTTGGGTGAGTTTTGGTTTACCCCTATAAACAAAAACTTTGGATTTCAACCTTGTGATTTGATGATTCTTTGGTTTTGACCCTTTGTAAATTTTGATTGTACAAAGTAGATAATATGACAGGGGGTAAACCAAAATTCGCTCAAATTACAAGGGACGAAAGTACCTTAAATTTTGAAATTTGATGCCATGAAGGTCCAAAACCAAATAATCTTTAAATTACAAAATTGAAATCCAAAGTTTCTTTTACATGAGGTAAACCAAAACTAGTCCAAATGGCAAGGGGCTAAACATCATTTACCCCAATTTAATAATTGGAAAATTATGGCTAATTCTTAAATCCCAAAAATTTTGAGGGGCTAATTTCTAATTTTTGAAAATTTAGAGGTTAATTTGAAAATTTTGAAAAATATTGTGACCAACTTGCAAAATTTTCAAAAAAAAAATAAAGATGGAAGAAATTTAAAATTCTTAGTTTTTAGTTGTCATTTGAAATTTTTTAAATTTAACTTAAAAAATACTCATAAATTGCCATTATTTTGAAAGTTCTCCAAATTAATTATCCAAACAATAAAATTTACACAGAAAGATTTGAATTCGCGCAAAAAAATTACCATATCTCAAAACATTGACTTATACAAACACACTTTTGCTAGCTTGAGCTGTGTGTGTACCATCATCATATGACTTTTAGACTATTTGAGTTGTAGCCTTGGTATCTTAACAAGTTGAGTTATTTACAAACTTTTTGAAGATGCACTTTGATTTTCTTATATCGCTCAAGTAATTTTGTCATGCACAAAGTCAACATTTTCTTAGTATAATAATAGTCTTGTTTCTGAAAATGTGCCCACAAAATTTAAGTAGCTGGCATAAAATAACTTTTTATTCATTGATTCTACAAGGAAAAGAGCAGCTCCATCTTTAAAGTAAAACAATAATTTATTATCAGTTGCTTTCTATCATAATATCAATAAGTTTCCCAACAGAAATGAAAGAAGAACCACCACAAAGAACAGCATTCCTAGCCATCTCTTGAACCTTCTTATGCACCATAGTATCTTTCTCCATCAAATGCTTCAACCCTTTCTCAATCTCCTCAGCCATAACAAGTTCTTTACTACCTATTCTATAATCCACTTTAAACTCCACTGCTAATCCCAATTCCTTCACCAACCTAAAAGCATTAAGCTGTTGTTCTGCATAAATAGGCCATGTTGGCACACCAAACCACAAACTTTCTAAAATAGAATTCCATCCACAATGTGAAACAAATCCACCTAGAGCCTTATTCCCCAAAATCTCAACTTGTGGGGCCCATTCACATATCATTCCCTTACCTTCCAATTCCATCCATTCTAAAAACCCTTCTGGTAATCTTTTCTCTTCATAATTGTTAGTTCTTGGTAGAGATTTCATAGCCCACAAAAACCTAACTCCACTATGCTTAAGTCCTAATGCTATTTCTCTTATTTGAGATGGACCAAAGCTAACTCCCATGCTTCCAAAACACAGAAAAACAACTGATTTATTTGGCTGCTTATCTAGCCATTTCAATATAAGATCATGTTGAAATTGATCTAACTTAGAGTTAGGTTGACCTTTGAGATCTAACAAAGGACCAACAGCATAGATAGGAGGAATTTTTTCATCATGATCATATAATGCATCAATAGAATATTGTTCCAAACCTGAAAAGGTATTAACAATAATTCCTTTGGTGTCGTTGATTCTCTGAGCAAGGTTGTAATAGGCCTCATAACCACCATCTTTGCTATAAGCAGCATTAGGTAAAACACTAGAAGGTACTAAATTTGTGAAACCAGGAATCAACAACCCAGGATCAGAATCATTGAACACGTCGTCGACTCGATGGTTTTGAAGGGAAAGCATGAATCCTAAAAATCCAACATTTGATGTTAGGAACAAATAAGAAGGGATGCCAAGTTCATTTCCAACATCAATCATTGAAAGACAAAATAAATCTAGGACTAAACCAACAACTTGGTTTGAATGAGATGATAAAATGGTTTGAATGGTGGATTTTACATGAGGTGTGAGGGTGTGCATGAGTGCTTTGATGTAGCATGGTGGTGATACCAATAGTTCTTTTGGTGGTGATTCTACTTGAGGAAGATCAATGAGTTTGATTTGAGGTTGTGAGTTTAAAACTGATTTGATGTATGAATCAGAAAAGGGTGTATGTGGAAATTTGATGCAGAGGACTGTGATGGAAATATTGTTGTGAGTGTTGATTAAGAGTTTTGCAAATTCAAGTGATGAAACTAAGTGACCAATATCTGGTGAGGGAATGAAGATAAGTTCTGCTTTCTTCTCCATCTCACTCACAACCCTTTTCTTTCCTTCTTTTAAGCGGAGACTTTGGAGTAAGTGAAGTTTTTGCACAAAACAATAGCGGGACTAATCTAATGTTTTGGTGTAAGAAACAATGCATGAGAAAATTATTAAACATGTCAAAATTTTGTAACGACAAATAATTTATGGAAATTCCTCTAAATTTTTTTTATGGAAATTAAAATTTTGATGTTAAGTACGATGTCGTTTAATTTTGGTATGTATTTTTTAATGCATGTAAATTATAAAAGATAAAAGTAAATTAAAGATAACAATGAAGATCGAGTTTAGTGGAAGAGGTTAAATGTCTACAATGCAACGAACAATGCCTCGGTTAGGATTACTTATCGGATATAATCTATAGAAAAAAAATAATTGAAAGATAATTTATTTATTTTTGTTGATTGAAAGATAAATTTAAACATAAATGGTTTTACCTTTTTTGACAAGATATATGGTTTTACCTGTATTTTAATTTTAATGTTAAAAAAATCAACCTCTTTTAAAAGCAGATTTTTTTTTCTTAATTTATATCAAAATGTAAAAAAGTATTAATATTTTTTAAAATATTATTATTATTCTAATTATTATTATTATTACTATTATTATTATTATTATTATTATTATTATTATTATTATTATTATTATTATTATTATTATTATTATTATTATTATTATTTCTTCTAATTAACGGTTGTCACACTCAAAAGTACAAGGAGGGCCGAGGACTCAAGAAAAAAAGTAGCATGAAATTGTATTTACTATTTTTCAAATAGAGGGTGAGGGTCCAATTAGGTCCCTCACCGGTGGACAACGAGAAAAACACCAATAGATTAAATAGATGGTTCAGATTTATTCAAACTAAAAGTGAAAACATATATAACTGCTCATATTTAATCTTATCCTAAAATGGTTTCAACCTATGTTACTATTCGTGTTGTAAATCTTTGTCCATAATCAGATACATTTTTCCCCTCAAATCATCATAGAAAGTACTGGTATGCAGACACACACAGGGAGGATGAGCTTCTCAACACAAGTCTTCCTTTCCGCCATGGAAGTTCCATTCTTCGCACAATCGCGGCGTAAATTAAACCCTTCAATTTCCGCCATGTTACTATTCGATGTGTTCATAAAATTAAACCCATCATGGATTATTGGGGGTGGGTTTGCTTTCAATTTGATGATGGTTGTTGTTTGGTTGCATAAATGGATTTAGGAGATGCCAAAGCTAGTTAGAATTTTCATATTTTCCTCCTCCCAATCTTTGATTTCTATTTCATCGTCTGATTTTGGACTGAAAAGGGGGAATTGATGTTTGAAGAAGAATAAGAATTTTTTTAATTTAGGGTTCATAATTTGATATCAGATTTTATGGTTTGAGTGCATGATCATTGGAGGTAAAGAGAGTATCTCATTTTGAACGAAGAATTAGAGGACGAATTGTAAACATAAGTGGAAACCATGAGAATAATATTGAATGTGAAAAGTGGAACATGTTTTCACTTTTACTTTAAATAAATTTGAACCATCTATTTAATCTATTGGTGTTTTTCTCGTGGTCCATCAAGAGATCTAATTAAACCCTCACCCTAGAATCCACCAAAAAATAGACATGAAGTTAAAAAAGAATTTTTTTTAAACAAGTTAAAAAAGAATTGAGCCAATAGTCAATAGATATAAATTAAGAAACGCGAGTCAATAGTCAACATTGCTTTTTATTATTTTAAGAAATAGTCTTTGTTGTTAAAGAATAGACTAAATTGCTTTTTTAGTCCCTTAACTATTTTTTTTGGTATCGTTTTGGTCCCATAAGTAATAAAAAGTCTATTTCAGTCCTTTAATTTCATCTCTGTTACACGTTTTGGTCCTCTCCGTTAAATGGTTAACCCTAAATATCTAAGATGAACCAACATTGTAGGTGATCCACCATAAACCTCATTAATTTTTTTAATTTTAACTGTTCGATCTATTTGTCATAAAATAAACCATTAGATCTTGGAGGTCATTATATATAATAGTGCACTATCACCACCTAATATTTTTTTTCATTCCTTCATCTTCTTCATTTCACTTCTTCTTCATGTTGTTCATACCTTCAAAACAAAAACCCATGAGAAAGAAAAAAAAACCACAAATCCCCCTGCCGGAACTGCTAACCTTCTCCTCCGGCCACGCCATTCTCTTCTCTTCTTCCTCCTTCCCCATAAATCCCCAAGTTACTTTTTCACATCTAAACTAATTTCAATCTCAAAATTGGAGTGCGAGAGTGCTCTTGATCCAAAAATTCTACTCCCTGAAACTAAAATCCATCTCAATTCTTATTATTCAAAAAAAAAAATTGTTCCAATCCCTCCTAACAGAATCATCACCAACAATTTCTTTTTCTCATTGTTCTCTTCTCTCTCATTCCAATCTTTATTAAAAAAAAAAGTCCCTCACACAAAATCATCACCAACTAATTTCTATTCTCATTGTCCCTTTCTCTCTCACTTTAACTCATCACCAACAGCGAATTCCTCTCACAGAATCGTAATTGAAATATGGATTTTTCTTGTAATTGAATTCTGGGTTTTTGTAATTGAAATATGAGTTTGTTACATGTTTTGAAATATTGAGCTTTGATTATATTTGTTGAAGTTTTTCTGTCTTTTTTTGTTTTGCGGTTACTGTTGTTGTGCAGGTGTTGTTTCTTGGTTTTTTTTTATAATTATTTTATTGTTAATTAGGACTGTTGATTTGATGAAGATGATGATAAAAAAGAAGTTTTTTTTTCCTTTTTCTGGGTTTGTTTGTTGTGGATGATGAAGATCAAGAAGAAGAGGAGTGAAGAACAGGGAAGAAGATGCATAAATGTAACAACCAATGTCAAAATGACACGTGTATTGAGATCATGTTTTTTGAATTTAATCTAACGGAAGGGATCAAAACGTGTAACAGAGATGAAATTAAAGGACTAAAACATACTTTTTATTACTTATGGGAACAAAGTGATACCAAAAAAATAGTTAAGAGACTAAAAGAGCAATTTAGCCTAAAGAATAAAATCAGCTGTCAACTATTGTTGTTTTTTTCCTTCTTTTTAACGGGATTAATAATGTTCTTCAGTTTCCTCTTTTATGACTCAAACCTAAGATCTTTTAAATGTGGGTGAAATGTCTTACCAACTAAGATGTGCTTCGTTGTCTTGTTGGTTTGTTTAATTATAAGAAACGAAGAAAAATTTAAATATGTTTCAAACTGGGTCAAGGCTTACACCTAAAGATCCATCATCACACGGTAATATCTATATTGATTCGTAATATTTTCTTGGCTATATTACAAACTTGGTTCCTTAACTTATTTGTTGTTTTCATTTTGGTCTCATAACTTATTAACGTTTTGTTTTGGTCCCTTAAGTTAGAGTCTGTTAGCCAAATAAATCATCACTGCTAGTTTTTTGAAAAAAATGTTAACTCTGCACATGTGGACGCTAACAGGGCAAAAATGGATAAATAAAGGGACGATGATGTGACATTTGTTAAGTGATCAATGGTTTTAGAGAGAGAAGGTGTCATTATAGATAGAATAAGAGAATAGAAAGTAGAAGAGAAAGAAGAAGAGAGCTCGATAGAGAGAAAGAAGAAGAAAGATCGACATAAAGAGGAAGAGGAAGCTGGAAAATCGATGTTGCTGCAAACGATTCAAGTACTATTCCTCTTATTACTTCTTTGTCCAAATCGCGAATTTAGGGTTTTTTCGCTGCAATTAAAATACGAAAATAGGGATTAAGGTTTTGCAAAATGCCAAAAAATGGCTTCTGAGTTTGTTTTGAAGTTTAGCTTATGATTCTTGAGTTAAATACGAAAAGGATTCTGTTTTTAAGTTTGTTTAGTTGTTTTTGTGCTTTATTGAAACTTGATATATGTTTCTATATTAGGATTTACATGTTTCTAAAATGAAGGATAGATATGAATGTGTTCTCCATCATAGGGGTTATTTTGGTTAATTCCATCACTTAGAATACAATGGGCTTTAAGAGGGTTGGTTTTTTGATCCTGATTACTGGTTATATTTTCAAGTCATAGGTGGGTTGAAGGATATGAGTTACATAGAAATAGATTCTCTCTGGTATTATGACCCAAAAGATATAAATCAGCTTGCTATGTTGAGGGATGACTTAGACACAAGGAGGATGAAAAACATTGCTGCAATGCTTGACAAAGTTCATTTATATGTTGTGCACTCTTTATCAGAGCATATAATTGAAGAATATCCATCACTAGATTATTTTAAATTAGGGCCTAATGAAGTGGTTATTACTAGTAAAAATTGAAGTAGATAATATAGTCACAAGAAAGGGGGGGGTTTGAATTGTGACCCTTTTTAAAATCTAATCCTGTACTTAAAAAATACTTCTCAAGTTGTTTCTTGGAAGAACAAAATTAAACAGACTTCAGAACGTTCTGAAGTGTCAGTTGCAGAATAAGATATTTAAATTCAGTGTTGTGTGTGTGATGTGTATGCAGTAGTATAAAGAGTATAGGGAGAGAAGAAGGACACACAGAATTTTATAGTGGTTCACCCAATGTGGGCTAGTCCACTCCTCACAATCTTGTGAGAGTTTTCCACTATGATGCTTGAGATACCCTCTCAAATCCTGCACCTTACAATCTTGTCCACTTGGAACGGTTACAACCTGTATTCTCTAAGCCTCAGCAGGCTCTCAACCTTCTGTACTAAGTCACACCAGACTTTGTACTATGTTACTCAACCTAGACTTTAATACCCTTAAAACTAGATGAGATTTGCTCTTTACAATTGATTGGAGAATTTAAGAAGTGAGGTTAAGAAGAGGACTTTCAGAAGAGAAGGGGGAGAGTTTATCTTTGACAAGATAAAGAGAATTGATTTACACTTTGAGTGATGATCAATTTGAGATGCTAAAGCTTCAAACACTTTGTAAATGTTTTCTTGTATGCTTTGCAATTGTTGTGTGTAATGCTGAGCCTTTCACTTCTATTTATAGAGTTCTTGGTCTCTTGTAACCATTGGAGGGTGACCAATGGTCTTGTGCCATGTGTCCTGGGCCCCACTGACTTTTACTTGAAAATCTGGGTGAACATTCTGACTTTCAGAATGTTGTTATGTTCTTGAGAATACTTCAAAATGTTGTTGCATTCTTGATGACATTCATCTGGGTTCATCATGTATGAATGAACATATGAATTTCTGGATTGCTGATAGACTCTTGTTTATGCGTGCAGTACATCAGAATGTTGCTGTGCCAAGAGCTTTGCAAATCTGTCTTGGATTGTGTGCAGGAGAGAGAAAAGTGGAACCATCACTTCATGCCCATGCTTTAGGGGATTTTGCTGATCTGTAACAGTACCAACCCCTTAGGTGTCAAGATCTCATGGATTCTGACTTTGAGATTGTGATTTGGCTTTTTGCTTTACTTTTCCAACTGCTTTACTGTTGCTTGTCAGAATTGAAACATGTGCTGTATTGAACATTCTGAACTTCAGAATATCCTTTTTGTTTCACTTAGGATGACTTGTAAGACTTCCATTTGATGTAATCAAATCCTAATAGTGAAACATGAATGAAGTGAGGTAGTTTGATTATCTAGGATGATATTCCCTTTTGGAATATTCCTGTTAATTCAATGTTCATAGTCTTAAATGAACATTGAATGTCCTTTTTGACATTCATTTTGTAGATGCCTTTATTTCTTGATTGATCCATGCAAGTATGTTTTTCTTGGACATTTATTTATGTCACGTGTGGCATGCATGTTCTTGAACTTCTGGGCTGATGTATGAGCAGCTTTATGACAAGGTTTCAGATCTTGTGAACAACCTTCTGAACTGCATATCAGCTTCTGAACTATGTTCAGCTTCTGATCAACATTGCTGCATCTGAACAGGATTTCACCTTCTGAACTGTGTTTCAGCTTCTGATCTTTATTTTAGCTTCTGAACTATGTTTAGCTTCTGAACTTCATTTTAGCTTCTGAACTGTGACCAACCTTCTGAACTGTGTTCAGCTTCTGAACAGAGTCCAACCTTCTGAACTATGTTCAGCTTCTGAACTGAGTCCAAACTTTCTGAACTATAACAAAGTTCTTTCTTTGATTCCTTGTATCTTGGTATGGTTCATATCTTGTTCCTGTCTTAATTAAACACTCAAGAACACAAGTTAAATACCAAGAAACTAATCAAAGTCCATTAATCCTTTAATCATTTAGGGTTTGTTATCTTTAAAATTAATTAGGGATTTTGCCTCAACAATCTCCCCCTTTTTGATGATGACAAACCTATGATTTAGGATTATGGATTTTGATTAAAAATATGAGAGGTTTAAGAGCTGAAAATTATTTTTATGCTCCCCCTCATTTTTATAATTCATGACATTGAGTTTTTAACAATTTTTAAAAAGCTCCCCCTTATTTTTATAATTCATGGCATTATTAAGAGATGCAGATTTTTGAACCAAATGCATTTTTTCATTAATCAATCATGCTCATTACATCATATATGGTTCAAAAGCAAAAACTTAACAAACAAAGGTGATCAGGCAAAAGTTGAAGTTTTAAGAACTCCAATAACCATTGATCACTGACCTACTTGGGCCTAAAACATAAAAACTTAAAGATTTAAATCCTAAAGCTTCTCCCCCTTTTGTCAACAGCAAGAAAGGTAGGGAGGGACAAGTGGAGGACATTCAGGGAGTTGAGTCTCCAGAATCTGAGGAAGGCTCAGAATCAAAGACAGATGGATCTTCAAACACTGGAGGTACCATGGCTAATCCAGGAGCAGCAACTTCAGAAGTCCATTTTGCTAGGACACATGCAATCTTATGGGTTTTAGTTGCAACCCTAAGAGAACGTCTAGCAATTTTTTCAGCTTTGGATATTTGTGATGTGGGAGCGGAAGTGGGGGCATCCAAGTTTGTTTTTGAGTGACCTTCTTTTGAGACAAAGGTTTCAAGTGAAGCAAACAGAGTAGGGATATCTGGTAGTTGAGTGGTTGTTTTGAGTGTGGCTGGAGTAGGAGAGATATTTTGCGAAGTGTGAAGAGGGGATATCAGAAATTTGCTACAAATAGCTTCTGACTCCATGGTGGAGGTAGACTGATTTAGGAGTGGTGGTGGTGGTTGGTTAGCCAGAGGTTGGATTTGTTCAATAGGCAGAGATCCTGAGGCTATAGGAGCAGGATCTGCAGAGACTTCACATATGGAAGGAGTGGTATGATCAGGGAGAATGTTTCCTTCAACATTCTGTACTTCAGTTTCAGGCATTGTTTCAGGAATTTCTTTCTGAGAGTCCTCAAAAACACCATCTTCTGAGTTGAACCCTTCCATATTGAGATCAAAACCAGCTTGATTTCCATCTGATTTTTCAGTGCCAGTTTCTAACTGGTCAGCATTGTCACTAAGCATGTGGGTGACTAAGATTTCAGCAACATCATTCAGGTCCTGATCCTCAGCAGTCTTTTGTTCTTCTTCATCCAGCTGAGCTCCTTCTTCAGCATTTTCTTCAATGTCTTGCTGAAATTCTTCTTCAGCAACTGTGGCTGGCTCAGCATTCTTTTTGAGAAGTGATTCATTATCCTGCTGACTTTCCTCCTCAGCCATTTCTTGAGATTCTTCAATATGCTGATCTTCTGCAACATTCTGATCTTCTGCAACTTCCTGAGTTGCGTCTTTGGCAAGATCAGCACTCTCTTGGAATGTTTCTTCAGCAGGAGATTCATCTTCCTTTTGATTTTCTGTAGGGTTTTCATCCATGGGCTCCTCTTGAACCACAGTGTTGACGGCTTCTACTTCTTCTTCCAGTGGAATATTTGGAGGGTTTTTGACTTTCTCAATCTTCCTTTTCTTCTTTGTCTTTCCAACTTTCTGGTCTTGATGTCTTTTAACAGAACCAGATGTTTCAGATGCTGGAGGTGTGGGAAGGTTAGATGAAGTGATGTGCAACTGGGCCATGGTTTTTGCAGTGAACCTCATAAAGGTGTAATCACATTGTTCATCTTCAAGAGGTACTTTGTTGTCCTTAAGGATAAGGGTGATTGGCATTCCATAGACTAGGGCACTGGTTTGTTTGGGATTCATACATGAATCAATCATGTGTTGAAGGATAATGAAGCAAAGGTTCAACTTTTTCTTGTTAATGAGATGAAACATGATGCAGAGATCAGTATCACCCACAGCTTCGTAGGTTCCTGACCTAGGAAGCAGGGTATGGCGTACCATATTGTGAAAGATTTTGGGTAGGTCAGCAAGGTTTGTGGAGTTAAAAGGAAGGTTTGGTTTGGTATATTCAAGTATGAGTTTGGCACGGTTTGTTCTAGCTTCAGAAAACCAGGAAGGGAAGAAGAGTTCATTACCTTCATTTGGGATTCTTAGAGCTTTTGAGAGGGAAGCTTGAGTGAGTTTAATCTTAACTCCTTTAACAGTTGTAATGAGGGTCTTCTTTCTATCTTTGGTTTTGATTTCCATTGAGCTGTAGAATTCCCTTACCAAGTCTGGGTAGGTGAGTTCTTGAAGTGACACAAAGCTTGTCCATCCTTGTGCATCAGTGTATTCACACAGGTTCCATCCCTTCTTCTTTAGGTCAGCAAAATCAAAGTACTTAGCCCTGCTTATGGGTCTAGGTGCTTTTTCCTTTTTGGCTTTCAGAATGGAAGCTATCTTCCCAATGTCTTTTCCTTTTCCATGCTTTTTGGGAGGAGATACTTCTTCCTGCTCATCAGAAGGTACCTCTTCTTCAGATTGAGATTTTGATTGAGATTCTTCTTCAGATACAGAATTCTCTTTTTCTGGTTCAGAGGTTTGTTTGGGTGAAGTCTTAACCTTCCTCATGTATTGAGAAATGGTTGGTTCAGAATCTTCCTCTGAGTCTGAGAGAAGGATCGTGGAAGCAGAAAATTTCTTGGCTTTTCCAGTTCCAGAGATGATTCTCTGAGATCTTCTGGGATGTTGGGAAGTTGAAGCAGATTTCTTAGGTTTAGACACAGGTTTTCTGGGTTTAGAAGGTTCAGTAGTGGAGATGATGATGTCAGGGAGAATGGTGCGCAGAGGTTGAGGTTCTTCTGGGAATTGTGGTGGAGCAGAACGAGGAACAGGGGTTTGTTCTTGTTCATTGATGCGAGAGGTTGTTTTTGTTCTGGCCATGGCAGTGTTTTTTTGCGAAGAGACAGATGAAATTTTTACGGTTTGGAGAGTGTTGGTCAGATGTGTGGAGATGAATGTGTTTGAGTGGAGTGGTGGTTTGTTTATAAAGACAAAACGTGTAGGAGAGGAGAGAGAGAGAGAAACTGATGATGGTGGTTTTATGGGAAAAGATGAAACTGAAAAGTGGTTGTACAGGAAAGAGAAAGTAGCCGTTCAAGAGAAGAAAGGAGAGTGGCTGATTTGATAGTTCCCTTTTTGTATGGAGGTTAATGGTTTTATCACATTAACTCCTATGCAAGCATTTAATGCTGAGATATGGAGGGATTTTTGAAGAAAGATCTCTTTATGAGAGTGACTTACTAACTTCAGGAAAAATTTTCTGAATATTCTGAGTTCAGAGTGCCATGCTGAACAGGGTGAACGTTCAGAGCCTGAAGAACATTCTGAACTTTGTTTGAACATTCTGAGCTTTGTTGAACATTCTGAAGTGATTCAGAATGACTCAAGGGGGTTTGTCCTAGGCCCTTAGTGATTCAGTTAATCAATCTTTATTGGGATTTTTCATGATTAGCAATTTTTCTTTGATAAAATTGAATCTATCCTCAACTAATGGTTTTGTGAAAATGTCAGCTAATTGATTTTCTGTATCAATGAATTTCAATTCAATGTCCTTTTTCTGAACATGATCACGTATGAAATGATGCTTAATTTCAATGTGCTTAGACCTAGAATGTTGAATAGGATTTTTTGATAAATTAATTGCACTTGTGTTGTCACAGAGAATTGGAACATTTAAGTACCTTAGTGAGTAATCTTCCAACTGATTTCTGATCCACAAAACTTGAGAGCAACAACTGGCTGCAGATACATACTCAGCTTCTGTTGTAGAGAGTGCAATGGTATTTTGTTTTCTACAGGACCATCCAATCAGGGCTTGTCCTAGGAATTGACAAGATCCACTTGTACTCTTTCTCTCAACTTTGTCTCCAGCATAATCAGCATCACAATAGGCTACAAGATCAAAACTACAGCCTTTTCTATACCAAAGACCAAGATCAGTAGTACCTACTAGGTATCTTAAGATCCTTTTTACAGCAGTTAGATGAGATTCTTTTGCACATGTTTGAAATCTAGCACATAATCCTACTGCATACATTATGTCAGGTCTGCTAGCAGTTAAATAAAGCAATGATCCTATCATGCCTCTATATTCTTTTTCAGAGACTGATTTTCCATTTTCATCTTTATCCAAGCTGGATGATGGATGCATGGGAGTGGCCATTATCTTTGCTTCATTCATTTTATATTTTTTAAGAATATCTTTGACATATTTTTCTTGATTTATGAAAATGCCATTTGGAAATTGTTTGATTTGCAAACCAAGAAAGAAACCAAGTTCACCCATCATGCTCATTTCAAATTCACTTTGCATGAGATTTGAAAAGTCTTCACACATTTTCTCTTTGGTTGAACCAAAAATAATATCATCTACATAGACTTGAACTATTAGCAAATCTGTGTTTTGAGTTTTTCTAAAAAGTGTGGTATCAATTTTTCCTCTAGAAAATCCATTGTTAATGAGAAATGTGCTAAGTCTTTCATACCAAGCTCTAGGAGCTTGCTTAAGACCATAAAGTGCTTTAGTGAGTTTGAAAACATGATTAGGTTTTTCTTTATTTATGAAGCCAGGAGGCTGACTTACATAAACCTCTTCATTTAAAAATCCATTTAAAAAAGCACTTTTGACATCCATTTGAAAAAGTTTGATGCTTTTATGTGCAGCATATGCAAGAAGGATTCTAATAGCTTCTAACCTTGCTACTGGTGCAAAAGTCTCATCATAGTCAATACCTTCTTGTTGGTTGTATCCTTGAGCAACCAACCTTGCTTTATTTCTGACAACTTTGCCATCTTCATCAAGTTTATTTCTAAACACCCATCTTGTTCCAATGATTGTCTTTCCTTGATCATTTGGAACCAAGTTCCACACTTTGTTCCTTTCAAACTGAGACAGTTCATCTTTCATGGCCTCAATCCATGAATCATCTATTATGGCTTCATTTATTGACTTGGGTTCCATTTGAGAGATCATAGCCATATTGTTCCCTTGAAAGGACATTCTGGTTCTTACACCATCAGTTGTGCTTCCAATGATTTGATCTACAAGATGATCTCCTATCATTCTCCAACTTCTAGGAGGGCTCTCTGATTTTGCCTTTGTCATTCTTTCCAAAAGTGACTAGTCCTCCATCTCTACTTTCAAAGGTTATAAAGCAATTCCTATCTCCTGTCATGTGTCTTGAACAGCCACTGTCCAAGTACCATGGCTTTGTCTTTGCATTTTGAGAGGAGACCTACACTTGACATGAACAAAATCTTAGGTACCCATGTAATGTTGGGTCCTTGAGGGTTAGTCTTTCTAAGAGATCTTTTCTTATTGTAACATTCTGTTATTGTATGACCAGATTTGTTACAGTAAGAGCATATCTTCTTAGCCTTTTCAGCCTTTTGTGAACTTTCTGATCTATTGAGATGAGAACGTTCTGAGCTAAGATTATTTAATCTATTTTTTTCAAAATGTTTTTTATGAAAACATGCTGAGTCAAGATGCCCTAGCTTGTTACAGTATGAGCATTTTATCTTCATTTTTATTTCAGTTTCTTTTGGCATAAAAACAGTTTTAAGAAGATTTTTGTTTGGATCTTTGAATCCTAATCCAGATTTTTCATTTGTTCCAGCTTGTGATCCCAGAATGTTTTGAAAGGTTTCTGTGGATTTTATAAAACGTGAGAGATCATTTTTTAGTCCTTCAACTTCTGTTTTCAAAAGAATGTTTTCTTTTTGTACTTCAGAAGGTTTAGACAAAATTCCTTTTTGCTTTTTATTTAGCTCTCTTTGTTGTTCAGACATTTTAAAATGAGAGTCTTGCAAAGTTTGTATGGTTCTTCTGGATTCATCATATTTTATTTGAAGTTTATCTTTTTCATCTTTTAGTTCAGAAAGTTCTTTTATCAATGATTGACATTTGTTAGATAGAAAATTTGAATCATATATAAGACTGTCAATTTTTCTTTCAAGTTCTTTTTGCAAAGAGTTAAGTTCATAGATAATTACCTCTTCCTCATCTTCTGATTTAGCCATCAAACTCAGGTTGGCTTCCTCATCTTCAGGTTTTGCTTCTTCTAGATCATCCCAGGTGATCATGGCTTTCTTTTTGAAGGGAGGTCTCCTTTGCTGTTTCTTGAGATCAGGACACTCATTCTTGTAGTGTCCAAGCTTGTTGCATCCAAAACAGGTGACTTGACTTTTGTCAGTCTCAGTTTTGTTAGTGTTAGTGTTGGGAAACTTCTTTCTGAGCTGATTTCTTCTCATCATCATTCTTTGAATTTTCTTGGAGATGAGTGCAAGTTCATCTTCAGCTTCTTCTTCCTGGACTTCTTCTATTTCATCCAGTTCTTCCACATCATCTTGAGTTGCTGATGATGTTTCTTGGGAGGCCTTCAAGGCAAGAGTTTTTACCATTTTCACTGGTTTGTCTTCTTGAAGTATGACTTCATGAGCTCTCAGTGAACCAATAAGTTCCTCCAAGGTCAGAGAGTTTAGATCTTTGGCCTGGGTAATAGCTGTGACCATAGGTCTCCATGTGCTTGGAAGACATCTTAATATTTTCCTGATTCTATCATGAGTGAAATATATCTTTCCAAGAGATCTCATTTCATTTACTATTGTTGTGAATCTAGCATACATTTCATCAATAGTTTCATTTTCACTCATTTCAAAGATTTCAAACTTTCTGACTCCAATGTCAATTCTAGTTTCTTTGACATGAGATGTTCCTTCATGGTGTATTTTTAAAGTGTCCCATACCTCTTTAGCATTTTGGCATTCATAAACTCTTTCACTTTCTTCCATGGTTAGTGCGCATGATAAAAATAATCTAGCTTTAGAGTTTAGTAATACCTTGGCTTTATCATCTGGTGTCCATGCACTTTTTTCTTTTATGCCTCCATCTTTGTTCATTGGAACATGATCTCCTTCAGAGATTACAGCCCACATGTCCGTATCTTGAGATCTAAGAAAAAGTTCCATCTTACCTTTCCAGAAGTAGTAGTTTGAGCCATCAAACAATGGAGGTCTGTTTGCTGATCCTCCTTCTGTAATATACTTAGCCTTTGACATACTTCTTCCTGGATCTTTTCTCTAACACTTGTGTAAGTGTTCAAACCCTTAGAGCCTTGCTCTGATGCCAATTGAAGTAGATAATATAGTCACAAGAAAGGGGGGGGGGTTTGAATTGTGACCCTTTTTAAAATCTAATCCTGTACTTAAAAAATACTTCTCAAGTTGTTTCTTGGAAGAACAAAATTAAACAGACTTCAGAACGTTCTGAAGTGTCAGTTGCAGAATAAGATATTTAAATTCAGTGTTGTGTGTGTGATGTGTATGCAGTAGTATAAAGAGTATAGGGAGAGAAGAAGGACACACAGAATTTTATAGTGGTTCACCCAATGTGGGCTAGTCCACTCCTCACAATCTTGTGAGAGTTTTCCACTATGATGCTTGAGATACCCTCTCAAATCCTGCACCTTACAATCTTGTCCACTTGGAACGGTTACAACCTGTATTCTCTAAGCCTCAGCAGGCTCTCAACCTTCTGTACTAAGTCACACCAGACTTTGTACTATGTTACTCAACCTAGACTTTAATACCCTTAAAACTAGATGAGATTTGCTCTTTACAATTGATTGGAGAATTTAAGAAGTGAGGTTAAGAAGAGGACTTTCAGAAGAGAAGGGGGAGAGTTTATCTTTGACAAGATAAAGAGAATTGATTTACACTTTGAGTGATGATCAATTTGAGATGCTAAAGCTTCAAACACTTTGTAAATGTTTTCTTGTATGCTTTGCAATTGTTGTGTGTAATGCTGAGCCTTTCACTTCTATTTATAGAGTTCTTGGTCTCTTGTAACCGTTGGAGGGTGACCAATGGTCTTGTGCCATGTGTCCTGGGCCCCACTGACTTTTACTTGAAAATCTGGGTGAACATTCTGACTTTCAGAATGTTGTTATGTTCTTGAGAATACTTCAAAATGTTGTTGCATTCTTGATGACATTCATCTGGGTTCATCATGTATGAATGAACATATGAATTTCTGGATTGCTGATAGACTCTTGTTTATGCGTGCAGTACATCAGAATGTTGCTGTGCCAAGAGCTTTGCAAATCTGTCTTGGATTGTGTGCAGGAGAGAGAAAAGTGGAACCATCACTTCATGCCCATGCTTTAGGGGATTTTGCTGATCTGTAACAGTACCAACCCCTTAGGTGTCAAGATCTCATGGATTCTGACTTTGAGATTGTGATTTGGCTTTTTGCTTTACTTTTCCAACTGCTTTACTGTTGCTTGACAGAATTGAAACATGTGCTGTATTGAACATTCTGAACTTCAGAATATCCTTTTTGTTTCACTTAGGATGACTTGTAAGACTTCCATTTGATGTAATCAAATCCTAATAGTGAAACATGAATGAAGTGAGGTAGTTTGATTATCTAGGATGATATTCCCTTTTGGAATATTCCTGTTAATTCAATGTTCATAGTCTTAAATGAACATTGAATGTCCTTTTTGACATTCATTTTGTAGATGCCTTTATTTCTTGATTGATCCATGCAAGTATGTTTTTCTTGGACATTTATTTATGTCACGTGTGGCATGCATGTTCTTGAACTTCTGGGCTGATGTATGAGCAGCTTTATGACAAGGTTTCAGATCTTGTGAACAACCTTCTGAACTGCATACCAGCTTCTGAACTATGTTCAGCTTCTGATCAACATTGCTGCATCTGAACAGGATTTCACCTTCTGAACTGTGTTTCAGCTTCTGATCTTTATTTTAGCTTCTGAACTATGTTTAGCTTCTGAATTTCATTTTAGCTTCTGAACTGTGACCAACCTTCTGAACTGTGTTCAGCTTCTGAACTGAGTCCAACCTTCTGAACTATGTTCAGCTTCTGAACTGAGTCCAAACTTTCTGAACTATAACAAAGTTCTTTCTTTGATTCCTTGTATCTTGGTATGGTTCATATCTTGTTCCTGTCTTAATTAAACACTCAAGAACACAAGTTAAATACCAAGAAACTAATCAAAGTCCATTAATCCTTTAATCATTTAGGGTTTGTTATCTTTAAAATTAATTAGGGATTTTGCCTCAACAATCTCCCCCTTTTTGATGATGACAAACCTATGATTTAGGATTATGGATTTTGATTAAAAATATGAGAGGTTTAAGAGCTGAAAATTATTTTTATGCTCCCCCTCATTTTTATAATTCATGACATTGAGTTTTTAACAATTTTTAAAAAGCTCCCCCTTATTTTTATAATTCATGGCATTATTAAGAGATGCAGATTTTTGAACCAAATGCATTTTTTCATTAATCAATCATGCTCATTACATCATATATGGTTCAAAAGAGATGGATATTGACTTCAATGACTCAGAAGAAGAGATAAGACTTGAAGATAACTTTGGTGAATATGTGAAGGTTGGTGAAGGTGTGTAGAATGACGATTCTGTGAAGGTTGGTGAAGGTGTGCAGAGTGGAGAGCCTATCTAGAGAGGTGAACATGTGCAAAGTGGTGAGAATGTTCAAAGTGGTGAGCCTACTAAGGTTAGTGGAGCAAAGGTAAAAAAGAAGAGGGGTAAACCATTTAAAACACAAACTGAAGGAGGTGAAAATATTGTGTTGCTAGAGGATGGTGGTAACATAGGAGTAAATGTTGATGCTACTGGGTCCAGGAACTATGGGTTGAGTGATAGTGAGAATTATGATAGTGAGAATCTAGACAGTGATTGTGAGAGTGATTCTGAAGATGAGTGTCATACCCCATTTTTTGACCCATTTTCATTTTTGTTTTTCTCGTCCTTTTAAGCCAGAAATTCTCGTCGTTTCAGACGAAATTTCGGCACAGAGGTATTTTAAAATACCTCATTTTTTTGGTTCGTTTTAAGGCCACTTGTTATCTTTTTTTTATGTTTATGTTTATTTTTTTTTCATTTTACTTTTTAGTCTCAGTTTTCATTTATTGTTCATTTATTCCATTTTATTATTATTATTATCATCATTATTATTACTATTTAATTTTTTCCTTTTTATTATTATCTTTTTTAAATTCTTTTTTAATTATTTTTTATGGGTCAAAGTCATTACAGTGTACAGTGTATACTGTACACTGTTCCTGCATCTCCATCATTTCTCTTCCTGCCTTCACCAAATCCACTGTTCCTTTTGTTCATTTTTTCACACAATCCTTCACAAAATTCAGAAGGAAAGGACTCCCTTCCCACTTTTTAATCATCACAAAAATTTCAGTCTGCCTATATAATGAGGAAAAAAATTCATCAGCAAGAGGAAGAAATTTTATCAAACTGGATTTTTTTTTTACAGCAAACACACAAAACAAACACAACCCAACACACACAAACACGTTTTCCTCTCCTCCTCTAGCAACCCAACAGCAAGAAAAACACACATACCCACCAACATACCCAGCATCACACGCCCCCTAACACCATACCCAACCTCATACCCAGCAACATTTCCACCAACCCTCACAAAGCCCAAACACCAACACGTCCCAGCATCCCACTCTCATCACCAACACAAACCACCCCCTAACACTAACTCAGCCCAAAAACACAACTCAAACTCACGCAAAACAGCTAGCACGCATACCCACCAGCACCACTCACACACACACAAGTCCCAGCACCACTCATCACACACACCACACGCACACAGCATACACACGCAACCCACAAAAACCAGCCCACACACCCGCGGCCACCACCCTAAACCCAGCCTCACACCCGCGGCCACAACACACCTAAGCCAAACCAACGTTATCCTCCAAAACCAAACAGAAGCCGAATCCAAAAAAAACGCAAACAAAGGTAGTTTTTGATTCGATTTTAAAGCTTAGATCTAGGCCGATTTAAAAGGTTTTTGTGGTTTTTGTTTACGGATTCAAAGAAAGGGAGAAAAAGGATTTCTAAAACTGTTAAAAGATTTTAAAAAGGGGGAGTTTGGGTACTCCGGCGCGGCGGCGCCGCCCCCCTGGGCTGGCCAGCCACCGCGCCGGGAAGTTGTTCCGGCCGGACTTTTCTTTCAGACTTAGAGAGAAGAAGAAGATAGAGAGAAGAAGAAGAGAGAGAGAAGGAAAGGGGGAAATGATTTATTTTCTGATTTTGTGGTTTTTATAAGCTAAAAAAAAACAGACCCAAAACCAGCCCAGCAGTTGTAACCCGCGCGGCCCATCCTCTTCTCTTCTCCCTCTCATTTTCTGCTTCTGTTTACACCCCCCTCCTTTCCTCCTACACCCTTTTCCTCCTATTTCTTTTTCTTTGTTTTATTTTTATGTCATTTTTTCTTGCATTTATTTTTTTTTCTAGTATTTATTTATTTTATGCATTTTATTCACTGTTTTTATTTTTAACACTTCATGCATTTTATTCTCTTTTTTATTTTTATTTTATCATTTTATGCAACATATTTATTTTATGTTTTGTATTTCATGCATTTTTATTTTCTTTATTTACTTTAGGCAACATATTTATTTTATGTCCAACGCTTCATGCACTTTTATTTTTTTTACTTTATGCAACATGTTTACTTAATGAAAAATTCATCTCATGCATTTTTATTTTTATGTAGTTTTGTGTATATTGCATATTTATTTATTTTTATGCACTTGCACTTTATTTTTCTTTATTGCTTTATTATTCTTATTTTATTGATACTTAGAATGTATTTAGGGACAATGTAAATATAAATGAGAATATTGCACCGACACTCACATTTATTTATTCCGCTTTATGTTTAAAACGCAAAAATAACGAACGTGTCCGAGGAAAAAGGGGCTCTCGCTTTGATTCAACGTCTTTGTGAGAAAACCCTCGCGCTTAGTTTTTTTTTTTTTTTCGACTACCACTTAGTTTTTTTTTTTGTTAATTAACTTAATCAAAAATCAAAAACATTTTTTTTTTTTTTACAAAGATGCCAAGAGCATCAATTCATTAGAAAACCCAAAAAAGAGTACAATAAAGAAAAGGGGGACCAAACCAAAACCTTTTCAAAAGGTAATAAACCTGAAGTTGGGCATTCCCAACCTATTCCTAGTGTACTCTCCCCTAATGAATACGGGGATAGAATCCGACCAAAATAAATCAAAAGACGACAAAGAAAGACCTAGATTGGCAAGCCTATCAGCACAAAAATTGCCTTCTCTATAAATATGGGACATAAAGAACCTCATGTCTCTCAATCTGACCAAACAGTTTTCCCATCTATTCCTTAAGGACCAAGGAACCACTGAGTTTGATTTGAAGGCTAAGATCACAAGCTGCGAATCAGATTCCAGCCAAACATTCAAGAAGCCTCTATTATGTGCAATTTCAATTGCAGTCATTGCAGCTACCAGCTCAGCATACAAAGCATTTTGATTACCAAGATATTGAGAGAAACAACCAATGCACAAACCTTCATTGTTCCGAAATATGCCTCCTGCAGAAGCTCTGACTGGATTTTTTGTTGAAGCTCCATCAGTGTTAATTTTAATCCAAGATGGCCAAGGAGGAACCCAAATCACCTCTTTGATTATGGGGGCTTTAGGAGGTTTAATTTCCACTTTACAAGCTTTGAGGATGCTGAACTCCAACATATCCACTCTATCAGATTTCTTTGTATTATTTCCAGCAATTGAAACCTGAGCAATGATTAAGTTTATGGCTGATTTCCAATTGAGCAGCTTACCTTGGAATCTGATTTGATTTCTTCGAAGCCAAATAACATTGAGAAGGTGAACAATGCAAGCCTTAACAACAACCTTGCATTGGGGAGACCAATTTCTGTCTAAAATCAGCCAAATATCTTCCACTGAATTGATATGAATGTTAAAATTAAGAATAGAAGATAACCAGCTCCAGAGTTGCAATGCAAATGAACATTGGAAAAAAAGATGGAAAGTAGTTTCACAATTCGAGTTACATGATGAGCACATAGAGGATAAAGACGCTCCCCTTGCCATGAGGTTTTCATCTGTGGGAACCTTGTTATGCATTAAGCTCCAAACCAGCAAGGATTTAGAGGGAGGAATGTCTAGACACCATAATGACTTTGCCCAATTAATATTTTGCCCTATACCATACTTGAATTCAAAAGCTTCCTTGGAGGATAAGTTACCATTGCTGCTATAACTCCAAACTAATTTGTCCTTTCTGGCTTCAATAGGTATGGTTACTTGTGTTGCAAGTTGGTCCACTACAGGAAAGGTGATAAGAACTGAGAAAGGAATGCACCAGCTGTGATTTAGGATGAAATCACTTACTTTTGCAGTAAGGTGAGGGTGAAACTGAAGGGGGAGATTTAATTGTGAGGCAATGGTGGTACCACACCAATTGTCCAGCCAAAAATTTATATTTTCACCTGTGCCAATATTCCAGCCACTGTTGGTCTGGATTGTGGTGTATTCAGACTTAATACTACTCCATATGGATGAGTATATATGATGAGAGATTACTTTCCTACCTCTAAGAACTTTGCTTCTAATCAAGACTGCCCAATCTTCCTCAGAGTTCATTAGGTCCCAACAAAGCTTTAAGTTAGTAGATTCATTAAGAAGAGTCAGAGATCTGATACCTAAACCACCCTCAGCAAAAGGCTTGCAGATTTTCTTCCAAGAAACAGTTACCAGCTTCCTCTTAGAGATATCTCCACTCCATATAAAGTTTCTTATCCATGATTCAATTTCTTTGAGTAATTGATTGGGCCAGGAATATATAGAAATAGAATGAATCAGCATACCATGAATGACACTTTTCACTAAGGTAACTCTACCAGCAATGCTTAAAAGTGAAGCTTTCCAGGCCGAAAGTTTGGATTTGATTTTATCAGCAATAGGTTGCAGGTGCGATCTTTTAGGCTTCCCTTTGAAGATGGGAACTCCTAAATAGGTGAAGGGAAGGGAACCTTTATTGAAACCTATTAGGTCGGTTATGTGATCAATTCTAGCAGTAGAAATTGATCCAAAAAAGACTGTGGATTTGGAAGGGTTTATCAGCTGGCCAGATGCTAGAGCATATTTATTGAAAAGTTGCATGAGGGCTTGGATGGAAGCTAATTTACCTTTACAGAAGATCATTATGTCATCAGCATAGAGAGAGTGGGATGGAACATGATAAGCTCTGGATCCTTTCATGAGATCAATCTTTCCTTGATTAACAAGTTTAGAGATATTCCTACTGAGAACATCTTCAGCTATGCAAAAGAGAAGAGGAGATAGAGGGTCACCTTGTCTCACTCCTCTTTTACATTGAAAGTAACCATTTTGCTTGCCATTGACTGAGATCGAGAGGGTTGCTGATTTGAGGATAGTGTGAATCCAGGAGCAAAACTTAGAATTGAATCCAAACTTGCTAAGAGCACTGAGAAGAAATTTCCATTCAAGAGTGTCAAAAGCTTTAGAGATATCCACTTTAAAGGCTAAGTTACCTGCAAAAGTTTTCTGATGAAGGTGATTTATTGCTTCAGAAGTAACGCAGATTCCATCTTTGATATTTCTACCTTTGATGAAACCTCTTTGCTCAGGAGATATTATGTTATTCATGATTGGAGCCAGTCTATCTGCCAGGATTTTGGAGATGATTTTGAATTTGAAGTTAGCAAGGGCTATGGGCCTATATTGGCCAACATACGAAGCATCAGGAACCTTTGGAATAAGGATAATTGTGTTTGCATTGAAGTTTGGAAGGATCCAATCTTTGATGAAGAATTCCAGCACAGCATTCTGAACATCCTCTTTAACAACTTCCCAAAAAGTTTGAAAGAAACTAGCTCCAAAACCATCAGGGCCAGGAGCCCCATCCTTATTCAAAGCCAAAACTGCTGCATGGATTTCAGCTGGGTCTGGCAGCCTGGTCAGCAAAGTATTCATCTCATCTGAGATTAGATTAGGGATGGAGTCTTCAAGCAGCTCATTAACCTGCAAATCCTGCACAACAATGTTAGTAGAAAAAGTATTTTTGAAATGCTCAGTGATATGACTTGAAATTTGCTCAGGGTCAATAAGCATGTTATCACCACACATGAGGGAATTTATGAGTTTGGATGTGTTGTTGATTTTGGACAGCTTTTGAAAATATTTGGTGTTTCTATCTCCATCAGTGTGCCAGGTCGTTTTGGACTTCTCTCTCCAAAATTCTTCTTCTATATTCAAGGCATTTTCAAAAGAAATTTGGGCCGCTTTGTGTTGTTCCATTAGGGAGTCAGAGAATCCAAGTAAATCAATTTTGATTTGGATAGAATGCAGGTTTTGCTCAGCCTCCTTAACCATGTTATGAACATTCCCAAAAATTGCTTTGTTCCAAACCTTCAATTTCTGTTTCAAATTTTTGAGCTTTTGATTGAGAATAAACATATGACAACCAGCAATGGTAATGTTCCATTCATCTTGAATTAGCCTCTTGCAATCTGGGTGTTTAGTCCACATTTGCATGAACTTGAACTGGGAAACGAATTTATGGTTGAAGGTTTCAAAATTCAGATGATGGAGAGCTTTGCTCCTCCATATCTTGCTCAAGTGGAGACTCAGTTGCAATGCCATCAGCTGTCCCTGCTTCCCTATCTCTACTAACTCTGCTACCAGGAGGTGATTGCATTAAAACTTGATTCTGCTCCCTGTTGACAGCTACTTCCTGCTGCATTGGTGTTTTGTCAGTGGCCTCATTACTCAATGCCTTGGTGTTGGATCCATCTTCCTTGTCCAATTCCACTACAACTGAAACCTTGGGGATCCATTGTTTTTTCTGAGGTTGAGCAACAGGAGGCTGCTTCTCAGTATCACTAACATCCAGATTTTGATCCTTATTATTCTTCTCATTTTCTATTTTTTTTGCTTTCCTGCAAACAGAAATATTGTGTCCAACCATCCTGCAGAAACCGCAAAATTCAGGCATATTTTCATATTCTAGCTCAACAAAGAAGGCAAATCCCTTCCTTTCCACTAGAACTTCATATTTCAGGTCTTTAGAGAGATCTAAGTCAACCAAAACTCTAGCAAAATGGACAAACGTACGTTCAAGAGCCGGTTTACTTGTGACAGCATCCACACAGATGGGAGTACCAACGCTGCTTGCGATAGCGAAAATGATTTTCTTTCTCCAGTATTCCTGAGCCAGACCATGGATTCTCAACCATACCTGAGCAGAGGTATTTGATTGCAAACTAGGACTAAAATCTTTGGTCCACGGAAACAGTTTCAGATAGCCAGGATTCAAAAGCCAAGAACTAACCGATCTTACTCTCCTAGCATCTTCGATTGAGGAGAAAACAAACTCAAAGAACCCTTTGCCAATCGATGTCACACCCCATGGACGAAGGTCCTTCCATATCGGTTTTAGCTTCTCTTTCAAAGCCACTACAGTTAAAGGGGAAGAACCCTTAGGCCAGATGACCCTCGCATGTAGGTTATTTTTGCAAGCATCTAATCCTAGGTCATATTCTTCATCAGGGATCAGAATCGAGAATTTGTCACCCTTAATCGTAGGTTTAGGTAATTGGCTGGATGGTATGTCGCACACATTGCCCAGAACTTGAGCGAAGGTTCTTTGGACAGTTGGTGGGTGTTTGGGTTTGGATTGAGGTGCGGTCTTTTCAGATTCAGAATTATCTAAGCATTTCCAAGGGATTGAGAAAGGTTTCGAGATTAAAGGAGCTTGAGTAGTCATGGCGGTGGCGAGGGATGGTGAGGATACGGAGGTGGTGATGAACAGTGCTTAATCTCCAGAGCATCTAGATCTTAAAAATTGAAAACAACTTCTCTTTCATTAAGTGTTGTTGGGTGATTATGTAATTGATTATGAAAAAAATCAAAAACATTTCAAATAACAAAAAGCCAAAAAAAATCTTTTCTTAATCAAATTTCGTTTTCAAGTCAATTAATTCCTATATTTTCTTCAAAAACAATTTCAATCAATTTTAATTATTTCAAACCTTTTTTCAAGTTAAAATCAATCAAACTCACATCTTTATCCTTCTAAGCCATTTCGGCCTCATATCTTTCTCAAACTTTTTTTCAAACTTTAAAATCAATCAAAACAAATCACTCGGCTTTTTACCCCGAACTACATGATTTTGATCCCATTCGGGTATGTAGGCAAAAGACTTTGTCTTTCCAAATCAACAAAATAACAAAAACATTTTCTTTCTTTTGACTCATCACTTTAATCTTTTCACACCTAAGCATTTATTTTACAAATAATCAATTTAGCATAAAGATAATTAAAAACAAGAGGTTCCTATAGAGTACTATAGACGTTTAGGGTGCTAATACCTTCCCTTTGCGTAACCAACCCCCGGACCTTGATCTCTAAAAAATATAGGGTTTTTTCAAACTTTCTCCCTTTTCCTCGGAAAAATAAAAGATCGGTGGTGATCTCAAAAATGCGAGTCAATGCTAATCAATAGCTTGATATCCAAAAATCACCGCGACAATGAGGAACCAAGGAAAAAGTTTCAAACTTTCAAGATGCTTGAAAAGATGGTGGATTACAACTGGGAACTTGGTACTTACTTTCTGCCGAAGCATGATTTTCAAGAGGGTATGAGAACATATGTTGTGCATTCAGGAAGGAATATTAAGTTTGAAAAGAATGATGCTAAGAGGGTTAGAGTAATATGCAAGCAGGGATGTCCATCAGAAGCATATGGTGCAAAGATTCCTAGTTAAGAGACAAGGAAACTGAGGAAGGTTGGACCTAAACACACCTGTAGCAGAGCACATAGGGTAAATGTGTTGAATAATAGTTGGTTAGGTAAGAAATTAAACACAAGTGTTAGGGAGAATCCATCAATAAGGTTGAATGATAATATGGACAAGTCTCAACGTAAATGAAATGCTGGAATCAACAAGACAAAATCATACATGGCAAGGTCATATGTTATTGATTTGGTTGATGGGTCATTTAGATATCAATATACAAGGATGTATGATTATGTTCATGAGTTGCTTAGATAAAAAAACTAGTTCAACTGTGAAAGTGGCAATACAACCATATCAAGGGGATGAGGGAGATCTAGAAGACCCTGATAAACCCTTGTTCCCTCATTTCCAAAGGATTTATGTTTGTTTGAAGGGTTGTAAGGAAAGTTTCAAGCACTGCAGGCCAATAATAGGGTTAGATGGATGCTTCCTGAAAGGGTACCATGGAGGACAACTTTTATCTGCAATAGGAACTGACCCAAATGACCATATGTTACCAATTGCATGTGTTGTTGTTGAGGGTGAGACAAAGGAAACATGGGTCTAGTTTTTTGATCTTTCTGACAAATGACTTGGGTGGTACAAGGTTGTGCAAGACTTATACATTCATCAGTGATCAGCAAAAGGTATCATATTTATCAATTTAATTTTGTGATATGCTTTATTTTTATTTATTAGGTAATTAATGTAAATTTTAACCATATGTTATAGGGTTTATTACCAGCCATTGATGAGCTACTTCCAGGGGTGGATCACAAGTTTTGTGTTAGGCATTTGTACAACAATTTCAGGAAAAAATATCCAGGGAAGAAGCTTAAAGAGTTAATGTGGAGGGCTGCAAAAGCTACATATAAGAATTATTGGGAGAAAGAAATGAATGAGATCAAAACTATAAGTGAAGAGGCATACACCTACCTACTATATATTCCAACTAAACATTGGAATAAGTCAACATTTACTAGTGGTCCTAGATGTGATACTCTGGTAAAAAATAAGTCTGAAGCTTTCAATTCAGTTATTGTTGCACCTAGATCAAAACCAGTAGTTACAATGCTCGAGGAAATTAAGGTGTACTTAATGGAAAGATGGAAAACAAATAGACAGAAAGCATCTAGATACAATGACAATGTGTTGCCTAACATAAGAAAAAGGCTTGAAAAGGAGTCAACCTTCACTAATAACTGGATTGTAAGGTATGATTGTGACTGCATTTGTTATTCACATTACCAATGTTATGTCATTATCAATGATTGCATTTCTAGCAGTTGTAGAAATGACATTTGCTTGTATGGCTAAAGTGGCATACATTTCCACCATAGACAATCTCTTATAAACAGAATACCATCTTCATCACTGCACAATTTGTTGAATGTGCTTTTCTCGGATATTCTCCTCATCAAAAGGGCTTTCTATATTATGATCCTAACCTTCGTCTTCTCCAGTTTCTGTTTTGCCATTGTTTTCTAACTCTCATTCAGGTCAACAATCATCTAAACCTATTTTGACCTACAAAAGATGTAGTACTGCCACTTATGTCCCCCCCCCCCCCCTTCAAGATAAGTCCTTGGTTGTTGGTCCAATAGAAGAACCAGAACCAACTCCTCTACGACACAACTCACGCGGAAGTAAACCCCCATAAATGTATGTCAATTGCATGACAACGTCATTATCTTCTATTCGTATTCTTTCCTCTTATAAACAGGCCAGGGAGAAAGATTGTTGGCAAAAAGCTATTGAAATCGAACTTCTTGCCTTAGAAGAAAATCAAACATGGAATATAGTGCCATGTCCCTTATCTATTAAACCTTTAGGCATCAAGTTTGTGTTCTCTATAAAGATGCGTTCGAATGGATTAATAGATCGTTACAAGACTCATTTAGTTGTGCTTGGAAATAAGGAAGAATATGGACTAGACTATAATGAGACGTTTTCTCTGGTTGCCAAGATGACAACCGTGCACACTATTCTTGCTATGGATGTCAAAAACACATTCCTCCATAGTGATCATCAGGAGTAAGTTTACATCAAACTTCCTAATGGTATGCCTATGTTGGAACAAAATGTATGAACAACTCTCTTTTTGGGTTTTGATGATAACAAAGTGTTAAAAAGAAAATTGGAATTGCTAATGCTTTGTTCTAAGTGTGCAGAACCATGTTCTTAATGTTTGATAATTAATACTGGTTATGGAAGAACAAGCTGAGAGCAAGAAGGAAAGCATAGAAGCTATGTTGCAAGTTTGAAGCAAGACTGGGTCTAAAGCAGCTTCTGAAAGACTGAGTCTGAAGACTGCGTCTGAAGGGTGCTTCTGAAGGCAGAGTCTGAAGACTGCGTCTGAAGGGTGCTTCTGAAGGCTGAGTCTGAAGGTCAACGTTGGTCAACGTCTGAAGGCTGAGTCTGAAGGTCAATAGAAGTCAACGTCTGAAGGCTGAGTCTGCAGGTCAACAAAAGTCAACGTCTGAAGGGAGCGTCTGATGAACAATGCTACTGAAGGGTGCGTCTGAAGACCTGAGTCTGAAGACCTGCTTCTGATGAACAGTGTCTGAGAAGCTTTTGAAGTCTGACGTGGAAGGAAAAGCAACTGTCGCTGTCTGCATTTAATGCCTGCAATGTCAGAACAACTCCAATGGAACAGTTGTCTCCCTGACCAAAACATTCCCCAGCTTTTAAGGAAAGTTTATTAAAAAAATGCATGCTCTGTTCTGCAGTTCAGCACACATTCTCAGCTGCCTAGCTTCTACAATTTGCAACGGCTCTTTGCTGGATTTCTGGCAATTCTCAACAGCTATCTTTTCCTCTATAAAAGGGTGAAGATTTGAAGAAGAAAATTGCTAAGACTCTTGAAACAAAACTGACTGAACTGTGCTCTGTTTTGCTGTCAAAAATACGTGTCTGTTCAAAACTCTTAGAAATTATTACAAAGTTTACATCTTAGAATTTCTTAAGGTTAGAGTCTTATACATGAGTTGTATTAAGTGAACACCTCTGATATTTGATCAAGTGTTCAACTCAAACTTCATTCTTTGTAAATCAGTTTGAACCAAAGTCTCAGTCTGCGTGCTGAGCATCCTGAAGTCTCACTACTTTGTGTTCTGAGCAATTAGAAGTCTCTTAGCTTTGTGCTTTGAGCAGAGAAGTCTCTTGACTTTGTGTCTTGAGCATTGGAAGTCTCTTGACTTAGTGTCTTGAGCATTAGAAGTCTCTTACTAAGTGTTTGAGCATTGAAGTCTCTTAACTTTGTGTTTTGAGCAATTGTAATCAGTTTGATTATAGTTAAATCTCCTGTAAGTGACAGGGGAACTAAACTACTTCCGGTTTGTGGAAGGAACTAGTATAAAAACATTGTGTGTCTCTCTTTCCCTTTCTCTTCTTTATTTAATCCGCTGCATAATCACTCTGAAAAAGTTTCAGAATCCAATTCTGAACTTAACCAAAGTTTTGAGAAAGAAAAGTTTTTAAGTCCACACAATTCAACCCCCCCTTCTTGTGTGTTTTTCTCACCTTCAGTTGGTATCAGAGCTCCGGTTTCGATATTCAATCACTTAACAGTGAGTCAGTGAGATCCTGAGAAAAACATGTCATCAAGTAGTTCCCCTCCACCCTCTCCTAGACCACAAAGAGGTACTGGTACTTCTACATCTTATGACTATGGTACAGAGGAAAGAAAATCTAGATCACACAATAAACCCCCAATGTTTACTGGTGATCCAGAGAAGTTCTCATGGTGGAAGAGTAAGATATACAACCACATCATTGATATTGATGATTCATTATGGGATATTATAGAAGATGGAATCACTATTCCAATTGATGAAGAAGGTGTAGCTGTCAACAGAAGAGGGTTGAGTGATGCTGAAAGGAAGATATACAGAAAGCATCATAATGTGAGAGGAATCATTGTGGATTCTCTACCTCACACTGAGTATCAGAAGCTGAGTGATAAATCAACAGCCAAAGCCATCTTCAAATCCCTCTGCTCTAACTATGAAGGTAACAAAAAAGTTAGAGAAGCAAAGGCTAATATTCTTGTTCAGCAATATGAATTGTTCATAATGAAAGAGGATGAAAATATTGAGACTATGTTCTCAAGATTTCAGACTCTGGTTTCTGGACTTCAGATTCTGAAGAAGAGTTATACCACTGCTGATCATGTGAACAAAATTCTAAGAAGTCTGTCATCTAAATGGAGACCCAAAGTAACTGCTATTGAGGAAGCTAAGGATCTAAATACTCTAAGTATTGAAGATCTTATAAGCTCCCTCAAAGTGCATGAACTGGGACTTAATGAAGATGATTCTGTTAGAGAGTCTAAATCAATAGCACTGAAATCCAAAAGAAAGTTTGTTAAAGCTCTAAAAGCTATTGAATCTGAAGAAGAATTTCCTGAGGGAAATTCTGAAGAAGATTCAGATGCTGAAGAGCTTGCAATGCTTTCCAAAAGAATTCAGTACTTAATGAATAGAAAGAAGAAATTCTCTAACAGAAGCAGCAACTTTAAAGGATCTGGTTCAAAGAGGGAAAATCAGAAGGACTGCTACAATTGCAAGAAGCCTGGTCACTTCATTGCTGATTGTCCTGAACTTCAGAAGGACAAGTCACAAGAGAAATCAAAGAAGCCCAGCTCTAAGTCAAGTAACTTCAGAAACAAACTCAAGAAGAGTCTTATGGCAACATGGGATGATCTTGACAATGATTCTGAGTCTGATGATGAAGAGGAAGCAAATCTGGCTTTAATGTCAACTGCATTTTCTGATGCAGAATCATGTTCAGACTCTGATGAGGAAGATGAGGTATACTCTGAACTTACAAGATCTGAACTGATTGAAACAGTTAAAGATCTTATGAACCATCTCAAAAGCAAGTTAGGTGAATTAAAATCCTTGAAAAATAAACATAACTTGCTGAATGAGGAGAATCTCAAACTTCAGAATCAAATCATTGAGATTGATGAAGAAGTTAGAGAACTCAGAGATGTGTCTCATAAGAAATATGAAGAAATTCCAAATGAACATGAAATTGCTCTTAAGGACTTTATTTTAACTGGAATCAATAGAAGTAAGGTTGCTTCTATGATTTATAATATTTACAGAAACAAAGGTGAAGGTATTGGTTTTAAAAATGATTCATTCAATCTTTCAAATGAATCAAAAATACCACCTTGTTCTGAAAATATTTTGAAAGGCACTGAGGTGTGCTTTGTGCCTGCTTCTGACAGTTTTGAGAAACTGAGTTTAACAGAAACTGAGACTGCAGAGTCTGAAGTTCTGAACTGCTCAGACTCTAAAGCTTCTGAGCCTAAGGGAAAGATGATGGCAGATGTTAAAACCTTGCCAAAGTCTCAACCAAAAGGTCCTAAGCCTAAGAGTATGAGAAAATCAGACTCTAAACCTGAAAATGTTCAGAGTCTGAAGAGTTCAGAACCTGAAACTAGTAAGTCTCAGAGTCTGAAGAATTCAAACTCAAATTTTACTAAGACTGGGTTCATGAAAACTTCAAAAACTACTAAACCAGTCTATACAAAACATTTTCAATCTCAGAATGTCAGGCAAAGCAAACAAAAGAAAACCAAACTGTCATCTGGTTCTGATTGTTTTAAGAAAGGTCAAACTGAAGTTTGCCTTGTGTCAGGAGTTAACAAAACTAGAGTTCTAAAGAAATCAAAACTAAAGTGTTCAATGGTTCAGACTCTATACAACTCAGAACCAAAGACTTTCAAGTCTCAGGTTCTGAAGAAATCTGAGTCAAAACCATTGAGAACTCAGGTTCTGAAGAACTCAGTTTCTAAACCTAAGACTTCTTCAAGATTCAAGGATTCATATCCAAAGTATCTGAACAAGTCTGAGTGTTATAACTCCAGACATAAGGTGCAACAAAAGACTAAACCTTTCAGGACTAACCATAAAGGACCCATGAAAATCTGGGTACCTAAGTCTGAGATAATTTCTGTTGCAGATATACTTGTCATCCAAAGAAAAGGAAAAATTTTGGTACCTGGACAGTAACTGCTCGCGTCACATGACAGGAGACAAGTCTATGTTCCAAACCCTGAGCATGAAAGAGGGAGGAACTGTGGGGTTTGGAGGAAATCAGAAAGGAAGGATCATTGGTACTGGTAAGATAGGTAATTCTTCCCTGTCCATTGACGATGTTTGGTTGGTAGATGGACTTAGACATAATTTACTTAGCATAAGTCAAATATGTGACAATAATTATGAAGTCCTGTTTAATAAGAACACATGTACTGTAATCAACAACAAAGACAAATCTGTTGTGTTCAAAGGAAATAGGAAAAACAATGTTTATAAAATCAATTTTTCAGAACTGGTTGAGCAGAAGGTAGTTTGCCTTCTGTCTGTGAGTAATGAGAAATGGGTATGGCACAAAAGGTTGGGACATGCTAACTGGAGACTCATCTCTAAGCTTAGCAAGTTGCAACTGGTCAGAGGCCTGCCAAACATTAACTATCACTCAAATGCTCTGTGTGGAGCATGCCAAACAGGAAAATTTTCTAAAAACTTCTTTTAAATCTAAAAACATTGTTTCCACCTCAAGACCTTTAGAACTGCTTCACATTGATTTGTTTGGTCCTGTTGGAACAACTTCAATCAATGGGAAGAAGTATGGGCTTGTAATTATTGATGATTATAGTAGGTGGACTTGGGTTAAATTCCTTAGAACTAAAAATGAAACATATGATGTGTTTAATAAATTCTGCAAACAAGTACAAAATGAAACTGACTTGAAAATTTTAAAAGTCAGAAGTGATCATGGTGGGGAATTTGAAAATGAACCTTTTGAAATTTTTTGTGAAGATCATAGAATTCTCCATGAGTTCTCATCTCCTAGAACTCCACAACAAAATGGAGTTGTAGAGAGAAAGAACAGATCTTTGCAAGAAATGGCCAGAACCATGATCCATGAATCCAAAATTGCAAAGTACTTTTGGGCAGAAGCTGTTAACACAGCATGTTATATTCAGAACAGGATCTATATCAGACCTATTCTGAATAAAACAGCATATGAACTTTTTAAAGGAAGAAAACCAAGTATTTCTTATTTTCATCAGTTTGGTTGTACTTGTTACATTCTGAACAATAAGATCTACCTAAAGAAATTTGATGCTAAGGCTCAAAAGGGTACCTTTTCAGGATACTCAGAGAGATCTAAATCATACAGGGTGTATAATTCTGAAACACATGTTGTTGAAGAATCAATACACATAAGATTTGATGATAAGAAGCCTGGTAATGAAATACCAGAGCTGGTTGAGAGTTTTGTAGATTTCAGACTCTCAGAAGAACCTTCAGAACCTGAACAAAGTTCAGAGTCTGAAGAAAGTTCAGAAGCTGAAAATCCTGAAGAAACTGAAAAACTCTCAGATGCTGACACTCCTCCTGAAACTAATCAAGATCACCATGGTTCTGAACAAGCCCCTGGTGATTCTTCAGAAGCTAATCCACCTAGAACCTCATTTAAGTACAAGTCTTCTCATCCTGAGGAGCTGATTATTGGGAACAAGAACAATCCAAGGAAAACAAGATCCGCATTCTGTCAGAATGATTCTATGATTGGACTTCTATCAATGGTTGAGCCCACAACAGCTGATGAAGCTCTTGCAGATGATGGATGGATTGTAGCTATGCAGGAAGAATTGAACCAGTTTCAAAGGAATGATGTCTGGGATCTAGTTGCAAAACCAGAAAACAAGAACATCATTGGAACAAAATGGGTGTTCCGAAACAAGCTTAATGAACAAGGAGAAGTGATCAGAAACAAGGCAAGACTGGTTGCTCAAGGCTACAGTTAGCAGGAAGGAATAGACTACACTGGAACATTTGCTCCAGTTGCAAGACTGGAAGCAATCAGGTTACTTCTTTCCTATGCTGTTAATCATGATATCATCTTATATCAAATGGATGTTAAGAGTGCTTTTTTAAATGGAGTTATTTCTGAAGAAGTTTATGTTAAACAACCTCCTGGTTTTGAAGATGTAAAACATCCAGATTTTGTTTTTAAACTTAAGAAATCTCTATATGGTCTGAAACAAGCTCCTAGAGCTTGGTATGAAAGACTAAGTAATTTCTTACTTAAAAATGATTTTGTAAGAGGTCAAGTTGACAATACACTCTTTAGAAAAACTCTTAAGAAAGACATCTTAATTGTGCAAATATATGTTGATGATATCATATTTGGTTCTACTAATGCCTCTCTTTGCAAAGAATTTTCCAAGTTAATGCAGGATGAATTTGAAATGAGTATGATGGGAGAATTGAAATTCTTTCTTGGAATTCAAATCAACAAATGCAAAGATGGTGTGTATGTTCATCAGTCCAAATACACAAAGGAGCTTCTGAAGAAGTTCGAGCTTGATGACTGTAAACTGATGACAACACCAATGCATCCTATCTGCACTTTAAGCAAAGAGGACAATGGCTCAAAAGTAGATCAGAAGCTCTATAGCGGTATGATAGGTTCTCTGTTATACTTAACTGCTTCTAGGCCAGATATTTTATTTAGTGTATGTCTGTGTGCTAGATTCCAGTCAAATCCTAGAGAATCTCATATGACTGCTGTCAAGAGAATCTTTAGGTATTTGAAAGGAACAACTAATTTGGGACTTCTGTATAAGAAATCCTTGGATTATAAGCTAGTTGGATTCTGTGATCCTGACTATGCTGGGGACAGGATTGAAAGAAAATCCACCAGTGGAAACTGTCAGTTTCTTGGTGAGAATCTGATATCCTGGGCCAGCAAAAGACAAGCAACTCTTGCTTTGTCAACATCAGAAGCAGAATACATCTCAGCTGTAAGTTGTAGCACACAACTACTCTGGATGAAACATCAGTTGGAAGACTATCAGATTCATGCAGATAGCATTCCTAATTATTGTGATAATACTGCTGCAATATGTCTGTCTAAAAATCCAATTCTGCATTCTAGAGCCAAGCATATAGAAATTAAACATCATTTTATAAGAGATTATGTTCAGAAGGGTGTTCTGGATATTCAGTTCATTGATACTGATCATCAATGGGCTGACATATTTACAAAACCCCTCACAGAAGACAGATTTAACTTTATTAAAAAGAATCTGAACATGCACTTCATCTCTTGAAAATATGCTTGAATCTGAATGAAAACTGAGATCCTGAGTTTATCAGAAGCTAAGACTTATCAGTCACTCATTTTCAGAGTCTGAAGAAAGTTAAGCATCTGAAAAACTTCAGAGTCTGAGGTTCAGAACCTGGATTTTCTGACTTTTGAATCTGATAGTTATCAAACTTTTGGTCAGAATCTGGTAAGTTATAACTCTGGGCAATGATGATTTAAAGCTTTGAAAGTTATACTTTGTCCCTCCCAAAGTCATCAATATGCAAATGTGTTTTTATGTTTTTTTAAGTTCTGAAATGTTTTAAACAAAAACACAGACACATTTATTCATCATAAATGCTCAAATTTGATATCAGACATGTTCAGCTTTTCAAAACCTATTTAAAAACTCTGAACAGTTATGTCTGAAAGTCTCATTTTGGTATCAGACTTGTTCAGCTTTTCAAACATATTTAAAAAAAACCTGAACAGTTATGTCTGAATGAGTTCAGAAGCACTGAGCTAAATGCTATTTTTTCAGTTTTCTGAAAGTTGGTATATGATCTGAACAATTTTATCTAAGATAGTTCAGTGATACTAAACAAAATGTACTGAACAAAAATTGCTCTGAACAAAATAATCTGTTTTCAGTTTTCTAAAACCAGTTAAGTGGTACTGAACAATTCTGAACAAATTGTGTCTGATCAGAATGCTCTGAACAATCTTTTATGTTTTGAACAACATTCTCTGATTTTCAAATGCAATGTTATATACTTCATGTGTGATCAAGCTTGCTCTGATGCTTATTTTTGCTGCTTGATTACCTATATGATTGCATTTTTATCTCACATGTTTTCAAACTCTCTTAAAATTCTGAAAATTTTCTTTTTGTTGATGACAAAAGGGGGAGAAAAAGGAAACAAGTATTAAGGCTCTTGAGCTCAGAATATTTAAGTTAATTTCTGTCAGTTAATTAACTTATGAGAGGGAGTAAAAAGTAAAAAGGCTCCTGAGCTCAGAACAGTTAATTTCTGATTAAAATTAACTTATGAGAACTGTCTTTTAATCTCTTAGCCTTTGAATTAATTGTTGTGAGATATACATTACTCTTAGTGAGTTGAAATGAATTTAAATAACTTGGATAAGACTCAGGGAGCTTACAAAACTCATCCTGTGGATTATCAGACTTAGGGGGAGAGCTTACAAACCTCATAACCTGAAGTCAGCTTGTTATTTATAATTCTGAGTGATAAATTCATCTTATTGTTTTAAGTTAAATTTAATTAACATGGATAAGAATCAAGGGGAGCTTGCAAACCTCACCTTGAGGATTATCAGACTAAAGGGGAGCTTGCAAACCTCTTCCTGAAGTCAGCTTGTTAATTAAACTTAACAACAATTCTGAAATTCTCACATTTCTGTTTTAAACTGAATTTAATTAACCAAGATCAGACTCAGGGGGAGCTTGCAAACCTCACACCCTGTAGTCAACTTGTTAATTAAATTAACAACAATTTTCTATTAATACTTATGTTTGTCATCATCAAAAAGGGGGAGATTGTTGGAACAAAATGTATGAACAACCCTCTTTTTGGGTTTTGATGATAACAAAGTGTTAAAAAGAAAATTGGAATTGCTAATGCTTTGTTCTAAGTGTGCAGAACCATGTTCTTAATGTTTGATAATTAATACTGGTTATGGAAGAACAAACTAAGAGCGAGAAGGAAATCATAGAAGCTATGTTGCAAGTTTGAAGCAACACTGGGTCTGAAGCAGCTTCTGAAAGACTGAGTCTGAAGACTGCGTCTGAAGGGTGCTTCTGAAAGCAGAGTCTGAAGACTGCGTCTGAAGGGTGCTTCTGAAGGCCGAGTCTGAAGGTCAACGTTGGTCAACGTCTGAAGGCTGAGTCTGAAGGTCAACAGAAGTCAATGTCTGAAGGTCAACAGAAGTCAATGTCTGAAGGCTGAGTCTGAAGGTCAACAAAAGTCAACGTCTGAAGGGAGCGTCTGATGAACAGTGCTTCTGAAGGGTGCGTCTGAAGACCTGCTTCTGATGAACAGTGTCTGAGAAGCTTTTGAAGTCTGACGTGGAAGGAAAAGCAACTGTCACTTTCTGCATTTAATGTCTGCAGTGTCAGAACAACTCCAATGGAACAGTTGTCTCCCTGACCAAAACATTCTCCAGCTTTTAAGGAAAGTTTATTCAAAAAATGTGTGCTCTGTTCTGCAGTTCAGCACACATTCTCAGCTGCCTAGCTTCTACAATTTGCAACGACTCTTTGCTGGATTTCTGGCAATTCTCAACAACTATCTTTTCCTCTATAAAAGGTGAAGATTTGAAGAAGAAAATTGCTAAGACTCTTGAAACAAAACTGACTGAACTGTGCTCTGTTTTGCTGTCAAAAATACGTGTCTGTTCAAAACTCTTAGAAATTCTTACAAAGTTTACATCTTAGAATTTCTTAAGGTTAGAGTCTTATACCTGAGTTGTATTAAGTGAACACCTCTGATATTTGATCAAGTGTTCAACTCAAATTTCTTTCTTTGTAAATCAGTTTGAACCAAAGTCTCAGTCTGCGTGCTGAGCATCCTGAAGTCTCATTACTTTGTGTTCTGAGCAATTAGAAGTCTCTTAGCTTTGTGCTTTGAGCAGAGAAGTCTCTTGACTTTGTGTCTTGAGCATTGGAAGTCTCTTGACTTAGTGTCTTGAGCATTAGAAGTCTTTTACTAAGTGTTTGAGCATTGAAGTCTCTTAACTTTGTGTTTTGAGCAATTGTAATCAGTTTGATTATAGTTAAATCTCCTGTAAGTGACAGGGGGACTAGACTACTTCCGGTTTGTGGAAGGAACTAGTATAAAAACATTGTGTGTCTCTCTTTCCCTTTCTCTTCTTTATTTAATCCGCTGCATAATCACTCTGAAAAAGTTTCAGAATCCAATTCTGAACTTAACCAAAGTTTTGAGAAAAAAAAGTTTTTAAGTCCACACAATTCAACCCCCCTTCTTGTGTGTTTTTCTCACCTTCAGCCTACACCTTCACCTAATATTGTTTGTAAACTAAAACGATCTTTGTATGGATTAAAACAGGAACCAAGAGTATAGTTTGAAAAGTTTCGATCGACACTACTTGATTTTGAATTCAATCAAAGTCAGTATGATCCATCTCTTTTCCTACAAAGGACTCCTAAAGGCATGGTGGTGCTTCTTGTTTATGTGGATGACATTGTTGTGACTGGTTCTGATCAAGATGATATTTCTAGGATAAAAAAAAACCTGCTGCATTCAACTTTTCATATGAAAGAGTTAGGCCATCTCACTTATTTCTTGGGTTTAGATGTGCGTTATCATCATGAAGGTGTTTTACTAAATCAACAAAAGTATATTCAAGACTTGGTCCAGCTAGCTGGACTCACAAATGCAACCCCTGTTGACACTCTCATGGAAGTTAATGTTAAATATAGAAGAGATGAAGGTGATCTTCTTGATGATCCCACTCAATATCGCAAGCTGGTGGTAACTCTAATCTACTTAATGATCACTCGCCCAAATATTTCTTTTGTTGTACACACAGTTAGTAAATTCATGCAGGCTCCACGACATTTCCATCTTTCAGCAATACAACGAACATTAGATACCTCCTTGGCACCCTAAAGCGTGGTTTATTTTTTCATGTTGGTTCATCAATCAAACTCCAAGCATATAGTGATGTTGATTGGGCTGGCTGTCCAGACACAAGAAAATCTACTACTAGCTGGTGTATGTTCCGAGGAAATGCTCCTATTTCATGGAAATGTAAGAAACAAGATTCAGTCTCAAAGTCATCCACTGAAGCAGAGTATCGCGCAATGTCTGCCGCTTGTTCTGAAATAATATGGTTGTATGGTCTTCTTCAAGAGCTTGAATTCTCTTAAGAACAACCGACTCCGTTGCATGCTGACAACACCAGTGCCATTCAAATTGCATCAAATCCAATTTACCATGAACAAACGAAACACATCGAGGTTGATTGTCACTCTATTCGCGAAGCCTATAATCGAAGAATCATCAATCTACCACAGGTCTCAACATCTGTTCAAATAGCTGACATTTGACACGTCATCGACACAACTTTCTACTTGGAAAATTGATGCTTGTAGATTTACCAGCATCAATTTGAGGGGGGATGTCAATGAAATTGATGGCAAATCAAATTGTATGAGATTGCACATTTATTTGTAATAGTCAATTAATCATTCTCTTAATTAGCATAATTAGCTGTAAATGTACATATGACAGCTTAGCTAATTTAGTGGGTTGAAAGTCTACTTGACAGCTTGTAGTTATATTGTAATTATATGAGAAATAAGAATGGAGAGGGACAAAATTTTGACCCTCATTTCTCTAAGGCTTTGTTTGGGAGTTTGGAGGGGAGGGGAAAGGAAGACTTTGGAGGGTTGGAAATATAGGGGAAAATGATAAAATCTTTCACATTTTTTGAAAGAATAATTTTTTAGAGAATGATAAATTAATGTTTATGATTAATATATTTTTAATTTTGAGAATATTATAACTACATAGATTAAATTTGAAGAATTCATGTAAAACCTCCACAACCCTCTTTCAATACAATTTTTGAGTTCCCCAAATGATGAGAGTTTTGTATTATGAAGAAAAATGAACCCCCACCCAAAACCTTCCCCTCTCAATGTCATCTATTTCTTCCACTTGCTCCTTCCTTTTTTTTCAAACACCTCCCTCCCTTCCTTTCAAAACTCGCAAACAAAGCCTAAGTTTCCCCGAGTTTAACACGTTGCGGATCTTATGTGCTGTTCAAATAAACTGTAGCACAGTATGGTACAATACAATGCAATTAGAGTTGGATATAAGTTGAAACTAAACTCTACAAAACTAATTTATAAGATGAGAGATGTTACTCACTTATAAATAATTGTTCTAGCCATATCACTGTCGAATATGAAACTCTCACAATTTGACTTGGGACTAAGGATTATAACAGAAGATTGCAGGAAATTGTTTACACTTGGGCAGTTTCAACTTCCTTAACAAAGACTGCCCAAGAATAATTGCATTAGAATGTTTTTATCAGAGGCAAAGTCCTTAAATTCAGACAAAAAACAAGTAAAAGTTAAACTATTGATTTCTAAGTGATTTTAATAATTCAAACACCTACTTTATTGAAACAAGTGGTGAATGTTAGGTTCCACTTTTGGTGGAGGTAAACCTGATTCTTATATTTGTAGAATTGATTTTGACTGATTTTGCTTCCATAATTGATTCTAACTTTAAGCTAGAATTTGGTGTTTTTGCCTCAACAATTGATTTTTAGCCTTGAATTTATTATTCAATTCACTTTTACATGAATGTATCCAAATATAACTTATTTTACATTCAACTCATTTTTTTCCAGGATCAATCTTAAGAATTAATTTATTCAAAATCAAATTTTGTCACCGGAGAACCAAACACACACGTGATCTTATAACTACTTAATTACCTATATCTCAAATATTTATAGGGTAATGTTTTGTATGTATGATGAAATTCAATTATAATTTTTTTAACAGAATTCTGTTTTGGAGCATTTTATGTACAAATTCTAGAATGCTGTAATTCTTATTCACTGCATTGGAGTAATTTGAGAGTTTCTGAGAAAGAGGGATTCTGCAGCCACAATCCTAGTAAAAGGATGGTAAGTTAACAACAAGAGTTCTATTGATGTAGAAGTTTGTTGTATCTTTACAAGTATTTGCCATGCAGGAAGGTTAACTTTTCAACTTTTTTGCAATTTCAGCAATGTATTTACCCTGATAAAAGGCCTGCTGAAGCTCTAGCTCCGTAGGTTGACGAGTTCCATCTCCTGCGAAAGTTCCAGCGCCATAGGCCGAGCCTCCTTTTACCTCATCCATCTCAAGCATGCCACTTCCAAAGGTGTATCCAAGGGGAACAAAAAGCATACCATGATGAGCTAACTGAGTTATAGCTGTCCATCTGCAACCATGACATAAAGAGGAAACTGAACTAAAATCAAGTTGATATGGCCTCTTATGAGAGTTATTGATGGTAATAGCCTATGAAGCATGAACTCCAACATGAACACCCGACACGACATGGACACAGGCATGTCGACATTGCTAATGCCAAGGACATAAGACACAGACAGACGCTGATACATATAAAATAAACCAAGCATTTTATGATTAAACTACTAACGACCTCATGCTTTTGCATAGTCTTGAGAAAAATATAGCAGAAAACAGATGTGTGAAACTCTGCCTTATGTCGTTAGAAATTAGGAAAATACTATTCATAAGATAGATGGAGGTCAAAGGACTCACGCTGAGAGTTCCTGGCCTCCCCCGTAAAATCCAGTACTCCAGAAGATTCCAGCAGGTTTGCCTGCGAGTGCTTGAGACGCCCACAACTCTCCAGTAGCGTCAAAGAAGGCCTTGAGCTGGCTTGGCATCATGCCAAAACGTGAAGGAAAACCAAATATCAAAGCATCAGCCTCCACAAGTTGTTCCGGCTTAATGTCAGCTACATCATCTGGTTTAGGAGGTGCCTTCATCTTTTCCAATATTTGATCCGAAAGAATTTCAGGTACCTGTTTTCAGCAAACTCAAATCAAACTACTAACTGAGACAAATGATCCTAACTACAAAAGAATCCAAATATTTTCTTTTACAATAGCAGTATAGCACATTCTTATTGATAGTTGAAAAATTACCCTCCAAAGTGTTGCTTCAACACCTTCAATTGAAGCTGCCCCCTTGTGTACTTCTCTTGCCATAGTGTTCACATGTCCATACAATGAGTAATACCTACAAAAATTGATGTGATACATAAGATTCTGATAAAACCATAAAACTGAAATTACTCATGTCACCATCTTAATATGATCAATACTAGCATTGAGCAAGTAAAAAAAAGGGGAAAAGGGGCAGATGAAAATGTGCTTACACAATGTAGACCTTGGTGATAGTCATCGCCAAAGTGCTGAGTCAAGATGAAATACTAATCCCTTGATGACAACAAGATCAAACAATAAGAGTAGGTAAAGGATCAGGAATAATTTGAGATTATAATGTCTAAAAATGATCAGCAGTTAACAGAAGTAGCATATGGTTCGCTGCATCAAGTAATGTAATTCAACAATAGGTAAATTTTGTATTGAAAATGAGTATTTATTACTTTGACAAGTGTTTGACTTGTAATTCTAAGACAATTTTCTTTAGTGGGTTTCTTAAATAGCGCCCTTAAACACTTGGTAGTATGATCCATGTTTTAAAATCGGACCGTTGATCAAAGTGAGTCATGATTCAATTGGCTGAATTAGATCACAAATAAATAAATATTAAAAAATAAAATATGTAACAAATTGCAAGTATAATCAGAATCAAACCAACCTCCAAAGAATTAATTTATGTACTTCAAATACTAGAACTTATCTCTTATGAACAGCTAAAGTATGGCTAGAGGACACAAATTTAAGTAATGAATTTTGGAAAACAAAGGACATACAAAAGCAACTGAATTTATCCTTTGTCGATGTTAGGAAAATTCACCATACAGGTAAAAGAGCATCATTTTAAGAATTACTACTTTACAAAGACAAAAAAGATAAGAGAAACAAACCTTAGATGTCTGCTGATTATTGATTAGTGTTGTAAAATAACCAAGAGAGAATACAACACACTAAAAACGATGATATATATTTATATATTTGTATGGAGCCTTGTGTTGTGTGGATGAAGAAGCAAAACATGCGTCAAGTTGTCGGTAGGTGTTAGAATTGGATAAAGAAAGCTAAAAGCTTACGTGCCAATCAAAGAAACTTGTTTTTTATTTGTAAGAGGATGGCAGAAACTTGTTAATTAAATATGATAGTTACTTGCCACGTAGAAAGATACTCGTGACATATTTTCTCTCTCCTAGTCCTATCCTAATGTATAAAATCCTCTTCAAGTTAATTCCAGACCAAATATTGAACCTGTTTTTAGATTCAAAAGTCTGATTCGAGTTGAACTAGAGTCGGATCGATGATAATCAAATGTAATTTTTTTATTTATATATACAAGCAGAGAGATTGACACTAACGTGTTGTTTACTTTAATTAGTTTGTTTAGATATTATCTAAATTTGAACAAAAAAAATTAAGAAAAAAAGTTCAAATTTATAGTTAATTTTTAAATTCTCTATCATTATAGTGTAAATTTGAATTTAATTTGAAGATATATAATTTAAGTATATTGAAAATAAGCTATGTATCCTTTTATTAGTACTGTAGAATAGAAGTATAGAAACCTTTCTCCAAGAACCCTTCTTGTTTCTCTCTTGTTCATTTCTCTTGTATTTCCATGATCCTCTTTCTTTGTTATCCTTCCATGGATCCTTTATGTGGATAGTAGCATGTTGCTTCTACATCTTTTGATGCTTCGTCTATTTTGTGGTTCCTTTATCTGTTTATTCAGTTTCAACTTGTGTTCTTTACTCTGCAACCAAGCTCATTTTCTCTTGCCTAATTCAACTGCTCAGATTTCTTTCATGGAATCATCCAAACGAAAAAACTTTATCAATTCTAATGAGACTCATAATTCCCTCATACCTAATAATCACAACAACGTTATTTGTGCTAAAAAACAGAATTCAACGTCCAATCAGAGTTTCACCGAGCAATCAAGATCACCAAACACAAGTATTGAATCTTTTTTCATGTATAACGAGGAAGCAAAGATTTTCGAGGTTAAAATTCTTCACCATATACACACTCATATTCTTGTAAGGCTATACATTGGAATGAAAATGATGGAGTCAACTGGGTAAGTTTTAGATATGAAAACTTACACATGTTTTGTTTTGAGTGTGGTTTGATTGGGCACACTGAGGAAGAGTGTTATAAGAGGAAAGAACAATCTGAACCCAGGAGAATCAACCCTATGAGGCCTTGGTTACTAGGTATGGTTGAATGTCTAGGTAGTTGCCGGTATTCAAGAGTGCTTTCTATGATTGGTAGGAAAAAATTTAGATTTTTGGTTACCTAAAGGACCAGGTGTTGAAGAAAATTTGAAGTTGGTGCGATAAGCTTCTTTCAAAGCTGAGAGAGAAGTGCTTGTTAAAGTGGTGACTCAGGACATTTCTATGTACCGCACGATCACGATCACGATCACGATCCTTGTCTCGTCCTTGTTAGGGGAGGAAATATAGTGTGTGTTATCAACTCATTTTGGTGGGGTAGGAAAATGGATTAGGGTAAGGGAATCTATTCTCTAAATTGGGAAAAACTTACCATGAGAAAAAAACATTGTAGAAATGTTCTATGAATGTAATGTAGTCATTCTAAGGAAGCAAGGACAAATACTTATATCGAATCCTACTATCATCTTTTATAAACCTCTATTTAGTTTACATTTTTAGAGATTTGATGCTAAGAAAATAGTTACCTATTCTCCAATGCATACAAAGTGTAAGTATACACTGTCACAACAAATAATAAAGAGTAAGTAGAGTCTCGATCCCACGAAGATTGTCGTTGATAAGTTCTAAGTATTTTCAAATGCTAAGTTTAATTATTTAAGATCCAAAAAGACAAATAACAAAGATAAGGTTTTAGGATAGCAAAATAATAAAATGCAGAAGTAAGTAAAGCATGTAAACTGGAATTAGAGATTCAAGATGAAAAATGTGGTTTAAACTATGTTCAGTTATAACGAAACATCACTGCGATTTACAGAGATATAACTATGTATAGCTCTTGTGACTCACAGAGCTATGGTTGTTTATAGCTTCTTATAGCTATTGTGATTCACGGAGCTATATCTCTCTCCGGCTTCCTGACAACCAATTGGTCTTAGGGAGTGTTACCTCATCCATCGTGTTAAGGTCGTAACAACACACCGGTGGGGATACGATTACGTAGAACTTAACACGCAACAGTTGCTAGGTTAGGTGTTCACCTTTTCTTCATGAAGAGTATTCCATATGAGCCCTTTAGCCTATGACAAGAGTCCTACCAAGATCTTCGAGTTTAGTTATAACTTCCTATAGCTTCCAGACTCTTCTAAGTTCAAGTTAACGTTCAAACAATCTCGCTCGATCCTTTCACCTCACGATGCTTAAGGACAAATTCATATCTAACAAACATGTTCCACTCTCATACCGGTTAAGGATCAGGGAGTTATAACATTAGAAATAAAAGTGATTAAATTTAACTTCTAAATTTTTTGAGTTAAAGCAATTTGTTAAAAAGAAGCTCGACACTATAGCTTTATATATCGCAAGTAAATAAATGTCATAACCTCACCATGTCTAAACCACAAGAAGGGGTTTAACTCATGGTGAGCGGAACCTTAGAAATGGAGAAGATAAGAGATAAAAAGCATAATTGCATAAATCATTAGATAATATTAGAGTTTACAAAAGAGAAATTACAATCCTTTGAGGATGAAGGTGAGTTCTTTGCAAATCTCCCTTAACAATTTACTCTAGTGACTCTAAAACTCTAAGATTCTAACTACTATGCTTTCAATATGGAATGGACGAAGGTATGAGATGAAGAAGAATGATTTGAATCTCTATTGGTGGCTAGGGTTGATTGGAGGATGCTACCTCCAATCTCTATTCTATTCAGCACATCACACCACTAGCACACACCTTGCAAATGAAGGCTTGTTGTCCTTTTGTAGTACAAGTCATTTCTTATCCTTTAGGTCCTTTTTTGGTCTAGCCATTTTTGTCCCCTATCTTTTACAACTTTCAACATTTTCTATCCACCAAATTTTGAGTTTTTTTTTTGTTTGATAATGTGACATCCTCATTAATGATGTAGCAATTACGAGGCTCATAAAACAGGATACAACATCATTTCAACATGAAAGACAGACAAGTGACATCATTTCAAGCATTAGTTAATCCATATTCTGATTGATGCCTAAAATTTTCAATATGGTATAGAGGCTTGCACAAAAGGAGAGTGAGAATTTTCAGCTTATCCAAGGGTGGGTAAAGAGGCAAGAGGAAATGCAGGGATATGAACCATGAATGAAACAATTTTTGGATCCTTCTGGTTAATTTTGTTTTAAATTATGAATGAAATATTTTTTAAGAAAAAAAATAGAGTGAAAAAGCATCATATGGTAAAGATGACATCCCGAAGATGTTGTCACCTATCATTTGCAGTACTCCAATAAATTTATTTCAAAATAGAAAAGAAGAAAGGAGTTTGAGGATGAAGGTGAGAAAAACACAAGAAGGGAGGTTGAATTGTGTTGGCTTTTTCTGGTTTTCTTTTTCTGAGTGTTAAAAGCTGTTCAGAATCTGATGAGTACAGATTCTGAGTGCAGTGGAATACAGAACACAAAGATATATATATATATATATATATATATATATATATAGGGAGAGAGAGAGAGAGAAAGAGCAGACACAAACATTTTATATTGGTTCTTTCCACAACAGGAGTAGTCTAGTCCCCTTGCACTTCCAAGGGATTTCACTATAATCACTACTGATTACAACTTCTCAAGGACTCTTGCAAGAGACTTCTTTGCTCAAGGTCACTACCAAGAGACTTCGAATGCTCAAGGACAACTCCAAGAGACTTCTAATGCTCAAGGACAACTTCAAGAGACTTTTATTACTCAAGGTTTCATCAAGAGACTTATATGTTCAAGCTTCACAAGCAAGAGACTTATGATGCTCAAGGTTTCACCAAGAGACCTATAGTTGTTTACAACACTAATAAACAAACTTGTTCTTACACTGGATATATATAAATGATTGGTGTAACTGAACAAATGAACATACTCTTACAACTCTAGAATTTCTAAGATACAAAGTTTGGTAAGAAAGATCCTAAGTGTTTTGCACTATTTGATTTCATAGAGTAATGACACGGTAAAATAACAGAGTCTTGTTAATCTTCTTCATGGTCTTCAGCTCGTTATATAGGCAAGGATTTGAGAGACGTTGGAGAAGAGTGTTAGTGCATTAAGATTCGTTGAGAAGCTTCAAATCAAAGACGTTGAGCCATTGCCTGATATGGATAATCCGGTTGGATGTTTATTCGAAAATCCTTTGCTGAAACATGAAGTATCCGTTCATTCTTATTGCCCTTGAAGTTCTTTGTTTATTTTTACACGTGGTCAGAAGAAGACAAAATTGTGCTCAAATCCTTTGATGTGGACAACTATAAAAGATGACAAGTCTGACGTGGAGTATGAGTTCCTCAGGTGCTTCTGAAGTCTGATAGGTTCTTCTGTGTTTGACTAGGTCTTCTGAGTCGGATGATCTTCACAGAGTCTGATGATCCCTTCGGCTTCTGAGAGACGTCATTTTCTTCTGATCCAATGTGTTGTCTTCTAGTTGACCTTTTTTCAGATCTTCTATCAGAATCTTTTGAGCTTTTCTTGTGCTTCTGATGCTTTAATACATGTTCAATACTTGATGTATACATTCTATGATCCTGCACACTTGAACAAATATTAGTATATCCAATGGTTATTCAATACTTTGTTATCATCAAAACCTTAGAGGAGTTGTACAAGACCTTTCTTGTTTGAACATAGGAGACTAGAACAAAACCCAATATAACATTTAAGTAAAAAAATTGCATTTTCCTCATTAAAAGTCTTACCAATAAAACTCAATCATATAAAACTATAGTCAAGGAAAAATGAGTATAGAACTCCTAAAAAATGGATTGCGATTGACTGCAGTTGGAGAAATTACGCAGTCACTGCAGTCAAGCGTATAACGACCGTTGGATACATCTAACCTTTATAAAGCAACCATGCCAATTTTTTCTAAAATAAAGTAAAAACACGCTCCAGAAACCCAACTAACTCAGTCGTCAATCTTCTCTCTTTCTCTATGGCACGATTCAGGTAATCAAATTCTCTTCATCTTCTACAACAGGCCTATTAATCTTAAATGAGATGGGGTTTTCAATTTACTCAACTCCACAGTTTATTCAAGATGAAGGCAATCGACCCACCACAAACAACCCTTTCATGGTGATGTTTGACTTAGATGGTTGATTGTTCTGCGGTGGTGTGTTGTGTACTTTGTTGCGATTGAGGCAGACTATGTTGGTGCTCATATAATTTGTCTGTGTCGGCTGTGGACACTACGTGAGAAGAAAAAATCGTTGTTCAATTGAAAATACTAATATGGATTGCAATTGGCATGGATTGCTGGAACTAGCCACTATGAAATTGAGTAAATTGTCATTCTTAACTGGTTTGGAAAGAATTGGAATTTGATTGAGCTAATTAAACTAAAATACATGTGCATAGATATCTCCATGGCCATTAGTTTATGAAAAGCTAAACATGAGAAACAGGAATGAAGTAGACCTTCTAGCTTTCCAAATTTCGGGAAAAGATGAAGAAACATAACCTTACAAATTGGGGCAAGATATCTTATGTAAATTGGGTTTTAACATTTTATAATCTTGTGGTTTTTCATTATGGTGTGAGATTAGAGAATTGCCAAATCTGAACCATGTAAGCTAAAAGCATTATTAAACCATTGGTTATGTAAGCATAAATAGTATTTTCTCTTGGTAACATCCACCCAGGGATTTTTCCCTCGTCTATAAAATATTTCCGACGCCAAATTTACATATGGAGTGTTTGGTGTTGTTGACTAATAATTAACTGTATCTTGGTTTGGAGTACTGCTTCAACTCCCTATTTGTGGTTCAAAAAAATATGCTTGATTTAGAAGTTCAATTGTATTTCATACAAAGGGTCATCTAATATGGACTTTAAAAAAATTTAAAGATGGACTCCTGTCATTTTTAACAAATTTTAATAAAATATTATATCTCTTTCTCTTTTTATATTATAAAATTAAAATATATTATTTTACTAAAAATGGAAGGAGTTCATGTTAGATTGTTTTTTGGAGGTTCATATTAGAATGTCCGTAAAAAAAATCGACAAATATGTTAATTAAATTTTTTTTTATTTTAAAAAAGGAAAACATGTAGAAAAAAAAAACAAAATGTATTAAACATATACTAATGACTCATAATTGAAAAATAACTCTAATTTATTTCAGTGAAATCAACTTGTCTATTAAGATGGTATACTACTTCAATTTTAAATAAATCAAACAAAAATAAAAATAAAAACTACATGTACAAATTAAATGAATAATAGGGTAATAATACCCCATAATTCCTTTTGTCCGAATTGAAGTTCAGGAGTTACAAAACATTCTTGATTAATTCCTGACCTCGGATAAAGAACATAATCAATTGCTACTAAACTATTTGGTTACCACAAGGCTTAGAAAAAGCTTACTTGTCAACCAAATTTGTTACCTAATAAAAAACCTTATGACCAGCCCATAAAGAAATACATTAATCATCCCTATAAACTAGTCCTTGCACATTTGATTCACTCTCTTTCAACCTCATATTTCCATTGAAATCATGGTAAGAGGAGGAAATCATGGGGTCAATGGCGTTAAAATCTTTGGCAATGAAAATATAAATGTCAATGACCCATTGATGGATAGATTCATATGGGACCAAATGATTCACTACCCTAACCATCAACAAAACAATGCAAGTATGTTCCCCTACTCTTATGGTTCCAGCCATGAGTTTATGTGGCCAAATACTCAAGAATCAAGCTTTGTTGTTGATGGGGTCTTAGCAAATGAAGAGGCTTTGAAGTGGACTAACTTCAACCAAACTCCCACATTGTGCCTTAAGGATATTCAAGGTTATGGTGAAAACACCAAAATTCTGGGAAGGAAAACTAAGAAAGAGAATTCTGAGGTCTTGATCAAAGGACAATGGACAAATGAAGAAGACAGGTTAAATTCATATCTTATATCGGGTTTGAGTACCTCTTATACTCTTTTTTAATAGTATATCTACATATTTTGTAACTTAAAAAAAAAAAAAGGTTCTTTACATAGAAAAAGCTCCATTTTTAAATTTTGTCTATATGCTTGAATTGCTATCTATATGCATAGTTCTAAATTGTGGTTTTGGATACACTTTGATCATGCCTATGCGAACTGCGTTACTGCAATTTAGAACTATATGATTTGTACTAAACTTTTATTTTATAAATGTGTTTTATTTGGTATTATGATTAAAGGAAACTGATAAAGTTGGTGAAGCAATATGGTGAAAGAAAATGGGCTCAAATAGCTGAGAAGTTAGAAGGAAGGGTTGGCAAGCAGTGTAGAGAGCGATGGCATAATCATTTGCGTCCTGATATTAAGGTTAGATACATATATATATGTACCAATTTTTTGATTTCATTTAATTTTTTATTACAGGTTTTGTGCTTGAATTTGACCTAGTATTATATAGTAGCACAGCGATAAATTTTGCTTCTATATAGTTGCATGTAGGGGTGGGCAAAAATAAAAACCATAAAAACCTAGGGGTGGGCAAGTTGCTTCTATATAGAAAGCCATTACAGGTTTTGTGCTTGAATTTGACCTAGTATTATATAGTTGCACAGCGATAAATTTCGGAAAAACATAGTTGAAATTAAGTAGAAAGCCATTCCATGCAACTTGCATGGAATGACTTTCTACTTAATTTCAACTATGTTTTTCCGAAATTATTTATCCGATGATCTAGATTTAGATTCATATTTTCAAGGATCTTTGTCTTTTAGGGAGGATCTATATATGTTTGTTATCCGCATATATAGGTTGATTGATACATCTAGATATCTAATTTTTTTGTTTTCTTTATAGTCTTTTTACAGTTATTTTCTTGTTAGTTTGTTTTCTTCTTCTAGTTAGAGCATATATCTTGTTAATATAAATCAATCTTGATGTGGGCTTCATCCATTATTTAGCACAAAATAAAAATGTAAAATTTTGTTCTAATCTACCCTTTGATAAGTGATAATTTTTGTCACTTAACATTTTTTTTTGACGAAATTGTTTCTTAACATTTGAAATATGTCATTTGCGATTCGTGATATTCAATTTTATTTATCAATTTAATGTCTTCCAAAACATATTTCAAAGTAAGAGAACGCCACTTTTCAAAAAATGTGTAAAACCAAATTTTAAACATTTTTAAGGACGGAAACATTCTTAACCTTACAGTTATTTTTTATTTTTTTTAAACATTCTTAACCTTACAGTTTTAGAACTTGGCATTGAAGCTCATATGCACTTTAGTTTTTTTTCCTCTCCAAATAATTACATACATTTTTATTTATGGATTTTTAATTAGTTTTTTACATTCAATAAAAATTTAAGTAACTTTCAAATTCCTTGGGAAACTTATATTTATCACAGAAAGATAGTTGGAGTGAAGAAGAAGAGAAGATATTAGTAGCTACACATGCCAAAATTGGAAACCGTTGGGCTGAGATAGCAAAGAAGATTCCAGGAAGAACTGAAAATGCCATAAAAAATCATTGGAATGCCACTAAAAGGAGACAAAATTCAAGGAGAAAGAACAAGAAGAATGAAACTAATTCCAAGGGATCAAAACCAAAGTCCTACATACTTGAAGACTATATCAAAACCAACACCTCCATCACTACAAAAATTACCAACATACCCTCTTCCTCTCATGCAACACTTTCCTTAAACCTTGAAGAAAATCAATCAAACCCTTTGTTCAATGAATTACCTTCTGAATCTTTTTCTAATGAACTACACTTCATACAACAAATTTTGTTGGATGATAATAATCAGAATGTTGTTGATTATGTGAATGAGAGTGAGCTTGTTCATTCAATCCATTACCCAAATCACAACATGCACTTGGATACTCCTACTTCTATAAATAATTTCCTTCCTTATGATCTTTACCTCTCTCAATTGTTGAATATGTAGCCTCATACACTAATAGAAAAAGTTGAAATAAAAATTTAGAGACGGAAAAATATAAAATTTGTCTCTAATTCAATATTTAAGTGTTATAGAGACGTTAATTTTTTTTCGTCTCTAATTTTTTTGTCATTATTTCAACTTTTGCTTATAGTATATGATGATTCCTCATTTCATCCATTTCTTCTGAATATGCATGGGATCAAAACAAGACATAGATTTTCAACTGGAGGGTCAAGATTGGAAATTCTCATTTCAGCGTTTTAATTAGTTCAAATAAAAACTATTAGTTTTTTTATTATTATTATGATGAGTGGAGCTATTGATGTGATGCTTCTAATATGGATATTAATTGTGGTTTAGTCGTTTCTAAACTATTTGTTGTTTTCTTTTGATTTGATTTAGCTGCAATAATAATGTTTAATTGCATGGAATTTGCTGTTTTTACGTTAACTCCTCTTTCCATTTATGTCATTTTGACTGATTACAGCTTATTATTTAATGTATGTTTTCTATACATTGGAATCCTATGTTTTTTTTTTGTTGAGGAATTTGGAATTCTATGTTGAATGATTTTAATGATTCAAAATAGCAAGGCTTATGTTATGCCAACTCACAGTTCGGACGGGTGTTTTTGACCGTTGGGGTGTTTCCAAATGTTGTATGATGTTAGATTTAGCATCTAGGTTAGTAGTTAAGACATTATTTTTGAAAATATCTTAATTAAACAAAAACTAACTTAGATTACTTTTTAAATTAAGTAGGAAATCATCAATAATTTTATCTTTTTTTTCTTCTTCTTATTATTTAACTAAAATATAATTACCAGACAACTTTAATTTTATTTATAAAGATATTATTTTTACCTTAAATTTTAAAAAAAAATTGACGAGTCAGGCCAAATATAAACTTAGTAGGATATCATCCTACTAAGATCGCTTGTACTCTTGGCGCTTATTATTATTATTATAAACTCATGCATAGACCAACTAAGATTAAGTCTATCGAAAGGGCTAATTTTCCACTATATGGCGAACAAAAATTCAAATTCCGGTTTGTAACCGATATTAAATCAGCATCGTCAAAAACTTAAGTAGAGGGAACATATGAAAAAACAAAGATTGAGTCTAACGAAAGAGTTAATTTAGAAGTAATGATATTTGTACAACCACTGTGTGACAACATTTGAAACAACATTCTTCTTCCCTCTTCTTTTGGGACAAAAGAGTATAAAAGAGTTATAGAAGTATCTTAAGTAGAGGGAACATATGAAAAAACAGCATACACACACACACACACATATATATATATACATACATATAAGAATTATTTAATACTTTTGACATATGATGGGAGCGAATCCTACCTCTCGACGTGAAACCGATACCAGATTAGATTCGTCAAAGACTTAACTCTTGGGATAAAATATAAGAGGTGGTGTGAATTCAGAGGGAGTTCCTACGGGGAGGAGTGAGAAAGGAAGTAAGACTAGTAGGGCAAAGTGGAAATTGGTGTATCAGTCTAGAAATAACTCTGATTTAGGAGTGAGAGCGGTAAACCTAATTCTTTTGGTTAAGTGGATATGGATGATACTTCATAGCGATAGACCATTGTTGGTAAGTATGGGAAGATGATTTTAAATATGATGGAATGGGGTGATGAAACCTTCCCATACTCCACATCCCATTGGTGTGTTTTAGAGGAAGCAATTGCAAACCATTGGTTAATATGATCGGTTGTTTGAAAAGTTAAAAAAATGGTGGTTTGATTGATTTCAGTTAGATCTCTAGATTGGAAATGCATCTTTTTGTGAAAAGTCCCCTCGTATGTTTTCCATTAACAAATGAGACTTAATGTCTCTTTTTTGAAAGATGAGACCAATGTATAATTTCACGTCTTGAAATCAAATATGACACATGAAATTTTTTAATAATAAAATTATGATGAGTATAACTATTATTAAAGTAAATTAAATCAAATGAAACAATTGGACTCAAGTAGTTAATGAGCTCCACCAAAAAAATAATCATTCGGGAGAACTCCAGTTCGATTCCTGGATAGAACAATTCTTGATCAGACTATACTTATCTCAAGGAAAAAAAAATCAAATGCTAATTGCTAAACTCAGTTATTCATGGTGGTTTAATTTATGTTATTCATTATTGATTGAAAACTAATAAATACTTTCATTACAATTTAGCAATGAAACATATAATAATTATAAAAACAATAATAACTTATTTGTAAAAAAAAACAATAATAACTCATATAGAATTCAGATCATAGTCTAAAATTATCTATATTGCTATCATTGAACACTAATTATCTATATAAATAAAAATAAGGAGTGAAGATCTATTAATCCTTTAACAAAATTGCAAAATCTAATTTGATCCTTGAGAAAAATAAAATTATCTTTTAGTCTTAAAGAAAAAACAGGGACAATTTAGTCCATACATGAACCATGCACCATCAGAAGAAGAAAAATTAGGTCCCTAACAATAATTAAAAAGGGACAATTTAGTCATTGGCAATAATATTTAAAAAGATACAAATTGGTCCTTGCAAAAGAAAAGATCCCTAAATGATTTCTCCAATAAACCACTCTTTTTTTTTTATTTAACATTCAAGCAATCTCTATCTACAACGATATATGATTGTAACCATGAACTAAGTAACATATATTTTATACGCTATAGATGCCATTTTTTTTGTGTGTCTGTGTATATATATACAGGGGATATTTTGACTCCAAGAGTAAGTGTGTTAACTTACTCCAAATCATGACCTTTAATTTCAATATTGATTAATGTGTTAGATTAATTGATATGGTAGACTTTAATTTCATTCTCCATTGGAATCAACACGCATTACCACAAATAACAAAACAATTAGTGACTTTTAATTGATTGATTTTTTTTTATTTTTCTCCCTATGCTTTTTTTTTCTCACGCTAAACAAAATTGTAAAAGGGTTAACATCAAGATTTTTTTTTGAAACAGGTTAACAACAAAATTTAAAAACCCTTTCATGGCAAAAATGTTTATCAGCAAAAATTGTAAAAGTCATATTAGTTATTGATCAGACGGTCGGCAGAGAACACGTAGATCAGATTGACTATCGGTTAGGCATCAAACTCACTTTTTACAATCCTTCCTTTTTTACATGTATGCTTTTCCTATCGATACAATTACTGTTATGTATTTCATGCCTTTCTTTTCTCTTACAAACACGTCAATCTTAACATAAATTTTATTTGTATAGTATGTTTCACTTTTTTCCTTGTTTGTTCAATATCTTTATTTTATTTTTTTGACAAATTTGGACAATAGGTTCTTGGCTTTTCAATTATATGATAATGATTTTGTCAAATAAACAAATAGGTGCAATAGTCAATAATGGATGCCAATGATGTGGAAATATCTCATGAAAATATTTCAATGGCATCTCCAAATGTTGATGAGGAATTAAATAGTAAACCTTGTAATGGGATGGAATTCAAAACTTTTGAAAAAGTTAGAGAATTTTACAATTCATTTGCTAGAAAAATGGGTTTTGGAGTACGTGTTCGTTCAACAAAATCGAAAAGAGCTATCTTGGTATGTTCTAATGAAGGCCAACATCTGGTCAAAAGTTCTAACAACAAGGAAATCCAAGATGACACAAATCAAGCTAAAAGAAAGAGTTCATCTTCTCGAACCGGTTGTAAAGCTTCACTTACTGTTACAAGGGGTATAACAGAAGGCAATTGGATTATATTGTTCATTTAAAAATGATCATAACCATGCTATGGTTATCCCTAAAAGTGTGTCTTATATGAGATGTCATAAAAAGATGGGTGGTGCTGCAAAAAGCCTTGTTGAACATTTTAAGGAAGAAGGCATACCGACAGGAAAAGTTACTACAATTTTCTATGTGGACTATCAACCTTATCTTTTAGGGCACAAAGCCCTCCAGAAGGGCTTGGCGCCCTCAAGAAAGGGCTCAGCGCCCTCCGTAAAGGCACAAAGGTCCTTAAGCGAACCCGTCAGGGGACGTCGCCTCAGAGAGCTTCTAGAAGCCTCTAGAACGCTCCAGATCACTCTAAACGTGGCTTTGGGCCCAAGCTACTTGGGGCCTAAGCCATGGGAAACCAAGCCCACACATGGCTATAAATACCCACTTGAGAGGCATTCTCAAGGCATGAAAAACAGACTAAACCCTAGTTTTCTAGATTGTACTCTCTGCAAGTACATTCTATAATGGGGATTTAGCTTTCTCTAATAGGGATTGTTGAAATCATATCAAAAAACTTCGAAGTAGGAATTTAGATGTTGGAGATGCTCAAGCTGTTTTCAATTATTGCAAACAGAAACAAGTAGAAAATTCAAACTTTTTCTATCAAATCCAATGTGACGAAGATTCTCGAATGATAAATTTTTTCTAGGTTGATGCTAGGTCAAGATTAGCATACCAACAATTTGGAGATGTCATTTCTTTTGACACCACATATAATACCCACAAGTACAGTATGCCCTTTGCCCTGTTAGTTGGATTGAATAATCATTACCAATCAATTTTATTTGGTTGTGCTTTATTACAAGATGAGTCGGAAAGTTCTTTTATATGGTTGTTCAAAACTTTTCTTGAGGCAATGAATGGAAAAAAAAACCCAAATCTGTCATAACTGATCAGGATTTAGCTATGAAAGCTGCTTTAGCAAAAGTGTTTCCAGAAACTAAACATCGTCTCTGCTTATGGCATATTAGAAAAAAAATTTCCTGATAAGTTAGCTCATATTTATCATAAGAATTCGATTTTCAAGAGAGAACTTAAAAGTTGCATTCATGGTTCACCGAGTATACAAAGTTTTGAAGATGAATGGAGGCGTTTAATGGTTGAGTATAATTTGGAAAACAATGAATGACTTCAAGGGTTATATAGGATCAGAGAATCATGGATACCAATTTATAATAGAAATGATTTTTTTGCTGGGATGAATACAACTCAAAGAAGTGAAAGCATTAATTCATTTTTTTATTCTTTTGTAAATGCTTCAACAACATTGCAAGAATTTGTGTCAAAATTTGAAAAGGCGCTTGATAGCCGCTTGGAGGCACAAAAAGAGAAAGGATTATGAAAGTAAGCATAAATCTTGTTGGTTTACAACATGGTCAAAACTTGAGGTGCATGCTGGATCTATCTATACAAGAAATATTTTTTGTAAATTTCAAGATGAGCTTGCGAAGATCAATAAATTTAGAAAAAAAGAAGATTAAAAGAGAAGGAGCTAGCTATGTTTATCAAGTGTCTAGTGAATATGATGCTCGAGATATGTATACTGTTGATATAAATTTAGACACAAAGATTGCTAAATGTGGATGTCAACTGTTTGAATATTTGGGGATATTGTGCAGACATATACTGGTAATATTGCAAGCAAAGGGTGTTACTCAAATTCCTAGTCATTTCATTTTGCAACGTTGGACTAAGGATGCTAACAAATGCATTAATGTTTCTTATACTGAAAGTAATTTTGATGATCAAACTGGCACTTCAAAGATGTTAAAAAGGATGCATGTTCAATAGGAAGCAAAAATATTAGTTGATCTTGCTGAAGACTCGAATGAGATATATAAGTTCATTATGTCTGAATTGAGTCATACCCGTATGTCAGCTATTGCAATGAAGAAATCAAATTTACTTGTTGGCGATGGAATTTCTCCTTCGGAATCTAGCCAGGATGTCAATCAAATTTATTTGTCAGAGGAAGAAAGTGAACCAGAATTGACTATTGGACCACGCCCAGCACAAACCAAAGGAAGAAAGAAGGATGGGGAGAAAACCACTCAAAATTGTAGATTCAAGAGTGGAATTGAATTATCACTTTCAAAGTCATTAGTCAAGAGAAAAGCATGTCATGAGTGTGGTGCACATGGCCACAACAGCAGAACTTGCAAGAAAAGAAATCAAAATGATTAATACATGTGTAGGTAAGTGTTCTTACATTGATACGTGTTGTCCTTATTATTTAATTTACATTAATGAATATAATAACTAATTTTACTTATGTTCAAATGCAGGTTTATGACCATGGTTGGATCGCGGTTTACAAGGCATTAGAGTGGCATAATGTGTGAACAAATATACCATTTTTACGATGTTGGAATTTTTACGGATTTGTTTTTGAATTTTTAGCTCTTGTTATGTTATGTTGGATTCACATGTTCCTTTACTGTTATGTTGAACTCTTGAGCACTTTCTCAAATAACATCATCATCTATGTATGTCAATTACAACAAAAGCTAATTAAAATGGAGATGATTATTTTAATTTGTCATTATTTATATAAGAAAATACACCAATTTTTTTTATGCAATTATTGTAAATGAATTGGATATAAGAAATGACCAGGGTTATTTCCTCTATCATCTTTTTTTTTTCGTGACAGAATAGTACAAAAATGTGTGTTTACAAAAAATATGAGAAAGGACTAGGATTATAACGAAGAAACCAAATAAAATACATCGTATAAAAAATAAGTAAAAAGAGAAGAATTAATATGCAATTCTTTAAATTTTACAATTGTTTTCTATAAAAAAAATAAATATGCAATTTTTTTTAGCGTTAAAAAAAAATAGAGAAGAAACCAAATATATAGAATGAGTGAAAAAAAATGTTAACCCTTTTACTATTTTGTTTAGCGTGAGAAAAAAAAAAGCATAGGGAGAAAAATAAAAAAAATAATCAATTAAAAAGCATTAATTGTTTTGTTATTTTGTGGTAATGAGTGTTGATTTCAATGGAGAATGAAATTAAAGCCTACCATATCAATTAATCTAAGTCATTAATCAATATTGAAATTAAAGGTCATGATTTGGAGTAAGTTAACACACTTACTCTTGGAGTCAAAATATCTCCCCTCATATATATTATCCCCCCTCATATGTTATGTATCTTTTTTAGAATTGCTAAGCATTGTGATATTTAATTGAATGACTTTATTTGAATGCTAACTAAAAAAAACACAAATGTATAATTTATTGATGAATAAATTATTTAGTGATTTTTTCCTATTTTAGGGACCAAATTATCTCTTTGTCAAGGATCGAACTATCCCTTTTTAAATTATTCTTAGGAAGTAAATTGTCTCTTTTATGAAAGTGGTTCATGTAATACTAAGCTGTCTCGGATTTTTTTCGAAAGGATTTGATAACTAATAGTGACATCAAAGTATTTAAATTATCATATTCATAGAGACTGGCCATATATTTTCTTTGTTCAATTATTTCCATGATTCTAAGTAGGGTTTAAAAAGCTTTGTTGTTGCATAAACACAGTTGCAGTAAAATATGATAGAATTCACAGATATCCAAATGTGCTAAGATTAGATTTAATTAACTATCTCTCTAACGTATCATATTGATCGATTATATACTCTCATGTTTTCATTTATATATTGACATTTCGCTTTTGTATGTTTTCGTTCTTGACAAATAGCGAGAGATCTATTGTACCATTAAATTTTGATTCCTCTCTTAGTTAACATGTATGACAACATTAAGAATCGATAGTGGTTTACGACATGCAAACCTAGCCCTATTCATAGCAAATTGAATTTCACAATTTATTCAGAGACTAAAATGGGTTTTCTTTATAAAAATAAGTGTAAGGGATACTTCAATCCGTTAAGATCGAGATTGACAAAAAAAAGTGAAATAAAGAATAATACATGAGATAGACAATGTTTGGAGATTAAAATCATTGAACCAGCCAAAACTGGTAATAAAACTAAAGTGAGCTAATAGAGAGAAGCGAGCATAAACCTCAAGAAATGAAAGCCTACCAAAGAAGCTATCATACAAAGATGAGGCGGCCACAAAAACTACTAAAATGCTTATTGGAGCAAACATAACGAAGAGTCTTTCACCCACTCATAAAAGATACATGACGATCCTGACAACTCAGCCATAAATCACTTGGCCATAATTCATGTTACAACCTTTTTCTTTTAGTTTTGTTGATCAAATATAAATCTATTATTCCAGATTTTTTTTTTGGGTGCACATCAACAATGTTTTGTCATCAAATGTAATTTACATTACCAATTAATATGACACATCATAAAAGTAAACAAATTGGATTGTGGAAAAAAGCAATAAAACTTGTGAAATAGGTAATTTATATCTCGAATTCATAAACGGGGAGGACTAAAATCATGTTTCAGTTAAAATTTGGCAACCGAAAGTACATGTAAGTCATATATAATAAAGTTTCCCCTTTAAAGGCACTAGGATAAAGTTGTTTTTTTTGTTTGATTTTAGTTCGTATCCAATGTGTATGTAAGAAAGACTACCTTTTTCCATATTGTATTTTGAGTAAGAGACTTACGAAAACTATCAACAATTTCAAAATCCTCTCGACTTCACACCAAGGACTAGTCAACATGTGGTTCGATCGGTTATCTCAGAGACCACCCTATTGTAGAATTTAAGGAACACTTGCAAATATTTTTTACATAGATAAATGAAATTAAAAACTGTGGATCTCGCATTACTATTGACATTTGACCAATTGTGGAAGAAGTTAGTTTGATTGTAATGAATCAAATTTTGTTTTGTTAGTGCTATATTAATGTATGAAATTTCGGTACGTATCATTAATGTTATTCTGATACTAAAATATGGATGAGTTATGTCCCAACTTCAAATATTTTAATCGAAAAAAAACTCACCCATTATAGCTCACAAATTTTTAAGTTTTTTAATTAATTACTTCACAATCTTTTTACATTTAAAATATAATAGAAAAAAAACATACATTGCATCTCAACGTCCACTTTTTAACTTAACAACACCCAAATTAAAAAACATTGATACAAATGAAATAACAACACCTAAATTTCGAAGTTCAAACACAAGAAGAACACATTTACATACACAAGTGGGAACAACACTTCTTGTTAAATACACATTTTACCACTAAACTTCTATGAATTTCTTCCATGCAATGACGAAAACATCATTCATCCAAGCTGACGTGGCAACCCTTTTCCTTCTCAAAGCTTACGTGTTTGCAAGAAAACCTTAAGCCCATTCTTCATGAACAAAGTAAGAGACATTTTCTGCTCCACAACATGACCGGGAACCGACAATAGCCGGTAACGTAACAGAACTGCAGCAGCCACTGACTTCATTTGCAAGTAAGCCAAATCCTTCCCCAAACAAGTTCTCGGTCCAGCATTAAAAGCTACAAACATGAACCCTTCTTTAGGCGGTTCGAACCGGTCACCCCGAACCGAAAGCCACCGCTCTGGTTTAAATTCCAAACAATCTTCCCCCCATATTTTCTCCATCCTCCCAACAGAATAAATCGAATATGTAACCGTTGAACCCGCTGGAACCACAGTTCCATCAGGAAAAACATCATCCACGACCGCCTGCTTGATATCCTGCGGCACTGACGGATACAAACGCAGTGTTTCCGCCAATGCCGCTTTCAAATAAACCAATTGATCTGCTTCACTAAAATCAAGCGGATCCTCTGTCCATTTCCGCTTTTCTCCTCCTCGAGTTTCCTCAAGAACAGTGGTTAACTCCTTGACTATTTTCTCCTCAACTTTCGGATGGTTCATGACCAGCCAGAAGAACCAGCTGAGAGCAACTGATGATGTATCCCTACCGGCAAGGATGAAGTTTAAAATGATGTGTTGTAGAACTGCGGCGTTGATTGGTTTTCCGTCTATGTCTCGTTTCTTCATGAAACGTGACATTAAGTCATCAGAAGGGGTTTCCTTACGATCTGAAATGGCGTTGTTCATGTATGTTTCGACGATTTGGAGACTTTGTTTTAACATTTTTTCGGATCCTATGCCAAAAAGTTTTTGAAACCTCCATATTAGTCCAGGGTAGAGGAACCTATAAGTTGAGCAATTATTTTGTAAGAATAATAGGTTACTAAATTATAATATCAATATGTACCGAAATAACACTATTGATTAATGAGAATGACTCAACTAAAATATATTCTTGGAATAACATGACATCTCCTCTTAATTGATATTATATTATCAATTACCAAATTCACATTATATATAAAAGAAATAATTTAATTTTTGACAAGTTTTGTTTAGGCAAATATCACAATGAATCATGTGTGACTTTGGGAATGATTATACTATAAGTTAAACAGTGACTAAACGGTTGTGATTGAATCATAGCGCGAGAACTATTTACATTAATGGCCTATATGAATTAAACTTTAAAAATAAAGCAAAATGATTAGTAATTAATTTTAAATAGAAAGCGAATTAAGTTAATTATGACATGTGACTGATTAAAGGATATTATTTTGACAAGCGACTAATTAATTAATCCTACCAAAATCACGTTCACAATAAGGTCAAACATGAACTTAATTAAGATTCAAAACCATAAGTGTACAACTATAAGTAAGAGTTAATTACTGACCTGTGCATGGTGGCTTCAGTGGCGGTGTCAAAAGCAACAGAAAAGGGGTTTTCAGGTAATGCCGGTGAAAGAGTTTCAGGGTCTTTACCTAACGTAAGTCCACAAATATTATCAAACGTTAATCTTAACAAAAGATCTTGTAAATCCACATAGACATTATCTTTAACTGATTTATCCAAAATACACCATAGCCGGTTTTTAATGGATCGGTTCACCCATCGAGCCATAGCTAGTTTCAATGTTCGTGTTGTGAATTCGAGGGCCGCCGTTTTGCGTTGCATTATCCACGTTTCACCGTCGCTGTTGAAAATGCCTTGGCCCAAAAGATCGTGAAATGCCGTTTGCCACTTAGGTCCTTTCGGGTAATTATCAAACCGGGTTCGAAGGATGTGTTCGAGGTTTTTAGGGTGGCACGTGACGGTGTAGAACCCTTGCTTGTGAGCCAAGAAAGGGAAGGGCATGATGCATGTTTGGTACGTGGCTGAACCACCGGTTGCTCGGAGATTTTCCGCGATCCAATCGTGAACTCGGTTCCGGTTTTTGAATAGGGCCGGGAGGCTACCGATGAAGGGCCATGCTTTTGGACCGGTTAGGGTTCGGGCGAGGAGATGGAACCAAAGGAAATAGGCAGACAGAGCAGTTGTTAGGGTAAGGAGAAGAGTGAGAGTCTCCATTTGTATGTGATGTGATCACAAGGGTTACATTCTTGTATATATATATTATGTGGAATGGGTATATGACATTATATGAAAAAGTTTTCTCTTTTTGATAAACATTATAAGACAAGGTTTAGGAGAGAGTTGTTAGGAAAGTTTTCGCATAAATAATAATAAAGTGGTCGAGGTTAGGTGGATATATAGGAATTATTATTAGGAACATGTACGGGGTAGTTGCTATATATGAGAATTTTATTTGACAGTTTTTCTTTTAGAATAATTGTTGCAAAGTATGATGCCTCTTGTCCCATGCATACGGTTTTACTGCTAGTTCTCATACTATATTTTTTTAATTACAATAGAGTCTTCACTATGTCTACTCAACCTTTGCTCATAAGCTTTAAGAGATCCAATTAATTTCAACACATTTTTATGATCTCAAAATTAAAAACAATCGCATTCTTATAATCTAGTAATTAATGTGTGTACTCTTCGACTTTCTTAAAGCTTCTTTTTTTTTTGCTTACATCTTTCTTAAAGCTTCATATATACGTAGTTGGCATTTGTCATATAGTTAAATCAAGAAAGTATTTCGAAACTAATGTTTGAATATCTTTCTAGTGAAAAAATAATAGCATGTGGGAGTGTGTTTATTTAGGAATTTGAATTGTGCTGATACCATCTGATATTTCTTTTCCCTTAAAAAATTATATTCGTTTCTTTAATAACAATTCACCTTCAAAAATAACATTAATACATTTGAACTTAAAATTTTACCTTTAAAATCCAGCCATAGAAATGGTTTCTAACCAAGACAAAGACCTATATAGGAGTGTCATTGTCTATTTTATAAATGGTGCATTGATCTTATGAATTGTCTCAATATGAAGTAGTTTAATATCAATACTTCCGGAGAAGTTCTCTTATGTATTTTGTTTATGTTTTCTATCCATGCTGCAAAACTGTAGATAATGATTGTATATAATGAAAAAATACACATGTATTTAATATAAGATAAAATTACAAAATTAGTCCCTTAACTTAATTTTAGGTAACACTTTTGTCTTTTATTTTTTTTGTCTCAATTCAGTCCTTTATGTTATAAAATGTCAACATAGTTATCTTTTCTTATCAAAATAAATAATCAATAACTCTAAAAAAAATTAATCAAAAACTCATCGAACTCATAAACAAACTCAAATCTTCATCATACAAACCTAGAAACTTATATTTTATTGAAAGAATCTCATAAAAAAATTATAAGATATTGTCATTTTAAAACATAAATGACTAAATTAGAACAAAAAAAGATAAAGGACGAAAGTGTTACTTGGAGTTAAGTTAAGAAATGAATTGTGCAATTTTTCCGTATAAATTTGGACTAAATACATATACCTTTAATTTACTTAATATTGGATTATTATTAAAAAAACACAGTAGCTTTTGTAAAAAAAAAAATATTAATTCCTTTTTTTTTGAAAGAAAAAAATACTAATTCCTTTTGACTGGTAGAAATAACCTTAATTAAATAATAGTATTAGGTTTGAAATTTATTCAAAAAAAGTATTAGGTTTGAAATAAAAAAGGGAGAGGGAAGGTAAGTGGGAAAATTACGTGCAGATTGAAATACAATAAGCCGTGTGGTTTTTTTTATGAAACCGGGCAGTTATTTTCTTGACAGATGACGTGCAAGCTAATCATGTAAAGGAAAAGGAAAAGGAAAAATGGTACCGATACATCATCTATATTCCTTGATATACAATTAACCAGTGTGTTAACCCGTGCCAGAAGTGACATACTATTATTTTTTAATCTTTAAAAATAAATTATATTTTGTTTTTCTTCCTATTTATTAACGAAATTATTTGTCCTGTGTTTTTTCATATTTGTCTGTGTTTTTAATGTCGTAAAAACAAATATGTGTCTCATGTTTTTTATGTTTATTAGTGATATATATATATATATATATATATATATATATATATATATATATCGTGTCTTTATAAATTATATATCAGTGAAAATATATTTCTTTTATTTTTTATATTTATTAAAGAAATATGTTTGCCTATTTTTCTTTATGTATCAATCACAAATATGTGTCCCTTGTTTTTTTTTATATTTACCAATTTCAAATATTTCTCTCATGTTTTTTATGTATCAATGACTAATATGTTTACGATGTTTTTTATATTTATCAGCGACAAATATTTGACCCATATTATTTTTATGTATCAATGATAAAGATTTATCTATTGTTTTTTATATTTATTATGACAAATATATATATATATATATATGTGTGTGTGTGTGTGTGTGTGTGTGTGTGTGTTTATTATTGACAAATATTTGTCTCATTTTTTATATATTTATCAGTCATAAAAACTTCATTAAAAAATTGTGAAAAATACTTGTCTTGTACTTTTTTTTTATAAGCCAAGAGCAAAATGACATCAAAAGGAATAGTGTCCAACTAAGTTAGTACCATACTTAATTTAATATGTTGCCAATTGCTCATATATATTATTATTAAAAAAAGGGAAAAAATACATAAAAATTGGGGGGACATAAAACCTGACTCAGTCAACAACCCTAACGGGCAAAACATCAAAAGCCAACTCTAAACAATTCTAACAAACAATTATTACCAAGCAGGTCTAAAGTTTGGCGAATGAATCAATCGTCAACACGAAATTGGATCACGTACCATCAACTCCCTGCAACAACGACAACAAGCATTAACGACTCTTTCGACTCCATACAACCCCATGTCAATCAACAGAATGATTGGGATACATAACCACGGAGAGATGCTTGAAAGTGGGGAGTGGATTCGACCGCCAACACGGTAATTAGTGAATCCACGCGCACCAACCGTTTATTGCGATGATCAACCACAAATTAATCATCCGTTTCTGGCCCACAACAAGCGATCATACAAGCACAACCAAGGCACTAGTCTGTTTACCAATGACAATGAATCCGACCGCCAACATGGTAGCGAATCCACCCACCAACCACTCACTGAGACACAAGACAACAAGTTTGTACGACCATTTCTAGCCTATCATTTTAAATCCTCCGTCAAATGGAGCTGCCATCCGACAGAACCCATACGCTCGAAACCCGAAAGTGCAGATTTGATTCGAATCACGTCCACTCGTGCGGGTTTTGCCCAAAACGCGAGAACCAACCATAGCACCAGCTGCGGCGGTGACAAAACCCATCGCCGGATGAGAAACAGGAACAAACCGGTGAACCGCCGCCGATAACAAAGGCGGCACCAGATTTCCTTGCAAATAGGACCACGACCAAATCGAACGCCAACACCTCACATTTGAGAAGAAGCAGGGACGTCGACCGGAGATCTGGAAGGGATGGTGGTACGAATAGTCGTCCATCTTCTCACCACCACCAAAAATCTCTACATCGTGAAAGCAAGGGGTTCCTTGTCTTGTACTCTTTTATGTATCAGTTACAAATATTTACCCCATTTTTTTTTAATATTTATCATTGAGAAAAAATTGTATAGTAACTTTTTGATATTTATCAATGACAAATATTTGTCCCGTGTTTTTTTATGTATCAGTGATAATAGTTACTACATATACGTTTTAATATTTAACATTGACAAATAATTGTCCAGTGTTTTCTTGATATTTATCTATGACAATATTTGTTCCGTGTTTTTTTTATGTATCAGTCATTAGTAACTCTTCTTAGAATTAATTGTGGATTCAATATATCCTAACTTATTTTGAATAAGTGGCGTAAGAAAATTTTACAATCAAAAAATTTAAAAAATAAAATAAAAAAGTGGTGTAAGAATATATTATCAATTTGTTTACGATAATTTTGATTTTTTTTAATTGGTAATATATTTTTGTATGTAGGCTCGTCATTTTTAAAGCAAGTTTTTAAAAGTGGCATATTATAATATCAATTTATTTACATCAATTTCGGTTTATAATTTTTTTTTAATTGATGATTTTTTTTAGAAAAATTGCAAATATTTGTCCCGTGTTTTTTTTATGTATCAGTGATTAATAGTTACTACATATATGTTTTAATATTTAACTTTGACAAATAATTGTCCAGTGTTTTCTTGATATTTATCTATGACAATATTTCTTCCGTGTTTTTTTTATGTATAAGTCATTAGTATCTCTTCTTAGAATTAATTGTGGATTCAACATATCCTAACTTATTTTGAATAAGTGGCGTAAGAAAATTTTACAAACAAAAAATTTTAAAAATAAAATAAAAAAGTGGTGTAAGAATATATTATCAATTTGTTTATGATAATTTTGATTTTTTTAATTGGTAATATATTTTTGTATGTAGGCTCGTCATTTTCGAAGCAAGTTTTTAAAAGTGACATATTATAATATCAATTATTATAATTGGTAATATCAATTTTTAAAAGTGGCATATTATAATTGGTGATTTTTTATTTTTATTTTTATTATTATTATTATTATTATTATTATTATTATTATTATTATTATTATTATTATTGTTGTTGTTGTTGTTGTTATTATTTTGAGGAAAATTGGTGATTTATTTGTTAATGTCAAATGAATATCATAATTTGAAAAGAAGTGAATTATGTAAATTGAACGTAATTAAATGCAATTAATATCTTGTTAATTTTTATTTATTTATTTTAGGCAAAAGGGGAGCGGATGGGGAACCAGCTGCAACACCTTAGATATATAATAAAAAAAATAAACAAGAACAAAAGGAGAAGGGGGAAATAAACCAAAACCTTCTCAATCAATAAAAGTTACACAAAATGAGGAGAAAACCTCAAACCCAGGAAATCGAAAATAACAAGAAAAAGAAAGTAAAACAAAGGGAAAAGGAAAAGAACAGAAAAAGAAATGCAACCAAAAGAAAAGTACTTGAATCAATCTGGCAATCTACCTTTAGAGAGGGTATTATGAACCTGAAAACCCTTCTTCTCTTCTTTTTTGTGGCTTTAGACACCACCTCAATGAATTCCATAGAAGCAGAACGGTTCTTCAAATAGTTAATAGATGCCGCTCTCTCTTCCTCATCGGTATAAAGACGAGGCACAATGTCTCCAACATCATTTCCCTTTCGAACATGCTGCTGCAAAATTTCCATGTCATGATCAATGTTTGGATTTAAAACCTCATCAAAAACATTCATTCTAGAAGAAGGTAATCCACATCAAGATGGAGAATCTTGAGTGTAGTCTAAATCAGTGACGGCATCACTCCATTGGCCAACTATTAGCATATCAGAATATTTTTTATTTTGATGATCATCTCCTTGTTTCTTGGCCAAATCAGTGGTATGAACTTCCACCTGAATTGGTTGCACGAGAGTTGTTTCAACATAAATGCTAGGAAGTATCTCTTTCTCAAGGTTCAAAACATCTCCCACAGGCACACTTGCAACTACCTCTCTAGACCTTATTGTATCAATAATAAGGGGATCTTCAAATGTCACAGGTTTGCTACAACCTTGCACATGTGCCACATTCCTTTTAGGAACAAAATCCTGTTTGTTTTTTTTTTCAAAGGGTCGTTTTTAGAAACAACCTTTTCAAGTGCAATCTTATTGGCAGGATTTTTTTTACAATGATCAGAAGAATGACCAATAGAATTGCAAGTGAAACAAAAGTAAGGACATTTTTCATACTCAATTTCTATGTCAAAAGTAAAATTTTCCCTTTCAACCCACAAAGAGTCAGGAAGAAAACCATCCATGTTGATATCAACTAGCACGCGTGCATAATGACTAAGTGTGTGTTTGGTTCAGCGGTGGAGAAAATTGTTTTTGATAGAATTGAGTTTGACAAAATTGATTTTGGGTAAAAGTGAGTTGAATGTGAATTGATTTATGTTTGGATACATTGAGTTAGAAGTGATTCTTAAAAATTCATGTTGTTTGGATAGTTTGGCCCAAAATTGATTTTGAATGCATAATTACCAAAATGGGTATTAATATCTATTTAAAATTAGATTTCATTTCTATTTTATATAATCATTAAAATTTATGTTACATTTCAATTTAATCATTTGTAGATTAGTAAAACTTCTAAAATAAAATGTATATTAATTTTATAGTTTAATTTGAGTTAGTTATATTATATTAATTTTTTTTACACATATTAATTAACAAATTTTGTCTCTTATAAAAAAATAACAAAGGTTGTCAAACAGTTTTTTTTAAAAAAGAATCTGTCAAAAATTTAATGGGCTTGCATAAGAGGAGAAATTAACGGGCCTTTAGAACCCAATTCCATTTTGTGAAAAATAAAATTAAATAAATAAATACAAACTCAATTTCATCTTCTTCTCAAAGAAAGAGAGAGAATGTTGAAGCTTGCAGGGTAACATGAAGGCTGAAACAGGTTCGAGAAAAGAATTTGAGCAATGAAAAAATTCATCACTTTGGTTGTGCTGTATACAATTTTGTAGGAAAATGAAAAAGAAGATCATGGGTAATTTGGGAAAGCACATCAGCCACCAAAAATTGAATTCCCAAATTGCTTTTGAGTTGCCGCAAAAACTCCAATTTGTGGCTTCTAGCAGACGTGAGTTTGGGGGGTTGAATCAAGTTTCGCAGAATCACTTTTTTCAGTTACCCAAACACCACAAAAATAGCAAAACTGCGTTTGAATGCTCCAGACTCACGTTTGAACCCACAAAACGTGTAACCAAACGAGCGCTAAATGATTGGTTTAAGGTGTTCTGATCAATTATTATAGGCGTACCAATAGCCCCAACAATCTCAAATAAAATTCTAGGTTGCCAATGTTGTAATTTTTGAGATAATTTTTATTTCAAAAGTATTTTTGTGTTAAGTGATTTAACCATGTGAAACTATTAAACTCAAGGATTAACTTGCTTACTTGGTCAAAGAGTTATGTGTCATTTATTAACGTCTATAATATATTATGCACATGTCTTTCATGATTAAAAGTAGGAACTGCCACTAACTCATGTAACGTGTCATCCTTAATTTTTTCTTCACAAAAAATGGGCATGGCTATATATTCTTGCAATCAGTAACACAAGAAATATGAAAAGAAAATACACGTATACCTCAAAAAGAAAAAAAAAACTTGTTTTCTTCTGCTCCATTTTTCTTCCTGAGATAAACATCTGCCTGGTAAATTTGTGATTCTTGCTATTCTGTTACCTCCATAACTAGGAGAAGGACCTGTTGAATCCTGGGGAGTTTGCGCACATTAAGGCAGATAAATTCCAAGATTGTTATACCTGAGGTGTCGGTAATATTGATTTGAATGCAAACAACAACTTCAAATAACAACTACTTGATGCGTCGGTAATATTGATTTGAACGCAAACAGCAACCGCAACTTCAAATAACAATGAACCAGATTCTGCAAGACGAACTAGAAAGTAAATCTGGTTACAGAAAAATTTCGATAGAGTCTGTGAACACGCTCCAGAGAGTACTAAATCAGGTCCAACAATATGATTGACAAGTGATCCAATAATGTCATTATTCACCATCATGTCACGATGTTCCTCATCGACGACTGCTAGTGAGTCAATCTTGTTCAATGCATCTTTATATTCATGCCATTTGGCCAGGTAGGAATAGGATCGCTGGAGATCAACGTCAGAGAGGATTCTACAGGCCTCTTGGATTTCGGCTAAGGCTTCGGGGGATAAAGATGGATTAGGGTTCATGATAAACGGATACGACGACGACGAGGGTTTAGCCGGGATGTGACGATGGTGAGAAGCGGATATTAGGGTTTAGTGAGTGAGAATGCGATGTGACTAGAGACTTCACATCCTTCAGGTTGAGCCATATAAATTTCCTCTTCTAAATCACCGTTCAAAAATGCAGTTTTTACATCCCTTTGATGTATAACAAGTTTATAAATAGAAGCTAAAGTTATTAAAACCTGAATTGAAGAAATTCTCGTTACTGGAGCAAAAGTATCAAAATAGTCAACGTTTTCTTTTGGTTTTAATAGCTTTAGCTTATATGGCTCAACCTGAAGGATGTAAAGTCCCTAGTCACATCGCATTCTCACTCACTAAACCCTAATATCCGCTTCTCACCATTGTCACATCCCGGCTAAACCCTCCTCGTCGTCGTATCCGTTTATCATGAACCCTATGTAGTACCCCAATTTTGTCCTAAACCTTTTAAAACAATCAAAAATCAAAAAAATCAAAGAGGGAGAAAAAGTCAAAGTCAACAGAAAAGTCAACATTTCAAAAATGCTGACTTCGCACTGCGAAGCTCACTTCGCACTGCGAAGTCTGCGATTTTTCTGCAGATTTTTGATGTTTTTGATTTAATTCCAGATTTTGTTGCATATCATTTCCATGTTTATTTTAATCAGCATTCATGGCTATTTGGGCCAAGCAAAACCAGAAATGAGAGACTTGCCATTAATGCCAAGGTTGGAAGCTTTTTCTTCCAACCTAGCATGTGACAAGCAAGTGGGCTTGCCCTTGGGCAGCTCTTGTCCCTCCCAAGTGACCTGTTAACCACCCCAAGGTTGCCAGCCACCTGCTTGGTGACTTTTCTCCTGCTTGCTCCCCCCAAAACCAGTCAAACCAGCTGGATTTTTCACTTGAAAAAGCCATGAGTGCCTACCCTGTTTTGCAGCAGCTTTTCACCCTCTCACACCAGCCAATTGTAGCCTTTTGCATCCCCCAATCTCTGCACATCACAGTGCACGTTTTGATTGATCAACCATTGAGATTGCAAGGATTGATCCCCAAGCTTGGCCAATTGCATTTCAGCACTATTTCATCATCATTGCTATCCAAAATCTTTGAATTTGTGGCTAAAATCAGGCTGAGTCTTGACCCTTGGCACAAGGCAAGGTTGCCTCTATCCATTAGCATTTAATGCAAAGGTATTCAGCCTGATCCTAGCCCACAAATCAGCTAGATTTTGGGGATTTCTAATGATGAAATTGATTTGGTTTTGGCCTATAAATAGAAGGCAATGCCCAAGGTTCCAAACACTACTGATAACAGCAATTCAAGAGCATTATACACTACTCATTCCAGCTTACAAACACTTACAAACAACCAGAAAAAACACAATCCAAACACAAAGCCTCACAAAGTTCAAAACCATTACCAACATTCAAAACTTTTGCAAGAACCTTCAATCAATTCAAATCCATTGCAGCTGGAGCTTTGCTAAGGATCTCTGTAAGTTTCCAAGCTTTTGTTTTGCATTTTCAATTGTGTTTGCATAGCAATTTTGGTTCAAAACCTTTTGGTTCTAAAAAGCCCCTTTTGAATTTTTCAAAGAAATCCCAAGGTTTTCAAAACATCAAAACTGGTTTGTCCAGCCTTTTTCATCCCAAAAACTCAAAGCATTTCACCCACCTAAAAGGTCCTGAGTGTGTTCAGAAGTTGTTTCTGAACAAAAGTTCAGAAACAGCTTCTGAACTCAAAAATTCGCATACTTCGCAGTGCGAAGTCATGGTCGCAGTGCGACCATGACAGAACTCAGAATCTGAGTTTTGGTGTCCAAATGGCCAATTTTTGAGGTTCTAGCCCAGGAGCTCAGAACCTAAGAGTTTTTAAACCCATGTTTTTCAATCCATAACAAGGATTTTGCACAATTTTGACAAATTCACAAGTTCGTATGACCTTTTGTGGATAACTTGTAAAACAAGTTATGTTCCCAAACTTTCAAAACCATATGAACAAACCAGCTATGTTCATCATTTTAATCCAAACTTGAACAATAAATATTGTTCATGATTTTCAAAACTCAAGCGTGAACATACGCCAAATTTGTTCGCTTTTCAAAACAATCCGCAAAACGAGTCGAACTTGTGCGTTTTCTAGCAAAATTGCTAAATCTTTCCACTTTGGGTTTCAAACCAAATGTTTTGACATACCTTGGGATTTCTAAAAGAATTCTACCCAAAAACTTGAATGAAAAAGGGATGGTGTGACGTATGTCTCTCCATTGCCCCGATTGTACGAATGCGTGACGTATGTCTCGTCGCTCGGACAATCGTCATTCCATTTTCAATGTATCCAACCATAAACCAAACCAAAATCTTGGCCCCTTGTGGTCAATCCGAACCTTTTGGTCCCCCGTGGCCATTAGATTCGATCCCCCGACTCGTTTGAGTCACTCGGTCAATGTTCGACTCGTCCGAGTCCATTGTACCTGTTCTTGATCTCAGTGGATCAATCGAACAATCGCCCGACTCGTTGGAGTCCACTCGGTCAATGATTGACTCGTTTGAGTCCATTGCACCTCTCTTGGTCCCATAGCGACCAATTCGAACCCTTTTACCCTAACGGACGTACCTTTTAACAATTCTAGTGCGATTCGTGAACAAACGCTTAATAAGTCTCCCAAGCGCGAGCATACAAGCTACGTTTTAATCGCAAGAATTCGGTTAAAACATCGTCCATTTAAAATTAACCAACATATGTACGTTTTTCTACCAAAGAACTACGTACGCTTTGAATTCTCCGACTACCGGGAGATACGTAGGAGCAAGATCGACATCTTGTCAAGCGCAATAATAAAAACTTTCTTTTTTTTTCCCTTTCGTTTGTTTTTATCTCTTTCCCCCCCTTTTTATTATATTTTGACATAGATAAGCATGCGCGCGAAACATTTAAAAACAATTTAAGCTTTAGCCAAATAGAAGGTTCCCGTTGAGTACAACGGACGTGAGGGGTGCTAATACCTTCCCCTTGCGTAATCGACTCCCGAACCCGACAATGGTTGCGATGACCATCCTTTCCTCATCGTCAAAGGGTTTTATTATCGTTTCCCTTTAAACATAAAAAAAAACTTAAGGGTTTATCAACGTTCCCTTTACACAAAAACTTTGGTGGCGACTTCACAAAGGCCCTCCGAGCGTTTACGAACGACCTCGGGGGATTTGCGCGTTTTTTTAAAACGAGGTGCGCACAGCTGGCGACTTCACTGGGGAACGCTTTTTCCCACTAGCGAGTCAAGCCTAATCTATTTGGCTTTTAAAGCCAATTGTTTTTATTTTCTTTGCGTGCCATGCTTTTATTTTTATTCATTTATGTCATATCTATGCTTTATGTTTATATTTGCTTTATTTTGCTTTATATTCATATCATATATATCAAATGCGGGGGTTACTTGAGTGATGTTACTCCACATTGTTCGGGTTAATGCCGGACGTGTGAGGCTCTCTACCCGAGCTTGAGAAAAAAACTAAGTTAGAAGGAGGTTGTGTGCGGAAGCCCGCGTTGACGTATGTCCGTGAGGTAGGATGCCCAACCCCGCTTAGAGGAGATTTTCACGTGGAATTAATTGAAGTCATGTTGACGTATGTCCATAGACAACCCTAATTCCATATGAGATCTATGACTCTAGGGACCTCTTCTTAGGAAATATCATCTTTAGAGCCTACACGTGAGGATGGGGGGAAGTTCTGAACGTTCATATACCAAACCCCTGCATGTCATAACATTTGCATTCATAAATTTTTTTTTTTTGCATAAACAAAAAAAAGGGGCATATTTTTGCATACTCATTGCATTCATACATTTACATGCATTTTATGCATTTCAAAGCAAAACCCTCACATCATTCCCACACCAAAACATCAAAAAAGAAGTACCCGACCCGGTGTACAGTAGCGTTTCGGATGAGATCCGAGCAACCGGAAGGCCATCGAAATTCTGGAAATCATTTCTTTGTCCAAGTAATTTATCTTGTTTTTCGAAAAAAAAACAATCATTTTGCTCTTCCCAAGGCAAATGATTAATTTTTATGGGACCCCCATATTTCAAATCATTTTCGTCATTAATAAATTTGCAGTTTATTTTCAAAAAAGTTCGTTTTTCTTTCGTTCTTAAATAAATTTTCGCAACCCTACAAAAAAATCATCTCCACCAAAAATAACACTGCTACGATCCCTTTTGACTTCAATTTTCCAATTAACCAAACGGAAGGCGATAATGAGAATGATTTTGAACCTCCTGAAGGATTGTCCAGACTTGGGGATTAAGAGGATAGGGTAATACAACCTCACCAAGAGAACCCTCAAAAGTATAACACCACAGTTTCTCCCTCTGCCGGGGCACACTCTATAAGAGAAATCATGGTCTTACCCAGATGTGTGGGTAAATGTGAAGCAGTCATGCTCACCAAAGAAATCCATGAGGAGTCCTTCCAAACCCATGCCAAGACATATCACAAGTGTCAAATTAACGCCGACAAGGGGCACATACCACAAACACCTCTGAATGTCTTGACATCACCCTAACCTTTCTCTATGTGGGGCATAGACATGTTTGGAATGATTGAGCCAAAGGCTTCAAAAAGGGCACCAGTTCATACTAGTTGCCATCAACTGTTTCACCAAATGGGTCGAAGCAGCTTCCTATGCAAACATGACCAAACAAGTGGTCGCCCAATTCATCAAAAAAGAAACCATTTGCCGTTACAGCACTCCCCACAATTTCCCACAAAAAGCCAAGTCGTCATTGGCATTCCTCACATTCCCAAAAAAAAAAACAAAGCCCAATTTTCATTGGCATCCCCCAAACACAAAAAGCCAAGTCGTCATTGGCATTCCTCACAATTTCCAAACAAAAAGCCCAATTTCCATTGGCGCTCACAAACCCCATTTCCAATAAAAGCCCAATTTTCATTGGCATTCCCATCCAAAAAAAAAAAAAAATCAAAAAGCCCGACCTTGCTCGGAAGCCCAACAAAAGCCCGACCTTGCTCGGAAGACAAACAAAAGCCCGACCTTGCTCGGAAGCCAAACAAAAGCCCGACCTCGCTCGGCATCCAAACAAAAGCCCGACCTCGCTCGGCATCCCAAAAAAAAAAAATCAAAAAGCCCGACCTTGCTCGGAAGCCAATCATAAAAGCCCGACCTTGCTCGGAAGCCAACAACAAAAGCCCGACCTCGCTCGGCACCCCATCATAAAAGTCCGACCTCGCTCGGCATCCAAACACCCAAAGCCCAATTTTCATTGGCACTCGAACAAAATTCCAACCATGCTTGTCATCCAATCACGCCCAAAAGCCCAATTTCCATTGGCATTCACAAATGCAAACAAGGTTTGACCAACTAAACCCCATAAAAGAGAAACACCTCACAACATTTGAAATTCTGGCCAGGCAATACTTAAGAGAAAACAGGTTCTGAACCAAACAGGTTCTGAACAACACACAGGACACAATAATTTGCAAAACAGAGCACAAACACAAACACACACAGGCAGCAAATTAAAGTGCAGGAAAGTAAAAAAAAAAGGCACACAAGGTTTGTTAACCCAGTTCGGAGTAAACACCTCCTACTCTGGGGGATACCAATCCAGGAAGGAAATCCACTATTGGAATTAATCCTTAAGACTCAGACACTGACTCCCAGTTCTTATCCTAAGCAACCAATCTCCACCTAGTCAGACTTCTACCCAACTCTTGAGTATTAGAATCCTCTAACTTCCTATTCAAGCAACTAAACCCAGCTACTTGAACAACCTTTAATTAATCCCCTGTTTTTGAACAAAACTTCAAAGACTAAACTTCATTCGTACCTAGAGGCTTAGAATGAATTACAACTCAATGACAATCCTAAACCAACTCAAAACATATGAGTGGTGCACAAATAAAACTCTAAGTTAAAAAAACACAGACTCAATTTCTGAATTATAACTCTAAAAACGTGTCTTGAATAGCAGCAGCCCTCCTCCTTATATAGCCTTCAGTCTTGCAGCATAAATAACAAACTAATCTTCTGATTTGATTTGTTACTGAAATAAGATTGGTCCAATAATGTAACAAATAAAACTGTACTGAGTCTTTTAAAGATTATAACAGGAAAATATGAATTTCATATCTTTGAACCAAATCTTCAATAAAATCTTCTTCAAATAAATCAGCATTCTAGAAGCCATATGCGTGGATAAATCCTCAATAAATCTTGCAAAGATTCGCATAGAAAAACCTTGAAAATAACCAGCTTCTGATGAAGTCAACATAAGTCAACGCTGGCATCAGAACCTGAAATCAGCTTCTGAAGTGCTACAGTGCTTTCAGCTTCTGATGGCATTTTCAGCTTCTGAATGGCTTCAAAAATAAAAACTTCCAACTGAAGAAATGTTCATCATAAGGAAAAGCTTCTATTCCATACTTTGGTTTTGCCAAAACATGCAGCCAACACCAAAAGACTCAACAATCTCCCCCTTTGGCAAATTTTTGGCTAAAACCATCCAAGTTCTTCAATCACCCATAAAATCAACTCAGCAATGAAGAACTCCATAGTGATCAATCATAACTTAGTGATAAGCAGCGGATTCAGTTATGACTATCATGAAATACACAAAACAGCTTCAGTTTGATGGTATCAGAGCAAGTACTGATTAACAGCTTCAGTTCAAGGTATCAGAGCTACTGATCAACTCCTGATCATCACAAACACTCCCCCTGAACCAAACACTCCAGCTTCACAACACTCCCCCTGAACCAAACACTCCAGCTTCACAACACTCCCCCTGCAACTCAGCTTCTCAAAAAAAACACACAAACTCCCCCTGACTTCTGAACTGCAAAGAAACATGGTATCAGAGCATACTTCAGGAGCTGAGCACACTTCAGGACACACTTGATCTTCAGGAACACAGTATCACTCAGGATAACAACTATCATGAACTCCCCCTGAGACTCATACTCCCCCTCAATATCATCTTGACAGCTCTTCTTATATTGAATCTGAACACTGAGCTTCACAAGCAACTTCTGAACAACACTGAAAGCTGAACTAATTCTCTGAGCAGCAACACTTGGTATCAAAGCCAACACATTACATAAGATTTTCTCCCCCTTTTTAGCCACAAAATTCTGACAAATCTCAGACTTCAAATAGGAAATGAAATTAAACTTAGCATAGGCACAACTGGCAGGTACTCTACCTTCCTCACATCCAGTTTGCAGTGATTGCTATAACTCTTCATGCAAGCACACACCTAACTTGCTCCTTAAGTTTTCAAACTGCTTAGCATCCAAGGCCTTTGTGAAAATGTCAGCAACTTGTTCTTCAGTAGCTACATGTTCCAGCTGAATAATTTTGTCCTCCACAAGGTTTCTGATATAATGGTGCCTGATGTCTATGTGTTTAGTTCTGCTGTGCTGTATTGGGTTCTTAGAGATGTTGATAGCACTTAAATTGTCACAAAACAATGTCATTGTTCTTTGTTCAATGTTGTACTCCTCCAGCATCTGCTTCATCCATACCAATTGTGAGCAACTACTTCCAGCAGCAATATACTCAGCTTCAGCAGTTGACAATGAAACACAGTTCTGTTTCTTGCTGAACCAAGAAACTAAATTACTTCCTAGAAAGAAACATCCTCCTGATGTGCTCTTTCTGTCATCAGCACTTCCAGCCCAGTCAGCATCACAATAACCCATCAGTTCAGAACTTGAACTATGAGAGTACATGATTCCATAGTCACTTGTGCTATTCACATACTTCAGGATTCTCTTCACTTGTGTCAGATGACTCATCTTAGGATTAGCTTGGTATCTTGCACACACTCCAACAGCATAAGTGATATCAGGTCTGCTTGCAGTTAAATACAATAAGCTCCCTATCATGCTTCTGTACTGACTTTGATCAACTGATACTCCTTGTTCATCTTTGGTTAACTTCAGATGAGTAGCAGCTGGTGTCTTCTTATGAGCAGCAGACTCCATTCCAAACTTCTTCACTATGTTCTTGGCATACTTACTTTGAGAAATGAAGATTGTATCTTCCATTTGTTTGACTTGTAACCCAAGAAAATATGTCAGCTCACCAACTAGACTCATTTCAAATTCTGACTGCATTTGCTGAACAAACAGTTTGACCATCTTCTGAGACATCCCTCCAAACACAATATCATCCACATAAATCTGAGCTATCATCAGACTCCCATTTTCATCTTTCACAAACAAAGTCTTATCAGAACCTCCTTTTCTGTAACCTTGAGCCACAAGAAACTGAGTCAGCCTGTCATACCATGCTCTTGGTGCTTGCTTCAATCCATATAAAGCCTTCTTTAACTTGTAAACATGTTCTGGAAACTTAGGATCCACAAAACCCTTAGGTTGTTCAACATACACTTCTTCTTGCAGATACCCATTCAGAAATGCACTCTTCACATCCATCTGGAATAATTTGAACTTGAGAATGCAGGATACACCCAACAGTAGTCTTATGGACTCCAGTCTGGCCACAGGTGCAAAGGTCTCATCAAAATCAAGTCCCTCAACTTGAGTATAGCCTTGAGCAACCAACCTTGCCTTGTTTCTGACTACAGTACCACTTTCATCTGTTTTATTCTTGAATATCCACTTAGTCCCAATCACATTCAGCCCTTCAGGTCTTGGAACCAGATCCCACACTTCACTCCTTTTGAATTGATTCAACTCATCTTGCATTGCTTCAATCCAAAATTCATCAGTCAGGGCTTCTTTTACATTTTTAGGCTCAACCTTTGACACAAAGCATGAATCAGTAGCAGCAGCATCTGATCTCCTGGTTCTGACACCTTGATCTAAGCTTCCAATGATTAAGTCTTTAGGATGATCCTTCTGAACTCTAATTGATGGCCCTTTACCATTAGGAACTTGATCTGGTTGATCTTCTGCTTCTTCAGACTCTGAATGCTTTTCTGCTTCTGAAGTTTGTTCTTCTGAAGCTTCAGACTCTGGAACAACTTCAGGCTCACTTCTATCTTTCTCAGCAGTCAGATCATCAATTACCACATTAATGGACTCCATCACAACCTTGGTTCTAGAATTAAACACCCTGTAAGCTCTGCTGTTCACTGAATAACCCAGGAATATGCCCTCATCAGACTTAGGATCCAGCTTTCTCCTATTTTCTCTATCAGCCAAAATATAGCATCTGCTCCCAAAAACATGGAAATATTTGACTGTAGGCTTTCTCCCTTTCCACAATTCATACAGAGTTGATGTAGTACCCTTCTTCAAAGTGACTCTGTTGTGAATATAACAGGCAGTATTCATTGCTTCAGCCCAGAACATATATGGCAGCTTCTTTGCATGCAGCATAACTCTTGCACATTCTGCTAATGTCCTATTCTTCCTCTCAACTACACCATTTTGCTGAGGTGTGATAGGTGCAGAAAACTCATGCTTTATACCTTCAGAAGCACAGAATTCTGAAAAACTCTTGTTTTCAAATTCTTTGCCATGGTCACTTCTGATTCTGACTATGCCACAGTCTTTTTCTCTTTGTAGTTGAATGCATAAGTCTTTAAATACTTCAAAAGTATCAGACTTCTCTCTAACAAAGTTGATCCATGTGAATCTTGAGTAGTCATCTACCATTACAAAAGCATACCTCTTCCCTCCAATACTTTCTACTTGCATAGGCCCCATTAAATCCATATGAACAAGTTCTAGTACTTTAGTAGTTACCTGGTGAACTAATCTGGGATGAGACTTTCTTGTTTGTTTCCCAATTTGACAATCACCACAAACATTGTCCTTATTGATCTTCAGATTTGGTACACCTCTGATAGCTTCAGTACTTAGGATTTTCTTCATGCCTTTCAGATGCAGATGACCTAACTTCTGGTGCCAGAGCTTGACTTCCTCTTCTGTGCTCATAAGACAAGAAGTCAAACTTCTTTCTTCTTCAGAAACCCACAAGTAACAATTGTCTTTGGATCTGCAGCCTCTCATCTGAATCTCATCTTTCTGATCAGTAACAATGCACTCTTGCTTGTTGAAATTAACCTTTAAGTCTTGATCACAAAGTTGACTAATGCTGATCAGATTTGAAGTTAATCCTTCCACCAGTAGCACATCATTAAGTCTGGGCAAACCTTCTCTGATCAAATCACCAATACCCAGAATCTGACCTTTTACACCATCTCCAAATGTCACATAGCTTCTGGAGTATGATCTGATATTGCTCAGCAGCTTCTTCACACCAGTCATGTGCCTTGAACACCCACTATCAAAATACCAGTCTTCTTTTGAAGTTGCTCTCAAAGAAGTGTGAGCTATAAGGCCTACATTCTGAACTTTGGGCTTCCATACCTTCTGAACATTGTGTTTGGGGGCAGCTGGTTGCACTCTTCTATACTGAAAATGTTCAGGATAGCCATAAAGTTTGAAGCAGAATGGTTTGATATGCCCTTTCTTTCCACAATGATGACAGATCCATGGATGATTTCTCCTCCTTCTGTTTCTGAAAAATTTCTGGGGTTGCTTCTGAGGTAGCATCTGACCATGCTTCTGACTTTGCATCTGAACATGCTTCTGATCTTGCATCTGAGGTCTCTTCTGAGCTTGCTTCTGAGCTGGCAACTGGGCTTGTTTCTGAGGTTTCCTCTTTGATGTTCCAACTATAGAATCATGAGTTTGAGTAGCAGGAACAAAATTCATCTGTTTAGGAATCTGAGTCTGATCAACAAAACCTAAACCAGTTTTTCCTTGTTGCTGATTCCCCAAAATGTCCTCCAACTTATCAGTAGCAGAGTTCAACATCTTCACTTGCTTCTTCATTTGATCAAGTTGGGAGTTCAGTTGGTTCACTTCTTCTTTTAAATCTGAATTCTGTACTAACAGTTCACCTTTTTCAGCCTCCAGTTGTAGAATAGTCTCCTTCTGATCCAACACTTGTTTGCAAACCTCAGCACTTCTGGTATACAGCTTCTTGTAGTTATCAGCTAGTTCATCATATGAGGTTTTAGCAGCTTCAGACACATATGAGGCTTCAGACTCTGAGTCAAACTCTGAAAAGGTCTCAGATTCTAAACCAGGTTCCTTCTTCAAGATAGCTCCTGACCTTACAACCAGACCAGTATCACACATATCAGATTCACTAACATCATCATCTTCAGAACCATCATCAGACCATGAAATAGCTAGGCTCTTTTTCTGCTTCTTGAGAAAAGTGGGACATTCAGACTTGATGTGTCCATACCCTTCACACTCATAGCACTGCACACCTTTAGCTTGGTACTTTTCTCCTCAGACTTGGTCTTCTTCTCATCAGTTTGTTGCTTTTTGTTATTGACTCTGAAATTCTGACCTTTGGCTTTGGCTTTTCTGTTAACATTCTTCAGAATCTTGTTGAATTGTTTTCCCAGCAACACTAGAGCTTCTGATAAGTCATTATCCTCCTCATCAGACTCATGTTGATCATCAGCTCCTGAATTAACTGCAAATGCTATTCCTTTCCCTTTCTTATCAGGCTGTTTGCAGAATGCAGTCTCAAAATTAAGCAAAGACCCAATCAGCTCCTCAAGCTTCATAGTGGTGATATCATGAGCCTCTTCAATTGCTGTAACCTTCATGTTAAACCTTCTGGGCAGGGACCTGAGGATTTTTCTTACTAACTTCTCATCAGACATCTTTTCACCAAGAGAGTCAAAAGAATTTGCCATATCAAGCACATTCATATAGAAATCCTGGATATTTTCATCCTCCTTCATCTTCAGGTTCTCAAACTTGGTGGTCAGCAGCTGCAATCTAGACATCTTCACCTTAGAAGTTCCTTCATGAGTGGTCTTCAGAATTTCCCAAGCATCCTTAGCCACAGTACATTGTTTGATGAGTCTGAACATGTTCTGATCAACACCATTGAAGATAGCATTCAAAGCTTTTGAATTTCCCAGTGACAGATCATCCTCAGCTTTGGTCCATTCCTCCTCAGGCTTCAGAACCTCAGTCTTGTTACCATCTTTGTCTGTATACACAGGATGATCCCAGCCTTTAATCACAGCTTTCCAAGTCCTGCTGTCAATAGACTTTAGAAAAGCACACATCCTTGACTTCCAATACTCATAGTTTGTGCCATCTAGTAGGGGTGGTCTATTGACATAGCCTCCTTCTCTATCCATGCTTGCCAGATATTAAGTCCTCTGGATCTCACCCAAATTACAGGCAGGGTGCCTGCTCTGATGCCAATTGAAATTCTGGCCAGGCAATACTTAAGAGAAAACAGGTTCTGAACCAAACAGGTTCTGAACAACACACAGAACACAATAATTTGCAAAACAGAGCACAAACACAAACACACACAGGCAGCAAATTAAAGTGCAGGAAAGTAAAAAAAAAAGGCACACAAGGTTTGTTAACCCAGTTCGGAGTAAACACCTCCTACTCTGGGGGATACCAATCCAGGAAGGAAATCCACTATTGGAATTAATCCTTAAGACTCAGACACTGACTCCCAGTTCTTATCCTAAGCAACCAATCTCCACCTAGTCAGACTTCTACCCAACTCTTGAGTATTAGAATCCTCTAACTTCCTATTCAAGCAACTAAACCCAGCTACTTGAACAACCTTTAATTAATCCCCTGTTTTTGAACAAAACTTCAAAGACTAAACTTCATTCGTACCTAGAGGCTTAGAATGAATTACAACTCAATGACAATCCTAAACCAACTCAAAACATATGAGTGGTGCACAAATAAAACTCTAAGTTAAAAAAACACAGACTCAATTTCTGAATTATAACTCTAAAAACGTGTCTTGAATAGCAGCAGCCCTCCTCCTTATATAGCCTTCAGTCTTGCAGCATAAATAACAAACTAATCTTCTGATTTGATTTGTTACTGAAATAAGATTGGTCCAATAATGTAACAAATAAAACTGTACTGAGTCTTTTAAAGATTATAACAGGAAAATATGAATTTCATATCTTTGAACCAAATCTTCAATAAAATCTTCTTCAAATAAATCAGCATTCTAGAAGCCATATGCGTGGATAAATCCTCAATAAATCTTGCAAAGATTCGCATAGAAAAACCTTGAAAATAACCAGCTTCTGATGAAGTCAACATAAGTCAACGCTGGCATCAGAACCTGAAATCAGCTTCTGAAGTGCTACAGTGCTTTCAGCTTCTGATGGCATTTTCAGCTTCTGAATGGCTTCAAAAATAAAAACTTCCAACTGAAGAAATGTTCATCATAAGGAAAAGCTTCTATTCCATACTTTGGTTTTGCCAAAATATGCAGCCAACACCAAAAGACTCAACAGCATTGGGGCATGGACAGTTCAACAAGAAAGTTCGCTCTCGAGAATTTAGAGAAGGAGACTTAATGCTTGGGAAAAAGGATATTACCCACCCACAAGGATCCCCCTATCAATAAACTCCGGCGCATTCAAAAAAATATATATGCCAAAAAGAAAAAGAGCTCGCTAAATCGAAAACCCGAAAAGGGCGGTTTAGGCAATAGAGAGCGTCCTGGTAGATCGAAAACCTGAAAAGGCGGTCTAGGCAAAAATTAAGGACATCAAAAAAGGAAATATACCCCAGTGGACTGAAAACTCGAAAGAGCGGTCCAGGTAAAATTTAGGGGTTTCAAAAGAAAAAAAAAAAGAAAAAAAAGGCAAAAGACTGCGGCACGTGAGGTCCGGACAGAATTCAAGAGGGAAAGAATCAACCTCATTATCATCTTTCGAAAAACGAGTTATTTCGAAGTCATAGGGAAAGTAGCACGTGAAACCCAAGCAAATTTCCATTTGTCTTTTTGTTTCTTCTTTTCTCCCTATCTCAGTAATCACCTCTTATAGGGATTACATTTTCACGAATAGTTACCCATACAAGGGACTAAGTTTCGTTGAATCAAAGTCATTTTTTAAAACCTTCTCATTGTTATGCGTCCTTACTTGCTCATAAAATGTGTTTTTATTCATGATAAATAATGCATTGAAATATGGGAATAACATAAAAAACAAAAAAAACAAAAAATGTGTTTTTTACTTGGACGTTTAAATGTCGAAAGAATCTCGTTGGTCTCCGGCATTGCATCAAAGGACTCAAGACTTGAAAACTTTCATCAGTCACTTCAAGATCTTACTCTTCATCAGAAACTAATGCGTAGCTCACGACGCGTAAAACGCAAAGATCCCGGGTGTCAGAGGAACAAATTTCCCCAAATAAAGCTCACCCCCCATACATCTTTTTCATCCACTAAGGCCGGATATCGATCATGCTTCCAAAATGATCCTTATATCCCCAGTGAGATCACACCAATCAACAAAAGCCCGACCTCGCTCGGCAACCAACAAAAAGCCCGACCTCGCTCGGCAACCAAAATCAAAAAGCCCGACCTCGCTCGGCAACCAACAAAAAGCCCGACCTCGCTCGGCAACCAACAAAAAGCCCGACCTCGCTCGGCCACAACACACAAAGCCCAATTTTCGTTGGCAAACAATAAAGCCCAATATTCATTGGCAAACCAAAGAACTACGTAAGCTTTTAATTCTCCATCCCACCAGGAGATACGTAGGAGCAAGATCATCATCTTGTCAAGCACAACAAACCAAAGCCCAATATTCATTGGCCCACAATAAAGCCCAATTTTCATTGACATCCCCCAGGGAGTCTCAGCCCAAAACAAAAGGTCCAATCATTATTGGCAAACCCACACAAATCCCCAGGACAAGCCCGAACTACACCGGTTTTGATCCCATTCGGGTATGTAGGCAAAGGACCCTGTCCTTCCAAACCAACCAACCAAAAAAAAACCAAAGAAAGCGCCCGAACTACACCGGTTTTGATCCCATTCGGGTATGTAGGCAAAGGACCCTGTCCTTCCAAACCAACCAACCAAAAAAAAACCAAAGAAAGCGCCCGAACTACACCGGTTTTGATCCCATTCGGGTATGTAGGCAAAGGACCCTGTCCTTCCAAACCAACCAACCAAAAAAAAACCAAAGAAAGCGCCCGAACTACACCGGTTTTGATCCCATTCGGGTATGTAGGCAAAGGACCCTGTCCTTCCAAACCAACCAACCAAAAAAAAACCAAAGAAAGCGCCCGAACTACACCGGTTTTGATCCCATTCGGGTATGTAGGCAAAGGACCCTGTCCTTCCAAACCAACCAACCAAAAAAAAAACCAAGAAAGCCCAATCATCATTGGCGTAACCACAACCAAGATCGACTTTGCTCGGCACCCAACCAGCATCCCACATATCATGCATAGCTTAATTCATGCATCATGTCAACATAATTCATGCATCATGTCAATTTCATTCATGCATCATGTCAATTTCATTCATACATCATGTCATTTTCATTCATGCATGCATATACAAATCATTCATACACATGCATCCTCAACAAGGATTCTCCAGTGAGTATCACATATTCACCAGCATCCATCAACAGTTAAGTAAGCGTTCCCCAGTGAACCTCCTTCACCAACTGTCCCCTATTCCCCAGCAGGAATCTTTGTTTGAGTCTATCTCATATCATATTGCATTGCATATCACACTGCATATCATACTGCATAACATGCATCATACAATCATGTTTTCCGGTTCAACCAGGGGCACCTATTTAGGGTAGGACCATTTTAGCTTAGGTATCGACCTCTAATGTAAGCGGCTAGATAAGATCACCTCACTCAATGTTTCGACCTTCAGTGTTAGCGGCTGAATAAGATCACTCCACTCGTTAGGAATCGACCTTCAGTGTAAGCGGCTGAATAAGATTACCTAGCTTAGGTATCGACCTCTAGTGTAAGCGGCTAGATAAGATCACCTCACTTAGTGTTTCGACCTTCAGTGTTAGCGGCTGAATAAGATCACTCCACTCGTTAGGAATCGACCTTCAGTGTAAGCGGCTGAATAAGATTACCTAGCTTAGGTATCGACCTCTAGTGTAAGCGGCTAGATAAGATCACCTCACTCAGTGTTTCGACCTTCAGTGTTAGCGGCTGAATAAGATCACTCCACTCGTTAGGAATCGACCTTCAGTGTAAGCGGCTGAATAAGATTACCTAGCTTAGGTATCGACCTCTAGTGTAAGCGGCTAGATAAGATCACCTCACTCAGTGTTTCGACCTTCAGTGTTAGCGGCTGAATAAGATCACTTACTCGTTAGGAATCGACCTTCAGTGTAAGCGGCTGAATAAGATTACCTAGCTTAGGTATCGACCTCTAGTGTAAGCGGCTAGATAAGATCACCTCCCTCAATGTATCGACCTCTAGTGTAAGCGGCTAGATAAGATCACACCCATCCTCAGGAATCTACCTTCAGTGTAAGCGGCTGGATACGATTACCTTCATCCCCAGTGGATCTACCTCCAGTGTTAGCGGCTGGATACGATCAACTCTTTCAAAATCATTGCATGTGCATATTTTACTTTTACTGCAATCTTTTCATTTCGCGAAGGACAAAATTCGGGTCCTTCTTTTACTTAATTGGTCTTCGCAAAGAGTTCATGAGATGCCCTCGACACTCACGCACTCTATGCAAAGACACAATTAAGTAGGGGCAGCTGTAGTACCCCAATTTTGTCCTAAGCCTTTTAAAACAATCAAAAATCAAAAAAATCAAAGAGGGAGAAAAAGTCAAAGTCAACAAAAGTCAACAGAAAAGTCAACATTTCAAAAATGCTGACTTCGCACTGCGAAGCTCACTTCGCACTGCGAAGTCTGCGATTTTTCTGCAGATTTTTGATGTTTTTGATTTAATTCCAGATTTTGTTGCATATCATTTCCATGTTTATTTTAATCAGCATTCATGGCTATTTGGGCCAAGCAAAACCAGAAATGAGAGACTTGCCATTAATGCCAAGGTTGGAAGCTTTTTCTTCCAACCTAGCATGTGACAAGCAAGTGGGCTTGCCCTTGGGCAGCTCTTGTCCCTCCCAAGTGACCTGTTAACCACCCCAAGGTTGCCAGCCACCTGCTTGGTGACTTTTCTCCTGCTTGCTCCCCCCAAAACCAGTCAAACCAGCTGGATTTTTCACTTGAAAAAGCCATGAGTGCCTATCAGCTAAATCCATTAGCATTTAATGCAAAGGTATTCAGCCTGATCCTAGCCCACAAATCAGCTAGATTTTGGGGATTTCTAATGATGAAATTGATTTGGTTTTGGCCTATAAATAGAAGGCAATGCCCAAGGTTCCAAACACTACTGATAACAGCAATTCAAGAGCATTATACACTACTCATTCCAGCTTACAAACACTTACAAACAACCAGAAAAAACACAATCCAAACACAATGCCTCACAAAGTTCAAAACCATTACCAACATTCAAAACTTTTGCAAGAACCTTCAATCAATTCAAATCCATTGCAGCTGGAGCTTTGCTAAGGATCTCTGTAAGTTTCCAAGCTTTTGTTTTTCATTTTCAATTGTGTTTGCATAGCAATTTTGGTTCAAAACCTTTTGGTTCTAAAAAGCCCCTTTTGAATTTCAAAGAAATCCCAAGGTTTTCAAAACATCAAAACTGGTTTGTCCAGCCTTTTTCATCCCAAAAACTCAAAGCATTTCACCCACCTAAAAGGTCCTGAGTGTGTTCAGAAGTTGTTTCTGAACAAAAGTTCAGAAACAGCTTCTGAACTCAAAAATTCGCATACTTCGCAGTGCGAAGTCATGGTCGCAGTGCGACCATGACAGAACTCAGAATCTGAGTTTTGGTGTCCAAATGGCCAATTTTTGAGGTTCTAGCCCAGGAGCTCAGAACCTAAGAGTTTTTAAACCCATGTTTTTCAATCCATAACAAGGATTTTGCACAATTTTGACAAATTCACAAGTTCGTATGACCTTTTGTGGATAACTTGTAAAACAAGTTATGTTCCCAAACTTTCAAAACCATATGAACAAACCAGCTATGTTCATCATTTTAATCCAAACTTGAACAATAAATATTGTTCATGATTTTCAAAACTCAAGCGTGAACATACGCCAAATTTGTTCGCTTTTCAAAACAATCCGCAAAACGAGCCGAACTTGTGCGTTTTCTAGCAAAATTGCTAAATCTTTCCACTTTGGGTTTCAAACCAAATGTTTTGACATACCTTGGAATTTCTAAAAGAATTCTACCCAAAAACTTGAATGAAAAAGGGATGGTGTGACGTATGTCTCTCCATTGCCCCGATTGTACGAATGCGTGACGTATGTCTCGTCGCTCGGACAATCGTCATTCCATTTTCAATGTATCCAACCATAAACCAAACCAAAATCTTGGCCCCTTGTGGTCAATCCGAACCTTTTGGTCCCCCGTGGCCATTAGATTCGATCCCCCGACTCGTTTGAGTCACTCGGTCAATGTTCGACTCGTCCGAGTCCATTGTACCTGTTCTTGATCTCAGTGGATCAATCGAACAATCGCCCGACTCGTTGGAGTCCACTCGGTCAATGATTGACTCGTTTGAGTCCATTGCACCTCTCTTGGTCCCATAGCGACCAATTCGAACCCTTTTACCCTAACGGACGTACCTTTTAACAATTCTAGTGCGATTCGTGAACAAACGCTTAATAAGTCTCCCAAGCGCGAGCATACAAGCTACGTTTTAATCGCAAGAATTCGGTTAAAACATCGTCCATTTAAAATTAACCAACATATGTACGTTTTTCTACCAAAGAACTACGTACGCTTTGAATTCTCCGACTACCAGGAGATACGTAGGAGCAAGATCGACATCTTGTCAAGCGCAATAATAAAAACTTTCTTTTTTTTCCCTTTCGTTTGTTTTTATCTCTTTCCCCCCCTTTTTATTATATTTTGACATAGATAAGCATGCGCGCGAAACATTTAAAAACAATTTAAGCTTTAGCCAAATAGAAGGTTCCCGTTGAGTACAACAGACGTGAGGGGTGCTAATACCTTCCCCTTGCGTAATCGACTCCCGAACCCGACAATGGTTGCGATGACCATCCTTTCCTCATCGTCAAAGGGTTTTATTATCGTTTCCCTTTAAACATAAAAAAAAAACTTAAGGGTTTATCAACGTTCCCTTTACACAAAAACTTTGGTGGCGACTTCACAAAGGCCCTCCGAGCGTTTACGAACGACCTCGGGGGATTTGCGCGTTTTTTTTAAACGAGGTGCGCACACCCTAATCCATCTTTATCCCCCGAAGCCTTAGCCGAAATTCAAGAGGCCTGTTGAATCCTCTCTGACGTTGATCTCCAGCGATCCTATTCCTACCTGGCCAAATGGCATGAATACAAAGATGCATTGAACAAGATTGACTCACTAGCAGTCGTCGACGAGGAACATTGTGACATGATGGTGAATAATGGCATTATTAGATCACTTGTCAATCATATTGTTGGACCTGATTCAGTACTCTCTGGAGCGTGTTCACAGACTTTATCGAAATTTTTATGTAATCAGATTTACTTTCTAGTTCGTCTTGCAGAATCTGGTTCATTGTTATTTGAAGTTGCGGTTGTTGTTTGCGTTCAAATCAATATTACCGACGCATCAAGCGGTTGTTATTTAAAGTTGCGGTTGCTGTTTGCATTTAAATCAACATTAACGACACCTCAGGTATAACAACCAATATCCCAAAGGAAGATAATGAAAACGAACCCATACTATGAGTTTGTTTTTTATCGGAGGGATTAAAATCAGGTGACTAGCGAGATAGACACAACAATCCCAGATTCAAGTTCCAAGCACCACTCGACCAAAGAGTTCTAAGATCCTTATCACAGGAGAAGCGAAATTCAAAAAAGGCTCGACCCAAGGGAATCATCTTCCACTGATGGATGGATTTCCATAAACACAAAAGTTTATCGCGCAAGTCCTTAGAAGATAATGGCTTATCACTGTTAGTTGCGTAACAAAAGTAAGTATTTTTATATTATCGTCTCCACAGGGATTAGTGCGCTATCTCGAGCCGTTCAACAATCGTTATCGTTTTGAGTGTTGGGTTTATAACTTGTTTGCATCTAAACTATTGGAATCTAAAAGCGGTAATAAAACGATAAGTAATAGGGAATAAAAGCGTTGAGATCGGAGTTCCTCAATCAAGCATCGAAAATAATCCAATAATCATGCATATGAATTCTAGCGTTTTAGCGAAATTATCACGTATCACTCGACAACGTCATTCGTGTCCAAATGACGTTGTGAGATCGATCGTATCGTTTAATCGACGATTTCCCAATCTATCAAACGATCCGAAAGCATTACGTTCCGACACTTTATGCGATTATCAAAACCAAATTCCATGTCTAGAATTTCTTATTTTGATAGAAGATTATTCTAAACCTAGATTCAAAAGTATTTGTCAATAACAATTGAATCAAGCATGAGAATGAAAAGCAAGAATAACTTCAATAACACATAAATTGCTAAAATCATATATTTGCATAATCAAATATTACATCTAAGCTAGATAAAGTACCTCCAATCCCAACAAAGGGAGTTAGTTGTTCATTTTCATGACAACTATACAAAAGTGTAAAGAAAGATGAAGATCCAAGCCTAAGTTCTTGATTTCCCAAAGAGTCTTAGTTGATTCCACACTCCAATCACTCTTGCTCCATGAAGATCAAAGCTTCTAGCCCTATTTTCTATCTAAAAACTATATCCTAATAATATTACACACTGTAATAATAATGTTCTTAGCAAAAAAGTATGAAACAAAGCTTAAATACTAAAAGTTGAAAGTGACATCTCGCTCGGCGAGATTTCACTTGCCCGGCGAGATTTGCTGTCTTTGCCAGTGGTTTTCAGCCACGTCTTCAGTAGCATTAAACCGCCCTTGGGATCTCGCTGAGCGAAAAATATTTCGCTGAGCGAAATCAAGCTCCTCTGCTCCTGAAAATCCCTGCCTGAGCTCGCCATTCGCTCGCCTTGAGCTCGCTGGGCGAGTTTAGCAGATTCTTTTCTTCATGTTTCTTTGCTCAAATCATGTCCTGGCTTTTGCATTTTCCTGCACAAATGGATGGGGAAAGAAGTAAAAGCAATATTGGGCATTTGATCAGTGATTATGAGCTTTTCCCATGATAACTTGCAAAACAAGCTACTTAAGTGCATAAATTAACTATGCTTTTTAACTCATTTTTGGCACTTATCACAGTCCCCAACTTAAATCTTTGTTTGTCCTCAAACAAAGGACTCAAAAGAAATGGAAAAATCAAGGTTTTGGACAAAAGTACAATACATGCAAAGAAATGAAAAGTTTTCAGATGACATAATTCAAATGTGGATTGCGCGGGCAAGTATGAAGTTTCTCATTAATCTAGATATATACTACGAATGCGGCATAAGTCCTAAACACAAAATTTACATCACACAATTCAAATCAATAACATAATTAACAATGAACCACACCTAACACACTTCTTTGAAAGTAAATAAGCAAATTGAAATCATGAAGTGAGGGTTTTGAACACTCATCCGGCAATTCTGCTAACAACTTGATTAAGTTATGTGTCCATCCAAATATCATCTCAAAAAGCACAAAAGCATAGATCAAAAGGTCTTTGAGGGTTGTAACTTGGCTTGGTTTCCAAAAGAAATGTCATATGTGGGAAACATTGAATTCAAATGGCCAAGCATAGAGGAACATTCTTTCTATTTACACAACTTCCTCCAAAATTTCATTCTCAACCCTTGGTGATATACTAGTAGTACTTTGATCTTGACAACTTTTTCTATTTATTGAATTTTTCTCTTTTTTCTTTTCTTTTTCTTGGTTCCTTTTCTTTCTTTTTTTTTCTTTTCTTTTTCTTTTTCTTTTCTTTTTCTTTGTTGTCAAGATCAATTACAAAATTCACCATTTACTTGACATACAATACCTCCCTTTTCTCCCAAACTTATTCAAAATGATACCCTAATTGAATGTTCCTTTATCAATAGGCAAGGGACAAATAAACATGATGGTTAAGGGTTCAAAATGAAAATACAAATATCAGAATCCAATAGTGATTTAACTATGAACTGGATTTTGAAAAACTTGGGCAAATTCACTAAGAATTGTGCTTATGAATATTGACAGTTCATAGTTAAGGATTCTGATTCATTAGGCTCAAATGGGGTTATCAAATACTCACTCTCTCACTGGGTAGGCTTTTTGTGGTCAAGTGTTTATCCTCAATTTCAAAAAGAATGCCTTGATCATTTCAGTGCTTTCATACAATTCAAAACAATTATTAGATTTAACATAAAACAACCGAGTAAAACAAAAATGCCGGTCTCCTGCATATATACATATACTTTGAGGATTCCTCACATTTAGGCTAGTTCTAAGTGGTTCACATAATAAACATGTTATCGCGTAAAACTGTATGAGATAAATTTTTGTGCAAAGTACTCATTTCAAATTCAAGTACACACCTAGAAAAGCAAGAAACAAGTACCTTGGCTTTGCACTTTGTCACAAATTTTATAACATAATCACACACTTGATACTTTGCTGTTAAAGAGCTTATCAGTAAGCTTCGCTCAGCGAAGTAATGTCTCGCTCCGCGAGAATGACAGGTTTCAGAATTTTCAAAAATGCAGCAATTCAAAAGACTTGTCAATTTTAGTTTTACCTATAGTTACTAAAAAGCATTAATAAAGCATAAAAACTTACAAAATTGGGTTGCCTCCCAACAAGCGCTTGTTTTACGTCGTTAGCTCGACGCCTGATTCGTTAGGGTGGCCAAAATGAGACGGAACGCACATCAGCCTTTGTATTCCTTTGTTTTGGGAGGAATTCCATGAACTTGAAGTATAGCTGTTGTGGAGTCCATAACCTCCCTATCCAGAGTTTGATGAACAAGGAACAAATCCTATCTTTTACAAACTCAAGTTCTGCCTTGCTCACTTTCATCCCCTTCTTTTCACAAGTTTCTTCCTTGTTAAGAAACTGTTCTATTTTCTCAGTATCCATCACTTCTTCACTATCAACAATTCTGGCCTCTTCAGTATCTGACCTTTCTTGAGAAAGTTCTAATTTGTGTGGTATCTCTATTTCTTCCACTAATTTCCTTATACCACATCCTTCTAACATTAACTCTTCCTCACTTTCATCAACATCGTCTTCAACAATCTCTCCGAATTCCAAAGTGGATTGATTGTTGGTCTGAACATCCATGATTCTTGATGAAAAATTTAATTGAACTTGCAAAAGTTCCAATTGGATTGATAACGCTCTCAATCTTTGGTTGGTATTTTGCATGTTGATCATGGATTGTTGCATGAACATATTCAAAGTATTTTCCGTTCTTGCCATTTGTTCATCTTCAGAAGGATATTGTTGATACTGTTGATAGGATTCATACTCAAATGGAGTATAGAAGTTGAAATAATCATGATGATCAGCCATGATTTCCTTTATGTTGAGAATCTGAAACGAGTGTAACTAACAAGAAAATTTTCTTTGTATAACAAAGAGGGTTAATGCACACACAGTTTTATAATGTACAAAAGAAACGAAAAATATTAACACGATATATACAAAAGCTCAAAACAATACAAATTATTGCAATGCTCAAAATATCTAAACACTAATCCTCGGCAACGGCGCCATTTTGTTAGTTGCGTAACAAAAGTAAGTATTTTTATATTATCGTCTCCACAGGGATTAGTGCGCTATCTCGAGCCGTTCAACAATCGTTATCGTTTTGAGTGTTGGGTTTATAACTTGTTTGCATCTAAACTATTGGAATCTAAAAGCGGTAATAAAATGATAAGTAATAGGGAATAAAAGCGTTGAGATCGGAGTTCCTCAATCAAGCATCGAAAATAATCCAATAATCATGCATATGAATTCTCGCGTTTTAGCGAAATTATCACGTATCACTCGACAACGTCATTCGTGTCCAAATGACGTCGTGAGATCGATCGTATCGTTTAATCGACGATTTTCCAATCTATCAAACGATCCGAAAGCATTACGTTCCGACACTTTATGCGATTATCAAAACCAAATTCCATGTCTAGAATTTCTTATTTTGATAGAAGATTATTCTAAACCTAGATTCAAAAGTATTTGTCAATAACAATTGAATCAAGCATGAGAATGAAAAGCAAGAATAACTTCAATAACACATAAATTGCTAAAATCATATATTTGCATAATCAAATATTACATCTAAGCTAGATAAAGTACCTCCAATCCCAACAAAGGGAGTTAGTTGTTCATTTTCATGACAACTATACAAAAGTGTAAAGAAAGATGAAGATCCAAGCCTAAGTTCTTGATTTCCCAAAGAGTCTTAGTTGATTCCACACTCCAATCACTCTTGCTCCATGAAGATCAAAGCTTCTAGCCCTATTTTCTATCTAAAAACTATATCCTAATAATATTACACACTGTAATAATAATGTTCTTAGCAAAAAAGTATGAAACAAAGCTTAAATACTAAAAGCTGAAAGTGACATCTCGCTCGGCGAGATTTCACTCGCCCGGCGAGATTTGCTGTCTTTGCCAGTGGTTTTCAGCCACGTCTTCAGTAGCATTAAACCGCCCTTGGGATCTCTCTGAGCGAAAAATATTTCGCTGAGCGAAATCAAGTTCCTCTGCTCCTGAAAATCCCTGCCTGAGCTCGCCATTCGCTCGCCTTGAGCTCGCTGGGCGAGTTTAGCAGATTCTTTTCTTCATGTTTCTTTGCTCAAATCATGTCCTGGCTTGCATTTTCCTGCACAAATGGATGGGGAAAGAAGTAAAAGCAATATTGGGCATTTGATCAGTGATTATGAGCTTTTCCCATGATAACTTGCAAAACAAGCTACTTAAGTGCTTAAATTAACTATGCTTTTTAACTCATTTTTGGCACTTATCAGTCACCACGAGACAAAACTAACCTTCCATGAAGGTAGTTATTGCAATTAGCTAGACCAGATTGGTATACTTCTTCTGAAATCTTGATTGGAAGAGAATTACCTTTTAAACAAGGTTTTGGGAGATGAGACACATCTACTCCAACTTTGCCGACGAGTGCTTGCGCAAAACTGCGAGTAGAGACAACACGTGAAACGACAGAAGGCTTCGGAGAAGAGGAGGCTACACAAGCCCAAGGACAAACGAAAGGCTCAACTGAAGCAGACATTGCAAGACCACGCGCGATTCTGACGAATTGATCTTGTACCCTCCGAAACCAGAACAACTGCGATCAACCACTGCATAAGAGAACACCGCAACAACAAACAAGCAACCCGAGTAGAACCCTAGACCCGATCGGAACAGGGAGGTTCACATCAACAGAGAACCCAGATCGTGAAACACAGATCAGAACCACAAAAGCTACCAAAACCAGAACCCAGATCTCGAAATGGAAGAAGGAAGAAAACGGATGTGAGCAAAGCAACGATGGGAGGAAGACTAGCCACCGTGAGAGCCGGTGGTGGCCATTTAGGAGCTGTCAGCGGGCAGACCCATTACGGGTTACTGTTCATCGAGTTCTTTTCCAAGTCAATACTTGGAGATATCTTCATAGGCTTTAACACATGTGTTGTAGTTTTTTTTTCATCTTGTTATTAGAACTCTTTTAAATTTAATTTTTAGTATTATGTATTGTAATTAGCATGAGTTGACACATGTAAGTTTTTATTAGAATTTCATTTTGATTTGTCATTTGTGCTTGATTCTCAAATGTATGTATAGGAGATATAAACTCCATCGTTCCTTTTCATTATTTCATTTCATTTTTCTAGTAAATTAGATACTTCTTGTCAAAAAAAAAAGTAACTTAGATACTTTTTATAAACTAAAAATTGTGTGTCTTTCATTGACAGGGACGTTGCATTTTTCATATAGAGATCGATGTTTGAATCCTAGAACCCTTATTTATTCATTTTTAAATTGAAATTCTAGTCATTAGACTACGCGGCAAAAACTAAAGGGTTAACAAAAAAAAACTAGCATACTCCCTAAGCACAAACAAAAAAAAGTTCTATTTGATTTTGCTAGAATTCTTATGCTTACCTCTTGTCTGAATCACCTGAATTTTGTGGAGAAAATTATGATTGAATGTGTGGTTTTAGATACTAAAATTATTTAGGAACAGGGATCAAACTTTGGTGATGATTTTTTTCAAAGTGAAGTTAATCTAGATTTTGACTTTTTATATAGATTTGAATCCTTTTATTTGTGTGATTTGGAGGAAAAAGGGGGTAAGATTGAAGCATTGTTGGGTGAATTAATCGCAAATTGAGAGAAGTCGCCAAAAACAAAAGGGAGTGTTGATATAAAAGGGAAAAATATTATGAAAGTTGCTTTTCCCACTTCATGAAAAGCTAAGAAACATCAATATTTTACGTTTTTAACCCCAGCGGCAGTTAACTGCCAATGGGAAGGACGCGGCGGCAGTTAACTGCTGATGGGATTCGGCGGCAGTAACTGCCGATGCGAAGGAAACCAGCGGCAGTTAGCTGCCGTTGGCATGTTTTGCCTATATTTTCTAAAACTTCACATTTTTTTCATCTTAATGTGAACAAAAACGATAAAATGAGTGAACAAAACGATAAAATGACATGCGATTAAAGTGAAAATGCTAAAAAAAAAGGCAGCTAATTTTTTAACTTAAAAATTGTTTTTAATTTTTTTAAAAACAGATTTAATTTTAACAAAAACTAATTCTAACAATTTATAAAAACTGATTTTAAAAAAATCAGTTTTTCTTTAAATTGTTAGAATTAGTTTTTTTTTTTAAATTAAATCTGTTTTTAAAAAACTGATTTTTTAAAATCAGTTTTTTTAAAAAATTAAAACTATGTTAGAATTAGTTTTTGTTCAAATTAAATCTGTTTTTAAAAAAATTAAAAACAGTTTTTAAGATAAAAAATTAGCTGTCTTTTTTTTAGCATTTTCACTTTAATCGCATGTCATTTTATCATTTTTGTTCACTCATTTTATTGTTTTTGTTCACATTAAGATGAAAAAAATGTGAAGTTTTAGAAAATATAGGCAAAACATGGCAACGACAGCTAACTGCCGCTGGTTTCCTTCTCATCGGTAGTTAACTGCCGCCGCGTCCTTCCCATCGGCAGTTAACTGCCGATGGGGTTAAAAACGTAAAATACTGGTGTTTCTTAGCTTTCCTTGAAGTGGGAAAAGCAACTTTCAAATATTATTATGGATGGGAATGGTGGGTCCAAAGAAGTTAGAGGGGAGGATATTTCAGTGATGGATGTAGCAAATTTTTTAAATTCTGATTGGGTGAAGGCTTATACAAGGCTTCCTTTTAATGAGATAAAATATATGTTAAATGCGATGAAGAGATGTAGGAAAAAAATGTCGAAAGAAAATATTAGTAGTCTTTCTAATATTTATGGTTAAGAAAACAGTAGTATTCTTCTTCGTCTATTAAAGGTGACTAGATGAATATTGAGTGATTTTGCATGATGTAGTGGTGGAAGATGTGAGGGATAGGGAAGAGCGTTTGTGTTAAATTTAAGGGCGAGAAAAAGAAACACTCGAATATCATGAAATCCAATGAATTGCTTGATCTTCGGACATAATCCACTTTCAAACTTCACACACTTAGACACCTCAACTCCCACAACATTGTAATGCGGGCAAAAGCAGGAAAGCTCCTCAAACTTAGCAGCATAATCAGCAATAGACATATTCCCTTGCTTCAATTCAAGAAACTCAATCTCCTTCTTACCATGGACATCAGCTGGAATATACTTTCCTAAGAACTCCTCCTTAACTACTTCCCAAGTGATAGCAGCACCAACAACTTCTAACCTCTAACGAGTATTTTCCCACCAATACTCAGCTCCTTCCGTCAACATGTGTGTCGCCAAACGGACCTTCTGCTCATTAGTAGTTGCCATAGCCCTGAAGACCCTCTCAATCCCTTGCAGCCAAACTTGTGCACCTTCATGGTCATACCTTCCCTTGATAGTAGGCGGGTTGTTCCTCACGAACCAATCCAAATGATGCTCATCCGTCCCTCCATTCTGATTCTGTTGTCCCTGCATAGCAGCATTTGCCTAAGCCAAAGCTTGTGCCATTGCAGTCATGGCATTTGCAATCGCTTGATCATTCCTTCCAGCCAGCTCGTTCTACACGTTCATGAACCACCTAGTTAGAAAGAGCAAGTATCGAAGGTATTTACATACCACTCACATACAAGGAAAATAAAGAAGTGTTGGCCCGGACTGGACCAACCAGACTCTGACACCAACTTGTAACACCCTAAACCCCACAAAACATTTTCCAATGGAAATTCAATGAATAATAATAAAGCACCCAAGGGTGTCACGTATCTCATCAAAATCAAAGTTTTAATTCAAAACAAATGAAACGTCGCAGCGAATAGTTATCTCAAAACACCACAAAAAGACATCATAGTTTTATACATCAACGGGATTCAAAAGAATCCTAACAAAGTCTGAAAACAAAGATAAAATCCCCAAAATCCTAGTGTCACAAATCAGAGCTTTGACTCTAAAGACTCCTAAAGCAATAACAAAGTGAGTATGCTCCAAAGCCATCCTCAAGAACTCACAGATACTAGACTTCCTCTTCCTTCAAATCTACATCACAAGGGCATAGGCGGAAACCCACAAGAGAGGGTGAGAAATACTCAACATAAAGGAAAATACAACACATGTATAACTTCAAGGTAACTATACATCATATATGCAAACATTCATCACAATCAGACATTATTCACATTCTGCATATACATATATAAATATATAGATATATATATAAATATATAGATATATATATATATATATATATATATATATATATATATTCATGTCGTCAAGGTTAATAAGTCTCAATCATCATCTTATACGCATATACAAACATCAACGACAATTAAAGATATCAAATTGACATGTAGCAGAGTGTACATCATTCACACATTACTACAACAAAAGCACATCATTAAATATCGCATCTCCAAATATTCACATCATCTTACAACACACCGTCAAATTGCACATCATCAAATATTCACATCTTCACATAATACACTGTCAAATCTCACATCATCAAATACACTTGCAGTTATATATGCAATGTACCTAACTCGACTCTATATGCATGTAGTACCATATGAGGTATGTTACTTATTTCATCCACACCATCTTTAAATACAACATCGTCAAATAGACTCGACCATGAATGCATGAATGGCAAATGACCACATCAACATTACACATCATTCAATGAATTGGCAATACCCATCTTTAAACAGAACCATCGTCAAATACAATATCGTCAAGTAGCACCTCACTTATACATCGTTAAATACTTATGATTAAATAACACATCATCAAATACACACCATTACACATCCTTAAACAATACCTCTTAAATATCATCAAACATCCATCTTCATATATTAATGAATACTCATAATCATATATCATCAACTATTCCTCATCATATATAATTCAAGCACGCATCATTTTATACATCTTTATTTTAACACATTTATAACACATCTTTACATCAACACATATATATCACATCTTTATATCGACACATTTATAACACATCTTACAACTATACATCATATTCACATCATTAAATGTCCATCACTAAATAACTCATCGTCATATCAACATATCATCATATAAACACGTCAACATATCAACACATCGTCATATAATCACTTCATTATATAACACATCTTCATTTGATCACTTCATTATTTAACATCTCTTCATATATCACCACTTCATATATTACATCATTATATAATCACTTCATCACATAATCATCTCCAATTATCATATCAATCTCACATCATCAAACAATTCACAAATTACACTTAGTCAAATAATTTATCATTTACACCCCGTTAAATAACTCAACAATTACTCATCACATTCACATTTTCCAAGTTTTCATGTTCATACATACTCATTAACCATATACATTATTCATATATCCACATCGTCATATCAACACATCATTTATCAACATCGTCGTATCAACACATCATCATATATCAACATCGTCATATCATCTTATAAACATATAATCACATATCAACATCATCATATCATCATCTCAACACATTGTCATATAATCACTTCATTACATAACACATCATCATATCAACACATCGTTATATAATCACTTCATTATATAACACATCATCATATCAACACAATGTTATATAATCACTTCATTATATAGCACATCATCACATCAACATTTAATCACATTGTCATATCAAATATATCATCATATATAATCACTTCATTATACGACACATCTTCATTTAATCACCAACATACACATTTCCAATTTCCACATCTTACAACTATTCATCATATTCACATCAATTTAATTTCTTCATTTTAAGTCCTATTGTATTACCATTACACTCCCCTACTCCTAATTATTATACATACATGACTTAATTTGATGTTTATATCAAGCTTACAACAATTCTAGATGGTGAAAAGGGGTTAAAAATAGAGAAATATGAAGGAAATGGTTTCACAGCATCGTGTCACGACTCTACAAATTGTAACACGATTTTATGCCCTGAAGGGAATTAGACCGCAATTACTATCGGTCACCAAAATTTAGAAGTATGTTACTCCCCCATCTCAAATTATAAGTCGTTTTGACTATTTGACACAAATTAAGAAATAATCAATGTTGTATGAGAAAAGAAAATTATATAACTTTACAAAATTATCATTCATTCATGGATATGGAAGAGAAATTTAAACAATTGAAAGAAGAGAGTATTAAATAGTAAAATGTATAGTAGGGAAAAATCAATAATATTTCAAAGGTATCATAAAACGACTAATATTTTAGGACAAATTTTTTCTTCAAAACGACTTATATTTTAAAACAGAGGAAACACTTATTTAATTCAAATTGTTTGCCCATTTTAAATTACCAATTGTATTTCAATCATTTAATTCATATAAACATTTTGGTAGATAAATGAAACATATATTTTCACTAAAATCGATACTATTAATTATTTTTTTTAATAACCACGTAAAACTTAAAAAAAAAACTTAATTTGAGAATGAGGAGTATACATCACCATTAGAGGGCATCCTAATAATTATTGGCCCACCAAGGCGATCGAAGAAACTGGTTTGTGGACTAAAAATAAAAGTAAAAACTGGTTTTGATTGTGCCACACGTCAAATTCGCAACCGTGCTATAATCATTCATCTATTGAGGAATATACTCCTATTTTAGTAGCCAAAATATTCAAGATAATACCCTTGTGGAGACCTCGTGCCATAATTTGCTCCTCAATTCCCATATCATCATATAAACTCAATCCAACGCCTCACATTTACAACACAAAAACAGCCACAAAACAATATATATCATCAATAACAAACACTAGGCAAAGAGAATTTATATTATATTTTAGTTTCTTGTTGATATAAGTTTTCAAACTAAGCTAGGAGAATTAATGGCTTCTATCACCATGTTGCCAATTGTTCCAACAACAGGAAGAGTCTTTGCAGCTACAGGAGCAAAGGGTACAGGTGGTGGCAGTAGCAAGGAAGAGAAAGGTTTTCTGGATTGGATTATTGGTGGTTTAATAAAAGAAGATCAGTTCTACGAAACTGATCCTATTCTCAAGAAGGTTGAAGAGAAGAATAATAGTAGAGGCACTACTAGTAGTAGAGGCACTACTAGTAGTAAAGGCACTACTAGTGGTGGCAAGAATTCTGTGCCAGTTCCACAAAAGAAGAAGGGTGGTTTTGGAGGATTTTTTTCCAAGGATTAATTGAAGAAATGTTCATGCAAGTACCTTTTCCAACTGCATGTATATCATATATGTTTCTGTTTATTTAGATTTTAATCTGCTAAACATTATGAGGACTATAATATGTTGTTTGTTTTTCTGGTTGAAATATATCTCAATTTATAGACCAAACCAATTGATTCATTTTGGTTCAGTAGCATCAACATAAATTAAAGGTGTGTCGGGTGTCCAGCGCATGTGGTCACATAGAATCACTTCTATTTTTTTAAATTATTAACAGTGTTTACGTGTCAATGTTAGTTTTGTGTGTGTGTGTGTGTGTCAGTGCCTCGTAGCCGCTAATCAATCAGATGCCATCTACAATTTACGCAATCTTGCTTTGTATGGTTGTTTTAGTCCTGGTTTTTGAAGTCATCGAAATTCATTCTAAATGAACCTTGTTAAGTCCTGTAATTAGCTAGGCAGTTAATGTTGTTGGTCTAAGTGGAGATGATAATTATAGGCTTATGATTTGTTCTGTTTGTTGATGATATCAGAAGTTAATTTACTTAACTCCAATTCAAGTTTGGGAAACTTCTATAGCTTACATGGAATTGAAACTAGTTCAAAGTTACAATCAACAAAATGAAATTCAATGCCAAATTTCAAACTAACCATTGGACTTAGATATCTCCAACATTATTTGTGTTTCTCTCGTTCTGCAATACGATTCAGGGATAATTATTATCTGGACCGTAATATTTAAATACAAGTTATATACACCTTAAACCCTAAGCTTTAAATGATAGAAAAGGAACTGCAATCACTCTACAGTTGGATTGGCAAAATTGACCGAACTTTGTTACCAAACATTGTGTGTTCCTTGTCCATCAACAAATAGTGTCCGTGAGAAATCATCATGTGTATCTTTGTTTGTATTTTCCGTATCGTTATTCTTTTGAACCAGGTTGATGTTCTAACATTATCATCTGTTGCAAAATGGTCCAAAAACGTACCACTCAGAACTGATTGTTGTTTTGCTCACACAATATGACCTCTCTTTTTCTCGTGTTATTACGTTTTCTTTCTGTAGATGAATGCCAATCTAATAAAGCTATAGGCTAAGGTTTCGAAACAATACTCGCATTGTTTTAACCTTTTGCATTATAAAATCAGTAATCGTTTGTTAGTTTAGCACTTGCATTGTTAAACTTACAGAATTAGTGTTATCATCTAGAGTGAGCAGCTTAGAGGGTGAACTAACACATTCAAGATTTATTATGTGTGTGCAGGTAATATCTGTTGATATCAATAAACTGATACAGTTAGATAGTTAGTTTACTGATTCAATGTTGATAGTGTAGAGTAGTGGGAGCAGTCATTAATGGGCTAATAAATTGAACTACAAAGCATATATCATGACGAGTTGTGGTGAGATATAGCAATGTACACACAGGTCTACTATATTCTAATGCATCAAACTTGTGAAGATCCTTGGTGAGAGGAGTAAGACAGGGCTTGGCTGCAATCACACCTTTGTCAGAGTGAATATCAAGGGTATATTTTCTCTGATTGGGGTGAATACTTTAATGGAACGATCCACGTCCAATCCAAGTATCAATTTAGGGAGCTCAAATCCTTAATTTTGAAGGTCAGGTCAAGTAACTGCTTGACAGAGTTAATCTCTGATAAACTAGTGTCACTGAGTATAACATCATCTACATACAAACCATTGTATCAGTTTATTGATCCCAACCCAACTATATCGATGTTTTTCATCAACAATTAAAATAACTTACTTCACTCTCTAAATAAATTGCTTATTTAGAGAAGCTAGACTCTTTTAGGATTCGGAAAACCTCGAACTCATAACACTTCTAATGAATAGTTTGTTGCTCTTGGTTGAACACAGAAGTTGATTTCATAACAGGTCAATAGAAACTTACAGAATGAATAAACAAAGGCGAGAGAAGATGGTTTTTTATTGAAAATCAAACTACTATTTTGCAGAAATGAAATGCACATTATTAGAAATCCATGAAGAAAAAAAAGGTATAAACTAATTCTGTTTATATACAATAAGCAGACACCTTTGTAGTTGATTCTGTGATCATAAGTATCTCAAGAAGCTTCTATAGAATCTTCGCGGGATGTTTTGGTAGAGGAATTCGATCTAGAAAAAGAAGAGTGGATGAATTCAATGCAATCCTCAACAGCAGCTGTCCTATGAGAAGCAGCAGATGACCCTGCTGATGCTGATCTTCCTAAGGAAGACGAGTCTCGGTTTAATGATCTCCTTCGAGAGACCAAGCGTAAAGCGTTTGTCACTCTTTCTGCAAGATCCTTGACAAGTTCAATGGGAGAGAATTCCGATTGCCAATGAATCCTGAATGTACAGCTCCTAACATGTCGATTTCTAGCCGATTTTCTATTAGAATTTTGTTTCCATGAAAAGCTTGTTTTCTCATTGTGACTCATTTTGTTGCTTACTATTGTTTGCATGATGATAATATTAATATTCTATAGAGAAATATATCATACATGTGAAGCTGTTAGGTGAGAGCTATTGGAATGAGGAGGGTCTTGTGTGCTTGAGTAAGAAGCAAGAACTTATAGGGATATTTATTACACTATTTTTCATTTGAGAATGGTTGTCATGAAAAACCTGTGTGAAAGAACAAAGGAAAGTTCAAAAATAACAAGCACAAAAGTGAATTAAGGTGGTCAGAAAAGAGGCATATCTATATTTAAGAAGTAAAAAAGTAGCATAAGCACTTTGCACTCTTTATTACTTTCTATTTCAGAGGCAGAGCCTCCCTGTGACTTTGTAGATCATACTCTATGATTTCCATGTAATGGAGAAGTGGACAAAAAGCATCTAACTTGAGTGAAACCAAAGATAGCAGGAATATTTAGTTTAAAGCAATTGTGTCATCATTCCATTCCTACCTCAGAAACAAGACAATAAAAAATGAGGAAGGTGGGGACTACACATTAGTTACTTACTTCAGTAGAAGCTTACAAAACCAGCACTTTGTGTACCATTGTTATTAGTAAATTCTTTCATCAAAGCTGCAAGTACAACAAGACACATTGCCCAACCGATTTGCTGCTATATATTTTATCCATTAAGAGTGTGTTTGGATTGGCTTATTTGAATTTATCTACTAGCATAAATACTTATAACTTATAAGACTATTTGGGAGAGATTATGAAAACAGCTTATGACATGTCCATAAATTGTTTTCAGTTTATTTATATAAACTCTCTAAGATAAAGTATGAAAACAACTTATAACTTGTATAAAAATAGTTTGACTTATTTTATATTTTGTTGTAAAAATAACTTAAACAGATGTATGATAAGCGTTTATAATATAAGCGCTTAATTAAGTTGTTTATTAAAAGAGTACTGGCCTAAGATTAGGTATAATGTGAAACTTTGAATGGTAATGCAGTTTCTGTGACCTTTGTGTATATAAAAGAAAGCAAAAGAGTGTCATCTAGCATGCTTTAAAGATTGATAATATAAAGTCCACATCAAAAATATTCCACTCATTGAGAGGAACATTGTTGAGTCCACACATATACTTGCCAAAGGTCCTGGCCAATACTTCGTGTGAAACCTGCGACCACTTTGGGATTCCTTATGAAAAACATCATGCTATATTTTATTTCTATGCAACTTATAAGCATTGTCATTTCTGTCAGAAAATTATTAGCAAATGTGAGGACCACATGCCAAAAGAAAAAGATAGGGCTTTGATATTCTCCACTTAGATACTGGAGTGATTTAATAAATAATAACTCAAGATGATTAATAATTAGGACACTATTTATATACCTGCATCTGTTTATAAAGAAGATCTGCACCCCAATTTAAAATGTAAGATACATTTTTCATTCAGAGAACATAATGAATCAGTGTACAATGAGTTTTACAGTCAGACGCAATTTAGAACCTTGACCTTAAACATTGACGCTACATTCAGAATCAAATTTCAGGGTACAAAGTAGCCGATGGTTCATTACAAATCCAAGACGCACAGTGAAGCATACATTTCATAAGTTCATTACATACAATACAACACCTACTAATTACAATGAGCATCTTCCAGACTCTGTTGTCAAAAGAGGCCGTGTCGTCCGCTATAGCGGAAAAATCAAGACCACCGCGCCAGGCCGCGTCGGCGCGTGGCAGAAGTGGAAAGCGGCCAAAGTGGACCTATCAATAGTAAAACAATAACTTGTACTGGTTGTATATAATTGGTATTAGCAATTTTTTATTTTGTTATCCCTTTATTTCATATTATGAATACTTCATGAAATTTTGAGTAAAGTTTAAAGTATTTTAGTATTTCTTTTTTAATAGTATGGTATTTAATAGTATGAGCACACTCTAAGATCCCAAAACAACGCAATCGTGCCACCTCAAATAGATTCTTATCATGAAGAAATTATTCATGTCCATTATGAAATTTAAAATATGAAATAGAGAAACAAAGCATATCTTCGAGGGTCTGTAAATGATAAAAAAGAATATCAACTAACCCTCTAGCTTGCTAAATGGTGCGTTTATTTCTATTATGAATGTTTTTCTTCTGCTCACTCAAATATAACAAAAGATTATTTTTTTCATGTTCATTGAATAACCAGTTATTCAAAGAATTTGAATAATGAAAAGAGAATTTTTGCTTATATTTAAGATAGAAGTATTATATTTTAGGATTGTTATCAACTCACTTTCAAACACTCTTCAACACACTAATTGAATAAAAATTAAATGTATCTCACTAAATGATATAAACCCAACATAAACATACCCAATTTTGATTAGGCTTATTTTAAACTTATGGAAAACAATTTATGCAAATAAATAATGTTTTATGTATTATTCATAAGTTTGTAAATGTAGTTTATGATAAAACAATTTATAAAGATACAATTTTTTTTAGTGAGAACTTATAAATTAACATAAAAGATTATTTATTTGCATAAGTTATTTTACATAAGCTTAAAATAAGCATAATCCAAACGCGTCCATTTAAATTTCAATTAATTAGAAAGAGTTTTTTTTTTGCTGCTAATTAATTAGAAAGTGTTGAACAGTGTTGGTGTGCCACTAAAAAATTATTTATTTTTATCCCATCTCATTTTGTGTCTTGTATCCTAAACACTCTTCAGATCAAACATGAAACAATTCTTGTTTTTCAGCCTAACATTTTTGCAAATGAAGAGCATTCAAATCACACACACCAAGATCTTCCAGCTTCTAAGACTTTCGTATATTATCAACCAATCCTCCAAAGATCTTCTCTATGGATCAATGGTTACCACAGTAAGCACAAGAAATTAACATGAATAAAAAGGATTTACAAAAACTAATAGTTATCAAGCTTTTGAGTTACTAAGACCTGTGTTATGGTAGCACCAGTTCACAAAAGTGCAGGTTGGAGAGTTTGACAGCTAAGTTGTTGACATTCAAACGTCTATCAACACTCCGTTGCCGTCTATAAGCGTTTCTTATTATGCTGATGAATATAAATTACGAGCCATAGTTTTTATGAAATTTTGATTAAAAATAATTTGATTTTGATTAAAATTATAGGTATAAATAATAGATATTTTGTCCTTTCATATTGTAACAAATTATATTTATCTTTTTCAATAATATCGACAATATAACAAATATAATATTTTTCAAAAAAAAATATTTTCAAAAAAAATATAACAAATATAATATAAATTCTTATCTTTTTGAATGATACCAACAAAATAGTATTTTTATAGTCAAATTTGTTTAAGATATAATTGGAAAGAGAAAAAGGCAACCCAAAATGACATATATTTCTTTATATATAATATAGATAATTTTTTATTTGTAAGACCTAAAAGTTTTCTTCTTGTGTATATATAAATAATTTTTTTTAGTTATGTTTTAATACATTTTAAATAATTTTCCCAAAAAATAACATTTTAATCTCAAAATTTATGAAGTAATTTTTAATATTTTATGATTTTATTTAAACGAGAGTAAATTCTTATATGTGTAATTGAAATTTCATTCTATATTTGTATTTAAAATATTTTATTTTATTTCTTGTAACAAAATGTATTATTAGCATATTTTTATTCTATTAAGTGATTGATACAATTTTATGATTTTATTCAATTAGCCCAGACATGATAAAAATAAAATGGCACAAATCATCAATTAAATATCAATTAGTAATAGAAGGACCAAATCCCAAGCAAGAAGAGACAATGTCATTAACCATATTGAACAATCATTATTCACTATTGTCTCCAAAGAGTTAAAAGAGTGAGGGACTTATGGAAGAACCCACTTTTTTCCTCTCATAATCGGCCACTCCCTTCCCCTTTTTTTTTGTTGGCTAGAATGATGAAATAGTAATAATCATTGAAAATATACACATATGACATATAGGTGGATGAGTCGGGGTTTAAGCTCTGATGATTGCCTTTAGTCTAGAAATTTCAAAAATTCACCAGTTAAAATAAGACTTGTAGACAAACCACTCCCTCCTCATTTATTCACTCAATGTGTTGATGTGAAAAACTAACTATTCTAACTTAACTAATTAGTTATTTATTTTTTCAACCCGATATTACATCTAAGAGTCTTGTTAACGAATGCCCCCGAGACGCTCTTTAAGCATTCCTAATGAAGAAATTATTCTTTTAAAAAGTAAATACTTTAATTTTCAATGCAATAAATGTACAAACTTTTATAAAATCGTACCACTTTAAGTTTTTAAAAAGTGCCCCGAAGACACTCTTTAACATTTCCCTGCATCTAATTCTCACCTCAAAAAAAAAAAAACACAAAGGCTCAACCCAAATCCCTTATACATTGTCGCCCCCTCCAAACAAGTCTCACCTCTGCCCCATAGATTGTGGCTACGAAGAACAATTTGTTCTTGACATAGATTATCATTTTTCTATAAAAAAAAATGAAAAATTTGATTTAATTAAGGAAACGTTCAAACATCTTAGTCACTTGCTAGTTATTGTAGTTATGAAAACATGCTTGCCGTGATTGATAAATATGCCCAAATTTAACTTTTGAATGGTTCAATACATGTAGATCACCCATTATTCTCGCAATCATCTAGCCAAACATGATATTTTATAATTTTTTGTTATGCAATATAGAATATCTTTTTTTCCATGTTTAATATATTGAGAATTGTGACTATGATTTAGGATATTAACAAAGATCTTAGTCACTTGTTAGTTGTCATAGTTTAGAAAAAAAACTTTTTTACCATTGGCGGAAAATATGCTCAAATGTAACCTTTAAATGACTCAATAGGCATTGATGACTCATTACCCTTGCAATCAGCTAGTCAAATTTTATATTTTATGTTGTACAATATATTATTTTGTATTTGGTTTGTTTAACGGGTGTAATATAACACATGTTAAAAGAACTAAAATTAGCAATTTTTTATTAAAAAAACAATCAATTATTAAAGTTTTATATTTAATATAAAAGACACAAATTTCAAAATAAATTTTCTATTTTAAACTTCTTAACATGTACAAATTTACAAATGATAGAAAAACTCTTCTTTATTATATAATATATTTCATCTGGTAATGCTTTTTTATCCTTCTTACATTTATCATGTCGAATGATCATTATAAATACAGATTGATTGAATACATATTTCACAAGAAACTCTTACTTATTGCAAGTATGAAAACCAATCAGTTTAACTTCTTGTGCTTTTATGCACTTCTTATCTTTGTTGTAAAAACCGAGTCTTATGAAGTTGTTAAACAAAGTATATGCATAAATAGTAGCTATTTATGCACAAATTTTTCTTCTATTGTTTATATCTAATTAAAAAATTGTTTGTTTGCAGTTGAGGAAACAAAAAAATCAAAGACGGTCATTGGGGTAGATTGCTATACATATTGGTCAAATAGAGGTGCAACTTGGAAAGCCAACGACGGGGGGCGGAGGAATGGTTGGTTTGGTTGTGGATTAGGAGGAATAAAAGGAATGGGATACAATAGTTATTTTTGGTGGAAAGGCCAAGTTTTGGGTAGGGGATGGTGGAATGGCGGTGGCGGAAAGGTTGGCGGCGGTAGAACATGGGGTGGTGCTGGATATGTCAAACCTATTTCCGGCAAAGGAAAAGGTGGTGGTGGTGGTGCAAACGACATAGAACTCCATGATGATGGAAAGGGGACTGATATTGAGAAGGGGCGGTCGTGAAAATGTTATAGACTTTTGCATTCGTGGAAAAGGGGGTGACACTTAGTGAGACAAGTCATTAATAATAATAATAATAATAATAATAATAATAATAATAATAATAATAATAATAGTGGTGTTATATAAATCTGACATAATTGATGTAATACTCTTCTCGAGATAATCAACATTCTAAAAATTTGTTTTGTCTATCATTGTGTTTGTCAACTTCGTTTGACGTCGTGATTTTCTATTTTTGGATGTCCTAAGACAAAACACACGTATGAAATCATCACGATTCTAGATTAATGTTTTATATAAAACATCTAGAAATAATATTTTTTACACCAACTCGGAAACCATAATAATATGTATGTAATATTTTTTTTGAAAGAGTAATATTTTTTTTTTGAAAGGATGTGTATGTAATATATAAAATTTGCTATTTGTAAGACCCGATAATTCTCTTCTTGGATATATATAAATATTTCTTGTATGAAAATACATTATTATAGATTGCATTGCGCATATTATTATAGATTGATACTAGTTTATAATTTTATTCTATTAAGGGAAAATATTTCTTGATTGAATCTAGGAGAATCAATTTTTGATAACTCCCCATTTCTCCTTGTGACTCAGCATACTCCATTTATCCCTTCTATCACTTCACTTTTTACAACTTGAGAGAACTAGAGGGAGACAAGAGAGGACCACCAAGATTCATCACAAGTAAGAAGAATCATCCTACCTCTATTCGTATTCATCTTTTAATACTATCTTCATTGTTAGTAGATCAAAAATCTCTTCCTTATTCTTTTTAAGAAATCGTGACATGCTATGTTGTGTTATTTTAAAAGTTTTCCTGATTTTTCTCTATACTTATTCTTTATAAATACAGCGCTGGATCCATCCGCAGCTGTAATGGCAACTGCAATGTAAGGCTTTGGTTTGGAGGCCTTCAGAACCGCATGTCGACACATCCGCCATATTTGTCTGTAATTTCAAGTGCGACGTAACCATAACCTCTGCAAAGATTGCAACCGAAATTTAGAAACTTGACCTTAACCATTATATACTCTCACTTCTAACTCCACTCAGAAACAAATTATAGGTTACAAAGTAGCCAACGGTTCAAAACTGCATTACAAATACAAGACACACATTGAAGCATGCACTTCATTACATAACACATACTATTTACAGTAAACTTCTTCAAGAAGCAACCATTTAACTATTCTACACAACAATATCACATACAATAATCAGAGCCCTACGGATAAACTCACTAGCAATTAGCACTATCCATTGAAATGCTATCAATCTTGTACTATACATGAGAAAAGCATAAAATTTGACCCAAATAATGGGAAAATAGAGTTTAGTTTACAACAATAAAATTTGACCCTAATATGGAATGCTATTGAAATTCTAGTAACACTTTGGAATTCCTTATGAACAACCTGCTGCAATATTTTATTTTTTTATGCAGTTTATAAGGGTTATTCTGTCAGAACATTATTACAAAATTTGAGGACCACATGCCAAAATAAAAAGCCAGGGCCATGATTTTCTCCACTTAGATGTTGGAGTTATTTAATGGGAAATGCTAACTTGTGTCCTTGGGACAAAAGTTAAGAAGTCAAATGTAGAAGTTTTTTTCTTGAAAATTGTACATTCGATGTCTTAAAAGTTTCAAAAGTTATATTTTCAATATAAAACTTATTTTTTATTTCCATTTTAAGCTCTTCAACCTGTGGCGTAAAGGCACAAGTTAGCATGACCCTTATTTAATAACTCGAGCAAACAATGGAGAAGCAAGATGATAGATAATTAGAACACTAAATTTATATACCAACAGCTGTTTATAATATGAGAGCATCACTTTGTTTGGAAGATTAGGAAATTAAACATTATCATTTTTATTAGTAATGGTACCAACATATCCTTTGGAACACACTTCATCATCAGTCTGTTTTTTCAGAAAATTAGCATACTCATAAAGAGCGGATTGAAGAGTGTGTTAAAAAGAATTTGTTGTTACTTGCTAACATTCCTTTAATATTCATAGATGGTGAATTTTCTGTTCTATACTTGTCTCGAGGACTATTTGCCAAAGTTGGATTGTTATTTTTGGAGTTTTTGGGCGAGGGAGGAGAAACAACAGTTCATAAAATTTGGGTTGAATCTAAATCAACTTCACAAAGTTGATTTGTAAGGTGAGGGATGTCTCCTATTTAAAACACATTTTCAGAGCATATTTCATCTAGTGTAAAACTCTCAATATGGCAAAACCAGGAAAGTATTCTATGATTTGTAACTGTAAATGTTGCCAATTGATCTTAGGATCTTCTTGTTCTATATATGAAGCATGTCCCTATACTGAAAATACTACACAGTTGGTTCCACACCCTAAAACCTATGATATCAGAAACCCTTTATCAGGATCTTCACTCATCTACTCTAATCTCTGCAGTTTAAATGACTTTGAAATGGAGGCATTCTTACAACTTTAATAGGAAACTACACTCAACAGGGAGATCCGCCCCCTAATTTAAAATGTAAGAGACATCTTTCATTCACAGACAGAGTACAATGAATTTTACAGTAAGATCCCGTGATAGTATCTTTCTAAATCTAATGCAACTCTTTCCCTTGTTAATAATTGTACAGGTAGCAAATTTGCAATTACAGCAGTTGAAGAAAGAAAAACTTACAAGTCCATTTCCAAATTCAGAAAATCAATCAAGAATCTTAATTTGTGATATAAGTCCCTATAATACTCGCCGTAAAATTACTCAATAGGTTTTGCTAGTCCTGCAATTGCGGCTGCAATGTAACGGCTTTAGAAGCTTCCGCCTCTGGGACTGCATTGGCTATAATTGTCTGAAATTTCAAGTGCGATGAAGCCACAACATAAGCAAACACAATTTAGAACCTTGACCTTAACTTAACCGTTATATGCTCTCACTTCTAACTCCATTCAGAATCAAATCTCAGGATACAAAGTAGCCAATGGTTCAAAGGTGCGTTACAAATCCAAGACACACAATGAAGCATGCATTTTATAAGTTCACTACATACAACACAAACTACTTACAATGAACATCTTTCAGAAGCAACCAATTAACTGTTATACACAAAACAACATCACATACATTGAGAATTCATTAGCATTCAAAAACATTCTCCATTGAAATGCTATCTATCTTGTACTACTATACATGAGACAACCACCAAATTTGACCCAAATATTGAGAAAATAGAGAGTTTTACAAACATTTACTGAAAAACTTCAAGACTGTTTCTGATTCATGACAAGGAAAACCTCACCACCATGAACTATGCTAGAATCCAAGAACTCTCTTACTTCATCAGTATCACGAAAACTTTTCGGGGCAGAAAGGTCGCTATCCAAGTTATACCAAACACCATCAATCTTCCTCAAAGCAATCCAATGTCTACTTTTCCAAATCCCAGCAAACCTTTTCACTGCAATATTTATCACAACCCCCATCAAAACATCTTCTGATGCATCAAGATCAACTGAAGATCCTCCCTTTCGTCGATCGTGCCAAACTACACTCTTTCCTTTCTCTTCCAAAGCAGCTGTCAGAACATTTATGTCATAGTTTCCGGTCAATGCATTATGATGAGGTTTGAAAAAGATAGATAATGGTGTCCAAGATGATTCATTGTTGAAGGACTCATCAAGTGCTAGTTTTTCAGAAATTGCATTCAAATTTGCTCGAGTAAAAGCATCTTTTTGCTGAATCAATAGAATTCAAACAGACCCAATATCAGAAAGAGGCATAATTCAATCAAATTACTAAAAAAGATTAGAAATTTAGTAACAAAGGAATCTTTTTGCTGATTGAAGAGAAATCAAACAGACCCAAAATCAGAAAGATGCACAATTCAATCAAATTACTAAAAAATATTGGAACTTTAATATCAAAAACGTCATATAAATGGAATTTAAGTGATGGGTAGCCGTTGAATTGAAGAATTAATGATTGAATTGTAAACAGGAAGAGAAAAATTGAAAAGGGTATGAAGAAGAACCTGAAAGAGAGAGTTGAGAGTATGTATGAGACAGAACTGTAATCTTTGTCTTTCGTGATAAACATGGGATTTCTCAGTTGCCATGGTTGAAATTTAATGTACATTCACTGCAAGAAAATTTGGTGCATTATCAAGGTTTTTCAAGAGGTTTTGTATTTTTGGGAGAACTGTAGGTATTGAATTTGCGGTTTGTGTCTGGCTTTAGATCAATTCTTATATGGATAAAACATAGAAGAATAATATATTTTTTTTTATTAATAAACTTTGACAAAATTATATATTTGAGGAGATATAATTTAGTTAACAACCATGAAGAAATATTTAAGAAAGTGCATCTTAAGTTTTGTCCTTTAGAAATTTTCAGTCAAATTTTCCTTTAGTAAAAGAAATTTTATCTTCTTTTTATCAAAATAAAAAAATTCTTTTTAGTGATGTTGACCCATATATTTTTCTCTTGTGATTTGGTAGCTTCATTTCAAATGTTCATCAAATTTACACCTTGGTTAGATTATTTATTGATGTGACACTCAATTTCCATAGTCAGTTTAGATTTCCTTTAAAATTAATGATTAAAAACTCCAAAACAATGTCAAAAAGTATGAAACTCTAATTAGGGATTTCCTTTGCTATCAATTGTACGGATTGACTTTTGGTGTTTTTTCTTTTTAATTTTAAACAAAAGTAACCCTAACTATGAGATTTGGGTTCCATGTCAATAAATTATATCAATTTGAAAGAAAATAGAAGGGAATGACAAATCACAAAAGGGTAACATAACGAGGTCAAAATTGCTGAAAAATAGGTGCGGTTGAAATCGCACAATCATGATATTTAGGGGGCCAATGTGTTGATTCGGTAGGCTCATCCATTGATACATGATCCACTTCTAGATATTGTGTATTTGATGGAACAAACTTGATATCTTCGGAGAGTAAGAAGCAAAATGTAGTTGAAATATTCAGCGTTGAGGCATAATTTAGTAGGATCATAGCATTAGTAACATGTGAGCTCATTTAGTAGTTACTCAAAGAGACTCAATTTAAAGAAGCAAGACCAATGATATTAATATATGATAATCAAGTCGCATTACATATTTCTTCAAATCTAGTTTTTCATGAGAGGATAAAGCATATTGAGATAAACTTCCATTTTTTCAGAGAGAAGATCAAATTAGACGACATTGTCGCCAACTTTATAAATTGACCAAATTTCATGAAAGCAAATGTCATCATAGATATAACAATTCTAAAAGATCAACCAGTTGTACCATACATGCATCGATTGTTCACAATCTCTTTACATTGAATCCTTAAGCAAATATTTGGTAACTAAATACTTATTCATGTGAATTCTCCTTATTATAAGCTAGCCCATAACCAAGAGGGAATAAGGGGTCATCACATGAAGTCACTCCCTCAACAGGTTTATCAAGCTGTTCAACTCTTCTGAACCAAGTCATTGGTAGTTTACCCTTGAAGTCATGATCCCCAAAGATAACATCTGTGATTCCATTTCCTTCACTACCGGGCAACCATGCTGCTACAAGAGCTTCTACCTTTTCCAACAAACTTTGTTCCAACACTAAAGGTCTTCCAGATATCAGAATCACAAGTGTTGGAATTTTATCAGCAACTATATCTACAATTCCAGCTCCATTAAATGGGATTACAAGTTCTGTATTGTCACCTCCACACTCAGCATAGGGGGCTTCACCAATAGCAACAATGGCAAAAGAAAATTCATTACGCTCTATGAATTCTTTTGACGGGCACTGCTCATATATAACTTCTGTTCCATGCCCAACAGCTTCCTTAACAGCATCCAAGATAGTTGTGCCTGAAATTGTAAGAGCACAATAATCAGAAAATGAAGAAACGTTAATATTAATGAATAATGGATGATTGCATAACTTTATACTTGAAACAAAACTTCTCAAAATATGATATGAAACAAAAAACAGCTAACCAATTGTGATCTGGCCACTAGATCCATACTTAGTAAATGTCCATCCTCCGCATTGATACCCTATATCATTAGCATGAGTTCCAGCAACAAGGATTTTCCTGGCGTTCCTATTCAATGGAATGAAAGGTTTACAAGAATCCTTTCCGTTTTTCAACAGAACCAACGACTTTCGAACTGCTTCACGTGCTAGATCTCTGTGTATCTGTCAAAACAATTTGTTAGAACACAAGTGTGGCAATTGAAAGTTGGAAAACTAAACACCAAGTCCAACATATTGGATAGAACTAGTGTTACTGTTGTGTGAATTGTAAAAATACCCCACATTGGATAGATCACATACATTGATAGCGTTTATATAGAAGGATAGTATACTATCATATTTGCTTGTGTTAACAAACTGTTCTTTTCTTTTCTCTTCTTCTGTCCATTTCAGTTTTGAGTAGTATACTATCATATTTGCGTGGCCGTACTAACCATATTTGAGAGTGTAATTATCGAACGATTTTATATAGTGATAGTATATCGTAACAGTGAACTAACGAATTGGCCGTGACTCAACCCGGTAATCTCTTCGGTGGTAATTTTTTCAATGTATTTTCGAATTCCAAAAAACAACACAATTTGATGGAACAACAAAACTACCATTTACAGTGAGTACTTGATGATAAAGAGTCTTTGTTAAAGACTATAAAATGTCAACAAATTTATCATAAATCATAATGATATCTTATCTTCAATCTTAAATATATTTAAATTTCAATCTAAATCTAAATTTATAATCTTATAAAGATATTTAAGCATATTAGTCTCAACCAGCTAAACTTCACTTACCTTGCAACCAACGGTATCCAGCAAAGATCTGTCAGTTAAAGGAAATTCAAAAAGTTCAGAAATAAACTTCACTCTTAAAATCCGCTCAACGGCATCATCAATCCTGGCTAGTGGTACTTCCCCTGATTGAACTAGAGACGTTAACTCTTCCATGAATTGTTCATATCTTAAAAGAACCATCACCTGCATATGTACACGAAAATATAAATTTAAAATGAAATCAAGCAATCTATGTTAAAATATTACAGGGATTTGAAAATCTGCACCATGTCAATTCCAGCATTAATGGAAGTAGATATGCAATAACGATAATCTGAACCATAAGGTTGACATAATTCATCAATTCCCTCCCAGTCAGAAATCACAAAACCCTACAGTGGAGCATTGGTCATAACTAAATTATTTATTTGAATTCACAAATCAAAGAAAATGCAAAACAACTGCAATTATGTTTCTGAAGTATCTTTTACACTTACAAAGTAATTTGACTATTTTAGCCATCTACAAAGATCGATTTTCAGAAAATCTACCTTGAAGCCTAGTTTTTCTTTCAAAATTTCAGTTATCAGAAAACGGTGACCATGGAGTTTGACTCCATTCCAGCTGGAATATGAGACCATAATGGTTGAAACACCTTGTGCTATACAATCCACATAAGGGGCCATGTGGATCCTCTCCAAGTCTTGATATGATAATATAGTATTCCCCTCATTTACACCTTTTTCTGTACCTCCATCTCCAACAAAATGTCTAGCACAGGCAATAGCTTTGTTCCTGAAGTACTAATTAGATGTATGAAAGTGATTTCGACAAGGATGTATGCATGGATTCTAAGTATTGATTTTTTAAAACGGTGGAAGAAAATAATGTCCTCCTGACTGCCTACCTCCCAACCACAAATGGTAGCCCCTTGGATGGAGGTTGGCCTTGCAAACCTGAAACATAAGAAGTCATGTTTCGGACAATTTCGGTGTCTTCGCTGTAACTTTCATAGCATCTTCCCCATCTAGGATCTTTGCAGACCTATTCATTCGCATACGCAAGTGAGTTTTACATCTGGAAGTTCATCTATTTGCTATAGAAAGAAATTTAAAGTATAGTGAGTTCAATAACAAATTCAGAAGTTGGTTAAGATGCCTTACGGATACACTAGGAGCTAAAGTATAGTGAGTTCCACTTGCTCTAAGTTCAAGTGATGTTGCAGCTGCAATTTTTTGAACTAAATCTGCATCTCTACAAGCATCACGCCACAAATGAAAAATCAAAGCTTGAATCAAGGAAAAAATCCTCATGACCCCTCACAAGTGATATGTAGTAGATAAGTTCAAATAAGCCAATACAAACATGCCTTTGTCGATAGCTAAATTCCGAAAGATGGAAATTATCGGTTAAACCATTAAAATAAAAAAATAAGAAGAGGAACAGCACAAACCTAGTTGCTCCGAGGCCAACGTTATGAGGAAATATAGTAGTGCCATAGACGTTATTGTTACCATGAATTGCATCAGTACAATAAATGATTGGTATGCCTAACCGTGACTCAAGCGCCAGCTTCTGAAACCCGTCGACCATATCAGCCCAATCAGCTGACACTTCCCTCTTAGCAGTTGCACTATTTGGTGGAGCACAGTACACACTCCCTTAGTTGAAAAATACAAGGAGAAAAATGAGAGACAGGTTACCATACTAAGAAATGAAAGTAGTATAAGAAAGCAGAAGCACAAATGTAGATAGTAATAGAGTACCAATGGTGAAATCTTTAATGGCAGAAGGAGTAGTAACAGAACGTTCAATTTGGGTCATTTGACCAATCTTCTCTTTCAAAGTCATAAGAGAAAGAAGGTTTTTGATTCGAGCTTCAACAGGTTCAGAGGGATTCATATACACGGAATCCATGTAACTGACTTAGTTCTTGCTATATTCACTGTGATGCTTGTTTTCAGTTGCTGTTTCAACAGATTTGATGTCTAAATGGTGAAATGGTACAACCTTAATTTATGAACTTAGTTCCAAGGGCACGCACTTTTATTATACATAATAGAAACTTTCCGCTGCATGTAAGTATTTAATTACTGAAGTTGGTGACTTTTTTCTGGTCCACCACCTCAAAATGTGGTTCAAGGTGAAACGTTAATATTAACAAAGGGGAATGCAGGCCTGAAGCACTTGGGTGCTTAGGATATATTAGTATTTAATTTAAATCAAGATGAATGCTTGGAGTGAAGCACTTGGGTACTTGGGATATATTTGTATTATATGGTGCCTTTTCCCTGCTAAAAGAAATAGTAGGGAATCTTTGTGGGAAAAAGTGGTTTTACAATAGATAGTAACGCAAGTTCTGTTAAAAATATGAATCATCACCAAGGTTTGTCAGTTATGACACATATACGGATACTAGATAAATACTAGACATGACACTATCACATATCAGATACTAGACACATAATTATACTGAATTATGTGATTTCTCAAATTATTAGCGGTGTCAGTGTCCGTGTCGTGCCCGTGTTTCATAGGATGAGACTAAAGACTGAGGTATGTTTTATGGAATCAGAGTGTGTTTTTGGTGGAATGAGCAAGTTGTCCTTCAAGTTCCCTCAACCTCTTTATTTATATAGGTTTTTCATAGAGAGTGTGTATCTCTTTAAACCCCCTTTCAGGTTCTAAAGAGCTCAATTAGACCAATCTTTTTTTATTAAAGGGAAGCTCAATTTGACCAAATTATATTTAACTCCGAATTAAATATTGAAAGCTTACATAAACGTACTTCAAATGTGTTTGCGTAAACATATTTTTAACCGAGTTTACATAAATGTACTTGAACTGGGTTTGTGTATAATCTAAAATCTAAAATATCTTTACATGTAACATATGAATTGAGTTTGCATAAACATGCCTTGAGTTGAGTTTGAGCAAAAGTACTTTAGGTAAAATCTAAAAACTTCTAAAGTACAAGTAGAAATATGAACTGAGTATACATAAATGTAGTTAAACAGAGATCGCATAAAATCTAAAAAATCAATTTATTGGAAAAATGTGAACTGAATTCGCTTGTTTTCCCTGAACCGAGTTAAAACTATTGTACTTAAGTTGGCGTAAAGAATCCAAATTCCTCTTCCATCGTACGCCATTTGCAAAGCTCCACCAGTCAAGACAAAGACAAAATTGGAAATTTCCATAAAACCTTACCCTTATGTTATTTCTTGCATCATCTCATCACGTGTTATTCTTCTTCATCCTCTTAGATCTCTATTTTTTTTTCTTCGTATTTTTTAACTTTTACTTTTTTTGCATTAGTCTTATTTTTTTCAAGGAAAAGACATTAATCTTACTTCAAAAAAAAAATCTTAATCTTAATATATAAAGCAATGTTGTTTTGGGTAATTTGGTAAGATTCATTTTTTCCACCACAACTCATCAAAATAATTTGGTCAAATTTAGAGTTGTGTTATTGGACACACATAAGGGACGTTGTATTAGATATAATACAAAATACACTCTCAATCTAGTTTGATTTCCACACCTCAATGCTTGGAATTCAATTTGGAAACCATACAGGATGAGCATCTGATGATTTTGAAAAACAAGCTCTTTGTAATGAAATTAATATATCTCTTTTGATTCTTGATTCAGGTTAATTAATAACAAAAAAATCAAATAAAAGTAGACTCATGAGTTTAAACTCTAGAACTAGAATCAATCTCTTCTAAATGCTATGCACATACTAATCAAGGCTTTATATAGTAGACTCGTGAGTTTAACCCTTTCCTGAATTATTACACTGGCCAGAGTTTTGTATCATCTGATTGCCCTCAACACTGCCAAGACCAGGCGGCTGTCCGCCGATATTTCTCCGCATCCAGCTTAATTTGATCAAAGTTTTGAGCATAAGGATGAGATAGTACTGATTGACAGGGACATGACTGTGACATTTTAACTTACCAAAAGAACAAAGAAAACTCAGCCACATAGGACACTGGTTCACCAGACCCACATTGCAAGTTAGCATGATATTGCTTTTTCTTCAATTTAAAATTACAAAAAAGTTGATTCATAGAGAACTGTATGTTAAAATACTAGTCTTTGACCCGTGCAACGCACGGGTGAAAATGAGTGTTATTGTAATGTGAAAATGTTAGAGTCTCAAAACATAATGCATAACACTTAATATACTTAAAATATAATCTAATTTATGAATAATTTAAATGAGTATCTTGGTACAAATCAAAATATTAACCAACGACATACCAATTAGTCTATTTTAGTTCCATTACACCACGTTGACTAATAATCATCAAATAACCACATGAGTTAAAAGTGACAAAAAAATATATCTACTCAGCAATAGATTCAACATCTCTTGATGGCTCAAATGTCACTACAAAAGAAATGAATGAGAAATATTCATGAAATTTTAATCAATATAAAGTTAAACTTTTTATAAATATATCCATTATATTGAATACAAATGTTAATAATAATATTATTTATACCTACAATATAAATAGAAATATAAATTAAATACTTATAACCACTCATGTTTAAGAAAACCCTAATCCCTTTAGACTTCAATCAAATATTTATAGCCCCCGTATTTGATCAATATTGATTTCTTTGAGGAATTCTTACAGAATCTTCATTAGCATTGAAAACATATAACATTGATAATAAAATCATTTGATGGCAACTACTTATAAGAAGTTCAACTACAAACTAATTCATCAATAGCTTCATAAGAAAAATAAATGTTACAAAGAAGATTTAAAAGATCGGAATTTTATCTTCCCTACCATATGTAGCTTAGCTTATAATGCTATTAAGCTAATGATGACTTTAGTAGCAACATTAGAATATTATTTAAATTCATATACTTGGTTGAAGTATCATTTTCAAATTGGGAAGGAGATAGTGAATTTCTCATTTTTCTTTGCTGATTTGATGAGAGAAAATGAAAATTGGTTTTGTTTGACTCATTAACGTCCCTTTTACCTTTTGTGGGGCATGTGTGATGTAGGCAGTCAACATTTCTTTTATATGTTTTAATTTCAAAATGATAGTTAAGATAAACTTAAGATAATCCGCTTGTGTTTTTGGGATGAGATTTGAGAAATTATCCTAATGAATGGGTAAACAAAGTGTTATTCTATCTATTATTTTCATATAAAGATCTTCCTCCCTCTTCTTGATCAAGAAATCTATGATGTGCTCAACTTCATAGGTAATATACATGTACATAATATGTTGGTTGCCATGGTTGGATATTATGTTGTGCTGAAGTTTATAGGTAATATACATGTACATAATCTGTTTCTTCCCATGGTGGCATTATAAGAATGTTACAATATGAAGATTTTGATTCATATTAAAGAAATAACCAAAGCCTATGCTCTGCACATATTGGATCATATTACACAACTTATGAACATTGGATTCAAAATTGCTTTATAAAAAAAAGAGATTATATGAGATTGATCTCTATAGTTGACTTTATTTCAAATAAAAACAACATTCCTTGTTGTCTAACGTTCTACCTTAGAAGTTTAGAGCCTACTTTGCAGCCCTATCTTTCGTCTCATAGTTTTGATGAGATGTAAAAGCAAGTCTGTTAAAATACAAAAAAAAAATGTAAATCATTAGTAAACATTACAAAATAAGCGAAGACTTAAGTTATTAGGAAGAAACTATAAAGCCAAAATGCAAGGATTCTTCATTAACACTTATGTCAAAGAAGAAAGTCCAAACTTAAAAAACTCAAGGAATAGTGCAACGGGGACTTAATGATATCCAAGGAAACTTAGAAGATTCAATTGTATAACTAACTATATAACAACATCCTATCAACATTGACTGCCTCTAATATTAACAAAACTAATATATGCATAGATTTGTGATTATAATGTGATCAAATCATAGAACTTAAAAGTTCATCAACATTGACTACCTCTAATATTAACAAAACTAATATCTGCATAGATATTTTTTTATTATAATGTCATCTAATCATAAAACTTTAAAGTTCATGCTATAAGAAATGAACAATAGGAAAAAAAAATTGGACAACTAATTATATAATGAATCAATAAATGAGTCAGTGAAGAGACATCAAAAAGCTATATTTTACTCAGCTCTGTCTAAAAGGTATCAAGCAATGGTCTCATGCATCATAAAGAAATGGAAATGTGCAGAAACTCAGCATTATTAGGATTATAGAAATGGAATTGACACAACAACAAACATTCTTCCATGCAATTGCAATTAATATTGAGCTTTCAGAACTAATTGCTACTTCATATTCATCCCTACTCCCTAAAATGAAGCTAAAAGACTACTTCATTTTTTTCTTTTTAGTCTTCAGTTTTTGATATGGAGGACAGGAAAGATATATATGATTATAAGCTTCACTATTAAATCAATTTCGCAAAAGCACGTTTATTTTATGGCTTATACCAACTAAATAAACTTTTTACCCATCTCAAGAAATAGCATACCAAATTCTTTCTCCTCTCCTCAAAAGTAAGAACTAAAAGGAAAATAGAAGCAATAATAATAGAAATAGTGCTGGATTATTAGTATATATAAATATCAATATGAACCAATTCTTCAGAAATTTTGATGATGAAAGAAAATTAATAAAAATAATCCATTGGAAAAGACAGAGTTAATTTACCCTGATAAACATGTAACTTGGACCATACTTGTTTGCATTCTCAATTAAAAGACACATATAGTGTTAGGGTCCTTCACCTCATACATTCTTGACACCTTCACTTTTAGTTCAGCCTTAACGCCAAACAGGTACACTTAGTGAACCAGCAATGAGACTTTTAGTTCACCCTTTCTTTTAGTGAGTATTTCGAAAACACTTAGTATGGTGGTTTTATTTTTGTGTGAGGCGGTCGGAGTTAATCGGAAATGAAGAAAGAAGGTAGAGGAAAAAGGGTTTTATGGAGGGAGAGTGAAGTTTACGTGAGAGTGTGAGGAAGAGAGAGAGAGAGAGAGAGGTGTTGTGTTTGTGTGTGAGAGAGAGAAAAAGTGAGGAAAAAAGGAAAGAAATTTGGAATGAAAGAGAGAGAAAGGGGAGTAGAAAGTGATGTTGGTTGAGATAAGATAAAAAGTAGGAGGGAAAGAAGGATTTAAAAAATTTTGAAATTTGAATTTTGAATTGAAGATGGAAAATGTGAGATTATTATATTTTATTGTTTCTATTATATAAATGCTTAAAATGACAAAAATAAAATTAATTTTAATGATGATGTGGCATTAGGTGGTTGAGAGCTCGCCACATAGGATTGGAGGCTTAAAACATGTTTCATGCTTGTATATTATTAAGATCTGAAACATACTCATTCATCCCAATCATTCGCACAATAAATCACACGTGGATAAAGGACTAGAAACTATCCACTCTAGCCAAAGTGATAGATGATGATGCAGACTCAATAAAATGTGGGGTCCACTATTCCATTCTCATTTACTTTCCACCCAAAAGAGGCCAAAAATAAAATCTTTCTCTGTTCTAACATGCTTGCTCCCATTTGGTATGATTATCCAATCAGAAAAATTTACTAGGATAACAACAAATCCGAAAGAAATTGCCCCAATGTAACTGTAGTTTGATAAGTTGATTTGATGGGGAGAATTTGAAAACAGACTCAACCAACCATGTTACTTGCAATTTCAAAAAAATATTTTGGTGTAACATGAAACAGGACCATATATTTCACAGAACCATTAATGTATACAACTACATATTAATTACATTTTGGGACATGACTGAAATAATAGTCTATACAAATTAAATTACCATTACTCATGTAGTTGTATTGAAGAGAGGCACTAATGTTATGTATTTCTTCATCTTTCTATTTTGCCCGTGGCTTTGGTTGAGTGAATGGTGAGTAAATACAAATAACAAGTTGGCATGTGCTAAAAACGATGCCAAAGTTCACCTTACAGGAATATACAATGTTGTAAGGCATGCTATTTTGAGATATACTTTCACCAGCTTTGGTTGAACCATGTCAAAAATCATACCTCAAGTTCGAATTCACACCGGAAACACATAATCGACAACTCTTCAACAGTTTCAGGAACCGGTCTGCAAAGGGAGAAGGGTCTGTTGCTTGCCTTCCATAAAAATTGCAAGTTCTGTTGGTGCAACTACCAATCTTAACCACTTCTGTAACTCTTCACCCTCTACTTTCTCTTCCTCTGAAGAATACAAGTAATAAAGCACTGTTACAACTTACAACACCATGGCTTACATAAAAACATTGGTTTGACATCATTAAGTGATGAATAATGCCTAGGGTTGATAGAAGGATACAACATCAACATCTTCACATCATTTTACTATATAAGACTATAGTATTTAGCTAGGGTACAGTTGAAAACCAAAATCTAATTTGTCAACGTAAATTCAATTAGTAGCGTGAAACAGTATATGTGTAATAAAAAAAAATAGCATGCTTGAATGCACCTAGAAATTATCATATTTTCAAATTAGCAAAATGATAACATATTCCACCCGGGAATTTAATGTGAATCTTTGTGGGGAAGGATAGAGACAAGAACAACATCTCTGATGAAAGTAAAGATAGTGAAAGGAAAAATCACCAAAAGAAATGTAACTCAAGTATATAAAATGATGAAAACAAGACAGCAGAAACACTAAACAGCGGTGCTATATATAATACAGAAACTACGGTTACCTTCCAATTGAGCACCAAGACCCTCTACAACAGTAGGATTAGCTCGTACAATGGAAAGTGCTACTTCCAGTGCAGACTGAAGCAATGCTTTCACTTCTTTCTGAACAAGATCAACAAGTTGTCCCTGTTGTTTTCATATTGTTAAAATAAGCATATAGAGAATTTTGAATAGAAGAGAATAGATAAGTTAATGAAAAAGTGAACCTGATCCCGTCCCCAAGGAACTGATCCCCCAGACTCATCAGTTCCGCCATTACAAAGAGTGGAAATCGACACAGGGCCTATTGTCTGACTAAGACCATATTCAGCAATGGCTTTGTATGCCATGTCAGTTGCTCGACGTATGTCATCAAGTGCACCTGTTGACACTCGACCACAATATACAACTTCTTCTGCAGCACGTCCTCCAAGAAGGGTCACCAGGCGGCCGCGCAATTCATCAATGAAAAGCAAGTATCTGTCCTCATTTGTTGGAGGAATATAAGTAAAGCCCAAGGCCCCTCCCGACCTAGGCAATATGCTTAGTTTCTGGTAACATACACAAGATAGTAACTTCATAAGGCACTGAAAAATCGCTAAAAGAGATCATTTGGAGGGTGAACTCGTTATAAATTCAAAAATGAATTTCATCCCCATCCATATTTTATTTGTTCAGTTTTTATCATAAAGATGAGTTCAGTGTGTTTTATTGTAAAGAAAATAAAAGAAAAATGAAAAGATGAAGAAGTATCACAAAATTGAGAATAATTAGGAGATTAAAACAATTAATATTTATCAAATTAACAAATCTGTATAATTAATATCAGGAATTTTCATAAAGATCAAAATTATTAGTTACTAGTTTGACAAGGAAGAATTACTACTATTCAATGAAAGGTATTTTCTGAAAAGAAAGTATAAATCGGTAGGACAGTAGTACGAAAAATAGGAATGGCAAAGGCACGCCCATAAAATGCTAATCGAATAACATTTAACAAGATGCTTTGATTTGTAATTAGTTTTATATTTTCTGAATCAAGCATAACAATCAGCATGTCTTTATTGCCAACAGCATATTCAAATAGCCAATAAATAAAGAATAGAGCATCTTCCATGATCTACCTGAACACGTGGCTGTCCAGAAAGAAGACTTGCAACTGCAGTGCCTACTACAGCATGACCAGCTTCATGTCGTGCAACTACACCCTTCTCACTTCCTTGTAACTTGGCAGTCTTCTTTTCTATGCCCTGAAACAAGTAATTTGGTTATTTATCACAGTTGGTAAAGTAGGGTCCCATTTACATAACTAAATTTTCCAATTTAACATTGTGATTTGACAGAAAAATCTGACCAAACTAAAGGTGTAAATTACGAGTGTGCATCCACCAAGAGAGATTGTGGATGAAATCAATATTATCCAAAACAAATTTACTTACAGCTATTGACCTTTCCACAGCTTCAATGAAATCGATTTTCTCCACAACAACTTTGTTTTTTCTTCCCGCCAATAAAGCAGCCTCATTTACTAGGTTTGCAAGATCCGCCCTTCAATGATGTGTACCATGTGTCAGATCAAACTTCCAATCTTATCATTGTATTTAAAGGGGGGAAACAAAACAATATGGAGGAATAGCACAATTACCCTGTGAATCCGGTAGTCATAGAAGCAATGTCACCAATGTTAACATCCTTGGCCAGAGGAAGTTCTTTCTTAGAAACATGAACTTTCAGAATGGATTCTCTTCCGATCCTATCCGGTGTTTCCACCTGGGGAGAAAACAAGGCATTTTTTAAAAGATATAAAATGTTGAGTTTTTCTTAATATACTATAAAAAACCAAATGAGGTAATGCATTAAAACTTGAATCCAGACCATAACTACTCGATCGAATCTTCCTGGTCGGCGAAGCGCAGGATCTAAGACATCAGCACGATTAGTTGCCCCAAGAACAATCACTGCTGAATTGCTGTCAAACCCATCCATCTCCTGCAATGCAGTTTCGACGTATTAACCTCATTGTGGAATAATCCCCCCTCCCTAACAATCACAAGAAATAAATAACAGAAGAGGAGTACTAACAGTAAGCAACTGGTTCAAGGTCTGTTCTCGTTCATCATTGCTTACAATGCGAAATTTACCATCACGACTTTTAGCCACGGCATCTATCTGCATACCAAAATAAATTTTAATTTGGTAGAATATTAAATAGTAAATGTCAAATTAAACATCTTACGCAATTAAAGAATCTATACTCTTACCTCATCAATAAATATTATGGATGGTGCTTCTTTCTTTGCCTTTGCAAAGAGATCTCTCACCCGGGAAGCACCCATACCAACATACAACTCAACAAACTCACTAGCAGAACAGCTTATAAATGGCACATCAGCTTCTCCAGCCACAGCCTTTGCTAGTAAAGTCTTACCTGTTCCCGGAAGACCTACCTACAAGTTAAACCAAAAGATATTTAATCCCTACTCGAACTAAAACAATAACAATATGAATGTAATATAACTTAGGCATAAATAGTCCACATATGAAGTAGAAGCACAAACATGCAGGAGAGGTGCAAGTGGAAATTAACTAAAGACTTATTCCTGGAACAATGAATTCAAAGAAACACAATATTTTGCAAGGTAATACTTATGTAAATAATAGAAAGTATGGTCAATATCATACAGAAGAAAATTTAGTTAGATTTAACATAAAAAAAATAAAATCCAGAAGAGACATTTCCTATACATGATCCCTTCCCCTAACAAACATATATTCCCGACAATGACTCACCAAGAGAACACCTCGAGGAGGACGAGCTCCAAGTCGTACATATCTATCCGGATTTCGAAGAAATTCCTGGCAAGTGAGCATCATCACAACCAAAATTATTTCCCTATATTACCAAGAAAAATCTGAATGAAAATAGAATATTATTATAGAATAGAAAGCCTCATTTCCACCCTAAAGATTTTAAGTGCTAATTGAGCTGAAGAGAGTCCAGCTTACCACAATCTCTTCTAGCTCTTCTTTAGCCTCATCAACACCAGCAACATCAGCAAAAGTGATTGTTTCACCTTTTTCAGATGATTTTGTACCAGCCGACGTTCCTGATTTGCGGTTCCTAAACTGACCAGGAGTATTCTGCCATAGCATGTGATTATTGAGAAAACTTCATTTCAAGGTTTAGGAAACATAAGTTGGGTAGGCCAGAGGGGAAGAAATCAAACTCACCTGCGAAAAGCTTACGGGGAATCGATGGAGAAGCCCCGCCAATAAAGCAACATAAAACATGGATATCTGTGAAAATGAGAAATATAATTAGCTTGTCACATGATATACTGTTAATGCAACAAACCAAGGAAATTTACAATGAACTGGATCTCTGGAATAGGTCATCATATATCTTACACAACTGATACATTTTAGCAAAATACACAAAAGCAAATACGCTGGTAAAAGAGACACTTATCTAGTAATATATACAACTACAACATGGGGAATATTTAGCAAATTTTTTGAAGGTTTTTTATACTCGAAGCAAGTTTACTTCATGAAGCCGATATAAACATTAACTTCTATTAATCATCTTGAAGCATTCAATTCATATATGAAATTATTTCAAATTCTCATGGTGCAGAATCTACTGTATCTAACTAAACTTAATCATGTAAATTATAATTTTTCCAGCTTGATAATTTACACTGACAGTAATCAGAAATAAGGTGCTGTCAGAACTGCATTTTTCACAATTCGCATCCAAATAAAGAAAGCAAGAAACCAAGAATCTGCCATTTTTATCAAAGTTAAACATAGACATTAGACACCATTGAAGACAACAGATGGAGAAAATAGGATTTCTAACACTTGGAGGGGGTTGGTTATGTTTTTTCAAAATTATCTTTATTAAATTGTATCATAAGATTTGCCACACAATGGAGGTGCATCCAAGTTTACAATGGCACTTCAGAAAGTAAGAGAGACTTAAGGAGATATTGGTTTGTCCATAACTGTTGAGCAGTCACACAATTTTAAGTAATTTGATGAAAGATAGTAATCGGAGAAACAATGAAATAACTATAACACTTATTTCTCCTTTTGGGTCTCCAAAGGTTTGCCGCATCTAAACAGCTAAATATATTGGAATATGCACATTAAACCTCAAATCACCAGCCTCCTACCAACATCTACCTAAAATGAGTAGATTCAAACGTTGAGGTGTAATAACTAATCATTTGAGTTTCACTTTCCAGCACAATAATAGTGCAGGTGAGCAACATCACAACAATCACATAACATAAGTGTTGAGAGCCCCACATTAGATCGTGATACAGCCTTAACAATGATTATAAGTAGTGTACATCCCTCATTTTACAGACCGATTTTGTGGAGTTAAATTCTAATATTACTACTAACATTACTAGTATCAGAGTCTATCCTACATCCATTAAGCCGCTCGTTATAGTGATTATAGGTAATAAGTGATGGCCATCTCTCATCTTACAGACCGATTTTGTCGAGCTGAATTCTAGTATATTATGAGTAACAAACCACGAAATCACAAGTTTCTTACCAAAGCCGAGTTAAAGAATCCGCCAGACCGTCTGTCGGGTGATCCAAACTCCACTTCATTCTCCAACATCTTTTCATAAGGAGTTCTAATATCACTAGGCCTAGTCGTCGTATAAACAATCCTCTTCGTCGGCGCCACACTCTTAACCAAAGCCTCTGATTCCTGCGGCAACCTACCATTACCACCACCACTACCAGCAAGCTCACCGCCCTCGAAATCACTCTTCAACTTAAACATAATGTGAACCCCATCAACCTCCACCTTCAAAACCTGATCCCCATTAATCTTACTCAAAAAATCACTATAAGGAACACTCACAAAAACCGTCGAGGCTCGCGATTCGGACCCGGATAACGGAGTCCCAGGCCTAAGCAACCTCGCAGCAAAAATCACAATCCCTAATTGAAGTAACGAAACCCCAACTTCTTGTGCTTTCAACATCGGTTGCCATTTCCATCTCCACCATCCACCTTTCCCTTGCTTCTCCTTCCTCCGGTTCGAACCACCTGAACCCGGTTCAACTTCAACCCCTTTCCCCTCTTCACTCTTCTCTCCGGAATCACTCTCCTGACCACCACCGCTAGCAGCACTTCTCAGTCCATCAAAATTGCTCAATTTAGTATTTAATCCTTTCCATAATTCGAATTTTCCGAAATTGTTGAGAAAAATTGAATCTCTTAAAACCCTAATTGAAGCTGAATTGGGAATAACGAAACGACGTGCGTTTCGGAAGTGATGAGAGTGAAGAAAGATTGTAGCGTGTGTTGAAGGTGAGAGATAATCTAAAGTGGACATTGAAAAGATAAGAAAAAAGGAAAGATTAAATATTTGAATGTTTTTTTTGTGTGTTGTGTTGTGGCATGTGTGTGTGGTTTATGGATTTATTTATATGTGTGAGGTTTTTTTGAGAGATAAGCTTGTTGTTGTTGTTTATGGTGAAGTGGTAATGGTGGGGTGAGAGAGAAAGGGACAAGGTGATTTTATATGAAATGTGAGTCGTTGGATTGGAAGAGGTGTGTTGAGATCTTGACTGTTGATTACTTTAGTTTAATTTATGTTTTTGAAGTTTAGAAGTAAGTTAGCCCTCTGGTGGTAACAACAACTTTTTTGAGACAAAAACAACTTTAAATTTTTGAAATGGAAAGACTATGAAATTCATGCAAATCAATATATATGCATTCTCAAGAGTAGAAAATAGTAAGTAATCAAATGATATTTGTCTAAGACTAAACAGAAAATTAAAAATTGACTGAAAATAAAAATTAATGGATTGTTTTTTATGTAGTGTTTTCTTAACGTCATTATCTTGACGCTTCAACCATTATTATGGTGACTTATATGAAAGGAATAAGACATCATCCTCCTCCCCATCATCTTTCTCCTTCTTAAGAGAAAAAGTGACGAGAGCTTTAGTTGTATGCAACCTTTAAACAATTTAGAAACACACCATGAGATTTAAGGCAATATTGTTAATTCTAATAATCATTTATAAAAAAAATGTGTCATCCATTTTTATGTGTACGGGGGACTTCATGAACCCAATTTAAAGTTAAAGTACTTGGATCAACTCTCCATGTGCAAGGAGGGCTTCATCATTTTTATCTAAATTTATAAAGTTCAAGTAATGTCTATTACTTTTCTCACTCTATGATGTTCTCACGCGCCCTATTTTTTCGAAAATATCCTTTGTTTGGATTATACAACCCGAATAGGATAAGTGATTCAGAAAAGAAAAAAACGAACCTAACAATGACAAATCGAGGGAATGAAACTTAACATTGTGTTTAATGTTTGATGAAGTTTGAAATGTGATGATTTTGAGCAACAAAAAGAAAACCTCCAAGATTCACCCGATGAGAGATTTTTTGGATTTTGGGGTGGGAGAGAGAAGTTTTAGGGCAACTATTGCAAATTGTTTAAATGAGGAAGTTTCTGATTTCGAGTTATATATAGGCGGTGTTTGGATTTCAGAATTCGAAATACCGTTTGGCTTATAGAATCCGAACAAAGAGTATTTTAGGGAAAAAAAAATAGGACGCGCAAGAAGCTCATGGGGTGGGAAAAATAATATTCCAAAGTAATTCGATCAACACTGAAGTGAAAATAATAGTCACAAGAAAGGGGGGTTTGAATTATGACCCTTTTTAAATTTAACATGCACTTGTGGTAAATGATTCTCAAGTTGATACTTGAAAGAAATAAAAGTTTGGTTAAGTTCAAAACGTTCTGAAGTACCTTCAAAAGTGTTAGTGTAATAAATAGTGAACAAAGTGATAATGGTGTGTAAAGTGAATTCAAACATCAATGTTGAAGATAAAGCGTAAGGGTAAAGAACTTAACACACGAGAATTATACTGGTTCACCCAATGTGGGTTATCCAGTCCTCACAACTGTGAGATTTTCACTATGATGCTTGAGAGTACATTCTCAATTTTCGCACCTTACACTTCTCCACTAGGGACTTTGCCTCATGTATTATCTTAGCCTTAGCAGGCTTACAAACTGTATTATTTAGCCTCAGCAGGCAAAAACTGTATTATCTAGCGTCAACAAGCTTACACAAGACTTTACACTTTTCTTTCACTAAACCTCACTTTACAAACTTAAAGCTAGTTGAGAATTTCTACACAAGGTGTTTTGAGAGTTTGTAAGAACAAGAGCAAGAAACTTATCTTTAAGAAGATAAGAGCGAACTATTACACACTCTATGATTTAATGAATCTTGAGAGCTGATTGTGTAATCAGTGACTTGATGAGATTAAACAATTTTAATAAGTTGTTTAAGCATGCTTGGTAGTTGTGTGTCTTCAAGGTGAGAGTTATTCCCCTTTTATAGAGTTTTGGACCTCATGTAGTTGGTAGGACTATTTCAATAGCCTTTTGCCACGTGTCCTGGTGCTTAACAACTTTTTCATAAAGTTATGGAAACAACATTTTAAACTTCAAAATGTTCCTAGGTTCTTCACATGAACTTCAGAATGTCCTTGAGTGCTTCAGTATGAACGTCATAATGTTTTTCTAGGTTCTTCATACTAATTGTGTTCTTTGTATGGACTTCAGAATATTTCTGGGTTCTTCAGCATAAACATCAGAATTTTTTCTAGGTTCTTCATATGAACCGTGTTCTTCGTATAAACTTCATAATGTTTATGGGTTCTTCAGAATGTTCAAGGGTTCTTCAGTATGAACTTCAGATGAATTTATGGGTTCTTGATATGATCTGAGTTCTTCGTATGAACTTCATTGAGTTCATGGGTCCTTGACTTGTTGACTTGTCTTGGAACTTGTGCACGAGAGAGAAAAGGGGAGTTGTCACTTCATGCTCATGCTTTAGGGGATTTTGCTGGTACTGTATAGTACATATTCCCTTATGTGTCGAATTCTAATCGAATCTGACTTGATCTTGCTTTTTTCTTTTGCGTTTTGCTTTTGTACTTTGTTGTACCTTCTGATGTTCAGAATGTTTCTTTGTTTCACTTAGGATGATTTGTAAGATTTTCATTTGATGTAATCAAATCCTAATAGTGAAACATAAATGAAGTGCAACATTTATAACATCTAGGATGATATTCTTAGAAGAATATTTCTAATGATTGTACTTCATTTGTTCATAAGTCTTTAATGAACAATGAATATGCTTTTGACTTTTATACAAATGAATGCCTTTATTCCTTCTTCTTTTTTAATCCAAAGTCATAGTCATATTCTATACTCTTATTTATGTCATGTGAACCTTGAATGTTCTTGATAATGTTTATATATTTCTGAGCTTTTTCTTGATAAACAATATGAACTATCTTCGAATATATTGAACTCTGATTAACCTTCTGAACTCTGTTTGGGTTCATACATATGAATTTCAGAATGTTTTTGGGTTCTTCATATGAACTTCAGAATGTTTCTTCTAGGTTTCTGCCTTTTTGACAGCTGTACTTTATGCTGAACATTATGATGTTTTGAAACATTCTAACGTTCTTCAACATTCTAAAACTTATGAAGGTTGTTATTTATTCCATTCAAATCTACTTCGAGCATATAAATGAGAGATCATATATTTTGATGAACAAGATGATTCTTTCTTTGAAGTCCAAAAAATATTTCTTTGCATTTAGTTCATCATTGCTTGTAACAAATGACTTTAAATATTCTTGTTGATCCATGAAGTAATCCTTCATTATTTCTGGAAATATTTTGGGTTAATGTTCATGATCATTATGAACTACATTCATATGAACATTTTGAACTATGTTCATATGAACATTCTGAATTCTGAATTTATTATCTTTGGAAGCTTTGGAAGTATGACACTTTGAGGAGGTTCTGAGAATCTTCATAACTTGTATGCATATTTCCTTTTATCTTGTTTTCCCATGGTGGATCCTCAAATCATATAACAAAAAACTCAATGTGTGTAATTTTGTCACATAACTTCAAGCATGTTCTTGTGTAGTTTGTGATGTAAGTTCTTCCGTCATGATTCTTGAGTTATGAGTCTTCATGGAGATTTGATATTGTTGTTGCAACTGATGATATCCTCATTCTTTCATAGTTGAGTAGATATAATGCACTTATTGATGTGAGTGACTTCTAGCTTATCCACTTATGTGATTCTTGTTCTTTTGACAAAAATTCAAGTGCAAAAACATTAGTAGATCACTGTTTATAAAACTTATCATTTATTCCACGAGTTTTGTTATCATTAAAATATTCATAAAAAAAATTGCTTCAACAAACACTCCAAGTCCATTATGTGAGATATAAGGCCCAAAGTTCATATTTTTTGGTATGTCAAACTAAATAGATTGACCTTTCGAGCCTAGTAGGCTATGTTATGTTATTGGCTTGAGTTTCACCTTTTTAACCACAGAGGCTATAAAAAAGCGTACATCCGTCATTTTTACTTAAACATGTCATATTGTATGCCCCTATAGACTGACCTGATATATTCTAACCCTATTTCTTATGTCTTAAACTTATTGCCTATAAAGGTTGAGAGGTTTGGAAATAAATCGAACTCGGTTCACTTATGGCTCAAGGCATGTGTCACTATTAACACTATTGTGATTTCCATGACACTTCTAACGGTCTCAAAATTATTTTTAAATGTCTCGCCACTAATAAAATTTAGTAACCCTTGACATATTATTTTTCATGGCTGAGTTCTCATATTAAAATGCAATGCAACGATTCAAAAATATTAATATAGTCGATATATAATTTCTTTCGTTAAAGTTTGATGACCATCAAAGTCAACTCACTTCTTCACATTTAAAATGTATAAGCTCTAGCCACTAGACTATTTGACAAAAAAAAAATCAACTCAAGTTTTAATTATAGACGCATTTATACCCGGTTTCACTTAAATTCAAAATTATCGCAATGCATAGAAATCACATTTCACATATACTCATGCTTTCACAATAACACATAATCATATTTAATTCATTCAGATTAATTAAATAGTGGAAACAAATATTTTTTTAATTATTAGCACAAAGGTTCCAGGTTCACAACAAAATTTTAGTTCAATAGATGAAATTCTAGTTCTAGTCAATGCTAAACTATAGGTCTTAAAAGGAAGACACAAAACATTAATTGCAAATACCAGCAATAACCATTAGGAGAAGAAGAGACAAATGACGGAGATTTTTTTTGTTTACAAAGAATTAAAAAAATGAAAAGAGAGAAAAGAAACAAGTCAACACGAGCAAACTACTCTTTAAGGTAGAAGGTTCATATGGTGTCGCTGCGAAGAAGATTAACAAGCCCCTCAGGCGGAGAATTATGAAGAAGAAAGTCATTATCAGAAGCAGCTCTGAGTTTTGTCATAAAATCCGCACACTAGTTCCCTTCTCTAACGGTGTGGCAAACCGTGATATTACAAAGAGTCAACATATCTTTTATGTCTTGGATAAGAACCACATAAATGTGAAACTTTTTGACATGACCATTAATAAGATTATTGCAGACAAGGGAATCAGAGTAACAAACAAGTTCATCAACCCCTGAATCCTTAAACACGATCAGACCGTGATAAATGGTAGTAAGCTCAACCATCAAAATATCAGACGAACTAGGAATGAAACCAGAAAAGGCCGATATAAACAAACCATCGTTATTACGCAAAATCCCTCCAAACTCAGTTCTAACAGGAGATCCATGACGGAGAATCTGAGTGCTATGGTTCGAGCTGAGATCCTCTCCATTTATAAAAATAAATAAATGGAGTTTGTCATTATGAAAGAGATAGACATAAAAAATAGGTGGTGTGCTATATCATTAAATGTGTCCCACCATCATTAATTATTTTCAAGATTTTTTGTGTCTTTATCTCTCCAAATCGAAGAAATGGAGAAAAGTTTAAATGTAGAGGATTTTAACTAGGGATGTAAATGGATATCTATGGACGCGGATAATGTGATATCTGTGTCCGCTCCGTTGGATAAATATGAAACTGTACTCTATCCATATCCGTGCGGATATCCGTTTAGCCGGTAATCCGCAGATTTTGAAGTATCCACGAGTTTATACAGATATCCACGGATAACATTTATAAAAAAATCTGTTAATTTTTGTTAGCTAAAATTTAAAAACAAAAGTTCATCACATGCATTTTTTTAGCAAAACATAATATCTCTACATTACCATAACAACAGAGACCCTTGACTCAACAAAAACATAAATAAAGTTTGTTACATTTAATAAAAATAAAGTTCATGTAATCACTAATAACACTCAAAGTATTGTGGTTTTTGGCTTAGAAAGTTGGAAGATATTAATGTTATTTGTGTAATTTACTCAGTTTAACAAGGGGTGTGGATATCCGCGGGTAGTTGAAATATCTGTTTATTTTATCCATGGATACTCATTAAGGTATCCGCTCCATGTCCATGACAGATTTTATCCACGGGTGCGGATTTTTTTGTCATCCCTGATTTTAACTCCTATGGTCCATGGGTGCAGATCCTCTTCATTTGGGGAGAAAATGGCAATCTCAATTTCCATTCGTAAAAACATGACACGTGGAAAAGTAGGATATCAATGGCTCACATTTATTTTGTACACATACTCCAATCAATTAAAACATATTTATTTCAGAAAAAAAATCATGTGATCCTTCTTTGCCCCCGTTCAACAACTTGTAATATCCTGCTTAATTTCTAAAAGACTACTGTATCAGTTGAACGTTTTCGAGAAAAAATATTGAGTGAAGTATGATAAGGTATATAAATAAGTTTTGGTAAAATACAGCGCAATATCTTAAAGAAAAAGGAGGGCATGTGAGTCAATTTCTCCTGCATGTATATAAATTAATCTTTCCCACTTTCCTCCCATTTTTCCCTTTTCTCCAAGTCAGAAGTAAAATACTCCCTTTCTTCTCCTCTTCCTAACCGAACCTTCTTCTTCTCCACCAAATCCCATACTTTTCCTCTCAAATCACACATGCAATCTGTTCAGCCTAATCCTAGGAGCCATTGGAGTTTTAATGTAAGCTTTGATCTCCTCTCTTTTGTTTTCTTGGCCGAGCCACAAACCCTATTTTCCAAAATAATCCCTTTTCCTCTTTTAAGAGAAATCAAGCTTATGCATGTAAGTTTGGGGCACTCAGGAAGGTATATATTAAGCATGCAATAGGATCTGATACAACTCAAATAAAAGGAGAATCTGCGACGGCAACAAGAGCCCCTACCCTCTACGAGTCTAACACGACGACGATGGGGGATGGTTAGCAACAACCTCATGTTCTTAATAATCTTTCCAGGTTCTGCAAGGCTGAAGTCCAAATGAGAGAGAAAGAGGGGGCATCATTGGCAGTGGCGTATCCAGGACCCTGGACCAGGGGGTGCAGACCGTTTGACCTTAATAAATTACTATTATTTCCTTTGCAGATTTTCGTATTATTATTTTTTTATTTTTATAAATACAATTAAAAAAATATTAAACATAAATTTTTATATTATGTAACTATATAAATTGCTAACACACTTTATACTTAACTTTTACGCAATTTAAATTTTAAAATCGTTGAAAAATCAACTCTTTTAAAAAATTTAGGGAATGAGAAATTATTATTAATAATGGTGACTATTGACAAAAAAATTATTAATAACAATGTCATTAAACAATATTTTATAAAAAAAATAGTGAGAATAATGACCATTTTACAATTGTCTCAGGTGAAATTGTAACATTATCTTTTAAGGTTATAAAGTCAAACCCACTTGGGTTAGCATGACTGCATGGTGGTATTGACTTAGGACCTGAGAGTGTGCTGCTTCTCAAAGTCTCATGTTCGATTCTCCCCGGTGCTAATTTGGGTGGGCTAATTTAGCTTCTTCAAAAAAGGTTATAAAGTCAAACTCAATGGTTGTATGTATAGCTTGCGATCTCAACTACAAAATTAAATTAGTCGATAGTAGCAACTAATTTTAGAGTTTTCTTTGTATACTAATATAAAGTATAGAAAAAAAATTAATTAGTATTATAACATTTTTATGTAAAAGTTTAAATTATATATATATATATAATATTTTTTTAGATGAATAATATATAACATTGTTAACATTTTTAAGAGTATAAATTTACTTGACCAAATATGTCAAAACATTTTAAACTCAACTAGAAACTGGGCCACACTACTTAGAATAAAGCATATAGTAAAAAGCCCATGACAAAACGGGTTACAGGAAACCCGAAATAATGCAATTTTATAGTGATTTTAGTAGCCGCCACCCACTTCCTGTGCTTCAGCATATGCCATTCTCTTTCTCGTCATTGCACGTGTCTCTTCTTTCTTTGTATTCTAGTTTGCTTTCTTATGTGATTGCAAATGAACTGTTCTCAGTTTTTTGGTTAGGGTGCACAAGGAAAATTTCAGGGTGTGCAAAAGACTAAAAAACATAGATTGCTGGTGTAATTTTTGGAAGTTCAGGGTGTGCAGGTGCACACCCTCACATAGAGCTAGATCCGCCCCTGATCATTGGCGTGATTTCTTTGTTTGTTAATTAATTAAAATAAAAATAAAATAAAATAATTCATGGAATGAATTAGAACCATTGATGTATAATTTTTCACGTGTTTTGCTTTTATGAATGGAAATTGAGATTGTCATTTCCTAACCAAATGGAGGATCTGCAGCACCCATGGTCCATGGATGTTTTTGGTAGGATGGGATCCTCTCCATTTCTTAAATAAAATGGAAGTTTCTCCATTACTATGGTTTTGAATTAAATAAATGATATAAATGCACATATTTTTTAAAATTAGAGACATTAATTGGACATTTATGCATCAAAACTTTGATAATGGAATAAATGGAGGAGATACAAAATGAAGAAGATCTTAACTTGTTTTTGGTGCAACGCAAAAACAGAAATGGTAGGAAAATTTCCAAAACCAACGGCAGTGATCATGGTAAGAAGACTAGTAAAAATGCTAGTGAAAAAAGGCCAGAATAATAAGTTGCCTACATATAACATAGGAAATAATAAACAAGTTATTATTGTCGAGAAAAAGATGGAGAAAAGTGAGCAAAGTAAACTACTTGATCAAAAAGTAACGTTGAAACCTAGTTTGGTGGAGGTGGAGACGCACAAGATTCCTAGTAACGAAGAAGCAAACAATTCTAGTAAATTACCAAAAACCCATGTGGTAAATAAAACTAGAAACACTACCAACCAGGGGAAATAATATCATCCAAGTGGGACCCAGAAAGAAGGTAATGAAAAATCAAATAAAACAGGTGGTTAAAAATCTAATTTCACCCTTGACCAAAACAAATAAAAATCTAATTTCACATACAATTTTCGTATTAAATAGAAACAGCAGAGAAACAACCGAGTGTGGAATGAAGTAGTTTATAAATTAAAAAAAGGAGAAAACTTAGATGCAGTGCCCTACATCATGTTGGTGATGTTCTCCAATCAACACGTGACACATCAATTATTTTGTCCACATCAGCTGTCATGAAATTAACACTTAATGTTCCGTTTTGTTACCGTTCCTTTCCGTCTCCTCTTCAATCACAATCGGATCTTCTCTCTCCTTAGGAGCACCTACACTACACCAACTTATATGCATCAAATCACCATGGAAGATTCAATTTCTGCCTCAATGATTTAAGAGATTTTCCCATACCCTCCCGTTTGGAGTTTCTTAACTGATTGTTTCTTTCCAAACGTTTCGTCTCCTTTTCAAATTCCTGCATCTTAGTTCTCTCTTCCTTTATTGTGTTGGAGAATTTTCCTTCCTGTTTTTCATTGTGGGATTAGAGAGTTACATACCTGAGGGTTATACTTATTACAGATTTGTTACACAATGGAGATCGACCGTGGTTGAGGATCGGCAGCGAGACGAAATGCTGGCAAGAACGGAAAGGAAACAACGACGGTTAAATAATTTATTTTAACATAATTAAATTGTCCAGGTGTCTTATTTTTATTCGTGAACAGTAGAAACCATACCTATGTAACTGTACATAAGTTTTATCCTTAAAAAAATACTCCCGTCCTTTTTTATAGGAGTAGTTTACAAAAATCACGTGTATTAAGAAAAATTGTTGGAGTAATAAAGTTGTCTCAAATGTGTGTGACTATTACTAGATTACCCTTAATTAAATATATATTTAATGTTAACTTTTCTTATACCAAGACAAATTGATAGTATTAATAAGGGGTATACTTGGAAAAAGAGTAATCAATGCATCTATGAATTTATATATAGTCTTATATTTAGAGACAATTTTTTTTTTGTAAACTATTCCTATAAATAGGGACGGAGGGAGTACTTGATTTGTTATACGGAAACAACGGAAATCGTAGGTGAAATTAGCTTTTTTTTTTTTTTCTGTGTGAAATTAGATTACTTTTCTCTTTTGAAATAGAAATTAGATCAATTAAACAACTTTATTTTGCCGAGTGTTGTGGAATATCTAAAAACAAAGAAACAAGAGAGTGTGGAATGAGGTAATTGATGCTCAAGTTTATGTTGTGGAGAGAGCAAAAGCTATGCTTCATGATTGGCAAGATGCACGTATGATTTGTAATACATCTTGTGCACAGTCGCGACAAGAAGGAAATGTGAAATGGATCAAACGCTGAAGGAAGATTTAAGTGCAATATTGATGCTTCTTTCTCCCAGCTTTCTCGTAGAGTGGGAATACGAGTTTGTGTAAGGGATGATACAGACACTTTTGTTTTGGCAAAAACTGAATGATTTACTCTAGTCTGTGAGGTACATGTTGGCGAAGCTCTTGGATTGTTATCGGCTTTAGAATGGGTTCAACAATTACACTCGGGACCAATCGATTTTGAGCTTGATGCCAAAAAGTTGTGGATAGTTTTTCATATGCACATCAGGATGTTACAGAATTTGGGATGATTGTCCATAATTGTAAAACTATCTTTGAACAATATTATGTCAACTCTAGTGTTGATTTTGTGAAGAGACAAGCAAATAAGGAAGCCCATAGATTAGCTAAGGCGACCACATCCTCAGCTAGTTTCCAGATTTTGGTAGAAATATCAGATTGTATTGAACACAATTTAAGTAATGAAATGATATAAACTTCTTTCCTTAAAAAAATCATAGTAATATTTTTTTTATATGCGTATTGTTAGTTATTGCAACGATGATGAAATATTATATTAAAAAAATATAAGAATGAAGGACTTATATAATACAATGAATTTATTATTTATTTTTATCCTTTTTATTCTACTATATTTATGTTCCCCGATATTTTGTTTTTCTTTTTTCATATATTTATTGTCCTCAATATTTTGTTTTTCTTTTTTCATAAATGAATTTCTAATTTATAAAAAATGAATAATAAGATTCAATTTTTTTATTTAAAAAAAAAGAAATGAATAATAAGATTCAATCATTTATTCCTTCAAAAAAATGATTTAATCATTTATCTTTAATAAAATAATTCAATCATTTAAAAATATATGACTTGTGATATTTATTAAATGACGTGAAAACATATCAATGAACTCAAGTGTGTAAAACATTTTGACATTACCGTATATATATGTTAAACTTTTTTTCATCCTTATCCTGATCATAACCCCCTTCTTCTTCGGTGTAATCAGGTTTCTAATAGAGGACATAGGCCGTTTCGGTTTCAAGCTGCTTGGTGTACTCATACTAATTATTCAAATGTGGTCTTGAATGCTTGGAATAAAGGTAATGGGAGTGTGGTGGCTACTCTTCTGAGTGTTGAGAAAGATTCTTTGACTTTCAATGAAGAGAATTTCGGTAATATATTTAGGAGGAAAAAACATCTAGAATCCAGAATGAGGGGTATTCAGCGTGTGCTTGATGAAGTTGATTCAACTAGGCTTCTCCTCCTTCACAAGGATCTTTTGCAAGAGTATGAAGGTTTCCTTGTCCAGGAGGAAACATTCTGGTTTCAAAAATCTAGAGAGAATTGGATTAAGCTTGGAAGCAAAAACACCACTTTCTTCCATGCTCAAACTGTAGTGCATAGGAAAAGAAATAAGATCCATGGTCTTCACATTGCTCTTGGTTCTTGGTGTACAGACCCTGATTTATTGAGAAATGAAGCGGTAAAGTACTTTAAATGTTTGTTTGGAACTTTGGATGAGTTGAGGACAGATCAGAGTGGGGGCCATCATAACACTTTGACTCATGATGAGAAAAGGACTCTTATTCAAGTTGTTACAAAAGAAGAAGTTTATCAAGCCTTTATGAGTATGAAGTCTTACAAAGTTCCTGGCCCAGATGGATTTCAACCTATCTTTTTTAAGATGTTTTGGAAGGATGTTGGGGATGATGTTTAGAATTTGGTTAGATAAACTTTTGCTTTTGGTACTTTTGATCCAAGCATTACTGAGACCCTGGTTGTGTTGATTCAAAAAGGTAATAATCCAAGCTCTTTTAAAGATTTCAGACCCATTAGTTTTTGTAATGTGGTGTACAAGTTAATCTCTAAAGTGTTGGTCAATAGACTTCGCCCTATTCTAAGTCGTATTGTTAGCCTTCTTCAGAACAGCTACATTTCGGGAAGGAGTACTAAAGACAATGCTATAGTGCTTCAGGAAATGATTCACCACTTAAGAAAGAAGAAGAGCAAGAAAGGTGATCTTATTCTCAAGCTTGATTTGGAGAAAGCTTATGATAGATTGGATTGGAGGTTCCTTCGCCAGACTCTAAATTGTTTTGTCTTTCCTAAAGTTATTATTTCTCTTATCATGCATGGTATTTCATCTTTCTCCATCTCTTTGCTTTGGGATGGTGGCAGGACTGAGAGCTTCACTCCTAAAAGGGGTTTACGACAAGGTGACCCTCTATCTCCCTACCTCTTTGTGCTATGTGTATCAGCCTGATTTTTAGTATTATATTTATTTATTATTTATTAATTTTTTATTATATTTATTAATTGTTTATTTGATTGAGAATTGGTGGAATAGTGGATTTTGAGTGATTAAGAGTATTTTGGTAATTTTACGGATTAGTGGCATTTTTGTAATATGTTACAAGATAGAAATTTGAATTTAGAGAAGGGTGGTGAATTAGTAAAATGGGGGGTTTAAGTTGAGTAAAAGTGTAGAGAAATAATTATGTGATGAAATGTGACTAAGCCTATTAGAGTGAGTATCCCTAGCTTAATTGTATTTAAAGAGAAGTGTTAGTGTTAGTGACATTAGGTCAAAACATTTTACAACTCTAGAGAAAGGAGGCTAAAAAGAATAGAAGAGAATGGAAGAAACTTGAAGAGGGAAAAGAGGGGAAAGCTCTAGAAGTGGAGGATTCAAACTAGGAAGCCATTTTTTAAGAGAATTAAGGTAAGGGGGAAGACTATTTTCACCATATGGGTTTTAAGAAACAAATGGGTAGTTTTGGTGTTTGTGATTATTGCTTAATTTCATGAATTGGTGATTATTTGTGTTAAATTCGTGTTTCTTTTATTGTGGTTAAATTGAACATGTTAAAATTGATGAATTCATGTTGTTATTTTATCAAAGTTCATGTTTGGTTATGTTGTTTTGGTAAAATTGTGAATTTTGATGAATTTGATGAAGAACATGATAATTGATGATGATTATGCTTAATTAAGTTGATTTTGAGAATGTGTAGGTGTTTAGTTTGTGAATTCATGAGGTTATGTGGTTTTGGTTGTGTTGAAGTTGTTGTTGTTGTTGTTGTTTTTGAGAATTGTGAATATGTTGGTGAAAATGATTAAATTGTTGTTGAAATGATTAAGTTGATTTATGCTAGTTGAATTAAGTGATTATTGCTATGTTAAGCTGAAAGAAAGTTGGATAATCTGTTGTTGAGTTGTTACCATGTTTGGATAATAAGTTGTTTTGGTGAAATTGAGTTTTAAGTGAATTAAGTTGAATAAGTTGGAATTAAGTGATTATGGATAAGTTGTTTAAGCTAAGTTGAGGTGTAATTAACTGGATTAAATTGGTTTAAGGCTTTGCAACGATTTTGGTGCGAATTTGATCGAAAAATGACGTTGAAAACAGTATTTTCGCGAAAAATGAAAAAAATCGGAAAATCCCCTCCTGATAGACACACACGACCGTGCGCCCCTGGAGCACGGACCGTGTGTGTGGTTCGACATTGGTCAGCACGACCGTGCGCCTCGTAGGCATGACTGTGCGACCCTGTCAGCATGGGAAAAGCCTAATTTTGTGATTTTTTGAGATATCCAATGCACTTAAATGGTTCCTAAACCCTTAGAGCCTGTTTGGTGCACATGATATGATAGAGATATGATATGATATGAAACTGGATAAAGATAGAAAATGATATGGACATGATAAACATTTATCCTATCACATGTTTGTTGCACACATGATAACAAACATAATATCATATATATCACAACTAAATGACAAAATTAACCTTGTAATTAATTATATTAAATAATTAAGCTATTATTAATTAGATACAAAACTATTATTGTCAATCGTCATCTTCCTTTTTTTAGGGGTTCCATAATCTTCATTCTTAAAGCTCAATTAAAAAAAATCACGACTTCTTCAATTAAAAAAATTGTTTGCTGTCTTCTTCCTTCTTCAATTACAAAGTTCTATCAAAACCCCTTTGTGTAACTTCAACCTCTAAAAAAATTCATACACCAACAACAACCTATAAAAAAATTCATACACCAACAACAACCTATAAAAAAATTACAATTACAATCCAAACTTTTAACCAAACTAATTGTTAGTTGAAAATAATACGAAATTCCAAAACTCTATGTTTCATTTCTTTTCAAATTTGACTTGAATACAAAATAGACAATCAAGAAAGAAACAAACAAACAATTAAGGAGATTGAGGAAAAAGTGAATGTATGGTGGAATTGATGTCAAATCTGTAACAAATAGAAGAGATAAAGTTGAAGAGTTATGGAGAAAGAGGTAGTGGTCGATGGATGAAGAGCATAGAGAACATGAGCGATGAATTGAGAGAGAGGGCAAAATAAGCATTTTAGTGATAATCATGATAGGATAATTCTAACCCACCAAAAACTAAGGATAAAAATAACAAAGGGTGAGTATGATAGGATTAGAAATGGGTTTAAGTTATCTTTTCCTATTGACGCACCAAACAACAAATTGAACTAGGCTATGATAGTTCTATCATATCATGTCTTCCTATCATGAGCACCAAACGGGCCCTTAAACTAAATTTATAGGTGTTTAATAAAGATGTAATTAAGGAATTAACTTAGACTTAAGTGTAAGGAAATTTGGAAGTTAATTGGTTTGAGACGAACTTATAAATTGTCTTGATTTGAATTATGAAATGAATGTGGACTTAGTAAATAAGTAATGAGATATGTATGGTGAAGAATGATGATGAGTTAATAGGTTAATACAACCTTGTTTGATTAAATGTGTCATGAATTATGTGAATGAAGTTAGAGGAAGATGTGATGTTATGATGTTAATAACATGTTGATGAATGATAAGTGACGATGTTATGTGTTAAGTGATGATGATATATTATATATGATATATGATAAGGGACGATGTTTGACAATGATGATGTTGATAAGTGACGATGATATAAGTGACGATAATATAAGTGACGATGCACATATGTATGATTGTTGATGATGTTAGTGTCGAGTCATATGTATGTATGTATGTGATGTTGAGTCGTAATGTGTGAACATGCATTCATTCATTCACGAGTCAAGTCTAGTGACGATGAAAGTGATGATGGGATCCCTCGGATAAAAGAACTCCGATATCCAAAACCCGATACCACATGCATGTAGAGTCGTTAGACGCATTGCATAAACATGACGAGTCGTATGTTTTGGTGTGAACTTGTGCATCAATGTGGTAATTGTGTACTTGATGATATTGATTGTGAAGTGATTGGCTTATGTTTGCTTGGACAATTAATTATTGGTAATAACATGTTATGCATATTATGAGGATTTCGTTGAAGTATTGATATAATTAATGATTAATTGTTGATGAGTATATGTATGTATGCTTGAGAATCTTGAATTGATGTATGAGGGTAACCAGACTTGCAATCGAATGTCAATCTGTATGCATGATTGTAAGATGAACCATGCTTATTATGATATATGATGATGATGTTGTTAATTTACCTGAACTTACATGCGTTTATTAATCCTTTATGTTGAACGTATATTTTACCCTCCAATGATTTTTTGTCGCCTCATCCTTGTGATGTAGACGTGCAGGTTGAGGAGTAGCTCTTGCTTGTGAGTATTGATGAGGACGATGTTGGTAGAACAAAAGTAAGTATTTTTTTATATCGTCTCACATGGACTAGTGCGCTATCTCAAGCCGTTCAACAATCGTTATCATTTTGAGTAAGGGTTTGTAAGATGTTTGCATTATAAACTATTGGAATGTAAAAGCGGTAATAAAGACGACAAGTAATAGGGAATAAAAGTGTTGGGATCGGAGTTCATCAATCTAGTCTCGAATGTATTCTAATGATCATGCATATGAATTCTAGCTTTTTAGCGAAATTATCACGTATCACTCGACAATATCATTCGTGTCCAAATGATGTCATGAGATCGATCGTATCGTTTAATCGACGATTTCCCAATCTATTAAACGATACGAAAGTTGTACGCTCCGACACTTTATGTGATTATCAAAACCCAATTCCATGTCTAGAATTTCTTATTTTGATAGAAGATTATTCTAAACCTAGATTCAAAAGTATTTGTCAATAACAATTAAATCAAGCATAAGAATGAAAAGCAAGATTAACTTCAATTATCACATAAATTACTAGAATCATATATTTGCAAAATCAAAGATTACATCTAAGCTATATTGAGTACCTCCAATCCCAACAAGGGAAGGTTAGTTGTTCATTTTCATGACAACCATACAACAGTAGAAGGAAGATGAAGATCCAAAGCTAAGTTCTTGATTTCCCAAAGAGTCTTAGTTAATCCACACTTCAATCACTCTTGCTCCTTGAAGATCACCTCTTTTAATCCTATTTTGTGCCACGACAATGTTCCCTTCAGGTCCGTTTTATTGTCTCGTAATCTTATCTCTTCTAACTTATGCCCTATTTGTAATCAAGGTAGTGAAGATATGTTACATGCTTTGTTTTCCTACCAGCGTGCCGAGGACGGGTGGTCCTTTTGTCTCCACAAGTCGGTCACTCCTTCAGATCGAGATAATTTGCGTACTTGGATGAAAGAATTTATTTCAAATATTGGCCCAATTGGTCAAATTATCATGTGGAAGATTTGGTGTTCTCGCAACAAATATATCTTTGAGGATATCAAGCATTCTGTCCAAGAAATTGGCGCTCAAGTGTTATCATCTCTACATCATATTGAAAGCTTTTGCTTATTCTACCTATCACAGTGTTCAACAACTTGCACGTATTGTTAGTTGGCAACGACCTAGTATGGATTCAGTAGCTCTTAATGTTGATGGCAGTGTGTTCCTCGATTCCAACTTGAGAGGTTTTAGTGGTCTTATTCGTGATCATACAGGTTCATTTTTGCATGGTTTCTTTGAGAAAATTAGTAGACCTTGCATTCTCCATGCTGAGATTTTGGGTTTATACCATGGTTTGAAGTTATGTTGGGATATTAGATTTAAGCATGTGTTGTGTCTCTCGGATTCAACTACTGTTGTTGACCTCATCCAAAAGGATTTGAATGTGCATCACAAGTATGAAAATTTGATTATGGCTATTAAACACCTTCTGCATAGAGATTGAGTGGTTAGTTTACGACATACTTTGCGTGAGGGTAACACTGCAGCTGATTTTCTAGCTAAAAAGGGTGCTCTAAGTGATAGTAGCCTTGTTATTTTGAATGAAGCCCCTCCTGATATGGCCTCTATCCTCTTAGCAGATGCCATGGGTGTTGAGTTTGTTCGACCCTAGTTTGGGTCTTTTCTTGCTTTTTTTTCCCTTTTGTTTTTTCCTTTTTGTTACCAAAAATATATTAGATTTTCCTCTCAAAAAATAAATAGATTATATATTAGATTTTACATGGATTTAATTGTTACCAAAGATATATACACTATATTTAATCTCAAAATTTGTTTTTTTGTCCCTATACTGCCGTATTAGGGTTTAGCACTCTTCAACTCCAGCAAAGTTAGGATGAATCCCCCTCAACCCAAGTCCCCCAACTCCATCAACACTCTAATGTCGAGCGTATACTTCCCTGATGAACTCATCGGAGAAGTCCTTTCATTCCTTCCTGTGCAATCTCTGATGCGACTTAGGTGCGTGTGCAAGTCATGGAAAACCCTCATGTCTGATCCCACATTCGTCAAACTACACCTTCAGAGATCCTCAAGAAAGAGGCACATAGCAGTAATCAAATGTGAAGCAAGTTACAATGCCGTAACTTTTCCCTTGAGTCATTTATTGGAGAAACCGACAATAACCCTCGCCAGCAACTCTTACTACCGATTGGAGTACATGGATCGTAGCCGAGTTGTTGGTTCATGCAATGGATTGATTTGTTTGCTTGGTTATTCTTACACAAGTAATCATAATCGGGATGTAACAATCTTCTGGTTCCAGATCTGGAACCCAGCCACTAGGATAATATCCAAAAAATTAGGAACTTGTCACCAACCTTGCAGACCAAGCAAGCTCACTTTTGCCTTCGGGTATGATAATTCAACTAGAACTTATAATGCTGTGGTTTTGTGTTCTAGTGAGGTGAAAGTTTTCCGTTTCGGTGATAATATTTGGAGAAAAATTGTAAGTTTTACTCCTTATAACCTTGTTGATACCCTTGGCTATAGTTATGTGAACCAAGGAGTGCATTTGAGTGGCACTGTTAACTGGATTTCCTTTTATCCAAAGGATGTTACTGTTGAGAAATTTGTGATTATCTCGCTTGATCTTGGTACTGAGACATACAAGAAATTGCTACCCCCTCCTGGAGCAGTTAATTTAGTGTCCCCATATACTGAACCAACTATTTTTATTTTGATGAATTGCCTTTGCTTTTCTCACCATCTAAAGGAAACTCATTTTGTTATATGGCAAATGATGGAATTTGGAGTTGAACAATCTTGGACTCAATTCCTTAAAATTAGTTTTCAAAATCTACAAGTAGATAAGTTTGTTGACTCGAAATATTATCTCTTCCCATTCTGTCTTTCTGAGAATGGTGAAACATTGATATTCGCAAGCTATGCTAGAAACAAAGCAATTCTTTATAATTTGAAAACAAATAGAGTAAAGGGAGCTATTGGTAGTGCAATAATGTGGCGTTTTTCCAAGGATTATGTTGAAAGTTTGGCTTCGATTTGTTGAAAGTAAGTTTCTTTACAATGATTTACTTGTTCGAATTTATTCAAATTCATGCATGTTATTTTGGAATCCATGTCATTTCATAGTATAAGATTGCAATATATTTTATGCTAAATGATTATATGTTGCCTACTTCCAAAATCAAATTCAATTTCTCTTAATTAGACTGAAAGGTTAAAGGAGGAAACGTGTCAATGGGAAAGTGACAAGTACATTTAGACTTGGAAATATTTGTTTTTGGTAGAAGACTTTGAAAGATTTATTATCTATAAATCATTACTGAGATGAGAAAAGGAAAAACCAGAGTTATTTTATTTCTTCAAACTTATATTAATTCAATTTGCTTCAAAATTTGCAGATGGTGAGCGTTTTGTATCGTATTGAAGTTCAAATTTGTTTCTACATGCATTTCCTTTGTCACATTTGGGTGAACAAAGCTTTAGAATGCGTACATATTGTGGCTCTGAGCTCTTGAGAATTATGCATTCATTATTTTCCTGTTATTTTGTTTTTACTGTGTATTTCAATGTATCACTCTCCTGTATTATCTGGGTCCTTTTCTCACTCTCCGGTATAATATGAAGTATAGGCTGACAACCCAACTGCAAGCACATCAAGAGTTACTGGTGGCAGATGGTGACATGATGGGAAGAAATAGTTTTAGAACTCATTTTATATATATAAGATAGTTTTAGATGATGTCTCTCTTGGATTTCTTTGAAAGTGTTGACTAATAGAGTTTAATACCGACTCATTGTCTATGGATAAAATGTACTCTTCTTATTAATTTAGCGTCTTTTGGTTGTTCCCCAAAGTTTTGTTGATTGGTAATTCTCTATCAATCTTTGAATTATTTCTGCTAATTTCAGCAAGCTTAACATCAAGAGAATATAACATGGTTTCTACTTCTGTAGTGTGAAAAGTACATATGCTCTTATTTAATATCTTGTCAGCTTCTTTTGTGCTGTTAGTCATATGCTTACAGTGGTTTATTTTACAATTTTTCTTGCACACTCTTGATGTTGTCCAACTCTCTTTTTTGGACTCAAATTATGAAAAATATCTGATAATATCTTTTCTATATCTTAACATTGTTTATATCCTTATAATTTGTTAGGATTTATTTTTATTAGGATCTTTATCATTTTTAGGCACATCATACCATGTAAATAAGAATTGAAACCTCTTATGTTTGTTTGCATTTATCGAATCAAGCTGATATAAAACAAGATTCTGCTGTGTAGTAAGACACAAGAAGGAACAATTGTTTAACAATGTGGACATGATAGTTTCTGCTTGTTTGACTAATGACTAGGTTCCTGATTCTCATTTTGTATTATCTATAGCTGATACAATCCGGCATACAAGCAATAGGTTACGTGAATTCAGGTTTATTGTCGATGGTGCGATTACATGGTTCACCTAAATGCTTGAATCATTTGTGTAGTTTTTTTCTCTGTCATTTGTGTAAATTTTGACTTAATTGTGGTCCACGCCAAGCCGCCTTAATTGGAGCAAGTTTATGGCTGCCTTAACTGCTGGATGTGAGGGTTGTGTTTAGTCACCTTACAAATGGTTTTGTGGTTTTGGTCAATCTTTACTAGAAAAGCTGATTTTGTAGTGTTGAGGTAGTCCTAATTTCGAGTTCTAAGAACCTGTTATATAGTTTGTAGGTGAAATGATTTTTCCTTGATTCTATTGTTCTTTTTTACCCCCATCTTGTTATATTTATTAATCATCCATTCAACATAACAAATCACATATTTGAACTATGTTAACGATCTAAATTATTGTCGAATCTTAATATCAAATTTGTGTCAAAATATCATTTATCAGATTGAATATATGTATATGTATGAGATTCTGGATTCCCAATGCTAATGTTATGTATATGTAAGAAACTATATACCAAAAATTATAAGCAGTGATGATCCTAATCCTGCTAGAGTGTATTGCTCATATAGTCTGCATCATGTGATATTAGACCGTAAATAGTAATTTGTATTTATTTTCAGTATTAGAATGAGGCCCATTAAACGAAGTCCGTTAGGTTTACACTCTATACGTTACTCACGCCCTATTCACAAGCTTTGGATAAACATGAGCCATTTAAGAACAATTCGGATTATATAATCCAAAATATGGTTTAGATTATATAATCCAAGCAAATGATATTTTGGGGAAAAGAAATAGGATGCATGAGTAACGCATAAGGTGGAAAAAGTAATAACCATTTAAGTACGTATATTTTACCATTGTAAAAAACAATTCAATATATAAAAAATGCCGTCCACAACCGCGTGAGGCTGTAATTGCCGTGTGATTGTAAATCACATCACAGTAAAAACCGCACAACACAACAACCACAATGATTGTACATTACTTAAAGACAACCACATTATGCAGCAACACTGTTGAGTTGCTACCACATGACATTGATTTGTAAACTATTTTGTTCTTAAATATGTATATACATTTAGTCCCTTATTTGCGGTTGTCAAAATGGATAAGAAACACATACTAAAATTTCTAAATTAGAGGATCCTAAATTTTTTTCAGCCACACAAAAAAGTTTCCCAAAAAAGAAAGAACTATATTGCTATACTTCAATGGCTAACCATTTGTTAGGGAAAAAGACAATCAACTTTTTCACTAGTTGACCTATTTTCTCTCTTTATTCTTTCTTTAGCATTTTTTTCATGATGGTTTCTATGGACTCGGTAAAAAACATCACATAAATTTTTCTATGGTTGATCTTCTAGTTTGTTCTTCACCTAGAACACAACTTACATTTTCATTTCATATTACACTTTTAATTTCAACTTCCTATCCCAAACCACATTTTTTTTAAATGTTTCTTCAATGGGGATTTGTAACTAACATGTTAATCCCTTTTGATTATTACTATGATGATTACAATTACTTTTTTGAATCTGGTTATGGCTAATTAAAATACCCTCCATTTGAATATTCCATATTATTGGGTTGTGACATGTGACAAATGCATAAAATACATGCAACTACGACCTTAAAAACAATATAGTTTATTCTTTGTACCTACATTCATAGAATCAAAGATGGGTTTGAATGCAAGAGACATTCAACGTCATTTGTTCAAAGTTCTTCATCTTTCAGTTGAAAAGAGCTATATTTTGATGAAAAAGCATCCAAGAGTTTCATGTGCTTTGTTAGTCCTCATCATCATGTATATATTTCTTTCTTGTATATACAATTTCTTGGTTTTCTTGTCTCCATTTATTGTGTTCACTTCAATTTTGGTTAGAATATTTTGGAGTTCGGAGGAGAAACTTGTTAGATGTGTGGACAAAAAGGGAGATGAGAAAAGAGTTGAAGCGAAAAAACTACCTAAGGTTCTTAAGAATGAGAGACGTGGAATGCTTTATAAGTATCCATCACAAAATGCAACAAGTAGAAGAAGAAATTTCACGGGGAAGAAATTGGATGTATATGGCGATTTAGAACAAAAAGCTAAGAATTTATCAGCAGCATTTTGTAACGAGTTCACTAGAAAGAACACAGAGATTAGATCAGGATTTAGATATTTTGAGAAAGAGATTGATCCTTTTGATTATAAATTTCCACCAATAAAAGTCGATGCTCCTAAAAATCAAACATTGCTTTCGGAGCCTTCAATGGTTGACCTTGTGACTTGTGGTACAAGTTATTATGATTGTCAAGAGAAAAGCACAGAAAAAATGGAAGATGAGAAAAAGGAAGTTGAGGATAACAGTAGTAATAAAGTTATAGAATTTAAAGAGGATGATCAAAAAAAGCTAATGGATCTTGGGATTTGTGAGATGGAAAGCAACAAAAGGTTGGAGAGTCTTATAGCTAGAAGAAGGGCAAGAAAACTATTGAAGTTGGAGATTGAGAATGGTTTAATTGATATGGAATCAATTACACCTACCCAAATTGCACCATTGTTTATTGCAGCAAGAATTAACCCTTTTGATTCTCCAAGATATTTTGATGGCATAGAAATACCTGGTTCTGCTCCATCTGTTTTGAGAAGTCCATTTGATATTCCTTATGAGCCTTTTGAGGAGAAACCAAATCTCAAATGGGATAGTTTTGATCAAGAATTCACAAATGACATGCTATTAGAACTTAGACAAGACCTTCAAGTTAGAGAGCATAGAATACCAAATTCAAGAATTAGAAGGCTTTCAGGTAATAATCACTTCCTGTTTTCGTTATCCTTCTTTTATATTTTTCCCCTTCGAGTAAATAATATGAAACGAAAGAGAATATGTGTAGTTGAGGTAATTTTAGAAATAAAGCTCTTTTTGGATAAACAACTTAATTTATTTATGATAAATAAACAATTTAATTAGGTGATTATAGTATATGCTATTTCTATAACAACAGATAAAATAAAGTCAACTTATAAACATGTCATAAGCTGTTTCCATAAGCTCTCCCAAACAGTTTAAACAATGATTAGGTCAGTAGATAGGCTTGAATAAGTCAATCCAACCAGTCCATAAATTGAAAGTATTTTTCTCATGTTGGTATGGGTAATCATCATACGCTCTCTAGGAGAGTTTATGGAAATAAGTTGAAAACAACTTATGGACAAGTCATAAGTTTTGTCCATAAGCTAACTCAAACAGTCTCATAGTGCTTACGTCTGTAGATAAACTAAGTCAAATTAAACAGTCTTTAAATTGAATATATTTTGCTCATGCAGGTAGGGGAAATCATGATAGGCCTGAAAAGTTATTAAACACCAAAGAAGGAAGTGAAAGTGAATTACAATCTCCAAGTCCATTAAATGGAGGAGAGGAAACTACACATGAAGAGGAGGAGAAATGTAAAATTGACATTGATGGAATGAAAGGTGGGGAAGTAGACAATAGTGATCCAACAAATTCCATTTCAGATCATGCAAGTGAACCAAACATAATTCCAACAACAAAAAATGTTGAAGTCCTTGATTTTCCAATATCTAGTACTGATGTTAGTAACATAAATGATTCTTTGTATGATTCTCTTTCAACTCCTGAAGATAAGAATAAGGAAAACATGTTGTTTACAAATGGGCTAATTCGTCATACACCATCATGTTCCTTAGCTTCTGATTTACAAGTTGAGTTTTCTGAAATTGGTTCACCAACATTGACAACTGATGAGAGTCATGATGATCTGTGGGGAGAACATGAAGTTAGTGAGCATGATGATATTTTAGAGGCAGACAATTGGAGTGACATTGGTTCTTCATCTATTTCTTTACAAAACAATGATGAAGAAAATGCAGCTCATGTAAGTTTCATGTCATCAAGATCTGGTATACTTGATGATTCTCCAACTTATGCAATGAGTAGTGACCATAACATCCTTGGTAATGTGAGACAAACGACTGGTGTATCTCAATATTCTTCGGATGTGTTAGCGCGTTGGAAGCGGTTGATGAGGTTGATGGATACTCGTGTTGATCATTTACCACATGAAATGCTTTCAGAAAATTTGGAGGTGAGTCATTTTAGTGATGCTATAGTTGTTGAAATTGAGCTTTATAATCAGACATTTTGTGAGTTCATGGTTTATTTGTATTCATTAATCATACATTGAACATGTTGTATACATATTTGAACTGTGGTAACCGTGAGAACAAGACACTTTTAAAAAATTCAGGATTCGTCTTTTTCTTATAGGGATATAACCAGACAGAGAATTTAATAAACAAGGCACAAGTTATGAATGATGTGAACGACTCAGCAGTCACCGAGCAAGAAAACACAAAGGACTTAAGGAGTAATGAAGAGCCTGGTGCATCAGGAGTGCGGCAAGAAGTGGCTGATGAAGTCTCAACTATCACAAGTTCGTCATCATCATCTTCATCATCACCAAGATCTGTATTGCCAATACCACATAAGATAGAAGCAGACCAAGAGATAAACGTAGGTGTTCAACAATCTGACATGGAGAATGTGATACAAGAACCAGTAAATGGTGAAGGTTCACTTGAATCCATGTCTCAAAATGTTCAGCCCTCCATGGATGATTCAACTGATGAATCACATAATGGTGACTTGATTCGTTCTCAGGTGTGAGTTCTGGTAGATTTTTGTTATTTGTTTTTCATTTATTTAAAAAAAATTGAACACTGGCATATCATAATTAAGAAATATGTAGATTTGAATGGTTTATCATTTGACATGATTTATAGTGCATTATGATGTCCTGTGCCTAAAGGCTTTTGTGGCCAATAGGTTTTGCATGATTGGTGTAATTGTATGCTTGGATTGACTTGTTTGAGCTTATCTAATGGCATAAGCACTAGTGAGACAGATTGAGAGATCTTACGAAAACAACTTAAGACATATCCATAGGCTATTTAGGCTATTTTCAGCTTATTTCCATAAACTCTTCAATATAGCTTACAGAAACACTTTGTATCTTGTAAGAAAACATTTTTACTTTATTTTATATTTTGTTATCAAAATAGCATATACATAAGCACTTATATGAAAAGCGCTTAAGATGTTTATCCAAACATGGCAACTTCGTGTTTACATATTTGGCAGAAACACAATAAAAAATCACAACATCATTTAAACATGCTTGTTACTTGGTTTTCCTTTCCTTAATGAACAAAAATAGGACTGCTTCAAGCCATGACTATAGTGTTATTTATGACATTGAATAGGAGGGAACGTATCCCTTGGATAACTCTATTGAAGAATCAAATATGTCCAGTAACATGAATGATGTAGAAGTTTATAACCAAGAAGACCAAGAGTTAAAGAATAATGAGAACAGTGAAATCAAATTTACTTCCCAAGATAGACAGGATACTTCAGAAGAACCATATAGACTTGCAGAGGTAATAACTTCCGAAGATATGAATGAGAAATCAACAAGCATCTTTAAATTCAATATGTTTTAGTAGATTAGCCATTTCACTAACAAAGAATATCTTTCCTTTGTAACTTAATAGGTGCCATTGATTTCTCCAATGCTAGAATCATCCGCAGAAAGTCACATAGAGAATGAAGGAAAATCCCAAGCATCATTGAGAGAAGAGGATATCACACAACCAGTTATCAATGCGGAAGTAGTAGACACAAGTTCTGCTAAAGATTTTGAAGGAAAACACAATGACTTGAATGAAAATCAAACTGAAAATCATGGCTTAAAAGAAGAGAACTATTTAAAAAGTGAATCAAACCAAGAAGTCAAAGATCACATTGAAAAGGAGCAGTCAGACAAAGGTGATATCTCTCAAGATTCTTCACTACCAATGGTCAATGAAGTAACCAATTCTGAAGACACATTAGGAGAATCTGACAAGATGGACAAAAATGAAGCGGCTGACGAAGAATTGCACAAAAATAATCAAACCATGGTTTCATCTGAACTAGAAGGAGAAACTGATAAGGTTACCGACATAGTACATATGAATGATCCTTAAGAAAGTACTTCACCTTGAGGATATAACCTTAGCTATGTAGCACCGACACTTCATATTAAAGGCGAGGCCGGTGTCTGACGTCGACACATGTGGTTACATTTAATCACCTCCATTTTCATAAATTATTACCGGTGTTTACGTGTCAGTGCCAATACATCATAATAGCTCAAAAGGAAGTAGAGTGTTTCTGAATGGGCAAATAGTGATAGTGATGACAATGAGAACTTTATGCAGCCGAGGATCACTGAGCCAACAATTCCAAGCTAAGAAGAAAAGGAAAACCTTGCTGAGAATTTGTCAAATTGTGCAAAGTCCATTTAGATAGCGAATTTGCTGCAGCCAAGGATCCCAGAAAGTGAAGTTTGCATTATTTAATTTTCATCATCAGACGACAGATAGAGAAAAGTCATAATTTACCAAATTGAGAAGACTAAACTCAAAGATAGATGCACTAATTAATTTTTAGTACATGGTTCCCAAGCTAGATGTTCATAATTGTATTCTATTAGTCACACTGCACATATGTACTCTGTAACACCCATACTAAATTTGTCTAGAATATTTAGCATGTGTATTAATCTGATACTGGATACATTAAAATTTTCAATAATAATAATAATAGTAATACAACTGAATGAATACAAACATGCTCGCTTATACAACCAATCAAGTACCATAAAAATACACTTATACAAGCCGAGCATCTGCACTCCATTCAGCGTCTCCCTGAAGAACTTCATCACGAACCTCTTGCTTACCTGTAAACCTGCACCAGAAGGATTGAGATGAGACATAATGTCTCAGTGAGCTCCATCCAACCTACTGTTGGCAACCTCGGGGAAACCTAGGGTCGCCATGCACTAACACTTGGCAATCTTGGGGATACCTATGATCGTAGTCATTCTCTACATATTTCGCGATCAAGGGAAAAACTAGGATCGCTATATGTCTTTATCCTATGCTGAACATATTCATAATCTCATACTTAGTGATCTGGGGACATCCTATGATCACTTCCTGATATCTGATGACTACTTTGTCATTCTCTTTGTATAATATACGTATTCATCTTTCTTATATCATTAAGTTAGAAGTTAGCGTATAACACACAATAATTATCTTGGTTCATTTTACGGAGTGCATCCGGGTGGAGTAACCCCGAAATACATCCCCCATAACATAAATTACGGTTACATTCTATCGATATTATAAACTTATTTATCATTACTGATCATCGAGTTCAATTCCTTTCCAAGTTCTTTAGCTAAAACATGTTCGGTAACAACAAGCCTGTTCTGATTAATACCTTCTCACTTGAACATTAATGTCCGTTCACAACGGTTACTGATACATGTCACATAACTGGAAAAATATGTTACACTACTATCTGAGTAGCATAAACACTACATGATAAGTATACATTACTAAACATAACCTGGTACATGTGACATGTTGTCATAACGTGGGTACAATGTGGAATAAACTCATATGCCACTGCATTGTCGTTTCTGATCAATGTTTCAAATTCAAAAATATCCTCTTGCAAGAGCAACCTGTACTGTTGTTGTCTCATGCATAATTCTCTTTTGGGTTAAACTTGCTCTTCAAGTCCACTTGAAGTTACTGAGCTAAAATAGCTAGATTACCGTATCAGCGGTAACTTCCATTGCTTTAGATTAAATGTGCTAGGAACACATCCTTCTTATTTCTTACCACATATTCTTAAACTGCTTTGATTTCCATTTCTCATGAGTTTCGTGGTTTGAAGTATTCCTCAACTTAACTTTTAAAATTTCCTGTTAGAACTTATGATATGTTCGAGTCGTCACTGCTTAATGTTATTCTGTGGTTTGATAATTGGGCACTTATTGCCTTTCCTGCGGTTCATCTGACAAGGACTTCACAAGCATCCTTGTTCCCTAAGCTTCAGCTTAGAATTGTTCGTTAACCCATTCCTAGATTACTTCTCCGCTGCACAACTCTGATTTTTAACGACTCGAGTTAGGATCGGAGTAATACACCACTATTGCCATATAAAATCTCTTTGACCAATCTTTTTACTTTATGACTTTGTAGTTACCATAACAGAACCATCTTACGTTGTTGTTTCTCTTGTGGCATAAACCACCTGCTTAACTTATTGATTGGTCATCACCTGACTTTGTGTTTCCTTTCGGACACACACAATATACTTGTTTTTGCGAAATTACGCCAAAATCTGTAAGCAGTTTTCAGCAACAGTTACGAGCCAAACAGTGATTCTGTCAAAACAACTTATACTCTGGTTCTAGCTTATTCTCTATGCTCCGATTTCTGTAACCATCTCATGGTCAGTTCAACATGTATAATCATTTAAACATTGCAGAAATCCTACTAAAAGCATACCTGGAGCAACTTAAGTTCACACATTATTCACTTGTGGCAACTTCCAAAAACAACTTATGGCTTCTGGAGATTCACATCTTTCATACACTGAATCCACTGATGGTTTGAGTCTCGTTACTATTCGTTCTATTCTTATCCATAAGGATTTCATATCCATAATATTTTCCGAGACAACTTAGGTCCCCATAACTTTACCATATCTCTTAGGTTACTCCTCGAGTTTCTCCGGAAGCAATCCGTCTAGAATAGATTCAAACTCTTGCCGGCTCTCCTGTACGCCCAAACATAAGTTACGTCTCTTCGAGTACCCGATTAATTGATCTTAAACTTCAACACTTATCATTACATATTGGATTCCTCCAATAACTTGTTACTGTATTCACAATTCAAATCCTGATCTTATTATCCGAATGATTCTTCATATAGTTTGAACAATCCAAAATCTGTACCTTCTTACCGCCTTCGGAAGCTTATCAACACGAGGTGATCTCTTTCAGATTCTAGAATTATTGTAGAAGGAAACCCATCGGTTGAAAACATAAAACTCCTTAACATTAACCACAACTTTAACTTGTGCACTAGTGACGATCTTCCTGACACTAGAGCCTCAAAATAATTCTTGGCTAATTTCTGATTATGCCTCAAAATTGATCTACTATAATCCTGTGTTATCTTAAACTGCCTTCTTCATCCAATCAAGGAAGTTCGATATTGTTCGTCCGTCAGTCCAATAAATTCCGACAATATATGATTCGATCTTTAATTCCTGATTCTGCTGAAGATTTACATCTCATCTCCTGCCCTTGCTAGGGGTCTCTTTCACTTCTCGCTAAGCTTGCGTTCCTCATACAAAACATCTCAATGACCACATGGAGGGGTTAGTTTCATTTGTCCAAAAAATTCGCTTAATCCATAATTAAGTATCTTTAACGGTTTGAATATCAAAATCTCATCCAGTTTGAGTTCGCAAGTCCTTCGATTCTTACACACTCTATCCTTGTTAGAAGTTTAGAACAATATCCGGAACCCAATGGTCCCACTACGTTTATTGAATTTTTAATGACCCAAGGCACAGTCTGAATCGACCTGCTCTGATACCAATTGTAACACCCATACTAAATTTGTCTAGAATATTTAGCATGTGTATTAATCTGATACTGGGTACATTAAAAATTTTCAATAAAAATAATACAACTGAATGAATACAAATATGCTCGCTTATACAACCAATCAAGTACCATAAAAAATACACTTATACAATTGTCTGACAACCTCCTGAGCTGGTACAAGCCGAGCATCTGTACTCCATTCAGCGTCACCCTGAAGAACTTCATCACGAACCTCTTGCTTACCTGTAAACCTGCACCAGAAGGATTGGGATGAGACATAATGTCTCAGTGAGCTCCACTCAACCTACTGTTGGCAACCTCGGGGAAACCTAGGGTCGCCATGCACTAACACTTGGCAATCTTGGGGATACCTATGATCGTAGTCATTCTCTACATATTTCGCGATCAAGGGAAAAACTAGGATCGCTATTTGTATTTATCTTATGTTGAACATATTCATAATCTCATAACTAGTGATCGGGGGATATCCTCTGATCACTTTCTGATATCTGATGACTACTTTGTCATTCTCTTGTACAAAATATATACATATTCATTTTTCTTATAACATTAAGTTAGCGTTGAGCATACAATAATTATCTTAGTTCATTTTATGGAGTGCATCCGAGTGGAGTAACCCCGGAGTACATCTCCCTGCTACCGGTGAAAATTCCTATCATATCAGGCTAACACCGGACTCCTCTTGCTTTTGTGCAACTATCCTCGCGGATGGTAACTCCACCGTTCCAGCTTTATCCGAAACCCCCTGTATTCTAACTAGCGAGAAGACAGGAGACATAATTTAACATTTTAATTAACTCTTATGTGTGGCTATCCTCGCGGATGGTAACTCCACAATTCCAGCTTTATCTGGAACCCCCTGTGCTCTATCTAACGAGAAAACAGGAGACACATCTTATCTTTAAATTAACTTGTAAACTTACGTGTGGACAACCCTCTCAGAGAAGTCCCATCCGGCATAATCCGGAGCCTGATGGACACATTTAACTTTATAATTTAATTCTTATATATAACTTAAAATCTAATCATATGCATATTTAATGCATTCATCACTAATCAAACGTGTGATACTTAACCTATAATATAAGGTTTTAAGCTTATCGTTCTCATAAGCCACTTACTTGATCGTTGGAAAATCCAACCCTTAAGCTTATCTGAAGCCTCAAATGTTGAAACATTCCTTGTACTTTCATATACTTAATTGAGCACACATTAATCTTGCTATCCTATCCAAGGATCTAGACATATCGTTATCATATGTCGTACTTAATGACTTATTATCCCATCTATAATGATTTCCTTTTCCTCTAACCTTTACCCTTTGTACCTCTAATGCATTGTCTAGTCCTTGCTCACTTAAACTCTCATCTGTTGGTAGCTTTTGGATATGTTAAAATAGTGTTCCTTGTGAAAAGTAGGATTTTAGATGTTGTACATGACACTTGGTCAGTTGGTACTTTTATAAAAGAATCAGAAATCAAAAACTGTCAACTTCGCAGAGCAAAGTCTAGGCGAAGTGGTTCAGAAGCAGATACTGTCAACTTCGTAGAGGAAAGTCTACGCGAAGTGGTCAGACTCAACTTTGCAGAGCAAAGTCTAGGCGAAGTGGTCAGACTCAACTTCGCAGAGCAAAGTTGGATTTCGCTTTGCGAACCTGACAGAACAGCAAGTGCTCAAAACGTGATTTTTCCACCATTTTAACTTATCCAAGCTTACCCAAGCCTCCCAACAGCATGGGGTATGATTTTAAACCACTAATTGATGCCTTAATTCATGAATTAACAAGGATTGACAAGCATTAGATACTTAGGGCATAATTATCAAAACTTTCTAAAACAAGGGATTTCTCCCAAACTTACCCAAAGTGGGTTTTAATCTAAAGGAGCTCACCTTGTTCTCTTGATTATTGTTTTGCCAAACTTCCTAATCCAAGCCCTAGCTTGATTCCTCTTCTTTCCTTAATTCCTTGCCAAAACCCTAGCTTGAAATTTTCCTTTCCTTCTTGGTCCTCTTTTCTTCCTTAGGCTTAAGATCATAAACCTGCTTATTTACATGAGGATTGAGTGATTAGAGATGAAGTTTGATGATCATGGAAGGATGAAGGAGGGTGGCGTGAGAGGTGGAGAAGAGAAAAAGGGAGAGGAAAATGTTTAGAGAGAAGGAAGTATGAAAAATGAAGGAAATCATGGGGTTTAGCCCTTTTATAAAATATCTCTGATGCGTCGTCTCGACACTGATAAATATTTAAGTCTGAAGCGGGGTGTTACATACTCTATCATATTCACAATGTAGGAACTAAGAAATGTAGAAGTTCATTTGTATATCTTTTTACCACATTTTATTTAACTCAAACTCAAATCACAATCATTGTTTTTTTTTTGTGGCTCCTATTATATATTTTTTCCTTTTATGAAAAGCTGAAAAAAATTGTTGTTTCTGTTACGGAAAAAATATTTGTTGAATGATATACTGTTATATTTTGGACTTTGGAGTATTATTTTTAATTTTTGGGATGCTGAAAATACATAGTAGACTATGCCTGATTTTAATGATGAATTAAAATATTATCAAGGAATAGATCTCTCACCTTGAATCTTGAAATGTATGCAGTTGCAAAATGGTCACATGTTGTGTGACTAAACACAATTCTTTGGAATAAAACATAACACAAACACTAAGGTCAATAATTCAGGTATTTATCGACAATACAAAATACAATAAAATGAGATTAACAAGGCTTGTCGAGAATAGAAAAGTGAAGTTCTCAAGTTTGAATTATACAATACAAAATAATCCATTCTAGTACATAGATACAATTAAGGCCATCCTCAGAAAATAGCCTTTATTACAGAGGGTCTTATTCGATCGACCAAATTTCAATAAAACCAAGCATCATGGATATGCATGTACAGACGGATTAAAAATTATTGTCAAGGGAAGAGATTGTTGGCAAACTCCTTCTATTGAGTCTTCATAACCAAGAGGTATTGTTGTCTACTGATGTAAGTAACTTCTATTTCATGGTCCATAACTTCCTTGACATACAAGATAGTTGTGCCTGAAAATTTTGTCATATCAGAACTCCATAAACATTTATCCAACTAAATAAGTGGAAAAAAAAACATAAAATATGAAAAAGAAAAAAAAGCCCTGAAGTAATAACTGATTAGCAAACACAAATTGTTTTACTTGAAAAAGGAGAGAGCAGTGATACAAATGAATATGATGAAAACACTCACACTGTGAAGAGACAAGATCCAAGAGTGTCATATTCTGCAAACACAGTAGAAGAAAATGTTACTACATATTAAGTAAAAGAAAAATGTTACTACATAATAACAAATTCAATCAAAAGAAGAGTGGAAGGGGAAGATGGAGCCTACCAGATTGGGTAACAAGTTCTACCAATGCTGTTCGAAAGTTATGCTTTCTTTTCCCAGATTGTGCTTTCTTTTCTCCACCCTACCAAATCAGTAATTTTGGAATGTGTGCTATCTTTTCCCAATCCTCCCCTATTTTCTCCTCACACCGCTTCTTTAACGCAGAGCAACCACGAATAGTCAAAACCTCAACTGAAGTGAAGTGCCGGACACCTTCTGGCAAAGATCTCAATGCTTTACATTCAACAATATCGATCGTTCGAAGGGATCGTGGACCTTCCCAAATTTGCTCTGTTAAAGACTCAAGTTCACGACAACGGTTGATACACAAATGCTCCAAAGCTTGGCTGAAGGGTTCATTTGGTAATTCCATCAATTTCAGGAAATCAGATATTGTCAGAGTTTGCAGACAAGTCTGGTTTCTCAACATGCCTTCAGGGAGGGTTATCGCGTCTTCATTTCTGGTTAGATGAAGAGTGGCAAGACCATAGAAACTAGAGATTTGACCCAGTAAATTTTTGTTACATCCATCTACAAATAGGCATTGAACAGATGGAAGGAGTTGCAACACAAGTTTAGGACTATTGATGATGGTTAAATTAGAAAGATGGGGGAACATCTCTCCACCTTCCACTTTAAACAACCGCTCTAGGTTTGGTAAGCCATCTAATGGGAGTTCCTCTAGAGATGAGAAAAACCTCACCTCCACACCATGGCGAGGTTCATCATTTTCCAAGTACTGCACATTATTCATATGGCGTAAATTGATTTTTTTAGAGATGATAGTTTGCCAAATGATGAAAGTTGCACACAGTTGTCACAGCTTGAAAGTTCAAGAGAAACTAAACTACTCAGAATACTGATCCAACTTGGTAAGCATAATCCGTCATAGAGATCTATTTTCAACCTCTTAAGATTTGAGTGCGGTTGAAGTGCTTCGATTACTTGCTCTACACTAGTAGTAGGTCCCTCAGTAAATACTGCACTTTTGCTCCATGATAAGCATAATTCTTGGAGGTCTTTTTTTACTCATCAGATTGGCCTCATGAGCTTCAGATAAACTACCGACATTTTTTAGGCCTTTGATGCTATGTTTGCCTCCCAGCTTTAGATCATGTAACTCTACCAAGCTATATCCTATCTTAGGACGAACAATGAATACACTTAATGTTCTTAGGCAAGATAATTTTCCAATATTAGGAAAGAGAGAAAACATTGCATTACAATCTTCGATGACAAGGTGTCTTAGATTTTGTAATTGACTCAAGTGTTCCGGTAAACTTGTCATTTTCCAAAAGCTTTTAACTTTTATGACTTCCAATTTTTACAAGGTATGAAGTGAGTAAGATATGGGTTCAAACATTGAGAAACCATAAAGCTCCAAATATCTCAAATGAGTAAAACTCTTAAGTGAATTCAACATTGAATAATCTATGAATAAAACTCGCAGAGAGCTATTTTTTGGGAAGCGACTAGAATCATAACTACAACAGTCATAAGATTTTATAGCATACAGAGTTCGCAAGGATTCAATTTTAGATAAGGCTAGTTTGGGGTTTTTGAGAAGTGGTGAGATGGTCGGATCATCAATGGTGACAGAAAGGTTAAAGAGTTTTCTGGGTTTGTAGATACCTCGCATGCTACGGGTGGCCATGGTTCGAGTAGGAGGTGCGGGGCCGGTGGTGTAGGTGATGGAGAGGTATCAGGTGAATCTAAAGAGGTGGAAGAGGATGTCATGGTGGGCTAGGAGAAGTATTAGGAGGTCCGACCGGGGAGGGAGTTGGAGGCTCAGGTGGCGGACTAGGAAGGTCACCAGGAAGAGGTTGTAAGGTGGGATTAGTCCACTGGTGGACAATATGTGGTGTAAGTCATCAGTGAAACAGTTATAGTCAGGGAGAGGTGGGGGAAGATAGGCGGGAAAAGGGGAATTGGGTCTCGTCAAAAATTACATGGCGCGAAATAACGATCTTTCTGTGCGACAAATCAAAACATTTATAACCTCTGTGATTAAGGGGATACCCTAAGAAAACACACGGAGTCGAGCAGGGTTGTAATTTGTTAATGGTAGTTGATGGAAACAAGGGATACCAAAGACAACCAAAGACGCGAAGGTGTGTTTAGGAGGGATCACGATGACACGGGAGTTGAGTAGGAGAGTGATTTGACAGATTCTTTCAGGGAAGGATATTAAGCAGATATGTAGCCATCTAAAGCACATGATGCCAAAAAGAGGGAGGAACAGACGAATGAGCTAGAAGAGTTCGAATCATGTTATTGATAGTGCGTATTTTACGTTCAGCTTTGGCATTTTGAGATGAAGTGTGAGGACAAGAGAAACGGAAAATAAGATCATTATCAACACAATATTTATGAACAATGTATTGTCATATTCACGCCCATTGTCACATTGGAAACATTTAATAGTTTGAGAAAATTGTGTGCGAATTTGATTAGACAATAAGTGAACTTTTCAAAAACTTGAGATTTATTACTTATAGGAAATGTCCACAAGAAATCAGAATAATCATCCAGAAATAAAACATAATACCGATGACCAAAGGAACTTAAAACTGGTAATGTCCATAAATCACTATGTAAAATATCAAAGGGCATTAAAGTAACATTTTTGGATAAATCAAAGGGCAACTTAACATGTTTGCCAAACACACAAGAATCACAAATATTCTTAGAATTCAAATGTTCACTACTAAGAAACTTATTTTTATGAAGAAACTGCAAAATAGAAAAACTAGGATGACCGAGACGACTGTGCCAGAGATCGGAAGTGAGACCAGCAAAATTAGAGGGCGAGGCGACTGGATAGAGATCTCCAATGCTATCACATCTCATGAGAGGAATCCCCGTCTGAAAATCAGTGACAAAAAAACCAAACGGATCAAAGGAAACAGAAACGTTATTGTCAGTAGTGAGTTGCCGCACATAAATTAAATTTTTAATAATATGTGGTGTGTGTAATACATGGGTAAGGTTTAATGGTTTGTGTTTGTGGGATGTAGGTAGGGTTGTGTGACCAGACCCCTAAATTGGAATACCTTGTCCACTTCCAATAATCAGTTTCTGATTTAAATGACTCAAATTAGAATAAGACGTGAGATTACCTTGAGATGCCGTTGTGTGGGAGGAGGCTCCAGTGTCCATGTACCATGTGCTGTCCGGAGGAGTAAGAGACATGGTGTGCATGGCAGCTGCAATGTCAATGGGGGTGGCAGAAGGCGTGGCAGTGTGAGCATGAGGACGCATGCCAAGAATGATTGGTTGCCTCGGAGGACCTGTGGGTCGTGTCGATTGAGATGTAGGATACGGGCAAGGAGGCACGCCCCAAGGAGGTGAAGTCCAACCCCATGGAGACCATGAAGGGTACTGAGGCTGCTGCCATGGTTGAGAGGACCAAGATGGACCATCACACTTGGAACTATCGTGTTGTCCACACCCTCTGGTGCGAGTTTGATTGTTGCGGTTGTGGCCTGAACTAGAGCGGTTGTTCTGATGTCGGTTGGAGCACTGCTGGGAGGAGTCATTTGAGTCCCGGGTAGTATGCAAGGCAGTGGGAGAACTAGTGTTATGCATTTTGGCCAAACCGGATTCCTCTAAGGTGAGCATGGAACGAGCCTGAAAAAATGAAGGTAAAGGGTTGCTCTGACGAATCAAGGTGGTAACCTCACGGTATGGCTCGGACAGTTCGAACATAAGTTGAAGGACAAGACGATGACTGCTGACGGGTGCTCCAACGTTCTTCAACTGATCAGAGAGTTGCTTGAGACGTTGGCAATAGGCAGAAACGTTAGGAAATCTTCCATGCGAGTGGATGAAAAATCCTGTTCAAGGGCAACAACACGCGAGTTTTGATTTTCCTCAAAGAGGTCATCCAAACGTTTCCAGGAAGCCATGGCAGTGGATGCTTTCTCCATAATTGTGGTAAGAAGATCAAGAGAGATGGTGGAATAAATCCATTGCAGAACCGTTGAATCAAGAGTGGTCCACATTTCAAAACTAGCATCAGTGGAAGCAGGCTTCTCTTTGCCGGGTTGAGGAATGATGTGATCGAGAACCTTTTGAGCACGAGCATGAACCTCAAACAATTCAGCCCACATGGTGTAATGATCATTCTCCATCTCTAACACAAAGGGAATGCTATTTTTGATGTTGGTGACGGCAAGAGTCGGTGAAAATCTGGTTTTGCCGAAGAAACAGAGGTGGCAGCGGGTGAGGACACGGCAGCAGACGAGGATATGTCAGGGGAGGAGGACATGTTGGCACGGAGGGGATGGACGTGCTGGAATAAAAGCAGAAGAAAAGGGAGTTGATGCAGTGTTGTGTGACATGATCAAGAAGATCTGTGCGAGAGAGAGTGGCAAGGCGCAGTGGATGGTGCAGCTGGGTAAGATGCTTACGCGGCGGTGGGCGGCGCAAGGGAGGAGGCAGCGACAACCTTGGGTGGAGAAAAGGGGTAGGCGGCGGCTGCAGGTAAGGAAAAAAAAAGTAGGTCACAGTAGAAACAAAACTCGTGACACCATATAAGAATATAGGAATGTAATGTGTTGATTTCATTCATCATAGTAAAGGGTATATATACAATGATAATGTGTAAATCAAACCTATGGAAATAATGACAAACATAAATGAGAATAATTACAAATAACTACAATAATAATGACAAGAATATTTGACTTCTATCACCTTTAATGATTGATAGCAAAGTGGGATAGCGAAAACTAATATGGTGAGTGCTTCTTGACAAATCAGTGTTTGTGCTCTCCAAAATGATACACTCGGGCCCCGTAACAAATTGAGCTAGATCATGGACAAGATCATGGATCTTGAAAGAAATATCCTTTGAATTAACATCCATCTTGATGTCTTGGAAGAATGATTTTTGGCACAATTCATTCTAAACCATACTTCCGACATCTTCAACCTCCAAATTTGCCCTAGCTGAAATAAATCCATTAGCCATCCAAAGATAAATCAAATCTTCTTTCATTATTTCTGTATCTTTTGGAAATATTGAACAAAAAGCAAAACATTGATTTAAGGTTGGTGTTAAATATATGTAGCTCATTCTCAAGGCGGGAAAAATCAAATTCTCATCACTCAAAGTCCAAATCTCACTATCTTTAATTTCAAGCCATTCCTTTTCGTGACATCTTGAGCGCCTTATGTTGGAACAAAATGTGTTTAACAAGTCTCTTACAATAAAGGGGGAGATTGTTGAAACATTATGTGTAAACATATCTCTCTTTATAGTTTTGATGATAACAAAGTATTAAAGAGAAAATTGGTTTATTTGCTAATGCTTTGTTCAAGTGTTTCAGAACCACATGCTTAATAAGTATTGATTGATAATGGTTATGAAGAACAAGCTAAAGAGCAAGAAGGAAAGCCAAGAAGCATGGTTGCAAAGCTAAAAAGAAAACTGGTCCTGAAGAAATGCTTCTGAAGAAGTGCTCCTGAAGTAAGAGCTTCTGAAGAGGTCCTGAAGAAGTGCTACTGAAGTGAAGCCTCTGAAGTACTCCTGAAGTGGTGCTCCTGAAGTGCAGCTTCTGAAGTCTGGGTGCCTCTGATGAAGTCAACACAACAGTCAACTCCTGAAGCCAGCTTCTGATCCGTACAACTGAAGCAGCTTCTGATCACTGTTCACTGAGAAGCTTCTGAAGCTGATGTGGCATGGAAAAGCAACCAGTACTGTGCGCATTTAATGCCTGGATGTGTCAGAACAACTCAATGGAACAGTTGTCTCCCTGACCCAAACATTCTCCAGTTTTTAAGGTGGGCCAATTCAAAAATGGCACCTGCCCTGTTCTGACAGATATAGTGCAGCACACATTTGCAGTAACCTAGTCCAATTGCAACGGCTAAATTCCTTAATTCAAGCAAATCTCCAACAGCTCTATTTTTGTCTATAAAAGGAGGAAGATTTGAAGAAGAAAAATAAATAGACTCTTGAAACATATTGCTGAAACCTTGCTCTGTTTTCTGTGTAAAAACTGTCAAGTTCAAACCTCTTAGAAATTCTCATAGTCTTGTAACTTAGAATTTATTAAGGTTAAGAGTCTTAACCTGTGTTGTATTAAGAGAACACCTCTGATATTTGATCAAATGTTCATCCCAAACTCCTTTACTTGTAAACCAGTTTGGTCCCTAAAGTCTTAGTCTGTATACTAAGCATTTGTAACCTCATTCCTTTGTGGTCTGAGTCAGAAGTCTCTTGTCTTAGTGACTTGAGCATTGGGAAGTCTCTTGTCTTAGTGACTTGAGCATTGGAAGCCTCTTCCTTGGTGGTTGAGCATAGAAGCCTCTTTCTTTGTGATTGAGCAACTGGAAGTCTCTTCCTGTGTGGTTGAGCATTGTGTAATCTTCAGATTATAGTGAACTCTCTTGTTGGATACAAGGGGACAGGACTACTTCTCACATTGAGAAGGAACCTGTATAATTTCTGTGTGCCTCTCTTCCTTTACCTCTTTAACTTGTTTAAATCCGCTGCATATATTCTGAGAACAGTTCAGAACCTGGTTCTGAACTGGTGCTAAGTCTTTGAAAAAGAAAAGAACAAGTTTTTAAAGTCACACAATTCAACCCCCCCTTCTTGTGTGTGTGTTTTTTCTCACCTTCACATTAGACTTCCCAATGCTTGTGCTGCAAGAGGCAATCCCCACACACTTCTTTATTATCTCCTTTCCTATTGCCATAGGCTCTGCCCACTCTCCTTTCTCATCCCCAAATGCATATTGTTTGAATAATAACCAACAATCATCTTCAGAGAGCTTAGAGAGATAATGAGTTTTACATGTTTCCATGATTGTTGCAACACCCTTGTCACGAGTGGAAACTAAAATGGAAACACTTTGGGTCCACACGACACACGGATTTCAACTTATTCCAATTGTCTTGGCTTAATCTGAAATCCAATTCTTGATTTCTTTTCCATACATCATCCAAGACTAGTAAAAATATTTTACCTCGCAACACTTCTTGCACTTTCCTTTGTATTACATCTAAACTGGAGTAATAACACTTATCTCTTCTAATAGATTCTAAAATAGAACACATAATTTTGTTAACAGAAAAAATCTCAGAAACACACACCCAAACTTTTGCATCAAAATTGATGCTTACCTGATGATCATTGTAGACCAAATGAGCAAGAGTTGTTTTTCCAACACCGCCTAAGCCAACAATGGGATACACAGAAAGGAAGTCAGGACTCTTTGCTTGGGTTTGAAGAAGCAAGTCGATCTTTTCTTTATCATCTTCTCGTCTATACACTTTAGGCTCAACAATAATTGAGGCTGTTTGGCGCCCTTTAACTACTTCAATGGACTTTTCTCTAACGGTACCACCGACGTGTAGAAGAAATTTGTTCTTACTTTCAACAATTTGATCAAATCTGCTTGTAATCTCTTTGAACTTCATGCCAATCTCATGGCAAATCCTGACGTTCTTTGGTTTGAAAAAGGATGCGCCCTTAAGACGACTGGACTGGATGGAACACTCATCAAGAATATCATCGAGCACGTAAACAGCATCTTTGAGTTGTCAAAATTGTTAGTGACTTGTTTGTGCTCAGCATCTTCAAAAACAGCGTTGATGAGATCTAAGGTGTTTGACAACTTTTGAGCCTTGGACTTGATACCAGAAATGGTTGCAAATTCACTTCGAAGAAGAGAAAGCAAATTCTTAAAGACAACATCAAGCAAGTCATCGGGCATTGTTGAGTTGAATGGAAAGTCAAGTAAGATAAAGGACTCGTTTATTTTAGGTCGGAGGATGAACAATGCTATGAGTAGAATGGGAAACGAAGAATATAATAAACGAAAGCAGCATCCACGATGCAACAGAGTAATAATATTTTAACATTGGTCATCTTCTATTATTTATGTTCCAACCACTAATTCCCAAGTACTCCCTCCGTTCCAAATTATAAACAAAAAAAAACTCATTTTCTTTGTCCCAAATTATAAGCAAAAAAGACCAATTTTTATCATATTTAATTATGTTATTTCAAAAAAGCATTTTTTCCAAAGAGAAATTAAATACAAATTGCATTCATTTTGCTCTCCCTTTCATTTTCTCTATAACTAATAACCAATGAAAATTGTTTTTACATCTTTCTATGAAACTTATTCCAAGGATAACACAATAAACTATACTACAAATTACTATGTTTTAGTTTTCTTAAGAAGTGTGAAATGATTTTTTTTGCTTATAATTTGGGACGGAGGGAGTAAAAAATAAAAAGTGTTCAAGTTTTTAAGTTTTTAGTCTTCCAAGTTTTGATCAAACCGAAACTCTGCTCATCTTATTTTTAACATTATAAACTATTAAAAAGGTTATAAACATGCGTTAAAAATTTGTTATCAAACTCTTGAAAAAAAATCTATTTTTATTTATTTTTTTTAAACTCGGTAGGTATGCGATCGAAGAACCGACTAATATGAGGGGACCATAATCTCACCGTCCACTTGCGGGATCCATTTATCTGTTTTTATCTGGGTTAAATATATTTTTGGTCCCTATAAATATACCAACTTTTCGTTTTAATCCCTCTAAAATTTTCTTTCAACTTTTAGTCCTTATAAAATTTTCAATCACTACTTTTAGTCTCCATTTTTAAGTCATCTTTTGTATTTTTTAATGAAATTGTGCAGAAATGTGTAGAATATTATAAAAATCTCACAAAAAAAATTAGAATTTTTTAACAAAACATAAATTAAATATGAACTTTTAACAGCCAAAAATATAAAAATTCATATTTAATTCATGTTTTTTAAGAAAAAATTCTAATTTTAATTCATATTTAATTCTAATTGTAATCATGTTTAATGGATCTGGCATTTTTCCGGCATATAATACAGCCAAAATATGCATATGTCCTCCATCATCTCCTTAATTCAGTTTACTCCTCAACCTATTAAACTACATATTTATAAATAAAAACACAATATAACTTCTTTTTTCTTATTATTTTAGAGCACTTGTAATTTTGGGCACATACTTGTCGTATAAAATAGTAATATTTTTTTCTCTTAAAAAAAACATTTTTATTAAGGGACTATCTTTTTTATGAGAGCCGAGCTTCCATTTTCACAAGAACGACCCTGATAATCCTGACATTATTTACAAATGGATTCAGCTAGTGTTGGTCGCATGAGAATGCCCGTATACTCATGAGATTCATAGATTGATTTATATTTTTTTATATAAGTACGGAAGCTATAAAAGGATGACAAACCTATAAACATGTCTATAAGTATGGACTAAATACTTCAAAATGTATATTTTTTTTAAAGAACTTCAAAATGTATTAGTTTATTTTAATCTGCAAACATATCAATTCGAGGTAATAAAAACCAAACCAATCAAGTTTCAATCTGGTTCAACTAGCATGTAATGTAATCAATATCAAACCAATTTTTAATTCGAAGATACCAATTTTTAATTCTAAATTTAAAAAAAAAATGTTCACTATATAATAGTCGGATGTCGCGTCAATAAATGTTTGTCTCATCAGTACAAATTTTGTAGGAAACTGTGAAGGGACTACCAAATTCCAAAGGGGGAAACTATTAAGGGTCAAAAATTAAATTAAGCCAAAAAAGTTTGACATAACAAAGAGTTTAGAGTCTGACGGAATAAACACTCACCAACATGGAGAATCAATTTTCAAATTTTTGTGGAGATTTTTAATTGAAAACTTCTCTTTAGACGCCCATGGTTGGCTCACAGACACCTCGAGATGACAAAAATACCCCCAACGACAGTTAAGTACTGTTCGGGGGACTCTTGAAATCGGTTAAACCGATTTAAAATATTGACCGGATCTAAAAAGTGACGAACGACACTTAACTACGGTTTTGTGGTGAACTACACTTAACTGCTGCTCGGCCAACGGCAGTTGCATTTTTTTAGTAACTAAAGGGTGCCTAAAGAGCAACTCTCCATTTAATTTGATGTTCGACAGTGTCTCAAACCAGATTATTAAAAATAAAAAAGCGTAGCATAACTCAAACCAAAATGCAGGTCATAAAAATTCAAGAGTATGAAACCCATCCCAATAATTGGTGTCTTGGTTGATGGATTTTTCAATACAAAATAGATTTTGATTCCTTAGAGACATGAAATCCAAGAAAAATAGTAAAAGAAATACATAATAGACGGACACTGGCCCTTGGCCCAAGAAAAACTTGCATTGATTATTCAACTTCGCTTTGAATTAAAACAGTATTTCATATTTTGTTGCTTATTACCTTCACATTGACAAGCCAGCTACTTGCTAATTCCATTGCATTCTTCTGCTCATAGTATACAATATCTTGTTCACTTTTCAATTTTTCATTCCTTTTCTGAACAATGGCGGAGGCCTTGCTTGGTGTTCTTTTTGAGAATCTGTTGTCTCTTGTTCAAAATGAATTTGCAACCATTTCTCGAATCAAGTCAAAGCCGTTCTTGAAGATGCTGACCACAAACAACACACCAACCGTTCTATTAAGGTATGGCCTCAACAAACCAAAGAACATCATGTTTCGCCATAAGATTGGAAACAGGTTCAAAGAAATTACAAGATTCGATCAAATTGCTGAATCAAAGAAAATGTTTCTTCTACAAGAGAGTGGTGCACTTAGGGAAAGGTCCATTGAAGTGGTTGAGTGGCGCCAATCAACCTCAATTATTGCTGAGCCTAAAGTTTATGGACGAGAAGATGATAAAGAGAAGATTGTGGAGTTTCTTCGCAACCAAGCGAGGGACTCTGACTCCCTTTCTGTATATCCCATCGTCGGCTTAGGTGGTGTTGGAAAAACAACTCTTGCTCAATTGGTCTACAATGATCATCGGGTAAGCTTTAATTTTGATACTAAAATTTGGGTGTGTGTTTCAGAGGTTTTCTTTGTCAAGAGGATTCTATGTTCTATTATAGAATCTAGGGTTAATATGTTTTTACCCCCTGTAATTTTAGTGAATTCTGGTTTATCTCCTATAAATTTTTTTTTTAGATTCCAACCTTATAAAATAAAGATTCTCCACAAAACACTCCTGTCCCCATCTGACACATGCCAGAAGCTGACATGGCATTTTTCATTTTTTTAAAGATTGCCACGTGTTTAATGGGTGTACACATCATTAACCGATGGGATATGATGCTCCCACTTTCTGTCATTCATGCTTCTATCTTTAACAAGCTTTATTTTTTCATTCATGGTGTACATGAAGATATGCAGATTTAGTTCAAAGAGTTTGAGCTGCAACATCACTTGAACTTAGAGCTTTTGCTTTGTATGGAAGTAAGCATCATAATCAACTTCTGAATTAGTTTTGTGCTGTGTGGCAATTCCATTTTATTAATGCTTATTTCCGATTATATTGTGTTAGGAAAAAACCATGCTTGAGAGAAAAGTAAGTTAAACTTTCAATAGAAATAAAGAAACTTGGAACATCAAATTCTCTTGTTCTTGTTTTTTGATTGCTACGACGAAGTTGAGGCTTGTCTAGCCTAGCTTCGAAGCATCTGGAAACCTCATATTGTGGTGAGGTTGAATCTTTACCAGAGCAAATTTGTGAAGGTATAGGATTCCTAAAGATTGAAATTCTTGCCAGAAGATTTTCGAAACCTCACTTCATTTGAAGCTCTAACTATTCAAAGGTGCCAAGCATTGCATGAGCGATGTAAGGAGGGGATAAGAGAGAGCTGAGACAAGATAGCACACATTCTAGAATTGTTGAAGGTTGATCTCAATCACACCAAGGCAATGCCAGCTAAGCACAATGTTGTTGGTTCAATTATGACAACATTACGATATGTAAGTGTCTTAGATTGGTTTGAACCATGGATTCGTATGCTTTGAAAGCAATGTAGGATGAATGAGTCTTAAAGAAGCTTTCTTTGAAGACTGAAGAGTCTTAAAGAATCACATTGTTAAAGCATCAGGGGATAATCTCTAATGCTTCTTCAGGTTTAGTATTTTTTAGCTGTATAATAATGTTTATATACTATTTTTCTTGTGTAGATATTAGTTAGTTACGTACATGGAATTGGAGGTTAGTTTCAAGGGTAATTGTCCTGTGTGTGTAGTGTACGTACCACAGGTTCAATTAGGGGGAAAATTGAGGGGTAAATATGAATTTTTCCTAATCTTTGATATGAGAAATAAGATTCTAGTACTTACTAGGGGAAAAACAAAATTGAATGACCTGACCCATCATGTCTTTGGTGTCTAATAATTTGATTAAATGCCATATTTCTTGCTTGTAAGAGTCTTAATATAATGAAAGCAATGTAGGACCATTTAATTTAGTTTGTAACATTTTCTAAATCATTTCACGAAAATCAATTTTTAAAACCCTTATTTGCTGGATGGGTTGTTGATTGAATCCTAATTATAAGACTTCAACTTCAGACACTGCTATTTTGGATGTTGTTAAGGAAGCAAGCATCTATGCTGAGCGTGGAGGTGACAATTCAAAACTTATAATCACATTTAATGGAGCAGGAATCATAAGCTTAGTTGCTGATAAAATGCCAGTGCTGGTGGTGATCTATGTTGTGGTATATGACATGGAATCACAATCTCTATATTTAAGGATTATGACTTAAAGGGTCAACTAGTTAAATAGCTAGATCAACCAGTTGTTGAAGTGAATTCTCATAATCCCTCTTGGTTATTGGCTAGCTTACAGTATTGGGATACCCAGAGGCTTGCTTAAAAGGAGTTTGTGAACAATTATTTTTCCTGGAATCAATTTTTAATTATGCCATCCATTAATGTTGGTTGCCCTTTTACAATTTGTATGTCCATGACATTTTCTTTCATGAACTTTGATCAATTGAATGAGGTTGTATAGATTCAGAGCCATACCATGTATTATTATTATTATTATTATTATTATTATTATTATTATTATTATTATTATGTACTATATCCCATGTCATGTATTGTATATTTTCACACTTTTGAATTTCATTTTCTATTCTTAACAAGCTATGTACGACTGACACTTCAGATTTGTCTGGTGTCCAACATGTGACAGTGTCGTGTCTGTGTCTGTTTATTTGATGATTCATATTATTCACAGATGCTGTGTCCAACATGTGACGGTGTCATGTCCGTGTCTATTACATAATATGTTTCCCTACTATTTCTTTTGGCTGTCATAAAATAGGTAACAGTATTTTCAGCTCTTAGCTCTACACCACCCAAGTGCTTCACTTCAAACATTCATGTTCATTTAAATTAAATACTATTATATCCTAAGCACCCATCTGCTCCACGCCTGCATTCCCCTTGGTTTAAATACTAATATATATCCTATTGTTCATATTAATTTTTCACCATGAACCACCTTTTGAGATGGTGGACCATAAAAGTCACTAACTCCAGTTTCTTTTTATTAAAATGTTTAATCAAAGTACGTGCTAAGTTCATAAATTAAAGTTGTTCCATTTCACCATTTGGACATCAAATCTGCACCAACAGTAACTGAAAACAAGTATCACAGTGAATATAGCAAGAACTAACTCAGTTACATGGATTCCGTGTATATGAATCCCTCTGAACCTGTTGAAGCTCGAATCAAAAACCTTCTTTCTCTTATGACTTTGAAAGAGAAGATGTTGGAGATTTCCAAAATAGGTGAGAAAAACTGAAAAACAGAAAATTACACATGGTAATCGATTACCATATTGATGTAATCGATTACATCAAGCAAAATTTGCAAACGGTAAACAGAGACTTTGGGTAATCGATTACCTGCATATGGTAATCGATTACCACGGGACTGGATGTGTTTTTCTGCACTTTTTCTCATAGTTTTGGGTTCCAAAAGTTGTAACTCTTCATGGGAATGACTTGTATACATTGGGAAGTTATCATTTACTGATAAATCATGAATCATTGCATTGATTCAAGCCAAAAGTTGAATGTATATGGTTGTAACTTTTGATTAAAAGTTGCATTCTCTCATATGAAGGGGCATATGATGCACTATAAATGCATGGCATTTGTGTATCAGAAGGAGCACGTTTTTGACATCAATTACAGTCAAATTCTCCCTCATTCTCATACTCTAAATCATCCATCAATTCTCTAATGCATGAGTGAATTGTTGGAAACATATTTCTGTCAAATATTGTTAGGAGATACGCTTGGTGTGATTGTGCAATACACATCAAGGAACTCATAGTATCCTGAAGGGGATTCGCTGGACATTCCTATTGCATCCAATATAAAGTTATTGGTGGGGGCGAATCGAACCTAAAGGTTAGTGTGGCAACCCCATACGCTTTGAGTTTTCGTGCATAACCATTAATCATTTCAGGTTTCAATTGCAGCAGCCTCTTCCCAACAAATCAAGATTAATAACAATCTTTAGGTTCGATTTTATGGCTGCTTCATTGAAAGAAATGACCTCTGACTTTGTTAAGTTGGAAAAGTTTGATGGAGGAAACTTCATCCGTTGGCAGAAGAAAATGAAGTTTCTTCTCACAACATTGAAGGTGGCTTACGTTCTGAACATGGCAAGGCCCGTGGAGAAAGATGATGAAACCATTGCTGAGACCAGAGAGAGACAGAAGTGGGACAACGATGACTACATCTGCTTGGGACATATCTTGAATGGTATGTCTGATTCTCTGTTCGATATCTACCAGAGCAGCCCATCGGCAAAGGATTTGTGGGACAAATTGGAAACCAGATACATGCGTGAAGACGCTACAAGTAAGAAATTCCTTGTCTCACAATTTAATGGAACAATTATATGATATTGAACGTATTCTTAACAACTACAAACAACATAACATGCATATGGATGAAACTATCATTGTGTCATCCATAATTGACAAACTCCCTCCTTCATGGAAAGATTTTAAACGATCCATGAAACATAAGAAGGAAGATATCTCTCTTGAGCAATTTGGAAATCACCTTCGTTTAGAAGAAGAATACCGAAAACAAGAAGGTATTAAAAATCAAATTACTCAAGAGAAGGTGCATGTTGTGGAAGAGGGAAAATCAAGTAAGACTTCCAAAAAGAGAAATCATGAAAATGATGAGTCTCAAAACCACAATGGTAATAACATTAAAAAGAAAAAGAAAGGTAAATGTTATTTTTGTGGGAAAGAAGGACACTTTAAGAATGAATGCAGGTTCTTGAAAAAGAAGAACAAAGAAAAGAATTCAAGTGCAACAAATGATGATCTTGTTGCGGTCATTTCTGAAATCAACATGATTGAAGATGTTGATTCTTGGTGGATAGACTCTGGTGCTACTCGTCATGTGTGCAAAAACAAGGAATTGTTTAAGACCATCAATGAAGATGGGAGTGTTTTGTACATGGGAAATGCTTCAACTGTGCAAGTCCAAGGAAAAGGGACCATAGAGATTGAATTCACTTCTGGAAAGACACTTACTCTTAAAGATGTATTTTATGTTCCTGAAGTTAGGAAGAACTTGATTTCTGTACCATTACTTAATAAGAATGGGTTCAAATCTGTATTTGAGGGAGATAAATTTATCCTCTCAAAAGGGGGTATGTTTGTAGGAAAGGGATATTTGTGTGAGAATATGTTCAAATGTAATATTGCAAATATTAATAATAATGATATGATTTCTGCTTATATTGTTGAGTCTTGTGATTTATGGCATATGCGATTGGGACATGTTAATTTTAGAAAATTGGAGGATATGATGAAATCAAATCTAATTCCTAATCTTGATAAAAACTTTGATTCATGTACTACTTGCATGTTGACTAAAATTACAAGACAACCTTTTAAAAGTGTTAAAAGAAGTTCTAGGGTGCTAGATTTAATTCATTCAGATGTATGTGATTTACATGGTTGGCCCACCATTGGTGGTAAAAAGTACTTTGTTACTTTCATTGATGATTGCACTCGATTTTGTTATGTTTATTTAATGCATTCAAAAGATGAAGTCTTAGATAAATTCAAAATGTTTAAAGCACAAGTAGAACTTCAACATGAAACTTTCATTAAATGCTTTAGAAGCGATAAGGGAGGAGAATTCTATCATCCGAGTTATTTTGAATCCACCGGTATTGTGCATCAAGTTACTGCACCATACACCCCACAACAAAATGGAATAGCAGAAAGGAAGAATAGGACTTTGGTAGAAATGGTTAATGCCATGTTGTCCTATTCTGGATTATCTAAAGGATATTGGGGTGAAGCAATGCTTACAGCATGTTATATCCTCAATAGGGTTCCAAACAAAAGGAACAAAATAACCCCATATGAACTTTGGAAACAAAGGAAGCCAAATCTTAATTATTTAAAAGTTTGGGGTTGTAGAGCAATTGTGAAAGTGCCTGAACCAAAAAGAAAGAAGTTGGGTGAAAGAGGAATTGAATGTGTATTCTTAGGCTATGCAGAAAATAGCAAAGCATACAGATTCTTGGTTATTGAATCGAATGACTCATTCTGTCAATACAGTAATTGAGTCAAGAGATGCAATTTTTCAAGAAGATAGATTTAAATCATTCTCTTATCCCAAGGACATTGTTCATTCTAATGTACCAAATTTAGAAAACAATGAATCAAATGTAGATACATTGGATGGTTCAGAACTTAGAAGGAGTAAGAGGATCCGAAAAGAAAAAGATTTTGGACCTGACTTCTTCATGTTTCTTATAGAAGGAACTGGTACATCCATAAATAGTTATGGACCAATTTGCTTTAACCTTGAGAGTGATCCAGTGACATATGAAGAGGCTATAAAGTCTCAAGATTCAGCCTTTTGGAAAGAAGCTATCCAGGAAGAAATGGATTCAATTATGGGTAATAAAACTTGGAAAGTAGTAGATCTCCCACCCGGATCCAAACCAATAGGTTGTAAATGGATCTTTAAAAGGAAAATGAAAGTTGATGGTACCATTGATAAATTCAAGGCTAGACTAGTTGCCAAAGGGTTTACACAAAAAGAAGGAATTGATTATTTTGATACATATGCACCTGTTGCAAGAATTGCATCAATTAGAGTGCTAATTGCACTAGCATCCATCCATAAGTTTGTTATCCATCAAATGGATGTTAAAACTGCTTTCCTAAATGGAGAGTTGGATGAAGAGGTATATATGAAACAACCAGAAGGGTTTGTGATCAAAGGTCAAGAAGATAAAGTATGTAAATTAACTAAGTCTTTATATGGGTTGAAACAAGCACCCAAACAATGGCACCAAAAATTTGATCAAGTTGTGTTAGCCAATGGATACATTATAAATGAATCTGACAAGTGTATTTACAGTAAATTCCACAATGGAAAAGGTGTCATGATTTGTTTATATGTAGATGATATGTTAATTTTTGGCACAAGTTTAGATGAGGTAGAAAAGACTAAAGCTTTCTTATCCAAAAATTTTGATATGAAAGATTTAGGCGAAGCAGATGTGATTTTAGGAATTAAAATCATAAGAGATGGTAACCACATTGGTTTATCCCAATCTCATTATATAGAAAAGGTGCTTCAGAAATTCAATCATTTAGATTGTAATCCGGTCTCTACCCCATTTGACCAAACTGTTAGTTTGCAACCAAACAAAGGTTGTCCGGTGGCACAACTTGAATATGCAAAAGTAATCGGATGCTTGATGTATGCCATGACCTGTACAAGACCTGATATAGCATATGCTGTTGGAAGGTTAAGTCGGTATACTAGCAATCCAAGTAAAGAACATTGGCATGCTGTGAAACGAGTATTAAAATACTTGAAAGGAACAATGAATTATTGTTTAACGTATAGTGGAGACCCTTCAGTTTTGGAAGGATACACAGATGCTAGTTGGGTAACTTATGTTGAGGATCATGCTTCCACAAGTGGATGGATCTTCAACCTTGGTGGAGGTGCAGTTTCTTGGGGTTCAAAGAAACAGACATGCATTGCCGACTCCACCATGGCTGCAGAATTTATTGCATTGGCTGCAGGAAGTAAAGAGGCAGAATGGCTAAGGAATTTGTTGTATGAGATACCAGTCTGGCAAAAGCCAATGGCACCAGTATCCATACATTGTGATAGTCAATCCACACTATCAAAGGCCTATAGTCAAGTATACAATGGGAAATCAAGGCATATTGGTTTAAGACATAGCTATGTAAGAGACTTGATTTCTAATGGAGTAATATCCATCATATTCGTAAGAACAGAAAAGAATCTTGCAGATCCTTTGACGAAAGGTTTGACAAGAGACATGGTGTTGAAGACATCATTGGGGATGGGACTCAAGCCCATATCTAATTGATTACCAATAATGGAAACTCAACCCACACTTGAGTAACATCAAGTCTTGGGTTCAATGGTGAAAGTACATTATTAGAGTAATTGAAGTACTTGTTAATAGATACATCCCAAGGTTAAAAGTACTTGGACCATAAGATTAAAAAATGGTAGGTTGAGATTTTTCTCTTAATGGACATATAGCATACATTTGCTGAAATGCATACTTATGGGGCATTTCCGATATAGTCTACCTATGTGAGAATGAAGTTTGGCCGCTTCACGGAGTTCAAGGGCTTGACTCTTAAGTTTTCATGAAAAGGGATATATGACACAAGGCCTTATTAATGTGTCATCTTACAGTTCTCTTTATTAATGATATTGAGATTCTATGTGTAAATTATGTACACTTGTTCTAATGAATAGTTGGTTCAAAGCTTGCCTACCATACTATTTGGGAATGAGCGAAAACTTAATTTACTAAGTAATGGTTCAAATCGTGAGATACCATTATCTGAAACCATGGAATTTCCAGTTTTATGGGATTTAGTATTTTGAAAATGGTGGGGGATTGTTGGAGATTTCCAAAATAGGTGAGAAAAACTGAAAAACAGAAAATTACACATGGTAATCGATTACCATATTGATGTAATCGATTACATCAAGCAAAATTTGCAAACGGTAAACAGAGACTTTGGGTAATCGATTACCTGCATATGGTAATCGATTACCACGGGACTGGATGTGTTTTTCTGCACTTTTTCTCATAGTTTTGGGTTCCAAAAGTTGTAACTCTTCATGGGAATGACTTGTATACATTGGGAAGTTATCATTTACTGATAAATCATGAATCATTGCATTGATTCAAGCCAAAAGTTGAATGTATATGGTTGTAACTTTTGATTAAAAGTTGCATTCTCTCATATGAAGGGGCATATGATGCACTATAAATGCATGGCATTTGTGTATCAGAAGGAGCACGTTTTTGACATCAATTACAGTCAAATTCTCCCTCATTCTCATACTCTAAATCATCCATCAATTCTCTAATGCATGAGTGAATTGTTGGAAACATATTTCTGTCAAATATTGTTAGGAGATACGCTTGGTGTGATTGTGCAATACACATCAAGGAACTCATAGTATCCTGAAGGGGATTCGCTGGACATTCCTATTGCATCCAATATAAAGTTATTGGTGGGGGCGAATCGAACCTAAAGGTTAGTGTGGCAACCCCATACGCTTTGAGTTTTCGTGCATAACCATTAATCATTTCAGGTTTCAATTGCAGCAGCCTCTTCCCAACAAATCAAGATTAATAACAGAAGATTGGTCAAATGACCCAAATTGAACGTTCTGTTACTACTCCTTCTGCCATTAAAGATTTCACCATTGGTACTCTATTACTATCTACATTTGTGCTTCTGCTTCCTTATACTACTTTCATTTCTTAGTATGGTTGAGGGAACTTGGAGGACAACTTGCTCATTCCACCAAAAACACACTCTGATTCCATAAAACATACCTCAGTCTTTAGTCTCATCCTATGAAACACAGGCACGACACGGACACTAACACCGCTAATAATTTGAGAAAATCACATAATTCAGTATAATTATGTGTCTAGTATCTGATATGTGATAGTGTCATGTCTAGTATCTATCTAGTATCCGTATATGTGTCATAACTGACAAGCCTTGGTGATGATTCATATTTTTAACAGAACTTGCGTTACTATCTATTGTAAAACCACTTTTTCCCACAAAGATTCCCTACTATTTCTTTTAGCAGGGAAAAGGCACCATATAATACAAATATATCCCAAGTACCCAAGTGCTTCACTCCAAGCATTCATCTTGATTTAAATTAAATACTAATATATCCTAAGCACCCAAGTGCTTCACGCCTGCCTTCCCCTTTGTTAATATTAACGTTTCACCTTGAACCACATTTTGAGGTGGTGGACCAGAAAAAAGTCACCAACTTCAGTAATTAAATACTTACATGCAGCCGAAAGTTTCTATTCTTTAATGTATAATAAAAGTGCGTGCCCTTGGAACTAAGTTCATAAATTAAGGTTGTACCATTTCACCATTTAGACATCATATCTGTTGAAACAGCAACTGAAAACAAGCATCACAGTGAATATAGCAAGAACTAAGTCAGTTACATGGATTCCGTGTATATGAATCCCTCTGAACCTGTTGAAGCTCGAATCAAAAACCTTCTTTCTCTTATGACTTTGAAAGAGAAGATTGGTCAAATGACCCAAATTGAACGCTCTGTTACTACTCCTTCTGCCATAAAAGACTTCACCATTGGTACTCTATCATATATACATTTTTTCTTCTGATTCCTTTTACTATCATATCTTAGTAACTTGTCTCTAATTATTTTCTCCTTGTCTTTTTTAACTTAGGGAGTGTGTTCTGTGCTCCACCAAAAAATGCAACTTCTGAGAAGGAAGTGTCATCTGATTGGGCTGATATGGTAGACGAGTTTCAGAAGTTGGCCCTTGAATCGCGGTTAGGCATACCAATCATCTATGGGACCGATGCTGTTCATGGTAATAATAATGTCTATGGTACGACCATATTTCCTCACAATGTTGCCCTCGGAGCTACAAGGTTGGTGGTGTTCCTTTTGTTTTGTTTTATTTGAATCTCTATGTCCAAGGTTTTAACTAAGTAATAGTCAAAGTCGCGTCATGTGTGTTAATATTGCAAAAATCGTGGTCAGATACGACTGATACAGCCACAATGGTGGTTGTGTTGCCATTGCGAAGAAAGACATAAAAAATTATGATGGTCACGTTTTCGGTCGCAAACCGTCTTTTAAAACACTGCTCTAAATATTATGTCGAATCCTTCCATAATCTTTGAAAGACAAAGTAAGTATTTGATAAAAGCAAAAATAAATTTTGTGGTCAGACATACTGATGTTTGAAGTTAATCCTTGAAGAATAAATTTATGAGTTTGCTGTAGAAAACAATTTATTATTAGAACCGAAATTTTCAAAATGTAATCTTTTGGTTTGGTCCCCCTCTTTGTAAATATTTCTCCTTTTTTTAATAATATTATTGAGTAGGTGGTATAGGATGGGGGTGTCAGCGAGGTGCCAACCTAGTTGGGATGTCCCTGATTCCTCTTGATGCCCTCCCTACTTTTGGCTTATCTAAAAAAACAAATAATTTTGTTATCTTAAAAAGCTTTGATTGTACATTTGTGGTGTGCATGTAGAGATGCAGATTTAGTTCAAAGAATTGGAGCTGCAACATCACTTGAACTTAGAGCAAGTGGAACTCACTATACTTGTGCTCCTTGTGTGGCTGTAAGGCATCATAACCAACTTCTGAATTTGCTATGCTGATTAACTACAGCTTTCTGTTAATAATTTTTTCTTATTATATTGTGCATAAGTGCTAAAGCTTGCTTGAAAGAAAATTGTTGAGAGAACCACATTGAATATGATATGGCCTAAAAAATGTTTATAAGTGAGAAATATCCCTTACCATACAAACCGATATTGAGTACTTGAGTTAGGTCCAAACCAAAATTTAAGATAATATTAGAGTTCATTCGTAATGACACTTGGATTATGCTCCAGATTTTCAATCCTAGGCATCTCTAGGTATATAAATAACACTTGGTTTATAGTGATACTCACTCAACTCATTCGCAAAAAGGGATGTACACTCTTTCTATGGGACTTCAACTTTAAAGCTTAAAATTTCCTGGATGACTATACTATGTGTTTTGTTAGGATTCTTTGAGGCAACAAGAGAAAAAAGAGAATTATTCGTCCCCGGAGTTTGTCCACAAGAGAGATTACTCTTTTCAAAATAGGTAAATCAGTCACAAGTCTAAACTGAATCATAAAAGATGCCTAGGACTGATCCCATTCTTCTATTTATAGAGAATTGAGATTAGCGAAAACAAACTAAGTGCCCTAACCAGCAAACAACTAAAACAGAAAATAACAAACAGTGATAACCTGTATAAAGGCTTACCCTAAAATTAATTACAACATTAATCCCTATTTGTGTTTGACCCCTTCTTTCTAATATAAACCTTTAAATTCTATGAAAGATCCTGCCTAACATGTAGTGTCTCTTTTTTATTTAATTTACACATCCTAAATTCTCTGCTTAGCAAATAGATAAACAGAAGATATCCAACTTACAACTTGCATATGTGAATGGACAGGTCTGCAAAGATCCCAGATGGGGAAGATGCTATGAGAGTTACAGCGAAGACACCGAAATAGTCAGAAAGATGACTTCTTTAGTTTCAGGCTTGCAAGGCCAACCTCCAGAAAGACATCCAAGGGGCTACCCATTTGTGGCTGGGAGGTAGGCAGAAGCCATCAATATAACTTCCATTGGTCATAAATTTTAATGTTGTTTGAAATTTTGAATCGTTGAATAACTAATGCTGTTTTACAATGTGATAAACTGATGGTTTCAAACTCTTAAATTAGTTAAATATTGATAATCCAAAAAAAAATATTGGTACACATTGTTTTAGTTGTCCATAGGGATTCCTAACCAGTAACCACCATTTTCAAAAATCAATACTTAGTTAGTATCCATACATACATCTTTATCAAAGTAATTTAATTACAACTATTTAGTACTTCAGGAACAAAGTTATTGCTTGTGCCAAACATTTTGTTGGAGATGGAGGCACAGAAAAAGGTGTAAATGAGGGAAATACTATATTATCATATCAAGACTTGGAGATGATCCACATGACTCCTTATGTGGATTGCATAGATCAGGGAGTTTCAAGCATTATGATCTCATATTCCAGCTGGAATGGAGTCAAACTCCATGGTCACCATTTTCTGATAAATGAAATTTTGAAAGAAAAGCTAGGCTTCAAGGTAGATTTTCTTTGGAAATTGATCTTTGTTGATGGCTAAAATAGTCGAATTTGTTTGTCAATGATATTCATTTGTTGTTTAACAAGAAAGGTTAAAATCTAATAGAACTTGATCAGGAAGAAGTAAAATACGAAGAAAGAACACTGGTTTATTGAAACTAATGAAATAATATCCTCAGGTGTTTAAGAGAAATGTAAAACATAATTGAAGCTATTTTGCATTTTTTTTATTTGTGAATTCAAATAAAGCATTTTGTTGTGACCAATGCTCCACTGTAGGGTTTTGTGATTTCTGACTGGGAGGGAATTGATGAATTATGTCAACCTTATGGTTCAGATTATCGTTATTGCATCTACACTGCCATTAATGCTGGAATCGACATGGTAGAAAACTTCAAATCCCATAATGTTTTCCTATAGATTGCTTGATTTCATTTTAAATTTATATATTTATGAACACGTGTGCAGGTGATGGTTCCTTTAAGATATGAAAAATTCATGGAAGAGTTGACGTCTTTAGTTCAATCAGGGGAAGTACCAATATCCAGGATTGATGATGCCGTTGAGCGGATTTTAAGAGTGAAGTTTATTTCTGAACTATTTGAATTTCCTTTAACTGACAGATCTTTGCTGGATACAGTTGGATGCAAGGTACGTGAAGTTATCCTTCTTGAGAATAATATGCCTAAATATTTTTAGAAAATTATAATTTAGATTTAGACTTAAAAGTACTTAAGATTTAATATAAGATATCGTTATGATTTAGGATAAATTTGCTGACATTGTTATAGTCTTTATCATCTGGTACTCTCTGTGAATGGTGGTTTTGTTTTTCCATCAAATTGTTGACAGATACATAGAGATCTTGCACGTGAAGCAGTTCGAAAGTCCTTGGTTCTGTTGAAAAATGGAAAGGATTCTTGTAAACCTTTCATTCCATTGAATAGGAACGCCAAGAGAATCCTTGTTGCTGGAACACATGGTAATGATATAGGGTACCAATGTGGAGGATGGACATTTACTAAGTATGGATCTAGTGGCCAGATCACAATTGGTTAGCTGTTTTTTGTTTCATATCATATTTTGAGAAGTTTTGTTTCAAGTATAAAGTTATGCAATCATCCATTATTCATTAATATTAACGTTTCTTCATTTTCTGATTATTGTGCTCTTACAATTTCAGGCACAACTATCTTGGATGCTGTTAAGGAAGCTGTTGGACATGGAACAGAAGTTATATATGAGCAGTGCCCGTCAAAAGAATTCATAGAGCGTAATGAATTTTCTTTTGCCATTGTTGCTATTGGTGAAGCCCCCTATGCTGAGTGTGGAGGTGACAATACAGAACTTGTAATCCCATTTAATGGAGCTGGAATTGTAGATATAGTTGCTGATAAAATTCCAACACTTGTGATTCTGATATCTGGAAGACCTTTAGTGTTGGAACAAAGTTTGTTGGAAAAGGTAGAAGCTCTTGTAGCAGCATGGTTGCCCGGTAGTGAAGGAAATGGAATCACAGATGTTATCTTTGGGGATCATGACTTCAAGGGTAAACTACCAATGACTTGGTTTAGAAGAGTTGAACAGCTTGATCAACCTGTTGAGGGAGTGACTTCATGTGATGACCCCTTATTTCCTCTTGGTTATGGGCTAGCTTGTAATAAGTAGAACTCACCTGATTTAAGTGCTTTGGTTACCAATGAGTCAATGACTTGCATAAGAATTCAATGTGAAGTGAAGAGATTCTGAACAATTCATGCATGTAAGGTACAATTGGGTGCCCTTTTACAATTTGTATGTCCATGACATTTGCTTTCACGAAATTTGTTCAAATTGAATAAAGTTGTATGTATATGCATTAGATTGGCTTATAATATATCCCATCCCATGTCATATATGATATTTCAAACATGTGAATTTCACCGATATATCCCATCCCTTTTAATCTATGAAGTCCGAATATTTTAAAATAGAAAAAGTGTCGGTCTCTTATCCATGTTGGACACTCTTTGGATACTAATTGCCCCAAATCATTTGAATTTCTTTTTTCTATTTTCCAAAAAAATATATATATTGTTATAAAGATAGTAGATACTTATAAGATATTTTTTGTATACTTTTCAATACTCTTCGAATAAATTTTGCCACTTCCTTGATGCTCGGTCAATAAAATAATTTGCTTTGAATAATACCAGTTTCTTCCACACGCATGTATTCCTAGCTAGATTTTGAATTTCATTATAACCACCCAAAAATCAACAATGGGAATTTATTGGCATTAACGCTTTCTCCTCTTGAAAAGTTTTATTGGTTACATTGAAACAAATGTCTACATTTGCAACTAGCGCGTTGTAAATATTAAACTGTTTTTTGCAAATAAAATAAGTAAACATTTAATATAAACATTAATTTTGGTAATTTAAAAATACTCATTAGTTTTTAAAATTTTATGATATAGACATAAAAAAATGTGTTGAATAAGGTTAGGGAAGTTATATATTTTCATGAAAATATATATGACCAGTCCAATTGCATGAACTACAATTCTTCATGTAAACTTTTTTTATGGTCATTAATTAGTGGAGTTAAGATCATCTCCATTTGCTTAAAATAAATGGACAATGTCATTTGGTGAGAGATAGATACAAAAAAGTATGTAGTGGGTCCCCCACTTAGTGGGACCCACCACTATTATAGTGGCATTTATCACGAATATGGTGAAAAAAGACTTTGGTGGTTGCCGTCTTTAATACTATCTTTATACTTAACTCATCCGTAATTTCATACAGGGAAAGGCTAATAAATGTCTTTATGACACTTAATAAGAAATTTAATAAAGAAACTTTATCTTAAAAATTGTGTAATTATTACATTGAAACTTTAAAAATTGATTTTTGTTTAATTAAACTCATCAATTATTTTTATTTTTGTGTTCTTAAAGAGTGTCCTAAGAGCACTTGTTAGCATTACTCTCTCATATAATTAGTATATGTCTTTGATCAAATTATAGAATTATGACTACATGCTATCAAAAAGAGAAACGAAACACGTTAATTTTAGGTTTAATTAATCTGTAAGTCCCTAAATTGTTTGGGAATTTTTAAATAGGTCTCTAAACTAAAAAAGATTGTAATCGGGTCTTTGAACTATTTTATATTTTTCAATCAAGTCCTTTTGTTAAACAACCGTTAGTCAACATTGATAGAAATCTGATTAGGTTCCTAAACTAATTTGTTATTTGTAAGTAGGTCCCTAAAAAATTAAATCATATGAAAGTTGAATATATATATATATATATATATATATATATATATATATATATAAAGAAAATAGCATATTTTGCCTCTTTTGGGTTGGTTTTTTCTCTTTCCAAAATTACCCTCAATTTTCAATACAAATAACACATATAACAAATAGATAAGACTAAATTCAAATATTAAAACAAAAGTGTAACAAACACGATATGAGTATATATATATATCCAATTTGTTTTCCTATCCAGTCGAAGCTCTTCAGCTCCTCCTTGTTGGTTTTGTTGTCACAGAATGGCAGCATTAGCCTGAGCCATGGTATGTGACATTGCCGCCATCGCGTTAGCAATTGCTTGGTCGTTTCTTCCAGCCATTTCTTATCTGCATCGTCGAAATCAGGCAAGGGATTAGTAATTAGGCATCTACAGTGCTATACACACATGTCCCCTATTAGGACCAAATCATTGTTAAAATCCTAGGCCGAATGGACCAACCTGCTCTGATACCAACTATGTAACACACAAATCCCCGTTGGTGGATATTAAATAAAAAGTTTATATTTAATAAATAGGATGTTACAACATTCAGCTTTCTATCACATAATAACGCAAGTAATTCTTTATCAAAATTCAGCTTTCTATTACATAGGATGTTACGATATGCACTTTCGCCGCCACCTCTTGGATCGTCTCGCGACTATTCTTCCTCAACTTGTACCCCCGAGAGTACAGTCACCATAACCACACAACAACAGGAAAGGGGTGAGAAATCCAACTATCCATAACATTAGGAAAATCACGTATAATAATAATAGCATTGATATAGCATCTGTCAGCATAGTAGTACATCATCAATAATACATTTCTCAATAAACTCTACACTTCATCGGTTCATACATGTCACTCGTAAAATCACCAAGAACAAACATCATCACTTTTTATGCACATGGACACTATCCTAAGACCTATATGAATGTGGTACCACACCGATCATCGTCATAATTTGCCAGAGATATGTTATTGGACTTTCATCGTCATAATTTGACAGAGATATGTTACTAAACTTTTCGTCGTCATTTCATCTTCATGATTCCTAGACACAACTCTATATGCATGCATGGTGACAGACTCATCAGGTATTTACACATCATCACATAATCAGGAACTTACAATCATAAATGCAAGACTCTCCCTATAATGCATAACACCGGACAAACATATCGTCGTCATTCACATCATCATCATGAGAAAACATCGTCCACTTCATTATTATAACTCAACATCATCATTCTCATCTTCAATTTATATATATATATATAAGCATCATCATTTACATCATCATTACTAGTATATATCATCAAATTCATCGTATTTAAGTATACAATATTCAACGTCATTATCAACATCATTACCTAAGCGTTTTCATTCTCTTCGTTCTCCATTTTACTTATCTCCTCTCCATTCCTCTTAGCTCATCTCTAGTACTCAAATGTTCTTCCACGCATTACTTTCCCTAAGGGGTTAAGGACTACTCTCAAGACACCTAACTAGACTCCCTCCATGTAAAGGTAATCTCGCCACAGCGAGCCAAGGCAGGGAAGTTTGGAAACCAGAAGGCAAAGTCTCGCCACAACGAGAACAGGGCTCGCCACAGAAAGACAAGCAAAGCCTCGCCATAGCGAAGAATAGGCTCGCTACAGCGTGTTTGACAGGAAGGGAAATCGTAGTTTTTCTGCGATTTTACATTATGGGACCTACTCCGACTTCGTTTTCGACCTAAAACTAACCCAATTCCCTTCCAGTCTTCACCCTAAGCTTACCCTATTATTCGTGCCATAATTTTCTCTTAATCTATCCGATTATCCACTACTTCTCATTGTTAATTTTTCATAATTCACTTTTTCCTATGATGATTTTCTCAGGTTTAATTGTGCACTACAACTCATTTCTAATTACATCAGCACCATCTTCATCATTAGCATCACCACAACACACACACAATACACTTCACTACCCAGCCCCACAATTGAAATTATAATACCCTAGAGATGAAGAGATTCTCCCCTTACCTCGAATCTTCTAAAATCTCCGATTTGGCTTGACTTCGTTGTAGCTAGGTTTTCCCTTTCTCTGACTGATGCTCTTCTCTCTATTTCTACGTTCAGCAAAACTGACTTCTATTTCCCCAAAACCCTTATTTATATATGGGTCAGCCACTCATCATAAACGTTTCCTCTTCTATTCACTATTCTTTTGCTTTTCCCCTTCCCCACTTATTAAAAACATATTTTCTACACCTCCTACTCTTTTCTACTTGTTTTTAAATTCTTGTTTTCTCTATTTTATTTACATTCTTGTACTATAAATTAATTTACCAATATAATTCAACTCTCTCAACATTTACATCGCATTCAAGTAAAATGGCATCAACATTAATATTCACCAAGCTTCACCCATAAAACTCATCATAATTAATTAAATATAAAGTAGGGGCATTACAACTCTCCCCCACTTAACAGAATTTTCGTCCTCGAAAATTACCTGAGGTGAATAATTTCGGATAAGACTCCCTCATCTTACTCTCGAGCTCCCATGTTATACATCCTCCAGCAGGTCCTCCCCAAGTCACCTTGACTAAGGCGATCTCCTTGCATCTCAAGTTCTTTACCTCTTTATCTTCGATCCTCAGCGGTGAGGTCTCAATGGTTAGATTCTCCCTCACTTGCACTTCATCCTTCTGAATCACATGGGTGGGGTCGGGAACATACTTTCGAAGTTGAGACACATGAAACACACTGTGGAGGTTCAAAAGCGACGGTGGTAAAGTAATTTGATAGGCTACTTCTCCAACTTTCTTTGTAATCTGATAAAGACCAATGAATCGAGGTGTAAGCTTCTTAGACTTCAACGCACGACCAACACCCGTCACTGGAGTGGCCTTTAAAAATACATGCTCCCCTTCTTGGAACTCCAACGGTTTCCTTCGCTTGTCATGATAACTCTTCTGTCTTCTTTGCGCTGCTTTCATTTTTTCTTGAATCATTTTAATCTTTTCGGTCATCTGATATACAATCTCTGGTCCCAATATTGCGCTCTCTCCCATCTCATACCAACCCAACGGGGTTCGGCACCTCCTCCCGTACAGGGCTTCCAAAGGTGTCATTCCGATACTAGAATGGAAACTATTACTGTAAGTGAACTCAATTAGTGGTACGTAAATCTTTTATGGATTGGATCATCCTCTCTGTCTGGCCGTCAGTTTGCGAGTGATATGCGGAACTTAACTTCAATTTAGTTCCCAACGCTTTTTGTAAACTCTCCCAAAATCTGGAGGTAAATCTTGAGTCTCTGTCTGAAATGATGCTTGAAGGAACTCCATGTAACTTAATAATTTGCTCAATGTAGATCTCAGCTAATTTCTGCAACGGGTAATTTAATCGTATTGGTATAAAATGAGCCGACTTGCTAAATTGATCCACTACAACCCAAATGGTATCACTCCCTTACAGGATCTTTGGCAAGCTCGTTACAAAATCCATAGAAATGCTATCCCATTTCCACTCCAGAATGCTCAACGGTTGCATTAACCCGGACGGTTTTCGATGTTCAACTTTTGATTTCTGACAAATCAAGCACGAATAGACAAATTCCACCACTTCCCTCTTCATACCTGGCCACCAAAATATTTTCTTTAGGTCTTGATACATATTTGTAGCTCTTGGGTGTATACTAAGTCCACTCCTGTGACCCTCCTCTAAAATACTTCGTTTTAACTCTGGTATGTCGGGTACACAAATTCTGTCTCTAAATCTCATAACCTTGTTCTCATCCATTCTAAAATTTGTCTCTTCCCCTTGATTGATCAACGTTAACTGGTTCACCTATTCCAAGTCAGACTCATGCCCCTCTTTAATCTCTTCCATTACCAGACTTGTCAATTTCAGTATGCCTAGCCTTACACTTCCCGACGTCACTTCGCAGATCAAACTAATATCTCTAAATTGTTCAATTAACTCCATCTCCTTGACCATGAGTGCTGACATGTGTATGGACTTTCTACTCAAGGCATCTGCTACTATATTAGCCTTTCCTGGGTGGTAATTCAGCTCAAAGTCATAATCTTTCAAGAATTCCAATCATCTTCGTTGTCGCATATTCAATTCTTTTTGATTGAATAAGTATCTCAAGCTCTTATGATCACTAAACACCTCAAACCTCGACCCATACAAGTAATGCCTCCACACCTTAAGCACAAATACCATAGCCGCTAACTCCAAATCATGTGTCGGGTAATTCCTTTCATGAATTTTCAACTATCTCGAAGCGTAGGCTACAACCTGTTCATCCTGCATGGGCACACCACCCAAACCTCTATTGGATACATCACAGTAGACTACAAACGACTTACTTGGGTTCAGTAGAATTAATACTGGTGTCGATGTCAACCTCTTCTTAAGTTCCTAGAAACTTTCTTCACATTGGATATCCCACACATAAGCCTCACCCTTCTGAGTCAACTACGTCAGTGGCAATGCCAATTTCGAAAATCCCTCGATAAATCTCCGATATTAACCAGCCAAGCCCAAGAAGCTTCTTATTTCCGTAATAGATTTAGGGGTTTCCCATTGTAGCACAACGTCTACTTTGGATGGGTCAACCGCTACTCCCCCACTAGAGATTACATGCCCCAAGAAACTCACTTCTCGTAGCCAAAATTCACATTTTGACATTTTAGCATATAACTTATTCTCCTTTAAGGTCTGTAGCACAATCTTCAAATGTTTCGCATGCTCCTCTTCCGTCTTAGAATACACGAGGATATCATATATAAACACTACTACAAATTGATCCAAGTAAGGATGAAAAATTCTATTCATATACTCCATGAACACCCCGGAGCATTAGATACTCCAAACGGCATCACAGAATATTCGTAATAACTATAACGAGTTCAGAAAGCGGTCTTGGGTACATCTTCTACCTTTACTCAAATTTTATGGTATCCCAATCTCAAGTCAATCTTACTGAACACACAGGCACCGGTCAACTGGTCCATAAGGTCATCAATCCTGGGTAACATGTACTTATTTTTAATAGTAACTTTGTTCAATTGACGGTAGTCTACGCACAACCTCATACTATCATCCTTCTTCTTAACAAGTAGCACTGGCGCACCCCATGGTGAAACACTCAGTTTGATAAACTTTTTCTCTAGCAATTCCTCCAACTGTTTCTTCAATTTATTCAACTCGGACATAGACATTCGATAGGGTGCCATCGACACAGGTCTAGTTCCAGGTACCAAATCTATGGTGAAATCAACTTCCCTCTCTGGTGGTAAATCACTAATGTCCTCCGGAAACACTTATGGGAATTCACACACTACCGGTTGGTCATGATTTCTGATAAGTGCCTAAAAGTTGTTATATTTTGATACATTTTAGGGCACTTATGATTACTTGTTTTGCAAGTTACCTTAGGATTAGAGCATATTTGTGTTAAAAATGCAATAATTGTGATCCTAAGCCTTACCCCATGTGATTATGCAGGAAATACATGCTTGAACCTGATTGATGCAAAAGAATGAAGCTTTTCTTGATGCCATCCTTACAAGCGCAGAAGCCATCGCTAGTAGCGAGGATAGGCAGGGATTTCCAATGTTTCATCGCTTGAAGCGCAGCTTCCATCGCTAGAAGCGAGCTTAGGCAGGGATTATCAGGAGTTCATCGCTTGAAGCGATGAACTGGACGCTTGAAGCGAGCCTAGGCAGGGAATTTCAATGATCCATCGCTTGTAGCGACAGACCTTGTCGCTACAGCGACCAGAGGGCGGTTTAATGCTTGGTGATGACGTGGAGAGCATCCATTGGCCAGTTGACTTCCTCGCTACAAGCGACAGGCTGGTCGCTTGTAGCGAGCGTACATTTTCTCAACATATTTAAGTATTTTGAAGCTCATTTTTTAAAGAGATAGTTTTTTTTCTGAGATTTTATATTTTCCAGAGCTAAAAATACTTGTTATCTAAGAGAGAAAATAGGCATAGAGGGAGAAAAACTTCAAATAGCAATTTGATTTGGATTGAAGAAGACATTAAGAAGCTTTGAGACATCAAGCTCTCATATTTCTTCATCTTCCTTTCTTATTTTGCAATAGTTGTCATGACAATGATCAACTAATCTCCTTTGTTGGGATTAATAGGTAATCAATCATTCCATGTTGTAAACTTTTGGTTATTAAATATATGATTCTAGCATTTTTATATACCATTGAAGTTCTTCTTGCTTTTCAATCTTATGTTTGATTTAAATGTTGTTGAAAAAGACTTTTGAATCTAGGTTTAGAATGATTTTCTATCAAGATAAGAAATTCTAGAAATGGGATTTGGTTTTGATAATTACATTTAAGTATTGGATCGTAAAGCTTTTGAATCGTTTAATAGATTGAGAAATCATCGATTAAACGATACAATCGATCTCATGACTTCATTTGGGAAATCAATGAAGTTGTTGAGCAATACGTAATAATGTCATATATAAGAAAAAGCTAGAATCCGTATTTATGATCAATCGAATATAAACGATGTTTGATTGATGAAAGTTAATCCTAACACCTTCTATGTCCTATTACTCTACTATTTATTTATTATGTTTTTAAAATGATGAGTAGTGTAGTATAAAACAAATGGTTAAACCCTAACTTAAGACGATAATCGACGTTGAACGGTTTATGATATCACATTAATCCCTGTGGAACAATATAAAAACGATACTTACTTTTGTACAGTTAACAAAATGGCGCCGTTGCCGGGGATTCAAGTTATGATATTATAATCATTGCAACTTTAATTATGGTTTTAAGCAATTTTGCACAAAATTCTTTTATGTATATATCTAATATTCCTTATCCATCTTGTTTGCTAATTCTTTGTGGTCAGATTGTTGAAATCGTTTATGCGAGGTCAAGTTTCGGAGGACCAACTTCTTTTTGATTCCGAGATAGAGAGAACAGCTCGTAGAAACAATAGCAAGAATCGGAAAAAGAAGCAACAAGCGAAGAAAAGGCAACAAGAGGAAAGTTCTGTTTCTAGTCATTCATCTAGTCCAAGTCCAAGCCAAGAGTTACAAATGGCTGCAGTAGAAGATCCTGGAGGTTCAGGCGGTCGTGGGTTGCCATGTAATAATAGTCCACGCCGTTTCGCACAATTGGGGAAAACACCGCGGACTATCAAGCAAACCGAGATGAAGACGGGGATCTTACAAATTCTTTATGCTAATCCCTTCTCAGGATTAGACCATGAAGACCCGTTCCAACATCTCACAAAATTTTACGAGATTGCGGGAACCCTTGGTGAGACGGAGAATAACGAGGAGGCTATGTGGATGAGGATGTTTCCTCATTCATTGATAGGCAAAGCTAAGGAGTGGTATTTGGACCAGCCACCGACGGTAATGACGAATTGGAACACGCTTGAGGAGAAATTCCTTGAGAGGTTCTTCCCTCAGTATCGTTTCATGGAGGCGAAGACAACTATTGCTGTGTTCTCACAAGGTACAAGTGAGACGTTATGTGAAGCGTGGGAGCGTTTCAAGTCAATGCTCAGAAGATGTCCTAATCACGGATTCGATGAACTAACACAAATTCATTTATTCCGGAACGGGATGCAACAACAATCCAAGCTATTGCTTGACGCTGCTGCTGGTGGTTCTTTGATGGCCAAGAGCGCCGAGGATGCTGTTGCTATTATAGAGAGAATGGCGTTGAATGATCACCAAGCTCATCATAACCGAAGCCAAAGCCAAAGGAAGGCGGGAATCCTAGATTTGGGAACTAATGATGCTATCCTTGCACAAAATAAATTGCTCACGCAACAAGTGGAAGAGTTGACAAAGAAAATGGCCAACCTTCCTCAACAAATGAAGGACATCCAGAACGAACAAAGAAGACAACACCAAGTCGCATCTTGCGAGCTTTGTTCGGGAGATCACCCAACCGGATTTTGTCCGCCACCTACAGAAGAGGTAAGCTATGTTGGTAATCAACCAAGGCCTCAACAGTTTCCCAACCAATTCCAAAGCCATCCAAACAACTTCCCAAGAGGGAATAATCCGAATTATGGCCAAGGGTGGAAACCAGAAGCTGGGCAATTTAACCGACAACCTTACCAAAATTATAACCAATATCAACCTCCACAACAAAACCGCAACCAAACCACCGATGAAACCCTCAATCAATTCATGCAGATGTCAATGGCCAACCAGAAGAACACTGATGCGTCCATTAAAAATCTGGAGACGCAAGTGGGCCAGTTGGCACAACAACTTTCTCAAGCTACTCAACAAGGCGGAACCTTTACCGCCAACACACAAACCAACCCAAAGGATCATGCATCATCATCGAAATGACAATTAAGTCATTTTGATGAGGAAGTCCTTGCATCAAGAGACAACGAAAATTGCAAGGCAATTGCTACAAGGAGCGGGAAGGTCATTGGTAAAGGTATAGGGGACAATCTTGAAGTAGAGAGAAGGGTTGTTGAGAATGAGGAGAAGGATGATGATGAAGGACATGAGGAGGAAACGGGAGATGTACATATAGAGGAAGAAGTTGAAAAAAATAATAAGGATGTAGTTGAAAATGAGAACATAGTGTGGAAGAAGGATGTGGTGAAGGAGAAGGGCAAGAAGCAAGAAGAAGTGAAGAATGCACCGACACCGCACCTACCTTACCCAACTACACCAGCCAAAAAAGAGAAAGAGAGGCAGTTTGCTAGGTTCCTTGAAGTTTTCAAACGTTTACAAATCAACATACCGTTCTCGGAAGCCCTAGAGCAAATGCCGACGTATGCCAAGTTTATGAAAGAAATTCTCTCCAAGAAGAGAAGGTTTAATAAAGAAGAAACAATTCAGCTAGACGCGAATTGTAGTGAAATCATCCAGAATACATTGTCAAGAAAGAAGAGAGATCCGGGCAAAGTTACACTGCTCGTGTCCATTGGCAATGTTGATGTCGGCAAGGCACTCATTGATTTGGGTTCAAGTATCAACCTAATCCCATTATCCGTTGTCAAAAGGATTGGTGATATAGTTGTGAAAAGAACCAACTTAACCTTGCAATTGGCCGACAAATCCTACACTCGTCCATTGGGAATTGCTGAAGACGTGTTGGTGAAAGTCGACAAGTTCTTGTTCCCCGTCGACTTTGTAGTGATGGACATACCGGAGGATGATGATGTGCCGCTACTTCTTGGGAGAACTTTCATGCAAACGGCACGGATGATGATTGATCTTGACGGAGGCTTAATGAAAGTCCGTGTGGACGATGAAGAAGTCAATTTCAACATCCATGAAGCAATGAAGTTTCCTAGTGATAAAGCTGCGTGCTTCAAGATGGATGCAACGGAAGAATTGATAGTTGATACGAGAAACCAGTTGCATGACT